>JAJPGS010001500.1:957500-1557500 GCA_028654335.1 Alnus rubra | reverse complement strand
GGAATATTATACATAAGGATTAAAAAAAGTTTAGTTACATCTGCATTATTATTTTAAAAATATAAGTTGAAGCTTCCTATAATTACTTATAAAATTTGTCTCACTTAATAAGAAACTAATTGATAATCCATAATGTGATAAATTCACCAACCAGATATGAGACTAACTTTCTAGAGGAGATGCTTGCAGCAAAAACCAGTCCGATCCAGCAGTCGCAAGGAGATCACCAGGAGGGTGAGGGGAGCTCTTCACGAAACAGATTAAAGGGTAGTAACTCACGGACAAAATCTGGTCCGTTTGTGCCCAAGTTTGCCAAACTCAATTTTTCCGATACAATGGCACGAAAGACCCAACTGACTGGATATGTCGAGCAGAACAATTCTTCGAGTATCAAAATACGGTAGAGGAAGGGAAGGTATCACTAGCAGCTTTCCACCTTGAAGGGGAAGCACAATTGTGGTATCAACTTCTTAAGGAAAGTGATACAGCGGTGGAGTGGGAGGCTCTAAAGGAAGGGTTGCATGTTAGATACGAGCCTACTCAATTTGACGATTTCTTTGGCAATTTAACAAAGCTCCGCCAAACCAGAACGGTGTGTGATTATCAAAGTGAGTATGAACGGTTGTTGAGCAAGGCCGGCCGGCTCTCTGTGGCACAGTAGATCGGTGGGTTCATCAGTGGGTTGAAGGAGACCATTAGACCAGAAATGTTGACAGCTGCGATAGGACTCGCCTGGCTGTATGAGGCGGGGCTACAAGCACAACGGCGCCCTACGATTTTTTTTGAGGAAAAAAGAACCATGGGTTCTTCTAATTTTCCTCTATTACCTTTTGCTCATTTAGCCAGGAACTGTTCGCCAGCAATAAAGAAATTAAGCCCAGCAAAGTTGAGTGACCACCGTTCAAAGGGGCTCTACTTCAACTGTGATGATAAGTTCTCGCCAGGCCATAGATGCGAAAAATTGTTCTTAATAGAAGGTATATATAAGGAGGGTGAGGATTCAACTAAGGAGAATCCGGCCAAGAAGCAGTGGTATGAGGAAGACGCTGACATTTCTGAAATTTCCCTTCATGCAATTTCGGGCGCCCAGTCCCCACAAACAATGAGGATAAAATGAATGATCATGAAGACCTGTATTACCTTGCTGGCAGACATGAGTAGTACGCATAATTTCTTAAGCTTGGAACTGGCAGGCTGATTGGGGTTAGAACTGGACCGACACACAGAGTTTGAAGTATTGGTGGCCAATGGAGAAAAGTTGAGCAGCAAAGGGAAGTGCTCGGAAGTTCAGGTTTGGCTTCAAAATATCAGGTTCACTGTTGAATTTTATCTTTTTAATTTAAGTGGCTATGATGCAGTGCTTGGGGCCCAGTGGCTAAGAACTCTTGGCCTGATTCTTTGGAACTTCTCCAAATTATATATGAGTTTTCAATGGCAAGGGTAAGAAGTTACCTTGAGAGGATTGGTTTCCCCACAAGACGAGTTGCTGGAGGCACCAAAAATGATAAAGCAACTGAGGAAACAACAAGGAGTCTTTGTAAAGGTGTTCTCAATACACTTGGGCAAGGAGCAGTGTTGTCCCAAAAATTGCAGAACTCGAATTGCTGCAATTGCTAGAAGATTTCAAAGAGATATTTGCAAAACCATGTGAGCTACCACCCCCCCAAAGGCACGATCATCAAATCCCCTTATTAAAGGCTCGAGGGCAGTGAATGTACGCCCCTGCAAGTAACCCCATTATCAGAAAAATGAGATTGAAAAAATTATTTTGAGGTTGCTAAAAACCGGCGTTATAAGGACTAGCACAAGCTCATATTGCTCGCCTGTATTGCTGGTAAAAAAACGTGATGGCTCATGGCTTTTATGTGTGGACTATTGCACTCTTAATCGGATTACCATCAAGGATAAGTTCCTCATCCCAGTTATAGACGAGTTGTTAGACGAGTTGCATGGGGCTCAATACTTCTCAAAACTGGATTTGAGCTCCGGCTATCACCAAATCCAAATGATGGAAAGGGACGTGGAGAAGATGGCTTTTCACACTCATCACGGGCATTTTGAATTCCTGGTAATGTCATTTGGACTCACTAACGCTCCCTCCACTTTTCAATCTTTGATGAATGAAATTTTCTGAGATGTTATGCGTAAGTTTGTCCTTTTTTTTTTTACGACATATTGATTTATAGCAAGTCATGGGGGGAACACATGAGTCATTTATCCATTGTTTTTGATATCTTGCGGACTAACCAACTCTATGTCAAAAGAGAAAAATGCAGCTTTGGCCAAGTGAGGGTGAATTACTTAGGCCATATTATTGACCGAGAAGGGGTGGCGGTTGACCCTAAGAAAATCCAAGCTATGCTGGAGTGGCCACGACCCACCACACTCAAGGCACTACGGGGGTTCCTAGGCCTTACTGGCTACTATCAGAAGTTCATCCAAAACTATGGCGTTATTGCTCGACCACTGACTCAACTTCTCCAAAAAGATGCTTTCAAGTGGAACACAGAGGTGGAACAAGCTCTTTTGCATCTCAAAACAGCCATGACTCGGGCTCCGGTGTTGGCCCTACCAGATTTCTCTAAGACATTCATCATAGAGTGTGATGCTTCCAGGTACGGTCTTGGAGCCATCTTAATGCAAAACCGACGTCCTATTGCGTTTTTTAGCTAGGATCTGCAAGGGCGGAACTTAAACCTATCAGCTTATGTAAAAGAAATGTTGGTTGTGGTGGCGTCTGTCCAAAAATGGTGACCATACTTATTAGGACAACAATTTGTGGTGCGAACAGATCACCCCAGCCTCAAATACCTATGGGACCAAACCATTGTGATAGAGGCTCAACAAAAATGGCTTGTCAAGCTTGTGGGGTATGACTTCATCATTGAATACAAAAAGGGGTTCGAAAACTCGGCGGCAAATGCATTGTCCCGCTAGATGGAGGGCACTCTCATGGCCATTTCACAACCCGTGCCCCAATGGGTTGAACCCATTCAACATGAAGTACAAAGTGATCCCACCCTCTGAGAGCTGGTGAAGAAGATACAGGCTAGTAACATGCAGGGACCATAGCACGTTCACTCGGGGCACTGGAATTACAAATCAGGTTTGATTTTTTTTAAGGGCAGAATCTACCTAGGATCCCAATCTCCCTTAACCAAAGAGATAATTCATGAGTTTCACAGTGGATCACATGAGGGATTTCATAAGATGTGGCATCGCCTGAAATCTGTATTTTATTAGCATGAAGCTTGTGCACAGATAAAAGAATATTTACGAGGGTGCGATATTTGTCAACGAAATAAAAGCAAGCTAGCACTTCCAACCGGATTATTGCAACCTTTGCCAATACCCACTATGATATGGAGCGACATCTCCATGGATTTTGTAGAAGGACTGCCGAATTCGCAAGGTAAATCTGTCATTTATGTTGTGGTGGATCGTTTTTCAAAATATGCACATTTTATCGCACTCAAGCATCCGTATTCAGCGATCATGGTGGCTCAAGAATTTTTTGAGAATGTTTTTAAATTACATGGACTTCCAACGTCCATTGTGTGTGATAGAGATCCGACTTTTACAAGTAATTTATGGCGTGAACTTTTTCGGTTGCAAGGAACTATGTTCAATTTCAGTTCTGCGTATCATCCACAAATGGATGGTCAAACGGAAATTAGGGGTGTAAATCCGAAGCAAGTTCCCGGGTATTGGGTAAAACCAGGGAACCGGCTCCGGGTCCCCGGGTTTTTTACTTAAAACACCCGGGCTCGGACCCGGATACCCGGGTAAACCCGTTATCCGGCTCGGGTGGTATATTAAAAAAAAAAAATTAATTTTTTGCAGCTCAAATTCTCAATGATTTCACCTAAACAAAGAAACTACGGGCGTCTAGTTGATTCCAATGAGCTTTCTGAAGGCCATTTTAAACCCAACAAGAAGAACTAAGAAGTGCTTGCTACTGAAGAAGAACTAAGAAGAAGAAGAAGAAGGCTGGATCGGCTGGTTACCTAGTAGGCGGCAAGTCGGCGAGGAGTGGCGAGCGGCTGAACAAGTGAAGGAGTGGCGAGCGGCTCAACGTGATGCGGTGAATCTGAATCAGTGATGCCGTGTGATGGAGAATGAAATGGAGAAAGAGATGAGATGATTCAGATTTGTCTGAAGGTGAACTTGAGCGCCAGCGGCGGCAGTGAGCAAAATTGAAGGGTTTTGTTTTGTTTTGATACTTGAATTTGATGATAGGGCTAGGGCAACAGGGCATGAGGGTAAAAGGGCATTTATTGCGTGTAGTTTTAGGATAAAAGGGCAGGGGGTAAATTTTTTATTTTTTTTTAATTAATTAACCTACCCAGAGCCGGGTACCCGGGTATAACCGGGATTTTTTGAAATAAATACCCGGCTCCGGGTACCAACCGGATTTCCCGGTTTCCCGGAGCCGGTTAATGCCCGGATCTGGTTTCCCGGCCGGTTATATCCGGTCCGGATTTACACCCCTAACGGAAATGGTGAATCGCACATTGAAAATGTATTTGAGATGTTTCACAGGTGATAAACCGAAGGATTGGATCAAATGGTTGTCATGGGTGGAGTATACTTATAATACTAGTTACCACTCTAGCACTGGTAAGTCTCCTTTTGAGTTGGTACCAGCCCCATCATTGCTATCCTATATTCCGGGCACAGCAAGGGTAGAATCTGTGGGTCAACAACTGGAGGCTCGAGATACTTTGTTAAAACAAGCTCGCCTCAAATTGTCTCAACCACAAAACAGAATGAAGCATCTCTACGATAAAGGCCATAAGGAACGTGAGTTTCAAAAGGGAGATCTGGTTTATGTCCGATTGCATCCTTATAGGCAGCAAACAATTGCAAGGCGTTTGAATATAAAATTAGCTGCAAAATTCTATGGCCCATACAAGGTACTGGAAAGGATAGGCGAAGTAGCGTACAGACTGGAATTGCCTCAAGGGTCTAAAGTGCATCCAGTTTATCATGTTTCTTTACTTAAGAAACAATGGGGTTCCAATTCAGCAAGTAGTACAATTCTACTCGAAGCTCCTCAAGATATTCCAGAATTGGTCCCACAAGCTGTTCTAGATGTCAAAGGAAAAAACCAGAAGAGAGAGGTTCTAGTCCATTGGCGTGGCCATAATCCCGCAGATGCCACATGGGAAAATGTCAACAATATACAGCATCAGTTTCCAGAATTCAACCTTGAGGACAAGGCCGATTTTTAAGGGGGAAGGAGTGATACAGAATGCATGCGAGAGTTTATCTTATTGGGTTTAGTTTATTTTATGCTATCTTATTGATGTTGGTAGTTGAGTAGCAGCAGAGTCTATCTTAATTTCAAGTATCCATCGCCAATAGGTTAGTAGTTGTTGCGATAGACATTGTTATCTTTTATTTCAAATTACTAATGTTATCTCGGCTGGTAGAAGATGATAGTTATCTCTTGGAGCTATCGTCCAGTTAGGACTCATGATGTAATCTTTATTTAAAGAGTTATCAGTTAATGAATAAAGCATGCAAATTTTAACCTCAAACTTATGTTTGATACGAGACCTAGGAATCTCTAATTTCCTACCGCTAATTTTCTAAATTAGCAAACATAGGCAAGAACAAGAAGCAGAATTCTGCTTCTTTTCCTGTTGACAGGCGTGTTACCAGATCCGTTACGAATTCTCGTAACAGAAAGCTTATCCGACTTTCAACATCGTTTCCCTACCTTTGTCCTTGAGGACATGGACGTTTCGCAGGAGGAAGGAGTGTTACGTGTGCCGCACACTAAGGAAGCTAAGAAGGAAAGTCGTGGCCCCGTGGGCTGCATGGCAAGGAAACTCATGGGAAGGAAAGTCTTGGGTTGCACAACGTGGCTAAGAAGGAAAGTGGCTGATCGGGGCAAGAGGATCCTTTGTAAACATAGAATCCTATTAGGAGAATAAAAGTAAGAATTAAGGAGAGAAATAAGGGATTGTTTCCCGGTAGATAATTAAGAAGAAAAATAAGGGATTGTTTCCTATTCGAATATTTTCCTCTTATGTAAGCATTTTATTTAAACCTAAGGAAGTAATGAATAAAGCATCAAACATTACATCCTCAACTATTGCAGTTGATCTTAGGAGGCAGGGTACCTCGAATACCCATTATCCACCACCATAGGTAGGCCAAGGAAGCTTTATTTCGAGGCTTTGTCTATGACCAAACCCCAAACATGTTCTCAAACACAAGCACACAACACTTTTCCTCCATAAACGATCATCTGATTCATCTGTGTTAACAAAAAGGACAAATTGATACAGAATTTTTAAAATAAGGTTTAAGTTGAAGGGAAATGCTCTACTTCCCAAATTTTCATCCTCAAAAGTGGTTCCCAAATTATGTGTCACTATCCCATAAGATTGTGACATATTTTTCAAAATAGTAGATTTCATCCATAATTGACATATCATTTTGGAATCAACTTTTGGGAAAAAAAAAATTTGACAAGTGTAGCACTTCTCGTGACATAAAGGTAAAAATAATTGAGTGTTTTGATTGTTTGTTAATATTTTTGTTTTATTACTCTTTTTAATAAAACAAATAACTGTTTACATAAAAAAAAAAATTGGTTTCTAACATTACTTTTTTTAATAATATTAATAGAGTTGGAAATATTTTTGTCAAAGAAATATATACTTCTTACATGTTAAAGAACACAATAATTTTATAAGCTGAATTAAAAAGATTCTTCTGATTCAATTTAGAGAAAACTTTGTCCATCTAAACTCTTTCATTATCTCACCTCTATATTGCTGGAGCCAAGTTTCTTCGGAACTCCAACACGAATCATTTCATTCCTTACTCGCTGAACGTCATCCCATCTCTCAGATTCAGCATAAATGTTAGATAACAAAACATAATCTCCATCACTAAGAGCTTCCAACTTGGCAAGTTGCCGGAAGGATTCCTCAGCCAATTCGGGATTCCCGTGAACCCTACAAGCACCCAACAAAGTTCTCCACAGCACAGCTGTTGAGGGCAAAGGCATGGCTTCGATCATCTGCCAAGCACCATATAACAATCCCCATCTGCTAAGAAGATCAACCATGCAACCATAATGCTTTATATCAGGCATGATCTTGTACACCTTGATCATGCGATTGAAATACTGGCGCCCTTCTTCCACCAAACCCTGATGGCTACAAGCAATTAGAACACCGATGAAAGTTACCCGATTCGGCCTGATCTCGTCAAGCCTTAATTCCATGGCTGCAAACAATTCCAAAGCTTGCTGATAGTAACCATGTACGGCCAAACCCATAATCATTGCATTCCAACAACTTACCGGTTTCATTTTCAGCTCATTAAATACTTCCCAAGCCAAACTCAAATTCCCACATTTAGCATACGTATCTACAAGGGCATTGCCCAAATACCCTTCAATCTTGTGGTTCTTCTCTTTCAAGGACTCATGGATCGTCCTACCCATCTCCAATGCACCCGTCTCTGCACAAGCACCCAAAACAGATATAAGCGTTACTTCTGTTGCCTCCACCTTAGCAATTTGCATTTCATCGAAGATCGTCAATGCTCCGGCATAATCCTTAACCTGAACATAACCAGCAATTATTGAATTCCAAGAAACCGCATCCCGTTCTGGCATCTCTCGAAACACCTTTCTTGCAGCTTCAATATTACCTGACCCAACATGCCGCGCAATCAAGGTATTCCATGAAACCACATTTTTCTCAGGCATCAAATCAATAAGGCAATCCGCTGATTTGAAATCATTAATCTGATCATAGGCCATTATCATGATATTCCACGACGCAACACTTCGGTCAGTCATTTCATCAAACATTCGACGGGCGAGACCCACGAGCCCACACTGAGAATACATATAAACCAACGAATTCTGAATATAAGCATCGCGTTCAAATCCCGACTTCAAAACCCGGCCATGAATCTCTGCTCCCTTACAAGCAACACCAAACCCATCACATCCTCCACCTTCTTCCTCGCACCTTGAAGCTCTAGCACACGCCTTGAGCACGAAATTGTAAGTAAAATGATCAGGCCCAGCATTCACGTGTTGCATATGGTTGTATATATAAATAGCTTTAATGGGAAAAACGCTGTTGGTGTAAGCTCTAATCATAGTGTTACAAATGAAAGCATCGTCCATTTTAGTATCTTGGAACATGGCCTGCGCATGCGCGAGGCTTCCCAATGGGGACAGGGCCGAGAAGGAGATGAGATTGGCGATTATGTAAGGATGGGTGTAGAGGCCGGCCTTGATGATAATAGCTTGGGCTTTTTCTACTTCTTTTACAGAAGAAAGTCGCTGAAGCTTGGGGATTATGTGAGAAAGTGTGGCTCTCATCAGCATCTTCCATTTCTGGTGTTTCGGCGGCTAATTATGGGACGAAGCTCACCTTCATTTCTTCTGGCATTCGACTATGAAATTCAACATCAGTTTAAAAGGAGCAACCTTTGTCTAAAGTACTTTTGTTTTTCCAAAAACAAAAATAATAATAATAATGCGCCTCCACAATCCACATAATCATTGGCATCAAATAATTAAAAAACCTCCAAGGACAATCTTCAATTTGATTGAAAAAAAAATTCCTTAAACCCAATTCCTTAAAACTTGAATTTTTTTTTTTTTTTTAAAAAAAAAAAATTACATGCATTTTCAAAAAAAAAAAAAAAAAAAACTCTAACCCAATATATATATATATTTTTTTTAAAAATAAATCTTTATTCCAATTTAAAATTAGCCAAGGATGTTACCAAGTAATAACACCCGGAGTTACATGCACTAATTCAAGGTGGGCTGTGATTTACGTTAGAGAAATGCTGAAAACACACTCATTTTATGAGACTGACGTGATAATACTCAGCAACCCTTAATTTTATTTTATTTTTAACAAGAGC
The DNA here is from genome assembly GCA_028654335.1 of Alnus rubra. NCBI lineage: Eukaryota > Viridiplantae > Streptophyta > Magnoliopsida > Fagales > Betulaceae > Alnus > Alnus rubra. The sequence goes on along the minus strand of JAJPGS010001500.1, from coordinate 1,548,584 downwards.
TAATTATTTAGCTAATGAGTATTAACTATCTCGTTAGCGGCTAGCCAAATGAGATGGGAAGCATTACTCTGCGTTTTATGGGCTAAATAGAACTAATTTTAATTGCCGAATTTTTCTTGTTACTCTCCGGTTTTCTTTTTTAGGAGAGCAGGGGGTGACCAAGGCCCATTTCTTGGGTATGAGATTCTCCAATACTTTGTTGCCACGTTGCCAATAAGGCCAGTGGCTATCTATTAGACAACACAATTTTGGGAATTTGTATATTCTATTCATGGTAATATTTTGAAGGAAAAACGCCATGAAGGAAGATGACTGCAGCCATCATGGCCCAGGTCAAAGACAATTGATGCTCTTCTTTACCTCCATCCATTTATTATAACGTGTATTAAGTTGCTTTTCTTTTATTTGAAGGAGAAAGAGGAGGGGGGTTGCCTCGTTGGATGATTTTGTTGGAGAAGAAAAATTGGAAATTCACTTCGTGACAAGCACAAACATGTTCTTTATTTATATATAATGTTATAGGCCTAAGGTAATTTGAATTGAAAATTGGAATAAAGGTGATCCAACCCAGGACAAATAAACATCTCCATGCAGAGATAATGTAAAAATATTTGGCCAAAGCAAGCTATATATATATATATATATTAGATTGCCTCATAATTAGCATTTTCAATTAAAGTAGCATCGGTATCGACAGAAAAATGTCTAAACCATTTATCTCCTTTACATCAAGATCAGCATCAACTAGACAATGTCAAGCCCTCTATTTCTTTTTATTTCCCAATGAGTTTCCCCATCAACATCAATCTGTTCAATATTTTTCATCGTTTAGTAATCATGATATCTAGGTAATCAACCAGAATTCACTAAAAGATTATATATCTACCGTTGCATGCATATTTTCCTCGGGCTGAAAAAAAAAAAAAAAAAAAAATCAAAATTGTACCCGCTCATTGTGAGTTCCTGGTCCTCTTAGCAGTGAAGAGCTGACGTAGAAAAGCAAACTTCCCCCTCGCACGAGCGGAAAATTCAGTCACGGTACCATTACTAGTTGCCACCGCCTTGGTATCAGATTCCGGTACGGATGGTGAGGGTGGTGATGGTGAGGGTGGTGAGAGACTGAAGAGAAATTCATTAAGCATGCGGATAATCTGGCTAAAGCTCGGCCTCAGGTTAGAGTCCTCAACCCAACATGACTGTATGATGAAGGCCAGATCAGGGGATATATCCTCTGGAAGACTAGGCCTCTCTTGCTGCATTTCAGAATGACAGCAATATACAGTTACTAAAAAAATGTAGATTTTAGAACTCATTATGCACAAGAGCTTTAAGGATGCCCCTCAAAGCACAGACCAGAAGTTACAAAAGTGAACAGAGACATGGTTTATTATCAGTCTGCATTTGATAAAGTAACATTGGCATCTGAAGTGAGGCATCCAAAATCAATAGGACAGTAAACATAGTATAATCACCAAAAGCATCAAAAGAAAAATCAAATTATAATTTTTTTTTCACCTTAAAAGCCGCAGCATAAGCAGCCTGCAAATTGGACATGCCTTCAAATGGCATGCGGTTGGTCAATAGTTCCCATAAGACAATTCCAAAACTGTAGACGTCAACCTTGTTGTTGTAATGTTTCTTCTCTCCCTGACGCAATGTCACAGTGCTGTACAACTGCAAAGACAAATATATTGTAGGTAAAAGTTTAGCAATTGGTAAGAAAAGTTAGATGCATTACAAATAAATCCATAAAGCTCTTAAAATCTTGATGCACAGCAGTACTAAAAACCAAGAAGTGCACCCCAGCCATTCAACAAAACAACCCAAATGAAAATTATCAAAGCCCTAAGGAAGATTGTCTAACAAGTTTGTGCTTGGCCGCCTTGTGCAAAAAAAAAAGCTTATGGCTTATGAGGCTTATGCAACTAATAATTCAAAAACAAAAGGATAATAAAAATTAAACAAAGGAAACATAATATACGACATACTTGCAGCCTTAAATCAAAGTTTCTTCTGCAGGTGCAGTTAATACTGACAACTCCTAAGCTACAGGAAAGATGAAATTGAGACAAAAGTTTAACACAGTTTTAACTAAATCATCAAAATGACTTGATCTGTCTAATCACCCCTCTTCCTAAGCGAGTCAAGCCTTATCTCAAGAATAACTTTGGCCAGTGACATTGAAGTGAACAAAGCGGAGAATTGAAACATGAAGACCAACCAAAAACTTAGCTTATTTAGGCCCATTAGGAAAGCACTCTCAAACTCATGACAGCTCCCAATAATGATGTGAAAGTATTTACATGGAGATCACTTGCAGATTGATATACAATCCTATATTTATTTACAATTATTCACATAGATTACATAACCTTCTTAGTTTGCAAGCAAGCCCAAAACTAAGGAATGAAAGTTGCTAGAAGGGGGCCAGCAATCAGGGATGCCCCTAAGGGCACCACAGCATTATATATACAAGAATTAGCCTAAGTGATTGTTAGATAGTAGATTTACAAAATACTACTCCACATGGCACAGACTGAGACTAATGTCCAACAAAAGAGGTCTTTACTGACATAGAGGTGGTCACAACCCAAATGACATCCACCAATCTAATGCCAGATTTCTCTGAGGGAATTATGCAAAACTCCTCTGAATAAAAATCATAAATCCAAGTTTAGTAGCCACTATCCTGTAATACATGTTGTCTGTTTAGGTGCTTGTCTACTGCATACATGTTTTCATTTTCCTGATATAGCCTTGATGATCATAAATATCTCTCCATCTTGATGATCAATTAATCGCATAAGCACCATCAACCACAGAATTTTTTTTGTCCATTGAACAAACAAATCTTGTTGAATAAGACAAACCTCAGGAGCCATCCATCGGTAAGTCCCAGTTTCTGCAGTCATCATCTCTGTCACAGATTCTTCTCTTGCAAGGCCAAAATCTGCAAGTTTCACAGACTTCTGATTTGCCGTAAGCAACAAATTGTCTGCAATTTGACACAAATAACAGTAAGTTGGTAAAATAAATAAAGACCACATATTGAACTAGAACAAACATCCATAATCCAGTAAGTATAACCAAAAATTTCTTTTTTCAACTGAACATCAACTTGACAAGCATCAAAAACTTCAATTTCCATAGTGATTAAAATTATTATTTTTTTAACACAGCATGTTTTGCACATAAAGGTGCTTTTCTCCAAATCTATTTTTCCAATATAAATTTTACAATGGCGTAGCTTGAATCAAAAACCAAACTATAGTGAACTATGAGACATGTCCACGGCATAATTGGATAATAAACAGCACAAAAGATTAACTAAAGAGTAATGCTAGAAACCACATTTTATTCCACAATACTGATGTGGTGGTCCCAACCAACCCTTGGATCAGTCTTTATTCAAAAAAATTAAAAATTAAAAATTAAAAAAAATAAAGGATTGGTTGAGACGGCCACATTACATTATGTGATAATTGTGTAATAAAAATATGGTTTCTATCATTACACTTAACCAAATGGCAGTGAGAGCAAATTGGAATAGCTTTTTAAGTATCCATCATTATCTATTATATGATTGATATGAGTTTCCATATACTTATTGGGATTTCGAAAAGGAGAGGGGGGAAAAAAGAGGAAGAGGAGCAAGATTAAAACACATCGTTGTATCTACTTTTAATGATCAGCAATAAAGAGATTGTCTAGGGGTTGGTTAGGATTGCCACATTAGCATTGTAGGATACTTAGGGGAAAAAAATGTGGTTTCTAGCATTACTCTTAACCAAATGGCAGTGACGGCACACTGGAATGGCTTTTTACGTATCTATCATTTGCTATCTTATGATTGATATGAGTTTCCAGACGCTTATAGGGATTTAAAAAAGGAGGGGGAAAAAAGAGAGGAAGAGGAACAAGATTAAAACACTTTGTTGTATCTACTTTTAACAATCAGCAGTAAAGAGACAAATCACCAAATAAAACCCCAAACAACCATTGGACTCCAAAACATGAAGCCCATACAAATATAACAAACATTCAAAGAAATTTAGTCCATTATGTATAATGCACCATATTCTTGAGAAGTACCAGGTTTTATATCTCTATGTATAATCCCATTAGCATGTAGACAATCCATGGCTCGAGCAATATCAAGGGCAAAATTTATAGCCACGTGGAGGTCTAATAGTCCAGGACGAATACTCAGTAAATACTTCCGGAGTGACATTCCAGGTAACAGCTCTGTCACTATCACCATTAAAGGGTCCTTGCAAGCTCCAATAAACTGAAAAAGCCAGAAATGAATTATTCTCAGTGACAGATACAACTATGTGAAAAGACATGGGTCAGGTACACAAAAGAAAAATGCTTACAAAAAAAAAAAAACTAAGATACAGATACTCATATAACCTTCCCATAAGAAGTATATGAATAAATTGTAGACAAGTTTTGAATTAAAACACTGACCTTGACTAAATTATCATGTTTAACACGTGACATCATATTAACTTCCCGCGCAAAACGACTCTCAAGTGCAGCTCTTTCATCTGAAGTGCTCCCACGATTGAGGACTTTAATAGCCACAATTCGATCACCATACCTGAAAAATATTATGCTAGACCTATGTAACTAGGAAACCAACTGCCAGACAAGCTATTCTTAAAACAGCCACCAATGCTCAAGAACAATGGTACAGCTCATTTGATGACATTGGAACAATGTCATGTTTATCCACAAAACAATCAAAAGTTACATCTATACAAATACATGCTGTAAAACCTTACATTCCTTTTCACAGGAATCGTAATTTCATGTTTATACACAAAACAATCAAAAGCCATTACCCATACTAAAGATTGGAATAATCAACTAAAGCTAACTAAGCTTTTATCTCGGAATCCTGTAGTTTCATGCGAACCATGATGCCATAACAACTTTGTCAAGAAGAGCTTCCTTGCAACTTCAATACTTGCAAATCCACCCATCACCATGCTCAACAAAAAAGAAGAAGAAGAAGAAGAAAGATAACATTTTGGGCATCCCAGCCTCATTAAGATTAAATTAAAAACTAGTTAATCGAAGCAAATAACAAAAGGCCTCACTAGACTACCGCCACGCTTTACATGCCAAAGAAGCATATATAGTTTAACTTCAAAAGCTACATCCACACCAATCTAGTCTCACAAACTAACAACTAAAAAAATCAAACAAAACACGAATTACGCAAGAAGTTTCACACTGACCTTCCTTCATAGACTTTCCCATGGGCACCCTCGCCGATTTTCGAACCGATCAAGAGCAATTTCGGGTCAACCAGCAGATTCTCATCGATACTCAACTGCGACGGCGCCGTCACCGATCCATTCTGCGTCACCGATTTCGTTGAATACTGCCCCTCTTCGCCTCCTCTGTTCTTCTCGCTGCAACTCATCGTTGCAACTTGCAACCTCAAATTATACCCGAATTTCTCATCTCAAAATCACATAGTATTCACGCAATTAACATTAGCCTATTCCCCAAAAGGTCAACTTTCAATAACCGTTCATTTCACTTTCCAAAGCATACTCAAACCACCACAAAACCAAAGCCCAATTCCTCCTAATTCTAAAGCTCCGTGTTCCAAATGAACCATTCACAGCTACTACTACCAAATTTCTCACCGATAGTTCGTCTTCAAAGTAAGCTCCGTTTCAAACTTGCAACAACTTTGCTTGAGTTCTAAGCCTCCTCTTCTTCCACGCAGTTTAAGAAAGGAAAAGAAACCCTAACAAACAAAAAGAAGATAAGACCAAAACAAAAAGCAACTTACAGCCGACGCTAGCTAAATTTTCCGGAGAAATTTTTTCCAATAAAGATACAAAAGCGCAATAAGCATCAGCAGCAACTCTCAAAAGCTCCAAAAGCTTCGTGGACTGGTATTTGGCTCACAGACCCTAACCCTTAAAAGCCTGACTCTCTCGCTCGCCCGCGCTCTGAGAACTGAGAAGAGAAGGCGCTCCGATGAAAATGATTTTTCCGAGTATCTGTTCCGACCAGAAGGGTTTAAAGGTGGAGAGGAGAAAAGGAAAAGTTGGAAAAGTGCTTGGCCAATGTGAAGTCGCCACGTGGAGAGCACGGCTCTGCAGGTCGCAGTATCAGCGATTTGGACGTTCCTGGTCGAGGATGCTCGGATGGAGCTGCTCGTTCAGATACAAGCCTCAATCCGTCAATCGTTCCTTGTCGGCTCGGCTCTCGGCTTCACTTTTATTTTCCTCGTGCTATAATAAAAAATATATATATCTGTCTTTTTCTTCTTTTCTTTTTTTTTTTCCTTTTTTATTTTACCTTATTTCTTTTTGTTCATGACCAAGACTTACGATTTTTTGGTGTTCGATTTTTTAAAATTTAAATTTAACTATAATTTATTGTGTAAATTTTGAAGTTAAATAAAATTTAAAAAATGTTTTGATAGTTTAACTTCTTGAGACAAAATTAAAAAAAAGTTTGATAAAAAAAATTACAAATACCAATAAAATTTGTTTTTAAAAAAACAATGCACTCAAACCTTCAACTTAGTCTATCAAAGTCACATGTATCAAAAGAATAATGTGATTTAGTAAATTATTATACAAATGTCATTTAACTTGACAATTTAGTAGTAAAAATTAGCATTTGTAGCAAAAATAAAAAATTAAAACTGATTTTTACTATCAAATTATTGAAGTTATATGAAAGTCGAATAGAAGTATACTATATAGCATTACTTTTAGAAAAAAATTCTTATCATTTTTGTAATAAGTTCAGCTCTGTCTATTAATGTGTTTTAATTTTTTTAATTTTTTATTTTTAAAAGTCTTTTAATATTACCTCAAGGTAAAAAGTGTTTTACATTATTTGTTAACATTTTATTTTAAAAATAACAAATTTAACAAATAGGGCCAATTTTCAACCTCCAAGATTTTTCAACATTGAACTTCTTTTGACCATAGTTTTGGCTTTCTCTTATTTATTTATTTTTATAGATGGCTTTCTCTTATTTTATAATATCCATACCCTTACCTTGCGTCTGGGATGGTAATATCGGCTCATTTGTTTTTTTGACAAGGGTGAAAACAACTTGAGTAATTAGTTAATTGTTTCCTGGTCCTTAGTTTGACCGATGGGGTAAATAAAAACGGAATCAGGGTGAAAATACAAGCAGATAATAATTGTCAGTAATTGTTATCCGTTATTCACATGTGCATGTATGTATGTGATTATTAAAACTCATTCTTTACATATATGAATAGCGGTTTTAAAATATGTAAATACGATTAATAATTACATTTGCATTTTTTTTATATATAATATATTTTAATTAAATTCACTAAAATGATGCCGTTCCAAAATTTGATAAGTTTATGACATTTAGATTATATTAGGTTTTTTTTCAATATCATCTTAAAGTTATATCTCACTACATTTACTTTTATTTTCTTTCTTTTTTTCATTTATTTGAGTAATCAAAATCTCGATTACTCTATAAGACAATGATCATTTATGGTTGATAATCGTGAATTGTGTAACAAGTAAAATCTTAATTTATTTAAGCTTGCACATAATAATAACCGCATTATTTAACACTGCACATAGATTTAGATAATAATTTAAAACACTCATTATTTCATTTGATAACTAAATAATCGTGTGAATGTGTATATATGGATGCGAATACTTAAAAGTTATAATTGCATTATGTGGATGCAGATGCGGATATTGTAGCAATCGCATTCATATTTTCACCCATAAATTATACAATAAATTTGAAGTTCAATTTCTCCCCCTCATATTCAACATTGAGTTGCTTTGACTAGATTATAACTATGGCACGATGTACTCCACTATGTGACTTGGTGAAAACAACTTTAGTAATTACTATTATTATTATTATTATTATTATAATAAGTAATACAGAGCAAGAACAACTAAAAAAGTGGGTCCCAACTTTAGTAATTAATATGAATTGTCTTCTGACCTTTAATTTTGACCAATGTGGAGTGAATGGACTGCGGCTTTGGCCAAAAACAGGATTTGGTTTAGTAGCCGTAAAAAAAAAAAAAAAAACAATTTTTTTATTTTTTAGTTGTAGTTTTTTTTTCTTTCAATAGTTTAGATTTAATTTTAAAATTTTTATAAAAAAGAGAATGAGAATGCAATATGAATCATTAAAAAAATTACAGAATATCTAAATCCAAACAACTAGATAACAAGTGTTTAAGGAATTACGCCTTTGTATATTAAATCGATGATAAGAAAAAACATTCGGCTATGTTTGTTAATGGTTTTAAGAGATTATTATTATTATTTTTTTTGAAAAAAGTGTTTTAATGTGATGTAAAGATGAAAGTAGTTTTTAAGTAATTTGTATTTTTTTTTTCTTGCTTGTTAATATAAGAAAGCAAAAGAAACAATGAAAAAATAAATGTTATCAAACAAAGCCCGAAAATATTTGAAATGCTACAATTTTATTATAATTTTTTTTTTAAAATTCATGTGACAATTTACATGAGTGTGAATTAACACTCTATAAGTAAAAAATTAGAGATCAACATTTGACTTATAAAACTAATTATTTAATGATGTCAATAATCAATAATCTATGCCATTAATTTAATTGGTAGGAAGTGTACGGCAAAAAAAACTGCACAAGTCGGTGGTGCCAAACCGAAGGAAATAAAAAGTAATTCTTGCTTTTTGAAAAGAAATAAAACAAAAAATAGGACAAAGCAAAATGAAGAACAAAAAAATGTTATCAAATAAAGTCCAAAAATATTTGGAATAATATAACTTTTTATTATAATTTTCAAATAAATTAAAGTGACTTTTTACATTAATGTCAATTAACACTCTACGAGTGAAAAAAATTAGAGAACAAAATTTAACTTCGAAAATTATAATGGGTAAGTAACTAAGTATCACATCGTCAATAATACGTGTCATTAATTTAATTTGTAGGAGAAATAAAAAGAAAAGGAAAAAGAAGTAATTCTTGCTTTTTGACAAGAAATAAATATCAGAACTTTTGGGAAGAAGTATGGCTTATGCCACGTGACCATATTGCATAGGTGGAAAAGTTGAAGAGTAGGTTAATCTGGGGACCACCTATGTAGGGTTCATTGTCGTGTTCCACTGATTTTTCCGATCTCTAAAAGTAGATATATTTGTGGTGACCCTAGAAGGCTAGAAGGCTAGAAGTTCCGTCGCCATCTGAATAAGACTTGAGGGGTGAATCTTTTGACATTTCAGATGATACGTGTGACGACCTCCATTAATGCACCCTCACACTATTCACCACCAAAGACTTTTATAGAGTTATTTCTCATAAATAATAATAATAATAATTAAAAACAAAAACAAAAACCCAATCTCTCCTAAAACCTTAAAGTTCTCTCTCCAACACGTGTCACGTGTCCGTTTGCAAACTTTCGTACTCAACAGTCGACCTACAATTGCAACACGCAAACCATATCGAAACATCAAACCTCAACAATATATATATACAATATTTACACTTTTATATATCTTCAAACCACAAACTATAGCCTCAAATAACAAAATATGATCATACTAACCACATCACATAATCATAATCCACAATAAAACCTTCAAATCCAAATTTAAACAAATAAGGTTGTAAAAAGTTTTAAAGTTAAATATATTTTAACTCCTCGACTATGAGCCGACGACCTTCTTTTTATATGGTGCGCCTTTCTTTTTATTTGACAACTAGCATCGTGAAGCCTACTTCAGCTATTTCACATTTGCTCGTATTCTTCTACTATCGTTTCAGTATGTCTAAGTGGAAGATAAATGCTACTCCTTCATTTTTTTAGTATTTTTTTTTTGTTTTTTTTATCTCACGAGTCTTACATATTCAATGGTAAATATTTAAAAAAAAATACGAGGGAAGATAGATCGGAAAATGTTGGAAAATTAAGGGATGGCATTTCTCAGGTTGAAAATGAATGTTTTGGCCTAGAACCTCGGTCCAATTTTTTTTTTTTTTTTTTTAAATGTCTTCTTTTTAATTGTTACTATTATAATTATTTTAATGATTAATATTAGAATATAAATTTTATATTTTTTTATCAACTTTAACTTTTAAAATAATTATTCATCTAACATAACATTAAGACAAAAGTCATAGAGTCAAATTTTAAATTCATTTAAAATTTTATGTGTTAAGTCCCACTTATTGATGAAGAGTTTGAATCTACGTACGTATGATGAAAAATTTTAAAATATAAATTAAATTATTAAATTTATAATTTATAATTTCCTCTCGAGTATCAACCTAAACTTTTCATACAACTAATGATTTAACAGTAAAAGTTGATTAGTCTCCATCCACCCGGCCACTTGCTTCTTCGATCTTCTTCTTCTTCCTCTTTTTTTTTTTTTTTTTTTCCATGATTGAGCTCATACTAAAAAGTATTGTCCTTTTATATTAGCTAGTGAAAATAAATGCGCATATCATTATGTGACATTTCATAATTAGTCTAAAATTAATCAAAAGGGCAGCAACATATCATTTGCACATAAAATGTCTTATAATTTGGTAATAACATATTTATAGTGGATATTTACAATTTTACATTCTAAGGAGTTCGATATTGTTATTTATTTCAAAAGCTTAAAGTAAAAAAAAAAAAATGAACTTCAAATAATTCAATATCATGATAAACTGTTATTTATCTAATAAATTCACGTTAATTAAATTTAAACATATAATCTATATTTTAATAAAATTGATATAAACGATAATTTGTGTACCGAAGCCTTCATATAGTTTTTAAATTATAATTCTTTGATATGTTTTTCTTTGCTGATTTAATAATTTGGAAGATCAAAATTGAACTTTGTTGATTAGAATGACCAACAAATTTGGAAGATATGATACATTACTACCTCAAGACACAATTCTTGATCACCTTTATTCGCGTGACACATTTTAATTTTACTTTATTTAAAAAAAAAAAAAAAAAATTAGCTAAGGGACCACCTCGCCATATATATAAACAAAGCAGTCAAAAATTATATTTTAAAATGAAAAAAGATCATATCTTCCTCGTATAATAGAATAATATTAGAAGAAGAAAGATTGAGAAACTTGATAGTTGTCAGGACGACAGGGTATCAATTACCTTCATTCTATACAATTTCTCAAATGAAGTGGATGAGACCCAGGTTAACTTTATGGCGCTGATTAAATCATTGGTGTTCAAGAGTTTTATAATTAGGATTTAGTCCATAATTAGTCACATGGGTTAATTAGGTCTTAAGCAATACACCCATAGAAAGTTCATAATTTACGAAACACCATCCTCTCTCAATTTCAGGTGAAATAAATAATAACTATTTGATGGTTCAAATTAAATTAAATTTGAATTAATAATTTTTTATATCAGCTCGCTTAACCCAAAGGTCACTCGCACAACTTGTATAAATATATATATATATTTTTTTTAAATGCCATTAAAAAATTAAAACCCTAAAGCATAAATTTGAGTAGACATGTAATATTATTTTCTTTTATTGCTACGTGCTTGTTTATGTAGATGATCTTTATTGAACTATAATATTATTTTGATCGGATATTATGTTGAGAAGTTAAATTATGTTTATTAATTACAATTATGATTAATTGGATATCGATTGTCATGAACCTAATTGTGTGCGTCTATAATTGACACAATTTATGCTTATAAAAAATAAAATTATGTTAATCAGGTATTACCAAGCAAGTTGGTCATTTAACTCATTTATAATAAATAGGTCGAAACGGTTTGAAATGAATTGTTTTCGGGTTAACCCAAGATTAATATGTTTATTAAACAGACTATGTGAATTGAGTCATGTTATCTATTTATTTAAATGGGTGATCATATCAAAGTTGAGAGTTTTGTTGAATTTGATTAATGGGTCAAATTCGGCTTAACCCATGTAATATTATATCAATGACTTAACAGGATACTATTCCGCAATTTTCATTTGCTCTAAATAAACAAGCAAGCACTGCTTCCCAGGCGTTTCTAACCTTCTTCTACCTTTACCTTTGGCCTGAAAGTTGGAAGGGGTTCTGAGTCCTGACCTTAAAAAGGAAAGGAGTGAATTTCAAAAAAAAAGAAAGAAAAGGAAAGGAGTGAATGGTTATCGCTTTGGTGGTCGTGCCGGATACTTGATGCTCGGCTCCCGCATGGCTTGGGAGTAGCGTAACTGCCAAATTGGTCTGAGGCCAACACCTTTGCTTTCTGTACTGGGCTATCTGCATGTGGCTAAGGTCCGTTCGAGCCAGAGCCATGCTACAAGCCTACTTACGTACAGTTGGTGTTGGACTCGAGTCGATCGACCCCACCCCATCTCGCTTAAATACTTTTCTAAATTAAAGAAGGAAGCCACGTGTGCGGGGCGACAAAATGATGATAAAAGTAATTATGTGGCTCTCCGATTGCGGTGGGATAAGGTGGTTGGTTCGGAAGCGACTAGACGCACGGCTAAGTCTTGAGGGGGAGACGCCGGGGGGTTGCTATCTAGTGGAAGACATGTCGGCAAACCTACTTCTGATGTGACCATGAGTCATGACCATCCCGGCGGAGAAAACGTGGGCCTTTGTTTATTTAAGCAAATTATATATGTCTAGTTGCATGGTTTGTTCGATCAGGGAAAAAAATATATAAATAAATGAAAGGTAAATTGGGTCCCAGAAAGAAAGGAGGTCGTGCAGCTGAAGTGGCTCAGAGCCGGGGTTGATGGGGGAAGCTGGTACAAAGGCACCAGAGAATATTTTATAAGCAGAGAGTACTTTATACGTGAGTGCTGATTTGAGAATTGAGATCAATGGGATTCAACCTGATCCCATTAACTTGGCTTGCTTTCTAGTGGGAGAATCTCTCTCTCACTTCTTCTACGGGGGAACTGGGAAGAGTTTCCTTTTTTCTTTTTTCTTTTTCTTCGCACACTCCGGCCTCCATCACTTCTAGGGGTCTCCATCACTTCTAGGGGTGGACGTCGGTTCAGTAGGCGGTTAAGTCGGTTAATTCGGTCGGTTAACCGACTTTTGTCGGAATGTAGTTGGTGAATTTATTTCGGTTAAGTCGGTTAAGCGGTTAATAGGCGGTCGATTAAGTCGGTTAAGCGGTTAATAGGCGGTCGGTTAAGTCGGTAAGGCGATTAATAGGCGGTCGGTTAAGTCAGTTAAATCGGTTAACATTCGGTTAAAATGGGTAATGAAACGACGTCGTTTTGATTTTTTTAAAGGAAAAAAAACTGATCATACGTTTCGTTCTTACTAAAACGACGTCGTTTCGTTTTATGTCGGTTCGGTTAATCGGTCGAAATAGAATTCGGTTCGGTTCGGTTACCGCTTAAAAGGCGGTTCGGTTCAGTTCGGCTGCCGCTTAAAATGCGGTTCGGTTCGGTTCGGCTGCCATCCGGCTTTCGGAATAAAATTTTATACCGACTACCGAACCGAAATTAGTCGGTTAAAGTCGGTAGGCGGTTGATGGCGTCGGTTCGGTTCGGTAAGCGGTCGGTATGCGGTAGGCGGATAATTTGCCCACCCCTAATCACTTCCTTTTTAAGTGACTGGCAGGGAGGAGGAGGAAAGAGTGATCTTTCATCTTCTCCACCTTTCTATTTATTTATTTATTATTATTTATAAAAATAAAAATAAAAATTGGCTGGACCATTCTATACCCATTTTCAATTATTTGTTTTTTTTTTCTCAAGCACTGTATTTTCTGTTTTAGGCTTTTTTTGTTTGGGCGCCCTCACTCTCTTTTTTTTTTTTTTTTTGTATTAATGAAGTTTAATTTTGCATTAAAAAAAAAATCGATCCCACTAATATTTTTTTAATAATGTTAGGATATAGGAGTTTTCCAATTTAGTTTTGATTTGATTTCCTTCTTTTTAGTATTTATCATAGTTTTGTATTTCGATTTGATTAATTTCTTTTTGTATTTTCTCTACCTACCTACTCCAATTCCCCTAAAGTATGTTCATCAAGTTGAATAAGAGTTAAATGTACTCCTTTGGGATTCTTTCTTAGCGGTGGATGTAAGCCTATAAAGTGAATCACCCTAAATCCTTGGTCTCTCTTTTCCTTCCGCTATTTTGTGTTATATTCTCTTTAATTTTACATTAATTTAGACATAGTATCAAAGCCGCTTTTTGTGGCCTTTAGTAAACTTCTTCTTCGGGGTTTGCCTCTCTCTCTCGGCATTTTGTGTAATCATCTCGTAGCGATTCCAAGTGTTGTTTTGAGTCGGTGACCATACCAATCAAAAGCTCAGGAGTTGTCCTATCTAATGCTACCGGAATTAGTCCAATAGGAGCTTCCACAAGCTCTCATTAGCCACGTAAAGACTATGTCATTTCAGCCATGAGCCCCACGTGCTGCTGCTGTCGTTGTTAGTGCTTTCCTAACCGTCTCCCTCGAAGTCAAGCATGTGAACCTTGCAACCCTCTCTATGAAATATAACAATTAGAGCACATAAGTGGAGAATATTTGTATCCTACCCAAAGAAGAGTGGGTGGGAGTAAGAGGAGGGATCTCTAATTGTAAGGGATCCATGTCCTAGAAACTTATGAGCTCTACTACCAAGAAATTTGACTAATGGACGGTTGATAGCACACATGATATTTAAAAAGCATTAACAAACAGAGCCACATAAATAATCGAGTGTATAATAGACACATACCATAACTATGGTATCGAGTCGAGCCAAACTGAGCCGAGATTAAATGTTAAAGCTCTTTTTTTTTTCTTTTTTTTCTTGAATACAATTCGAGCTTGAACTTATTACCGAGCAAGAAAATCTGTTTAAGCTCAATTCATTTTTTTTTTGAATGAACTTGAATTTATTCATGAGCTACTCAATTAACTTATTCATTTATATTATATATAAATGACATGATTGTTTATTTATTTGCAAATTCATACAAATTATTAGTTATTTAATTAAATATTAAGATTTATTATTTGAGTAATTAGATAAATCAATCGAATCTTAAACAATCTAATATTGAGTTTATATGTATATATTCATCATACACACAGTCATAAATTCACTCATATACACACAAATACACATATATTTATATCAAGACTCACAATTATAATAATTCAAAGTATATTATTGTATTACGAAGATAATTTATTTTTATCTTTTTGAATACTTAATATGTTTTAATTACAAACATAAAAATAATATTTACAAATAATAAAAATGAAGTTATACAAACTTATATGAATTGTTGTTCAAGCCATGTTCGTTTAATAAACGAAATGATCCCAGCCTCTTTGTGAATACCTTAACCATAACAACAACCCGTATGATGCATTAAAAATAAAAAACCTGCCAAACATAACTCAATATTACAGTCGTGGGTTAAATGTTAAATGTTACAAAAACCTTCAGCCAATAGAATGCTCGGTTGAATAGGAAAAAAAGAAAAAAGAAAAAAGAAAAGAAAAGAAAAAAAGAAAAAAAAGGAATGATCGGTTGACGGTTCTACAATGTGTCCAAAAATGTTTGTGAGATGGCCAGCCCTCGTATGAGAAAATTTCCAAACCAATCCCCTAGGCCCGAAGCAGCATCCTTGGGCTTCTTTTTAGGGCCCGAAGCATCCATCCTAAAGCATGACTTTGCGGGCTTGGACGATTTCCATTGCTTCTTTTTCACGGCCGCTTGAAGGGCTAATCCGGATAAACTGTAGTGATCAGAAGGGTGCCGCCGTGCCGGTGTGGGATGAGATCGAGACTAAACTGCCATAAAATTGGTTTGTGAAGGAAAAATGCACGGCGAAAATATTAAAGGGAAAGAAATCAAAGGCTGTGTGTGTGTTTTGTCAGATTGGAGGGAAAGCATTTTGTGCTGGCTCTGATCGGATCCGTATACAAAGATGAACAGATAGAACTATGAAGTGAAAGAATTTGCTTCCTAGACAACGAATTAAGTAGCATTTGATGATACAAAACAGATGGGGTTTAATTTTTGGTTACTGTTCAATGTCAAGAATGTATACAACCCTGAGTTTCTTGACCAAGGTATATAATTTTGTACTCAAGTTATGTATCGTATAATATCGTTGAGACTCAGATATCAGTAGTCAGTAGGCCGCTTTCCAAATCATCCCTCTCTGTCTCCCCTTCTGCAGCATGAGTCAGCTCCTCAGCCTTTTTACTTTGGTGCTTCCAATCTGTTTGAAACAATGTGTAGCCCATCATAGACAAGCAAGAAAACTGTGCTGCTAGCAGCCCAAACCATATACCTAGGAAGCCAATCTTGAAAACAAAAGAAGTGACAATAACCACCGGCAATCCAACGAGGTAAAATGCATACAAATTTATCCGGGCACCCAGTTTAGGACGCGCTGTGCCTGTTAAGACACCGCACGCAACTGTTTGGGGAGAGTTGCCGAGTTCGCATAAACCCAGTACTGGAAGAGCAGCTGAAACCAATTCGAGAATATGTGATTCGTCTGTGAACAACTTCCCCCACACTGATCTCAACGCCGTCATGAAGATGAAGGATGCGAATCCAAAAGCAAATGCAACGGTAAGTCCAATGATTGCTGTCGATTGCGCACGGGTTGGCTGACCAGCGCCCAAGGCGTGGCCGACGCGTGTTGTTAAGCCTGCGCTTAAAGAGATTGGAACAATATATAGCAAGCCTGTTGTCTGAATAAGGATGCCCATTGCCGCCAAACTAGCCTGCGGATTACTAAACAATCCGCAGAGAAACAGCATTATTTCATACCACCACCACTCCAAGCACACTGAAACAGCGCTAGGCAGTGCTAAGCTTAGCAATGGCCCCCAGCCTCGAAAGGCTGAGATTATCGTCAATCCATGCCAAGGTTTTAGAGGTTTTTTTGATACAGCCAGATATATTATCAAGCCCAAGTTTAAGTTCAACGTGTTAAAAGCAAAACCCAATGCAATACCTTTGACACCTAATTTCAAATACGTGACAAAAAAGTAGTTAATCGGAAGGTGAAGGATGGCGGCGACGGTGGCAGCCATTGTCAGTGGGGTGGTTAAGCCTTGGGTTCTTAAGAAGCTCCTTAGGGGGTAGAGGTGAGCTTGAGCTAGCAATTCAGGAATGGAGAAAGCCATATAAACCTTAGCAACTTTTGTGATGTCCGGGTCCTGACCCAACCATTGAAAGATGGGATCAATGTTCAGCCACAAGAGTGAAATGGGTATGGAAACAAGGAGGAGGAGACACAGCGTTTTCTGAAAGGTTTGGCTGAGCACCGACCATCTCTTGGCTCCATAGGCTTGGCAACAGATTGGGTCCATCCCCGTTGACAGTCCCCTGAGGATTGAGTTGCCGGTGATATTTCCGAACCCAATCGCCAGTGAGCCTCCGGCTAGTTCTGCTTTTCCAAGACGACCCAAGAAGAGCATGGAAATAACCGACCTCGAATATATAAGCATGGTTGTCATCACGATGGGCCCTGCAATCTTCCCCAATGCTTGTACTTCTTCTCCCATCTGCATCCATGGATCGACATTGTTAATGTATAACAAAAATTGCAAATCCTTCCGAAGTTTACAGGCCAAAAATATTTCCATGGGAAACTTTAATTAGATTGCCTTTCTTCTAGGAACAAGTCATAAGATTTATTTATTTATTATTATTATTATTATTATTATTATTTTTTCAGTTTATTGAGTTTGGTTCAAAGGAATTTGACAGGCGAAGTACATAACTGATAACGCGTGGCTCTTTTAGTAACGTGTACAAATATATACATGTTAAGTGCACAAGTTCACTATAAGCAGCAAGAGTGTGCACAAGTTCAGTAGAAATACAGAATGCATGGCTTCATTAGAAACGTGTACAAATACATATAGAGTGCTGTTACGGTACTACGTTGTTATTATAAATCTCTTACAAATTAACGTTGTAGTTCACGTAGCACTCTATAGAGTACTACGTTAGGCGCAAACAATTAAATTTGTCACTCATGTTACAGCTTTTTAATGTCTCTCAAACTTTAAATATTTGTAATTTGGGTGTTTGTATGAGATCTGTTCAATCACCTTCTAAAAAGTTTTTTTTTTGGTTTTTAATAAAAAAAATATTATTTTATAAATAAGAGTATTTTCAGTCAGCGGCAGCAGATCGAACTGCAGAAGCACGAGCACCACTGCAGAAGCACGAGCACCAGCACTAGGTAGCCCCCCAACATTTAAGGTCAGACCATGTGACCACGGAATCACCAAAGCTGCAAACAAGCTTGGTGGCTTATGTAGGTCCCATGTCTCAACACCCCCACGATTCGCTCTAAAAGATGAAATTTGTACTTTTCCCTACTAGTAGTACAAAGGAAATTTGCATTCATCTGAAAAGGGCCACACACAGAGCAAGTTGCTGAGCAGTGAAGTGCAAATAAGTGTGCCAACTTTGGTGAAGTATCCGACAAACTTATTGACATTTTCAACAATTTTGTTGAGAGAATAGATTGTAATTTGGATAGTAAATGTGATAAAGTTCTTATAAAGTTTATTTATTTGAACAAGTTTTGAACATACTGTCTACTTATTTGGACGGATGGATCTCACAAAAACTCTCTGAATTCAAACAGCTAATTACTGAAAATTTGGATCCTCAATAATATTGTACTAGTATATTTTATTCTCTACAAAAATACAGCCAAATTGGGGTAGCATAACTTCTTCTCGCCATTTAAGGTGGTTTGGCCAAAAGGGCGGCTCCGCCATGCCCTTCAATTATTTTTTTTATTGTTTTAAGGTGGTGGGAGGGAACTAAAGTAATATGATTCTTTTGAATATTTTGGAAGATGTTTGTGGCTGCCTTTGATGGCCACTTAACCATTAGTTGTCTTTACTCAAAAGGTCAAAACCATACCTAATAATGTACGATCAAGATTATTATAAGTAATATTATTTCCTTATTTTAATACTCCCTTAATTAAGTTGGATTAAGGTTTTGAATTTATATAGTCTATTCTAAAATATGTTGGTACCGGTACTATTGAGATCTTCAGAATTATAACAGTATCCTACCGTTGTACTGTGTAGATTTTCTCAAATTTTAATTATTTAATTAAATAATTTATTTTTTAATTACCATATCCTGTAATTTGGACGAAAATGGATTCACATGCAAGAATTCAGACAAGCCGTTTGCAAAAAACAATTCAATTTCAATAGTGAAGCTACACTACACATGCTCAGCAGTACTCCTCATGCACTCCCACCATATGTATATTTATATTTAATTACATATGTTTTGGGTTTCATAATTTTTGTTGTATTCCCATTTTAAAATAAATCTGTATTGGTAGTAATTCTAATAAATATTTTAAATTTAGTATCAAATTAAATTGCTAGAAACTCTATGATCCTTAACAAAACAGAAAGCTTATCCTCGTTTTCGTAATTCATCATATATTTTGAACGCAAAAGTCAAAAGCATTCGATCCTTAATTAGGAAAGAATATATCGTATTCAATCTATATATATATCATTAACGATGCATGATATTTTGGCTTCCTAATGGAAGAAGAGACGGAGAGATGAGTTACCTCTCTGAGCGGTAGCTGGCGCCGGAGAAACCCACTTCCGAATGTGCCTTCGCTTCTCTCTCTCATTGCGTCCTCATTGCAGCCTCCCTCCTTGGAAACCAAAGGGTCGCCATTTATAATTCCTCGAGATTCAGTAGTGGCGCACATGTTATATACCCGAAAACAAACCTAAAAGAGAAAGTGGGAAAATTAACCGAGCGGGGTAGCTGCTGCAAATCGAATGGCCTGGGGCCGAGACTAAACAACTGAATTGACAAAGAAACACCCAGACGAAAACTTTAGGAACCAAATCCGAACTTTTATACATGTAGCTTTATGTACATAAAAGTAGGTGTTTTTGAAGATGATGCGTATGATTGCGTATACTGAGAGATTTTTATTCTAGTTTGTTCTTAAAGATTTCATTTCACATAAAATAATCCAAACCTTAATCTTTACAAAGCCCACAAACCGTGTTGGGTCTCTTGTTGGTCGGCCATGGCTCTGGAAGTGTTATTGCAGAGGAGAAGGACGGATTAATGGCAATTCGAAAAGATAAGCATCAACTTCACTTTTATAGGCCTTGATGATCAGTTGTGTGTGTGTGTGTATATATATATATATATATATATATATTTTTTTTTTATACTGTTCCTTATGTAATAGTTTAAGCAAACTTGTCTTATGTAATGTACGTCAATTTGCGATCAGTCACGGAAAAGGAAATTAGTAAATTAGTGGAGATAGCATTGTGTTAATGGTTAATGAAATTTAATTAAACATTTCTATTCCTTGGAGGGTTTGGGGAAGATCCAATAAAAATATGATATTAATTATGGATGCCTTCTTCATCTTTAATTATACTCAAGTAGATCATATATATCATGCTTTATATTTGAGTGGGAGTTGGTTAGATGTGTCTTAAAATTAAAGACAAGTGCTTTGGGTTTGCTCGTGTTTTAGCATAATATACTCATGTGGTTAGTTAATTGCAGAAACCAAGTTCTATATTCTTTATCTTAGAGCATCAACAGTAGCTTTCTTTTTTAAGTGTTTTTTTTTAAAACAATTTTAATAAAAGGAAAATCAAACTACATTTTATTTATTTATTCAAATAAACTCTACAATATATAGTTTCTCGATCTTATCCTTTTCCTATGCCCTTTAAATATTTTTTCAAACAAATGTTAGGGTAAAGAGAAAGGAAAAATTTTGGCTTTAATTCAATTTTTAATGTGAAATTTGCATATATTTCGAACTCTTGACTTAGAGTAATCGCAATGGCTTATTTATTTTAGACTTGTATGTAAAATAGCAACCAAAAGCCTAAAACACTTTTACTCCATTTTAATATTTTCTTTGTCCCACTTACATTTAATTTATCAGATTTTCCTTATTTTTAACCTTACATTTTTATTTTATTTTATTTTATTTTTGACTTTGAACTTGAATTTTTTCTTTGTGAGAAATGATTTTTTTTTTTTTCATCAAGTGTACATTTGTTGTACATCTCTGTACAATATATATATTTTTGCAAATCATCAATTGAATTTGTAAGACCCATTAATGGTTTACAAAAGAGATAGACAACAAATGCATAAGGAATAGATGTACGTGTACAAATCAAGTCTCTTTTGAAATTAGGTGACTATTAGTTGACAAAAAAAGAATTTATAGAGTTCAATTATAGAATTGGATTATTAATTAGTTGAGAAATGTACATCATAAGTACTTGTTTGGTTTGACGGATTTAAAATGTGTGATTTGAAAAAAATACAAAATTCAAAACGTAGTTAATGAAATCATAATTTTTTAAAATGTAGTTAAATATTTAATAAAATTGCAATTCGATCTTTAACCGTGTACGTTTTTAAAAACATATTCCTTTAAAAAAAATGATATTACATAATTACTAGGAGTGCAAGTTGAGAGAGAAAGGAAGGGGAAGTCACATGATTTACCCCCGCAAAGGAGTACCGTGGCTTTGCTCCATTTTAGGGTTCTTATGCTAGGCTGTTTCTTCGTACGTTGCACCATCTACGAAAAATATATATCTCCTAATTAAACAATCATACCTTCTTCTTCTTCTTCTTCTTCTTCTTTTTTTTTTTAATTTTTTTTTTCACTTATTATTCTAAAAGAGAGATCGAACATAATCATTTGATATAAGGTGGTTGGAATCAAAGGTACAATCTAAACTGATGGGAATGATTCTCCCACACACGCATTAAAAACGGGGTTACTTTGGCCTTTTCCACTGGACCATGTGAACCTTTCTTTCCCCGACAAAAGTAGTGTTATAATATATTAAGGTAATTAATATTTACACGAGAGTTCGAAGCATACAAGGAAGTGCTCGTGCAAATATAGTATAGAATACATATATCGAAATATAAAATTAATTTTTTACTCATCTCATTAAATCAAAATTACCTAATATATTGTGTAAACTATTAGAGCAATTTTTGGGACATTTTTCTCATAGGAACCAACGACCCTAACAGTTATCAAACGATTGAAATTGGATGATGCCCTCTTGGTGCGAGAATGACGTACATGCATACCTGTAAAATAGAAAAGCTGGTAGAAGGTTTTCGGTTGGAATCGTAGACACTCAAATGTTTAAATTAGCATATTTGTTTATGGAGTGAAGCAGAATATAAAGAGAATGATTTTTAGTTATTAAGAGAATTGACCAGCTTGGAAAGACAGAGAGAGAGAGAGAGAGAGAGAGAGAGAGAGAGAAAGAGGAAAAGTCTTATTGTGCTGGGTCCTTTCTTCCTATTTAAAGGGTCTTGTATCTTACCCATACATGTTGAAGATTAAGTGGGGTCCACGGTGGGAATGGTTGGTCACTCCCACCAAATCATCAGGGTTAGTCGCACCACCTCTTTGAGTTTTCAAGAGTGGTCGTGAACACGTCCTATGAGCGAGATTCGGGAGTTGTGACCACTCCACTTTTTGATCTAGTGCGGGATAGACCACACCATATTAGTTGTTCGAAACCAAGTTTGGCGTCCACGTCCACCCCGCGAAGTGGTTGGGGGTGGTGCCGATCAACGTAGAGGGATCTAAGTTGTGCAATAAAAAAAAACATATTGGTCAACTAACATGGCAGTGTCATGTCGCACTGCCATAACAGCACGTAAGACTAGTACATAAGGCTTAATTTTTTTTTTCTTTTTTCTTGTTGTAGAAAAGCTCTGATACCATGTAGAAAACTATGTAAGAAAGTTCTAATACCATATATGTAGAAATATATATAAAATATAAAATAATAAAATATGAAAGAGAAAGAAAAAAGAGTGGAAGCATAATGAGACTTATGGGCTACATCTTGTATATTCACTATATTAAACAATATTACATAACTCTTTATTTATAGAAAGACGATGAGTAGTAAGCAAGAAACTCTAGACCAAATAAAGTAAGAAATAAACTTACGAATGAAGTAGAATAAGGGAAATATAAAATATTCTAACAAACAGGAAAATACCGATAAACCTAATTAGAGAATATATTCTACATATTCTAAGATATTCTAACAACTATCATAATAAAACTAATTATTTGCAGGCAAACAATTCAATTCTACGTACAATTAAGGACCAAAAGTTTGCCTACATTGCGATTTAAAAAAATAACGATGTATGATGGAACTTTCCTTTTGCCAATAGGGCAATATTACGTACCCAATTTTATTACCTCCTCAGATAAAGCCCTTGTTAATGTGTTTCTTGCCTAACATCTCATTTTGTTACTAAATTTATTTGAAATTTTTGGTCATGAACCACACTTGCTAGACTGCTCGAGCTTGAGCCTTTCCGGTCATTCTTTTTCTTTTCTTTCTTATTTTCCCCCCTTATGGAATTATTTGTTTTTCTTTGTCCCTTTAGGTTGCTTTTTTCTTTTTCTTTCTTCTTCTTCTTTTTTTTTTTTTTTTTTTTTTTTTTTTTTAAAAAAAAAAATAAAATTATTCAAAGACTATCCATGGTAGCTATTGCACCACAGGTTTAGAATCAATTATAATTAAGTACCCAAAAAGAGTTTTTCAGGCAATGGCCTCTCCAGCCATAATTAGCTTAAGAGGGCTCGTCTCAAACCGGTATTATAGATAGGCTAAGCCCACAGAACCGGGCACAATGGTGTTGAGAAGGCAACGCCCACAAAACATCCCAACCATAAAGAATTGGACTCAATCTGTTGAGGAAATTCTCTCAAGCACTGTTCAAAATAAAAATGAAAAGTATTAGTGAAATAGGACTTCGAAACTGATTGACCAGTCAGAGGTCGAGACGGCAGTCGTTGGAGAAAGGGACAAAAAACATTAATAGCCAAAGATCGCTTCATTTATTGGAATCTTAGTAATTAATTGCCTGTCGTCATTAGGTTTGAAGAATAAGTACAATAGGGAGTGGATGATTGGATCCCCGACTCCGACTTGCTTCCAAATATAGGACAAGACGTCAAAGGCAACATCAAATCTCCGCTACCGAAGTAACTTTTAAGGAAAGGAATTAAGAAGATCCAAAATATCCGCAGACCATAAATGAAGGTACGGGAATACATGTGATAAATAAAAAACACGTTTATGGAGGTAACAAAATAAAAATAAAAATAAAGGCTTGCAAGCTTTCTCCTCTCTCTTTCTCTCTCTCTCTCTCTCCTAAGAACATTTGGAGCTAATTCCTCTCTAACTTGACCGTCGGAGGAGGTGCCGCCGGGACAACCTTGACGCACCTTTGTTTTGCAGGTCCCTGGAAGGAAGTTCAGCTTGGAGGTTTCGTTACACAAAACAACCACCAGCGAAAGTTTAGTCCGTAGCTGACACGTCATCGTGAAAAATCCGACATCAACAATTGGCGATGTCTATGGGAACGACATGGTTATGTGTTCCTTGAAGAAATAGAGTAAAAACCCTAGATGGTGAGTACACGGTTAACTCGAAGAGGGATGGCAGAGGAAGGCTCGTGAAGTAGCAGGAACTTCGTATGATCCTCAGGCGGAGATAATTCGCTTGAATGAGAGAATAGCACAATTGGAAAAAGATTTGCAAGACCGAGATCAAACTGAGCAGCAAAAAACTGAAGAAGATCTTCTTCGCAATGGCCATATGAGAGCTAGAAATGAGGGTAGGCGCATAGAGGAGATGGTAGAAGGCGAAAGCAGTGCTGATGGAGATGTGGAGCTCGCCAACTTGATAAGAGAAAATGAGAAGGAGAAGAAAAAATGGGTGGAAAAACAAACCAAACTAGAGCAACAGTATAACTACTTAGTAGGTTCTACACTGTCGCGAGCTAAAGGGAAAGCCTTGTTGGCTGACAACTTATTTTCAACTACGACGTCTCCGTTTACAGACCAGATAATGTCATGCCGACTTCCAGATAAGTTCAAAATGCCTGAAATACCTGTTTACACCGGATTAGGCGACCCGATTGAGCATTTGGCAAGTTTCCGCAAGCATATAGTTTTGCATGCCACACAAGACTAAGTGGCATGCCAAGCCTTCCCCCTCACCTTGATGGGAGGAGCTTGGGAATGGTTTAGAACACTACCATCCCGCTCAGTTACGAGCTTTGAGAGTTTAGCTAAGAAGTTTGCGTCTCAATTTATGGTAGGTATTGTTCGGAAGAAACCAGCGTAGCAGTTGATGTCTGATGAGTGCCAAATATTGCATATGTGGACTCCTTAATTTGCATTTGTTAAACCTTAATTTTGTTATTTTCTGATATTTTTTGTTAGTTTTAGTATTTTAGTAACTTGCAGGACTTTGTGAGAGAAAATAACGGTTTCTACATGAAATTTGCAAAGTTGAAGAGAATTATATTTTGTGTTTTGTCTAGTGGAAGACACACATGCATCACAGGTGGACAAAGTGGGACACATGTCTCCAAGGAAATTTCCAGCTCTACACGTAATTAATTTCCAGCACCCAATTCATGCAACTCATGCACAAACTAGCACCGAACGGGAAAATAGCGTGGACTTTGAAGGGCAGCAGCTGGAGCACCGAGAGATACATGATTTGTCTCCTATTTCTAAGCCGTGCATGAGGAGATTTCTTTCCATATATAACTGGGCACCAAATCGTGATTCTCAAAATTGGGAGGCACCGAATTAGCAGATGTTATTCTTTCCAGACCTGGGCAGATTCTTCCATGCTAAAGAACTGAACACACACGGATATTTCCCATGCATGCACCGAAATTCTAAAGACCAATCCCATGCAGCACCAAAGCACACGTTGGCATCTCCTTTCCAAAGCTGTACATGCATAAATTCTTTCCAAAACAGGTAGCAAGGCAGCACCAAATGTAGGTTATTTCCATGCAAAGGCAGCAACGTGGAATGCGTATTTTCAGCCAAGACCTGTTTCTTTCCATAGCCGTGCATGTGTTCTTTCCAGAAATAGAAGCAGCTGAACAGCAACACACGTCTTAATCAAAAGGGACAGACCTGATTTCTTTCCACCTGAACAGCATCGACTCATTTGATTCTTTCCCAATCAGGAGAGTAACACGTCTCGTGCGGTAGAATTTTCCATAACAGATCAAGACCTATTCCAAGCAGGACACATACATTATTTTACAAGGGAAGAAAACGTGATTCTTTCCAATTAAACCAAGCAGCCGAGACCCTACTTAGCACTATATATATGAGTCTTTTCTCTTTAGAAAAAGGTGTGTGAGGCTAGAGAATAATTTTGGTGTCTTCTTGCAACAATTTTTCTTGTAAGTTCTTTTAATTTTTAATGTTTTCAATTCAAGTTAGCATGTTATTTTTAGCCATGAAAAGCTAAACCCTCAACTAAGAATGAGGATGAAGCCTCACTTATGATTAGCAACAATATTCTCATGTGATGCAATATTTTCCAATTTTAATGAGTTTAATTTTCAATTGTTTTACTTCAATTTAATTTTGTGGAATGATTTTTGGATATCTTTTGTGATTCAATGATATATTTGATGATTTAAGATAGTTTCATAGAATTGATTGTGTTTGGTTTTCTTTGTTTAAAAAAAATTGGATATCCCTTGTGATTTAGTCTACGGATACAATTGATGTTTTGATTTAAATTGGATATATTGCTGTGATTTACGGATACACTTGATGATTTAATTTAAATTGGATTTCTTTTGTGATTTGTGTAAAGAATGGATACATGGGATTGTTTTGATTAATTATTTGAAGCAAAAGTAAAACATACTTAAGATTTTATTGTGAGAACTTTGGAAAATATTATTGATCATGAGAATATGTTGCTATGAGTTTGTGAGTGCGGATTCCGATACCTTAGTGCCTTTTTTATTTGATTACATTCACTCTAGTTTATTTTATTTATGCTTTTAATTTTTATTCACAAAAACAATCTCTTAATTTTTGGAACTAGGTTATGATTAAATTAATTTAGATTTAAATTTTGTTTGCAAAAACGCAATTCCCTATGGATACGATCTCGCACTTGCACATACACTATATTGCAAACGATTCGTGCGCTTGCGAGTATTAAAATTTGCACATCAATGTCTATCAAGCAAGGCCCACAAGAGTCCTTGAGAAGTTATTCGTTGCGCTTTAATCAAGAGAGGTTGGCCGCAGAAAGTCAAAGTGAGCAGTTTATTCACTGTGCTATATACCAAGGTATTAGAAAGGATAGGGCTCTCATGGCAGATTTGGCAAGAAGGCCAGCGGAGGGATTGCATGAGTTCCTAGATTGAGCAGAAGAATTTGTAAATCAAGAGGAGACTCTTTGGGCATTCCGAGGAACTGAGGAAGTCTCAAGGAAGAACCCGATGATGGAAAAGAAGTCAAAGCAAAGAGGGGTCCCAGTCGGGAAGGGAGTTATGGAGTGTTGACCAGTTAAAAGAGTGGAGGATTATAATTGGACTCCTATTAACGCCCCTGGGAAGGAAGTTCTTATGAAAATTAAGAAGGACCTAGATTACAAAGACCCACCTCCAATAAAGGGAAAGCCGCTCCCCTATAACCTTCATAAATACTGTCACTATCATGGCTCCTATGGTCATTGGACCAATTCTTGTGTAGCTTTGAGAGAAATGATTGAAAGGTACATTGCAGATGGTAAACTGACTCGCTTCTTAGGGGAGCAGAAAGACCGGACAGGTGGACCCCCAGTGGGCCGAATACCTAGGAACCGTGATTCGTCTGGAGGTGGAGCGCGTTCAGATCAGCGGCCATACTATCAAGAAAGGAGATTGACCCAGATGCCGAGGACAGACTCACAAGCTAGGGAAATGGTCCAACATGAGTGGAGTAGCAGCAGGGGACGCCCGGACAATACGAGAGATTTCCCTGAAATCCAGACCATTGTAGGGGGCTTTGGAGGGGGAGGCGAAACTCGTTCAGCTCGTAAATCTTATGCGAAGGAGATGAGAGAGGCGTCCATCTATGCAGTCAGGAAACCGTTCAAGACCGCAAGGCGTGAGAAGTTAGTTATTGGATTCTCGGACGAAGACTATGAAGGCATCTACCTTCCCCACTCGGATGCCCTCGTGGTAACGATGGTAATAGCTAATCATAAAATACATTGAGTTTTAGTAGATAATGGCAGTTCGGCGGATATTCTATATAAACCCGCTTTTGATTTGATGAAAATTAACAAAGAGAAGGTTCTTGCGGTTCAATATCCTCTAGTAGGGTTTGCAGGAGAGCAGGTGATGCCGTTGGGATCAATTGAATTACAAGTCACGATAGGCACACCCCTTACACAAAAGACAATTTTGATAAGGTTCCTTGTCGTTGATAGATCCTCGGCATACAATGCAATCTTTGGTAGGACTGCGCAGGCAAAATTGAAAGCAGTAACGTCAATACCCCACCTTTGTATGAAGTTTCCAACTGAAGATGGGGTTGGAGTCATCCGAGGAGAACAAAGGGCAGCTCGGGAGTGTTATAACACTTCCCTAAAGAACTTCCCCGAGTGCGTATGTCTCGAGGAAGGGTCAAGATCAAATAATAAATAGCAATTACAAATTGGGGGCCCGGTCGGAGATTTTGAAGAGGTGGAGATCGAACCCAGGCCCGAAAGGTTTGAGTCGGTTCTCGACTTCCAACAACAGAAAGGAAGAGGTTAGTGGAATTTCTACAAGATCATATTGATGTTTTCGCTTGGGAACATGATGAAATGCCTGGGATAGACCTTTCTATTATAGAGCATCGATTGAATGTTGATCTGAGTTGTAGGCCGGTGAAGCAACGGCGCAGAACCTTTGCCCCGGAGCGGAATCAGGCGATTCCCGACGAGGTACAGAAGTTGATGAAGGCTGGATTTATTAGGGAGGTTGATTATCCGGAATGGTTGGTGAATGTCGTACTGGTGAAGAATGCTAATGGAAAGTGGAGGATGTGCGTGGACTTCACTGACCTCAATAAAGCTTGTCCGAAGGATTGTTTCCCTTTGTCCAGAATAGATTAGCTTGTGGACTCGACCGCAAGACATGAAGTGCTGAGCTTCATGGATGCATTCTATGGTTACAATTAGATATATATGTCTAAATCTGATCAGGAGAAGACATCATTTATAGCCGATCGTGGGCTCTATTATTACACAATGATGCCCTTCGGGTTAAAAAATGTTGGGGTCACCAATCGAAGGTTAGTAAACAGAATGTTCCAAGCACAAATTGGACGCAATATGGAGGTCTATGTTGACGATATGCTTGTTAAAAGCTTGGAGGTCATGTTACAGATTTAGCAGAAACATTTGAGACTCTAAGAAGGTACCAGATGAAGTTGAATCCTCAAAAATGTGTTTTTGGTGTCGACTCCGGGAAGTTTTTGGGATTCATGGTGTCACAGAGGGGGATTGAAGCAAATCCTGACAAAGTTAAGGCCATTCTAGAGATGCAACCTCCACGAATAATGAAATAGTTACAGCAGTTGACTGGGAGATTAGCAGCCTTAAACCGTTTTATTTCCCGATCCTCAGACAAATGTCTTTCTTTCTTTAAAATTTTAAAGAAAGCTTTCAGTTGGACAAAAGAATGCGAAAGAGCTTTCGAGGAATTAAAGAATTATTTGGCTAACCCACCGCTCTTGATTCGGCTGGTAGAAGGGGAAATCCTGTATTTATATCTGGCAGTATCTCGATCTGCAGTCAGTTTAGTACTGGTAAGGGAGGAGTCAGGAAAGTAGAAGCCTGTATACTTCACTAGCAAAGTCTTGCATGGGGTAGAGGAGCGCTATCCGCGCATTGAGAAATTGGCATTTGCTTTAGTTATTTCAGCTCGAAGATTGAGGCCTTATTTTCAAGCACGTGCAATACGGGTATTGACGGAATACCCCTTTAGAAAGATACTCCAGAAGCTGGACCTGTCGGGGAGGCTTGTTAATTGGGCGGTAGAGTTGGGACAATTTAATATCGAATTCCATCCCCGGATAGCAATAAAGGGACAGGTTTTGGCAGATTTCTTAGTTGTGATGAATGGTGACCTGAAAGCCACGGAACTTCCCAGAGCATTAACCTGGATCGCCTATGTGGATGGCTCTTCAGCAAGTGGGCGAAGTGGAGCAAGGGTCGTGCTCCAAGGTCCTAACCAGGAGAAATTCGATTACGCTATCAAATTCGAGTTCGTCGCCACCAACAATGAAGCTGAGTATGAAGCAGTACTTTCGGCGTTAACGATGGCACGAGAAATGGGGATAACGAACATAGAGATTCAGAGTGATTCACAAATTATCGTTGGACAGATAAATGGCAGCTTTGCAGCACAAGGGGTATTGACTAAGATTATTTTGATAGAGTGGTATTGACTAAGATTCCCAGGGAGGAAAATAGTATAGAAGATGCTTTGTTGAGAATTGGCCGCTCCAGTTAATAATTACAAGACTCTGGTCAAGACACAGCCGATATTGTCTGCGACTACCGAAATGATGCAAGTAGATGAGATAGAGCCAAAGTGGGCTACTGGGATTATACGATACTTAAAATGTGGTGAACTCCCCTCAGTTAAAGAAGAGGCCTGAGAGATTACAAGATGCTCGGCGCGTTATATGCTAATCGGGGGAGTCTTGTACAGACGGGGATACTCTTTTCCTTTACTAAAGTGTTTGTCAAAAGCAGATGCTAGTTACGTCTTGAGGGAAATTCATGAAGGGGTGTGTGGAAATCATTCCGGAGCCAAAATGTTGCTAAACAAAGTTATAAGGGCCGGGTATTATTGACCGACTATGAATAAAGACGCAGCTGATGTAATAAGGACCTGCGATGCTTGTCAAAGGTTTGCTCGTATCATGAAGAATCCTTCGGAGTATCTGCACCCGATCACATAACCGTGGCCATTTGTGAAATGGGGAGTGGATATAGTGGGCCCGATGCCACCTAGGAAGGGCAACAAGAAGTTCGTGGTGGTTGTTGTTGACTATTTCACTAAATGGGCCGAAGCAGAGGCACTTGCCGCGATAACGACTGATAATGTCACCAAGTTTCTTTGGAAGTCAATTGTGTGTAGGTTTGGTATACCGCATGCTTTGGTAACTGACAATGAGAAACAATTTGTTTGTGCACATTTTCAGAAATGGTGTTCTGAACTTCGCATACGAAATAATTATTCGACTCCTACCTTTCCTCAATCCAATGGTCAAGTTGAAGCAACTAATAAGACATTGGTGCAGATTTTGAAGAAGAAGCTTGGCCAGAAGAAAAGGACCTTGGGTAAAATACCTCCATGAAGTACTATGGTCCTATAGGACCAATGTTAGGACCCCTACAGGGGAAACCCCATTTGCTTTGACTTATGGTATTGAGCCTGGATTTATTACAGGAGCGTCGCAAAGATGCCCGCGTAGTGTGGACTGCTTATCAACGCCGACTAGCCATATATTTTGATAAAAAAGTTAAGTTCAGGGAATTTAAGATTGGTGATTGGGTATTAAGGAATGTCAATTTGATAACTCGAGAACCTGTTGGTCGTAAGATGGCCCAGAGATGGGAGGGACCTTACAGGATCGTTAGTACCAGCAAAAATGGCGCCTATCACTTAGTTACAAAGGAAGGAAAACCAGTGCCAAGAGCATGGAATGTAGAACATCTTAAAAAGTATTACTTTTAACTCCTTGATGTTGTAGTATACTTTTGCTGTAATAAGACAATATGTATAAATGGAATATTTTGCTTGGCATTGAAACGTCTGATCTCGAACAAGGACACCCCTCCTGCTGAGGACAGAGGGATGATAAGGAACCCACCCTTAAACATGGATTTATGGGGGAACGTCCGATCTCGGACAGGCACACTCCTCATGCTGAGGACATGAGGGTGATAAGGAACCCACCCTTAAAAAGGGATTTATGGGGGAACGTCTGATCTCAGACAAGCACACCCCTCCTGCTGAGAACAGAGGGATGATAAGGAACCCACCCTTTAAAAGAGATTTATGGGGGAACGTCCGATCTCGGATAGGCACTCCCCTCCTGTTGAGGACAAAGGGGTAATAAGGAACCCACCCTTAAAAAGGGATTTATGGGGGAACGTCCTATCTCGGACAAGGACACCCCTCTTGCTGAGGACATGGGGTGATAAGGAACCTACCCTTTAAAAGGGATTTATGGGGGAACTTCTGATCTCGGACAGACACACCCCTCTTGCTGAGGACAGGGGGTGATAAGTAGGGCTGAAAAGCCGGTTACGGTTACCGGTTTTTGGACAAAACCGGCAACCGTAACCGGCTGGGCGGTTAGCAAAAATTGCTAACCGCCGATTGGCGGTTATAACCGCCAACCAGTAACCGGGAACCGGTTTTCCTTTTTTTTTTTTTTGGTTCTTTTGTTTTCTTTTTTAGCTATTGGACCTGTTTTGTTTTGAACCTTTTTTTTTTTACTAGTTTTCTGTTATGCAATTTGTTAAATTAGGCTATTGTTTAAAATACAAAATTACAAATTTGCAAGCAATTATGCGTTTACATAAAATCAATTTGCAAGCAATTATGCGTTTACATAAAATCAAAAATTCAAAACACAAGTGGACACACCATATTCAAAACACAAGTCAACTATCAACACACCTCTTAGAAGTTAAGACCCCTACATTCACAATATCAAAAAATCAAACCATATTCAAATAGTTCATACTTCATAGTCCACACACCCACACTCACAATATGGTTTGATTCACAACATCAAAAAATCAAACCATATTCAAATAATCCATAGTCCATAGTCCATAGTCTACAAGTCCACTCACCCACACTCACAATATTGTTTGATTCACAACATCAAAAAATCAAACCATATTCAAATAATCCATAGTCCATAGTCCATAGTCTACAAGTCCACTCACCCACACTCACAACATTGTTTGATTCACAACATAAAAAAAAAAACCATATCCAAATAGTCCAAAAGTCCACACACCCACACCCATCAATTATCAAACCATATCCATAGTCCATAAGTCCACACTCAAGAACAAAACCATCTTGTGGAAATAACAACACGACTCCTATTCGGTCTTCTAGCAAAATCCTGTGGAGATAACAACAATAAATATTATAAACTTAAAAAATTGACAAACTAAGCAATTGCATTGTAATATAAATATAATGACAAGTCAAAAAATGATAACCTTCCTCTAGGAATAAGATGTGTCAGTCGTCATTGAATGAGAATGTTGATTCTTAGGCCCATCTACAATAAAAAAGTTTGAGTTAAATAAATAAATAATGAAAAGTAAATGAAATGAATTTATAAATAACTAATTCATAAAAATTTACCAGGTTCATCATAGCTTTCCATAAAGTCCTGAAACACTTCCTCATAGATCATTGGGCGGTTCTTTAACCAGTCTTGTGTGCAAATCAAGGCCTCAACGGTAAGCGGAGACAATGAACTCCTAAAGGTATCCAATACACGTCCTCCGTTGCTAAAGGCAGACTCAGAGGCAACGGTGGAAATTGGGATGGCCAATACATCACGAGCTATGGCTGCGAGAGTAGGATATTTTGGTGTATTAACCTTCCACCAATTTAAGATTTCAAAATCTATAATATTTGCTTCACACCCATCCAACAAATATTGATCCACATCCGACCTACATTCCAAGTCATTCTCTGCGACAAGGTGTTGGGAAAACATATTCCTA
The DNA here is from genome assembly GCA_028654335.1 of Alnus rubra. Taxonomy (NCBI): domain Eukaryota; kingdom Viridiplantae; phylum Streptophyta; class Magnoliopsida; order Fagales; family Betulaceae; genus Alnus; species Alnus rubra. Next base: position 1,514,926 of record JAJPGS010001500.1, on the reverse strand, counting down.
TATTGTGTCTCTTTATCTCCATCACCACAAATAGGATTGACATCTACTCTTCTTGTATCTTCAACAATGTTAGATGACTCCCTACTCCCCTCCCATGAAACTTATTGTATTGCTCAATTAAACGATTCAGGAGGTCTCTCACTTTTGCCTCTATTTGATCCGCCCACATAGGCCCATTATATTTTTTCAACCAAAACACCAATGCCTTCATCTTGTTGCGTGGATCAAGAACAAAACCAACATACAACATTAAATTGATCATATCCATAGTCCCCCAATACTTTTCATATTTTTGTTTCATACTAAAACTCACAGAACTCAAGACCTGATCTTCACTGAGACAACCATCATTCAAAGTATTTTGAATAATACAAAGTTGCAAAAAATATGAATTGGAGGTGACATGAGTTGAACCAGAGAACTTCAATGTAGCTTCATAAAAAGTTTGCAAAAATGTCGCAAATGCCCTAGCATTTTCCCAATCAATAGGTTGAGGAACAAGAAAATGATTATGCTCATCCTCCCCCAATAGGTCAAAAGCTCTTTGGTACTTCTCAACAGTGGTCAACATCAAATATGTAGAGTTCCATCTAGTTGGAACATCTAAACACACCATGTTTTTACATTTAATTTTTTCCCGCTCTATACACTCTTTAAACTTTGACATCCTCTCCGGTGAAGACCTCACATATCTCACTGCGTTCCTTATATTAGTAACACAGTCACCTAAGTCTTTCAAGCCTTCATGCACAACAAGGTTTAAAATATGAGCGGCACAACGCATGTGAAGAAAATCTCCTCCTAAAACAGTATGACTCTTGTTCTTCATCCTCTTTCTCATATACTCAATCCCCACATCATTGGCTGAGGCATTATCGACTGTAATAGTGAACACACTATCAATCCCCCACTGAGTCAATGCACTCTCTATCATTCTTCCAATAGTTTCACCCCTATGATTGGGAATTTGGTTAAACTTGAGAATTTTTTTATGAATCGTCCAATCAGAGTCTATGAAGCTAGCGGTAACACACATGTAGTTTATATTTTGCAGGGATGTCCATGTATCGGTAGTGATGCATACCCTTTTACCGCTCAAAAAAGTCCTCAACCTAAGCTTTTCTTCTTCATACAATTTCAAACAATCTTTTTGTAAAGTGATACGACATGGCACTTTGAACCTAGGTTCAATTCCATTTATCAATTCCCTAAACCCATCACTCTCCACATGCCTAAAAGGCAGCTCACTTTTGATGAAATACCGAACAATCAAATTTCTTATATTGTTTGAATCATACTTCATGAATCCAATTTGGTTACCACTACCACCTTCTACCGGTTTCTTGAATGACATTTGCAACATTGTTTGGTTTTTGGGTAGTGTTGAATCTTTTGATTTCTTAAGTGGAGAGTCTGGGCAATTATAGGTAAGGTGGTGCATCATGGCTGAAGTGTCATTCCTCTTCTAATGACACCCTATTAACCTATTGCAATAGTTGCACATAGCTTTAGGGTTTTCCTTATCGATCGGTTCCACTTTTTTAAAGTGACTCCACACAATGGATTGATTCACAGGTGGTTTTTTACATTGTGACTGTTGGGAACTGGAAGGTGTGGGGCTTTCAATATTTGCAGTGGAAGGTGTTTCAGGGGTGGTTGCATCACTCAAAGTGTCTGCCATCTGTTATTAGATAAACAATAAAATTTATTTAACCAAAAGGAATAAGAATCACACCTCAAAACAAAAGAAATATCATCTCAAATAAAGCAATCGAAATTTAGATCATAAAGCAATCGAAGCCCGAGTTTATCATCAATGAACCAATAATCAATAACCAATAACCAATAACCAGTAATTAGTTTAACTAGAATAAAACATCATTCAATAAAGAAAATCCACACACACAAAAAGCAAGCAGTAAACAGTAAGGACTGAAATCAGTATTGATCATATGTTGCACAAACATTGAAGGAATATATGATTGCTTCTCTTCCAAATATATAATTGCTTTTCCAAATCTACAGAACAAAATTTCAAACAGAACCATCAAGAACCATCAATGGAGTGGAACCCCAACTCTCGCCCAAATTCAACAGCCCTCCGAGTCCCAATATGAACACACTAGATCAAAATAAATCAAAACAAAAACTAAAACAAAAACAAACCAAGACAGAAACTAAAACAAATCAAACAAATCAAAACAAATCAAAACAATAATAATTCAAACAACGGAAAAAGAAACCCTAGAAGTCAACCCTATATATTTGGAAAATTGAACACCACAAAAGAGACAATATCGATTATTGAAGATCTGAGATAGCTAAGAACAAAAAAAAAATAATAATAACAAATTATCAAATTCAAAGACCCAGGAGAATTAATAAGCGAAAGAAATAAACTATAAAAATTAAACATAAAATTCTGAAATCAACGAAAGGTACCTCGGAGGCTCGGAGAGTCAGTGGAGACTATAAAAATTAGCCTTCGAAGATTGATAGATGAATCGGAGAAGTAGGGATTTTCAGGGATTTTCAGGGACAAGTAGAGAATACGAAAATGGAGAAGAATCCTCTGTCGGGAAGAGAGTATTTTTCTGGTCTAAGAGATTAAGGGCTGAGGACTGAGGAGTGACCGAGTGAGTCGAGTGAGACGAGTGAGACCACTGAGACAGTGAGACGGCGCGAGACGAGAGTCGGGAGAAAAAAGAAAGAGACTTCACTGCGCACTGCAGTGTAGGGTTAACTTTGCTTAGGCTGAATGAAACGGCGCCGTTTTGGTGTTTAACACCAAAACGGCGTCGTTTTATATATAAAATTTTTTTAAAAAATATATATATAATAGGAAAGCCAGTTACCGGTTATAACCGGTAACCGGCTTTCTTAAAACCGCTAACCGCCTTTTTAAGGCGGTTACCGGTTACCGGTTTTTAGACGGTTTCAACAGTTATCCGGTTAACGGTTATGGACGGTTAGCGGTTAGCGGGCGGTTATTGCGGGCGGTTATTTTCATCCCTAGTGATAAGGAACTCACCCTTAAAAAGGGTTTTGTGGGGGAATGTCCGATCTAGGACAGGCACACCCCTCCTGCTGAGGACATGGGTGTGATACGGAACCCACCCTTTAAAACGGATTTCTCGGCGAACGTCCGATCTCGCTGGGGACCAATAAGAAGACCTCCGCCCGTGCCTCGGCTTAACTATTATACAACAAATCCCTTCAGTCCTCACTCAGACTGGACGCATTTGGGGGGGATAAGGCACTAGTTTGTCCAGAAAACATATGTTCGGGGAGGTAAATTTGGAAAGCAGAAAAACATATTAAGCTCCCAAGGGATTATATTCGGAGGAACCAGTGACAAGGAAGCATAATTTGGTTGTAAGTAATCCTTCTGCAGGATTTGCACGAGTCTTCCGAGGAACGAAAAACGCCTTCTGGATTCTCAGAAAAAGGTAAAAAGTGAAAAACGTCACTCTACATGGGAAATTGGTTTGGTGAAAATTGATGGGTTCGATCACTTGGAAATTACGTAAAAGAACCGAGATGATTCATGAAACTTCGAAGATTATGAGATATGGAAAGTCTTTAACGCCTTCTTCTTCTCACATTAGGGAGAATAGTAAGAGATTATGCACGTCCCGAAATTCTTGAGTTATCGCATGTGGCAATTGGGGCCTATTAATTGAAATCGGAAGGCGGCGGTCTGATGGTAGGTGTCTGACTAGTGAATGTTGGTTGCTTTCGGATGAGAGATTAAAAGGAAAGAAAAAAGAGAAAAGAGGGTGAAGAGACATCAGATTACAAAATTTATATTTTCAATTTGAGATAAAGTTCAATTAGAACGTCGCCAAAACGGTAAGAAAAGTAAATAGAAAACATCTACATATATGTATATGTATGTGTGTTACAAAGCATCAAGATCAGGTTACATCAACATTGGTACGGGAAGTTCCGATATTATAAAGACAAACCATGCAGGGTTAGAGGCTGATTTGAACGGTTGGGTTCCCATCCTTCCAGCGTGGTTCCCAAGCCGAGGATGTTGGAGGAATTCCCAGATGGTGCTAAGTCAAGAAGGTTCGCTGACGCGCATCCCCTCTGCCAGCGTCTCCATCGGAAAATTTCGTAGGGAGCGCAGGCCTGCTTGTTGTGCATGAGAAGTGCCAAGGAATAAGGCCTAGGACGCTGCAATGTTCCTAACGGAAACAAGGCCCTTCCTGCGTAAAGCCGGAGGTCGCACCTCCCTTCGTAGTTAAAGCCGGAGATCGCACACCCAATTGAAGTGAAGTGAGGAATTGATGATCCAGGACCTAGTACCTCAGGGCCGGCACTATTGTTGGCAAACTTACAAATAAGTTGAGCCATAGAAATTGTTTACAGATGAGTTAGAATAATGTGCAGGAGTGGGAATTTGAAGAATGAGCGAAATAGGAGGATTGGAAAGTTGGATGCGTTTTGGAGAAAAAGGCATCAATATATAGGCGAAAATCCATTAATGCATGCACGATTTTCATGGCAACCGGTGCGCCTAACTCCTGGAAAGTCAAAACGGCAATAAATTTTTGGCTGATTGTCATAAATGTCCGAAAGTTGTGCGGAACGACTTTTGAGGGAGACATTTGGCGTGAAATAAAGTGAGTAAGACAAAGGACGAGAATGCCCTTGACTGGGCTGAGATAGGAAAGTTATGTACCACTTTTCAAAAAAAAAAAAAAGAAGAAGAAGAGATTAATTTCCATTTCGGAAAGGACAACAAACTGAAACCCCTCATTTCTTGAAGAATGGGCAATATTGAGATCATACTTATAACAGGCAAGAGTTACAAAAAGACCTATGAAGAGACCATATTGAATGGAAATTATTACAAGATAGATATCCTGCCAAAAAGAAAAAAAGAAAGAAGTCAAGTATTGCTAGGAGGACTCTTGAGGCCGGTGTCCGGGGTCTTTCTTGAAGAAGACACATTTTCTCTCTTATGTTTAGTACCGCTCTCCCCTTGAGAGGAACCCATTGCGGATTCTTTGGGTGCGGATCTGGAATCAAGCTTCACAGGCATAAAATGCTGGGAGACCTTCTCGCTCTAGTCGATCACGTGAGGAAATTGGCCAAATCCTAATCGAGCCAAGGTTTCAAGTGCTGCATCCAGGATCTGGATGGAACCGATGTCGAGATCTTTGAAGGAATCATCGCCGGGCGAAGCACTCCTGGCCACACCCCGATAGTGCTCGAAGCCCCAATTATAACCTACGGCCCATGATGAATCTCGGAGTTCAGCTACTTGGGAGAGCTCTTTAGTGAGTTCGACGACTTAGAGGTGAAGCTTTTCAATTCTTTCTACGGCCTCCCTCTTCTCTTCAATCGCACTATCTTGGAGGCTGATGGCCCACTTTTTCTCCTCGATGGCTTGCTCGAGCCTCGATACAGCCTGATCCCTAGCTGTGAGCGCCACGCCCTTCCCGGATAGTGCTTGATCTCTCTCCTCCGGGGACCTCTCTTTGTCGGCAATGGCCTTGTCCCTCTCTGCTTGAGCGAATAGGAGATCAGATTTCAACGCTGAGTTTTCAGATTGCAAAGACTGAATGGTCGCTCTCAGAGAGCATGCGGATTGGAGCTCGACTTCTAATTTGGCCTCTAACTTAGCCTTTTCAGATAGTGAAACCTTTAGCCAGGTTTGGGCTGCAGCCGCCTTTTATCCAGAAGCTCCATATCCTTGACCATTCTCTCGCCACTGTCCAAGACACTCTATAATGTACTCTGTTTGAGTTCTGACAGTTTATGCAACTTGATGCTCTGTTTCTCAGATTCAGCGAGAGCCCAACCTTGTTCTCTTAGTGCGTCCTCGAGCTCATTGATCCGAGCTTGGACGGCCCTAGTAGGGTCAGGCTGGTTTTGCTCAAAGTCTTCAAAGTTCATCCAGGATGTGGCTACGTTGACAGCGAACTAGACAATAAAATATACACACGTAAATATATGAGTAAGACCAGGAATTAAATTGAAACAAGGTAGAACAAAGATTTGAAGATATCCGAAGGCCCATCTACTTAGAAAACCCGAATTTAGTATTTGGATTATTTTTCCGGTCAGATTCTAGGCGTACTCTCTCACCGGGACTCGGCCGAACTCTACGGAGTGCCCCTAGGGAATAATGGAGTTAAGAGCTTCCAAAGGGCAGCCCAACATCTCCTCCGTCTTGAAATTTGCTCGAGATTTAATATAAGGAGTGGAACTGGAGGGAGGTGGAATAAAAGTCTCGGGGTCGAGGCATGTAGCGACTCGGGTATGAGACCCCGGATCTATGGGTAAGGGAGAAATTGAGGAGACCCCTTTGAGAGCCTCCCTGTCAGAAGCTACCTCCGCTTGCATTTGGGCAAATTCGATTGAGAAATTGTCATGGCCTTCCTCGTGGGGAGAAGGAGCTGGGGGTTTTTCACGAACTGCCTCTTCTTCTTCTGTGCTGTCAGTAATATGGATCAGTTCGGGCTCCGCTGTAACTATAGGAGGGCCTTGTGGATGTAGCGGAGAGTCAAAAATTGGAGGAGGAATAATTGGAGAGGGAGTTTGTTGTGTTGGCGGGCCTTTTGAGGATTGCCTCATGACACGATAGCCAAGTTAATTCTTCCCTGTCCTCCAGAGGCACTAAGCGAGTGACCTCAGATTCCGGGTCTGAAGGAGGAACGATGGCTAGAGGAATGGGTTCATCAGCGACACCAGAGTGATTGCCGATGGATGATTCACTTCCGCGGGTGATGGCCATGATATGGTTCTAGAAAAAGGAGATAACTTGGTAGAATCGAAGAATGAGGATTTTAGGAAGTGATACAGGATCACAACCGATGGAAGATATTTATAGCTGAAGTGACGGGTCTGGAAGTCGAGAAGACGCATGGTTTCACGATTGACAGACAACAATCTAATCGTCGCCGACGTGCTAGGAGGCGCACTAGACTAAATTAAAGAGATGTAAGGAAATATGTAAATTAAAAGGAACTAAGGTTAAGAAATCCACCAAACCAAATCCTACAACTCACACTCTTGGTTCCCACTTGAACACCCAAAGAACATTAAGCTTAGGGTGTTATTCAAGTTTCTAAACCATAAACCCAAGGACCATTAAATGAATCCAACACATTGACAAATCACAAAGAGTACCGATTGAAATCAAAACATCCAATGTATCATTCAATCACAATGGATATCATCATTCAAACCCATAAAACAATGTATTGGTCGGTTGAAACACATAAAATGTCCTCTATCCACTACTAATCACATTCATTGCAAAAGATAAAGCTTTAAATGAATGGAACTTGAACAACTAACATGATATATCATTAAATGTGCAAGTGGTACAGCAAGATTGTGAGTGTCATCAATGGAAAGGTTTCATCCTCAACCCTAGTTGAGGATACTAGCCTTCCATGACTAAGAACACCACAAGAAAAGGATGAACAACCATGGAAATGAAAGAAAAGTTTTACAAAGAGAAAGTATATGAAAATGAACTACTGAATTACACTACAAGAAGCACGAAATTAAACCTAACTACAGAATTTCTGGTCTATTCTCTCCTCTCCTACTCTCTCTACTACTCTTCAACAAGGGGATGACTATGGCTTTTATAGAAGAAAGCCATGGCAAGAAATGACTCCTCTACCCTCCTCTAGGGTTCTTCTGCAGCTAGAGACAACCCCAAACACGAAACCAGCGTGTTCTGCAGCGGAAATCAGAGGGAGGACTGCTTTTTGGCTTCTGATTGGGCGTTCTGGCGCGCTCTGCAAAAGTAGTTTCTGGGACATTTCGATCGATCGACTTTTATTTCGATCGATCGACTTCGGGCAAATTTTCGATCGATCGAATTTTAAGTTCGATCGATCGACTTTGTCAGGGTCTCCGAATTTCCAGTTATTTCCTTATGAAATTTGTCATTCTTCTCTTATTGTCCTACAGAAACAAAAAACACAAAAACTAGCCAAAACATTAGAAAATAACAAGGCTAAAGGTCTTACTAATGCAAATCAAGGGGTCCAAATACACCATATTTGGCACTCATCAGCTGGCATTAATTTATTATAAAATTCTTTCGCCAGAAAATGAAACGAGGTGTTCGCGGTTAACACAAATGAAACTTAAAAGACATTCTCTTTGGGTCACCAGAGTGAAATTTTTATTAATCAGAATAACATTTACATTCAGCTAAAATAAGGGGGAGGCCTCTAGAAGTCCGAACAATTGGCTCGGGAAGCTTGATTAAGCCCACGACCATGCCAGTGGCAAGGAAGACATAGGAAAAAAAAATGATCTCCCAGGAAAGTCTAGACCTTCATGAACTGTAGCCTAGGAGAACAGTACCAACCCATAACATAAGGACCTGGAAGGCATCAGAAGAAGAGGATCAGAAGACGGTGTGCGTTGGGATGCATAAAGCCGAAGGTTGCATGCCCACATGAGGTCCCCCTGTATGCTCAAAGCGCCAAAATCGAATATCTCCGGACCAGTCAAAATTGGGGCACGCCATGGGAGATGTGTGATCCAGAGAGGAAGTCCAAAATAAAGATTCATAAGTAAGGGTGACTTGAGTTTGAGAAAACAAGTTAGAAGGAGTCTAGACGAAGGAGAATTAGCAAGGAACACTTTTTTAGAATTCTCTTTACCTTTAACAGAAGGTAAGAGAATTGGGGGGTAATTGTTGAGGAAATTCCCTCAAGCACTATTCAAAATAAAAAGGAAAAGTATTAGTGAAATAGGACTTTGGAATTGATGGACCAGTCAGAGGTCGAGACGGCAGTCGTTGGAGAATGGGACAAAAAACATTAATAGCCAAAGATCGCTTCATTTATTGGAATCTTGGTAATTAATTGCCTGCCGTCATTAGGTTTGAAGAATAAGTACAATAGGGAGTGGATGATTGGATCCCCGACTTCGACTTGCTTCCAAATATAGGACAAGACGTCAAAGGCAACATCAGATCTCCACTACCGAAGTAACTTGTATGGAAATGAATTAAGAAGAAGATCCAAAATATCCGCATACCATAAATGAAGGTACGGGAATACAGGTGATAAATAAAAAAACACGTTTATGGAGGTAACAAAAAAGAAGAAGAGAGGCTCACAAGCTTTCTCTCTCTCCTAAGAACATTTGGAGCCGATTCCTCACTAACTTGACCATCGGAGGAGGCGTCGCCGCACTACTAAAAACCAGACAATTGGCCGCATGTCTACAGTACAAGTCACTGTAGACACGCGTCCAACTAGCCACGTGTCAAAAAAACATGTGGCTAGCAGTATACACGGCCCATATGGCCGCGTGTATTAAATACACGCGGCCAATTGGACGAGTGTCAAAATACACGCGTCCATATGGACACGTGTTATAATACACGCGTCTAAATGGACACGTGTAAAAATACACGCGTCCATATGGACACGTGTTATAAAAACTAAAACCCTAACCCTAAACCCTCTATCCTTAAAAACTAAAACTAAAACCCTAACCCTAACCTTAAACCCTAAACCCTAAACCCTTAAAAAAATAAAGAACTAAGGGTTTAACCCTAAACCCTAACCCCTTAAAAAAAAAAAAAAAAAGAGCTAAAACCCTAACCCTAAATCCGAAATTCTTAAAGGAAAAAAACTAAAATCCTAACCCTAAACCCTAAAAAAAAAAGAAAAAACTAAAACCCTAACCCTAAACCCTAAACCCTAAACCCTTAAAAAAAAAAAGGAGCTAAAACCCTAACCCTAAATCCGAAATTCCTAAAGGAAAAAAACTAAAATCCTAACCCTAAACCCTAAAAAAAAAAAAGAACTACAACCCTAACCCTAAACCCTAAACCCTAAACCCTAAACCCTTTAAAAAAAAAAGAACTAAGGGTTTAACCCTAAACCCTTTAAAAAAAAAGAGCTAAAACCCTAACCCTAAATCCGAAATTCCTAAAGGAAAAAAACTAAAATCTTAACCCTAAACCCTAAAAAAAAAAAAGAACTAAGGGTTTAACCCTAAACCCTAAACCCTTAAAAAAATTAAAAGAGCTAAAACCCTAACCCTAAATCCGAAATTCCTAAAGGAAAAAAACTAAAATCCTAAACCTAAACCCTAAAAAAAAAAAAGAACTAAGGGTTTAACCCTAAACCCTAAACCCTAAACCCAAAAAAAAAAAAAGAGCTAAAACCCTAACCCTAAATCCGAAATTCTTAAAGGAAAAAAACTAAAATCCTAACCCTAAACCCTAAAAAAAAAAAAAAAAAAACTACAACCCTAACCCTAAACCCTACAAAAAAAAAAGAACTACAACCTTAACCCTAAACACTCAACCCTTTAAAAAAAAAAAAACTAAAACTAAACCCTAATCCCTAAAAAAAAAAACCAAAAACCCCTAAACCCTTAAAACTAACAAAAACCCTAACCATAAATCTGAAACCCTTAAAAAACAATAAAACCTAAATCCTAAACACTAAACCCCAAAACCATAACCGCCAAATTGTAACACATGATCTTCATTTTTTACAAGTTTTTACTGTAAGAAATATGATTTGTCTAGGTCTCTTACTCCTACACAGAGAAATATGGACAAGTCTTGGATGTCAGCACGTAGGGGTACGACAGAGTATAACGACGGGTGTAGGTCGTTTGTTGCATTTGCCGTTAGTAAATGTACGGCTGTCGATGGCAAAATTTACTGTCCATGCAAGTATTGTCGAAATAACCAGCGTCACACTCCAGATTACGTTCTTGCCCACCTGACAGAAGGTAAAAGGATGAGTCTGGGCTACAATTTGTGGTATATGCACGGTGAGATCACGAGTGGGTCTACTGTTCCCGGTCAGCGTTCGAGTCATCCTAGTGGCACAGATCCGGCTGCTGGTAGCACTGAACATGGTGAATTCACAGAACAAGGGGGGGTGACATGCACGCCATGTTGCGTGACGCCTTCGGCATGCACGATGTTCCTGAAGCCTTCAGTACGGATCCGCAACAAATTGACGAAGGAACCTCTTGCAGGGACGCATTGAAGTACCAAGAGTTGTTAAAGACTGCTGAGAAGCCACTTCACTTTGGTACCAAGCACAGTAAATTGAGTGCTACTGTACACATGTACAATTTGAAGTACGTTGGAGGTATTAGTAACAAAATTTTTTCAGACATTCTCGAGTTTATCAATCAGTTGTTGCCTCCTTGTGATGAGACTTTGCCAATTAGTACGTATGAGGCAAAGAAGTTCCTAAGTTCCATAGGTCTAGGGTATGAGAAGATTCCGGCGTGCCGTAATGACTGTATGTTATTCTAGAAAGACAATAAAGACTTAGAGTCATGTGCCGTTTGTGGAGAATCTAAATGGAGGGTTGATACACTTAGAGATGAGGATGGTGAGGTCATAACATCAAGGAAAAAATGTCTAGTGAAGACGTTGAGGTGGTTTCCACTCATCCCACATAGAGGCTATTCGTGTCTGAGCATACTGCACCATATATGAGATGGCATGCAGAAGGCCGCACTAGGGATGGCGTTTTGAGGCACTCGGCCGACGGTGAGGCATGGAGATCGTTTGACATTTTACATCCAGATTTCATGGCAGACAGCAGGAACGTTCAGCTTGGTTTGACAGCCGATGGATTTAATCCTTTTGGGAACATGAGCACATCCCACAACACCTGGCCTGTAATGATTGTGCCGTACAATCTGCCTCCTTGGATGTGCATGAAACAGACGTCGTTCATCCTGTCACTGGTTATCCCTGGACCGAGCTCACCTGGTATGGATATTGATGTCTACCTTCAGCCACTGATTAATGAGTTGCTGGAATTGTGGAATGTTGGGGTGCAGACATTTGATGCTTCAAAGATGAGAAATTTTAATATGCGAGCTCAGTTGATGTGGACAATAAACGACCTGCCAGCGTATGCATATTTATCAGGCTGGCCTAACAAGGGTGTGAAGGCATGTCCTTGCTGTATGCATTCGACACGTTCTAAATATTTAAAGCACGGATGTAAATTTTGCTATATGGGGCACAGGCGATACTTGCCAACTGAACATCTGTGGCGGCTGAACAGAAGAACATTTGACGGTACTGACAAATTTGACAGCGCGCCAAACGTGCCAAGCGGATGCGAGATCATCCAACAGTTAGACGGAGTTGTGTTTGGGGATGAGAACGCGGGTAAGAAGAGGAAAAGGAAGAAGCGGAAGAAGGGTGCAGCAAGCTCTGATGATGTGCTGTGGAAGAAGAAAATATTTTTTTTAGATTGCCGTATTGGAAAGACAATCTGTTTCGGGACAATCTGGATATCATGCACATAGAAAAAAATGTCATGGATAATATACTTGGCACTATTTTGGATATCAAAGGGAAAACAAAGGACAACCTGGCAGTTCGGCTGGACTTGCAGGAAATGGGGTTGAGACCTAAGTTGCATCCGTTCACAGCCGCAAATGGTAAGACATATATGCCTGCCGCCTGTCACACCATGTCTAGGGAGGACAAAGAAATTTTTTTGAAAGTTCTTCGAAATGTGAGGGTCCCGGATGGGTACACCTCGAACCTTTCACAGTGTGTTCGGCTCAAGGACCGTACAATATCGGGGTTGAAGAGCCATGATAGCCACATATTGATGCAACAGCTTCTCCCAATTGCATTGCGTCAGTCATTGCGAGAAAAAGTGGTTAGACCTCTTGTGGAGATTTCTGCATTTTTTAGAGGCATATGCTCAACCAAGCTAACAGAAGATGAGAAGGACCGACTGCAGGGTGACGTATGTATAACGTTGTGCAAGCTGGAACAGGTATTTCCTCCAGGGTTTTTTACCAGCATGGTCCACTTGGTCGTGCATCTTGTGCGCGAGTGTAGACTTGGTGGACCCGTGCAGTATAGGTGGATGTACCAGGCAGAGAGGTAAATTTCTGTTAGTAAAATTTTGTTGATTTAATTGGTTCAATAAACGATGTCGATTTGAAATCGTGCATGTGTGTACACCAGGAGTCTTGGGAGTTTTAAGTCTAATGTGCGCAATAAAGCATCTCCTGAGAGGTGCATTGCAGAGGGGTACATAGCAACAGACCTGATAACGTTCTGTTCCAGGTATCTGAATAACGCACCAACCTTTCACAACAGACCTCAGCGAAATCTTGATGGATCAAAGGGGGCGGGCACGCGAGTTACCCTGAACCGGTTGACAATGCATCAGATTCATCGTTATATTGTGTTCAACTCTGACGAGTTTCACAATTTGCGGATGTAAGTAGTGTTTATATATTTAATAGAATTTTTATTATTACGTATTAATAACTATTATTACATAATTGTATACATTGCGTGTAGGATGCACAAAGACGCGCTTAGGCGATCATGCACTAGGGGTCGCATCACGGAGGCTCTTATTGAAGCACAACATCATGAGCAGTTCTGTAAATGGTACCGTGCATATGTAAGGAAATAGTGGTAAATTTGAAATTGAAAAAATTTATGCGTGTTGGGTGTAATTAACCAATGTCGTCTTTAATATATGTAACTATAACATAGGTCGATGGCCTGGACGATCAACGTAGGGAGGAATTGGGCCACAAATTGGTTATGGGTTGTAGAGGGCTGAAGGAGACCGCAGTCAAGTACAACAGGTACATGGTAAATGGGAAACTGTTCCGCACGATTGCCCATGATGTGGGAAGGAGGACACAGAACAGCGGAGTATGTGTTCCAACCGTTGACGGCGAAACGTACTATGGACAGTTAACCGATATAGTTGAGGTCGAGTACTATGACAGGACTACGTACGTCCTGTTTAATTGCAATTGGGCAGACCCGACGATGGACATAGGGTTTAAAATAGACGAGTATGACCTAGTGTTTGTCAACTTCAATCACCTCGTCCACATGGGAGAACTGATTCAGGACGAGCCGTACGTGCTTACATCTCAGGTAGATCAAGTATTCTACGTCGAGGATGGAAGGAACCCAAATTGGGTTTATGCAGTTAGGACCAAACCGCGCAACGTATACGACGTTGGTCAGGGGGAAGGGAGTAATGAGGCAGGTACAACCTATCATAAGTGCGTACCGCTCGTACTAGCCACTGATGACATACTCAATACGAATGATGAATTCGAGTACGATAGGCCCGACATTGATCCGATTGAAGCTCCCGTGATACCTTGATTGATATGTTTTTTTGTGAGTATGATTCGCTTGAACTCACTACACTTGTTTTAATTTGCATAAATTTCATTGTATAATTTGCATATTGCATAATAAAGTATAAAATACAAATTTTAATTGATTTGTCAACATTTGTTCGCAGGTACCGATGGAGCAGAGACCCCCTCCTTGTGCACATCGGGCACCCCGCCCACCCATGCCCCCCATGACCACGCCCACTGATTCGACAGCATTATATACTACGGCGTGGCCACACCACCTAGATGGTGCTTACAGACCGTTGTTATCGGGTACGGTGGCCAGACCCACCTCAGATCACGGGCAGACCAGCGCAGCTGGTTGTTTCAGTTCTCCATATTCGGAGCTCCCCACATTATCTCAGATAGGGTTCACGGCACCAAGTAACGTGACTCGATGGTGGCTGCAAGAAGGGATGGGGCCACATGGTTATGCGCCTTACTTTCCGTATACATATACTGCACCTCGCCGTGTAACCCCGATAGTGAGACACAGGATGATAGGTTTCTCCTGTCACAGACCGGGGAGATGCAGATGCCGGCTATGGGGTTGGGCCAGGTGCCAGCACAGACGGCGATACAGGGCCAGATGATGGGGTTGAGACATATGCCAACATCGGCAGCGGGTCAGGGCCTGGAGAGAGCCAGGTGCCTCTATTTGGTGAGAGTCAGGTGCCATTATCTGGGGAGAGCCAGGTGCCACTCGCTGGTGAGAGCCAGATGCCAGATTTGGGGGGGAGCCAGCTTCCACATGAGGGGGACGTTCCGATGTTGGGTCCCGATGATTTGGTCCCCGATAGCCCCCAGGATATGGGTTCAGAGGATGATGAGCAGCCTCCCCAGCGGGAGGGGTTGCGGAGGAGGTTGCAGGCGACCCAGCACATAGAGATTGACCAGATTCGGTTGATGGGTAAGTACATATTTAAACATCATTAAGTCTCATATTATTTTACCGAAAATAAATATTAACTTTGAAAGAAAAATAAATTGAATTTTACAATTTATTAATATAATTGTGTTTTTTAGTGTTGTATATTTAAACGATTAAATGTTGTATATTTTTTTCATTAGGGTACAACCTAGATGGGAGCATTTATTATGAGGTGATTAGGGACCCATAGAGAAATTGGGTGCTCCCGAGGGGGAAGAAGATTGTGTTGCAGTACAATGCTGCGATATAACCTGTAGGACAAGCTTGCAACCGTTTTAGGCGGGCGGAGGGCATGCTTATCAGGAGCGGGTCCTTCATACATATGCGGGACGAATGGGCGAAAGTAGATAAGCAGATTAAGAAGGCTATGTGGGACGCGCTGATGGTATGGTTATGAATCTAATTTATTTATTTATTTAAATTAAATCGAATATTAAGTTTCTCTTAAACTCTTGAAATTAATGCTTACATTGAATGTGCATGAGGAATTCTATCTACCTGTATCAGTAGATGAGCGCAGGGCACAACATGAAGCGTTGAATGATATTGGCCGCAAGCACCGCTCGTGGAAGTCCAAGTTCAAAACCAAGCTACAAATTCAAGACGGTGACACACCCAATATTATATGTGCGAGAGTGCCAGTCAGATTTTTGGAGAAGTATGACGCACAAGATGTGGAGTTCCTGCTGACCGACTGGTGCACTGAGCAAAAAAGGGTATGTAGGTATTTGATTTTATGACAAAGAAAATGGTGTGTTTTTTAATAACACTTAATTTAATTTTTAAACTAATTTAATTGTGTCAATGCTTACATTTTTTCCATCATGTCCAATGCGTAGGCGACTTCCGAACGGATGAAGCGTTTGCGCGAGCTGAATGACCCCCCCATTGTACTGGATCTAAAAGTTATGCTAGATTTAATCACGAGGAGGTATGGATAAAAAAACTCTAAATACAATATTTGTTGTCAATTGTTGCTAATTGTCACTATTTTTTCGTTCTCTGTTTGTTATATATTTCAACTGGATGGCAACAGGCATGTACATCTGGCACGCCCCCCACTCGCGCTGAGTCGTTTGTGAAAACGCACACAAGGAAGGACGACACTTACCTGAACGAACGCACACGGATCTTATGCGTATGCTACTGATCTAATTTACGCGTGTATTTCTAAGTTATGTGTGTGATATGGCATTACTTAATATATGTGTATTTTATATTGATGACGTACAGGAGAGGATGTCGCATAATTTATCCACTGATCCTGCCGCCACACAGAACGTCTCACAAGACACGGTGCGTTGGGCACCGAACGACGCGTACGAACAGGCGATTGGGAGGCCTGAGTACGCGGGGAGGGTTCGGCAGGTTGGGCCGAACGTTACTCCTGTTCGTGGGACGTGTTTCGCATACAGGTCTCGTTCACATGGGGCTCCATCCAGTGGCACGTCCCAGGCTTTGGCTGAGCATGCCCGGTTGGTGGCGGATTTGCGGGCGGAGTTACATGCCGAGCGAGAGAGAAACGACATCTTGGAGCAGCGTATGCGAGGGTTCGAGGCATTTATGGCCTCGCATGGCACAGGAGGTGCTCTGCAGGGTTCACCTGCAAACGTAGGTAGCACGTCGTCAGTTAGTAGTGCATCTGCAGATATGATTCATATTGTGTATATGACATAATTATTTTAAATTTCTTTTCATTAATTGTCGTACTTTGCGTATAATATTATATATTGTAAGTGTATTTATTAATTGCAGGTAATGCGACAACAATTGGTCCGTTGTCGCCCTCTGGACGATGGCTGAGCCAGCACTCCCCTGTCGGGACACCATCGCCTATTACACCGTCCCATGCGCAGCAATCGCCGGGTGACCAGTATACTCCTGCGACGGTACCGCAGAGACGCCCTCCCGAGTCCTAGATATTTTATGTAATTATTTTAATGTAATTAATAACAAATACGCTATTAATTATTGATATGTGTAATTTCATTTTGTTCTATTTTGGGGTAAAATAGATTTCGTGATATTTTTGGCCGGCA
The DNA here is from genome assembly GCA_028654335.1 of Alnus rubra. Classification (NCBI taxonomy): domain Eukaryota; kingdom Viridiplantae; phylum Streptophyta; class Magnoliopsida; order Fagales; family Betulaceae; genus Alnus; species Alnus rubra. Next base: position 1,497,790 of record JAJPGS010001500.1, on the reverse strand, counting down.
AAAACAAAATTACTGAAAAAAAAAGAAATTTCAAAAATAATTAGCCTACATAAAAATACAATTAGGTAATTTTAAAAAATAATAAAATTAAAAATTAAAAGAAATTAAAATATAATTACAAATTAAATGAAATAAAAATAGAATTATAAATTAAATATACAATTAAAAATTAAATAAAATATATATACAATTAAAATTTGAAAAAGGAATAAAAAAAAATTAATTTATTCAGAAATTAAATTAAATAATTAGATTTAATATAATTAATAATTATATTTAAATAAAAAATATAAAAAAAGGCAGAACATACTGCCACGTGTATCATATACACGCGGCTGACTGTTTGACACGAGTATTAATACACGTGTCAGACAGTCTGACACGTGTATTTTAATACATGTGTCCAATTGGACACGTGTATTACTGTACACGCGGCCAAATGTGCATTTAGTTACACCCGGATCTAACACGAGCGGAACACATGGCCAACTGTTAGCCACGTGTACAGTGTCCGTACACGTGGCTAAATGATCGTGGCCACTTACACGTTTTTTTGTAGTGCCGGGACAACCCCGACGCACATTTGTTTTGCAAGTCCCTAGAAGGAAGTTCAGCCTGGAGGTTTCGTTACACAAAACAACCACCCGCGAAAGTTTAGTCCGTGGTTGACACGTCATCGTGAAAAATCTGACATCAACACAATCAATTAAGAAGTACACATCATTCTTATCAAAATACTTTATGAATACTATAAGTTCATCACCTTACTTAGTTTAATTCTAACTTAAATATCGAAGTGTTTCACTCGCGAAATCATTTTCTTCCTTAATCTTTGTTAGGAAATTATACTTTGAAATCATCGGACCGGGCCTTTGATGATAGACCGGTCCTATAGAGGAAAAGGATCATCCCAGGCCCATTGACTGATGGGGTTTAATAGGCCCGGGAATCCCTTTACCAGGTTCATTTGTGCCGAGGATATAATGAAGCCATGGTCGAGTAGTAGAATATCCGATCAAGTTGTTCGGAGAGGAAGAGGAGTTCATTTATGGCGAGCCATCCTCATTTATTAAGGATGATATCAGCCAGTCCAATCATGGCCGGTTACAGAAAGAATGGCAGCACCTCGTGCCACTGCTCAGACCAGTTCATCATGCTAGTGGTCAGAATACCATAAATAATTGCTGCACATGTCACATCTTACGCATACTTGCTCCGCCAGCGATAAAAAACTCACACGTGCGAATCCATAAAAGGAAGACAGTATAAATAATCTTCATAAATGGTTAACACCTAACATGATAGAAGCATTAATGATATTTTTTCTCTCTCTTTTGGCTCACCAGACAAACGACATCTGACTTAACCGTCGAAAGAAGCGCCGCCGACCAACTCCTGGCTTGTCTTTTATTGTTTTGCAGGTCAAAGCTCATTGACACATCCAACCTCTTCGAACCTTCATAGCAAATAGTACAATTCAACGATCTCGACACGTCATAACCCAAAAACTGCACCAACAATATTTTGCGGGCTCATTTGATTAGAGAGTAAGCGAGCGATCAAGTGGTTCTTCACATTCGTTCTTTTATTTTTGGATAAGTTCATTCTATGCTGGTTGCTTAGAAAAGAAGGTTCATAAATTCTACAGGTTCTGCCGGTGAGACAAGTACGAGAAATGGTTGGGGTGTAGGGACCCCATTGACTAAGCAGACCACAAGTGAAAAGAGGAATAATATATTTATGCTTTCCCGGTTTCCCCAGTCTTTGTCCTCTTCAACTAACTTTTCTAAAATTCTGATTTAAAATCTAAAACTTTGATAATACTAACAAATTTAAAATGGTAATCGAGTGGAGCAGTCCTAATTATTATTATTATTTTTTTTGACTTTTTGAACTGAACCTTCTTTCTTAATGTCAAATCATGTGATTAAGCATGGTGATCGAGTGGAGCAGTCCTAATTATTATTATTTTTCTTTTTTTGACTTTTTGAACTGAACCTTCTTTCTTAATGTCAAATCATGTGATTAAGCAGGGCATGCGCACTGTGGCGGAAAATGAGGCGCACGTGGTGAAGAAGTAGTTGTAACGATTTAAAAAATAAAAATAAAAAAAAACCTAATTCCATTTGCAGTATTACCTCAAATCGGACTAGTTAATTTAAGTCTTTTTAAAATTTCTTATAAATCTCAATTTTACCTAGTAACACCAAGTCATGTGATTCTGAAACATTGACCCTGAAGAGAACGTCAAGAATTTTAGGGAGGGGTTTGCAATATTCCGAACTCATATTGAGAAGAGATAAATATGTCACATAAAATGAGTGGTTTATATAAATACTTATAGGTATTAAGTCTCACATTACCTTCTTACTAGATGAAACTAAATTTTATAAGAGATTATAAAAAATTCTAAATTTATTAATTTTTTAGGAGTGATAGCACAGATGTGACTATCGATTTTCTCTCAAATTAAAGAAGAAGCTTGTTGGGAGCAGAGGAAGCAAGCTAGTGGACAACAAAAAAGACTGTTTCTTTACCGTCGGCGCTCGAAAAGAGAAAACAAAAGCTTAAGAAGAAGAAAAGTTTTATGGAGAGGGAAGAGAGAGTAGAGCTCTATTTTGAAAGTTTTAAGTGATAGTCCCATCCCATCCCATTCCATGTGGTTGGTCTTTAATTTGGTAATTTAATTAAGGATATTATATCGACCAAGCCAATAAATGCCTTCTTGGACTCTTTACACTTTGGAGTGATAGCTTTAATTTGGTTCTAAATATTGGAATCATTATGTTGGCATAACTTTTTCATTTTGGCAAAAGTGGTGCTTAGGACTGCGTTGTCTGTGCGTGTTATGAATCTCGAAACAAAGAGTGATGCTATATGCATGTACCATTCTTATCTGATTTTTATTTTACAATGCGAAAGTGGTCACGACCACCACCATATCAAAGAGATATATATATAATGAATGCGACAACTAGCTATCAAAACAAGCGTCAAGAATGATGCAACCTCCTCCGAAAGTTCAATTGTATGTGTCGTACGTGGTCAGCCAGCCATGAAAGAGGCTGGACAAATTTGTGGAAGCTAGGAAGGGGGGCCGACGTGAAACAGTTACGTGGAGATCGAGTAAGGAATAGGAGTGATGTGTGTGCGCGTGTGAAGAAGCTATGTATAAACAAGTCAAAGTAATAAATGGGGGACCAAGTACGTACGAATCAAGTTTTTACAGTTTTTTCAATATAATCGACTTTTTCGTTTTTAATGGTTTTTGCAGCTCCAATTATTTGTGGTGGCGAAGCAAATAGATAGGTCGCCGTGCTCATGATGTCCCCTTTTTCCCCACACAAGCATCTGAATCAATGTTAGGTTCAGAAGTCTCAGTTTTTTGAATGTCTTCGAAGCGACAGATTTCAATAAATCTTTGTCATTTGGTCCTCTGCTCTTGCTACATCATAAGCAACGACATGGATATATACTTTCACTTACTGTCCAATAAGAAGCTGATGCCGCTGCTTAATTATACTCTCAGCATGCAGTTGCTAATTAATAACAACTTAATGCTGCTGCTTAATTATGATTTATGTTGTCATTGACGGACACAATATGCTTCACTATATATGATTGATTATTTATTTATTTTTACATGATGGGTTTTACTTTGCGAGAGAAAATAGTATAGAAGAAATCAATCCTGACATAAAAACGTACACAATTTCTTAAAATTTTATGGAAGCATATATATTCTATGAAATTTGATCCGTGGATCGATGAAGAATATTGATGATAAGACAGCTAACAGCATATTAATGCCTTTTCATATTCCATTTCTTCTAAATATGTGTTGTACGGATTGAAATATATATATATATATATAAAAAAAAAAAAAATAATATATATATATATTGTATAATACTTGGAGCATTCATATTGGCTTGTATAAAATTTTATCTAGAATAACTAATGAAAATTCACTTTTGTTAGTTTAACTAACCACTTTTTAACACTTTCCTCCATCAACTTATTTAAACTTTTTATCTATTTTATTAAAATAATCAATTTTAATTTTAATCACATCTTCACCGCAAAATTTGCCGAATAGGACCAGGAAAATAACCATAACATTCGAGCCCCTCTGTTCAGTTCGATCCCAAGGGTTTCTTAGCGGATTGGAGGCATGATGGTGATCTGTGCTCATGGCGAGCCATCTCTTGTTCTCCGACAACAAGTTCACTGGAACACTTGGCTCTCATACTCTCTTGCCTTGCAAAGATCTCTCTATTCTTGACCTCTCCTACTATCTCGTTTGGGGAGATACCCACTTGCTTCGTGAGTGACTCACCTGCTTCTCTTCTGTATCTGGATTTCTCCCACAACAATTTCTCTGGCAGCTTCTCCACCCTTGATTTCGGCCGCTGCCCCAACCTCACTTCACTCTCTCTGGCTAACAACGCCCGTTTTGGCGACAACTTCTAGTTGAGCCTACAAGAGTGCCAAAAAATTCGCCAAACAGGAAAGCAAGGCCAAATCAAAAAAAAAAAAAAAAGGGAGAAGAAGGGTATGAGAGAGAGAGACGCACAAAGAATGACTGAGAGAAAGAGGAAAACATGTGAAAGAAAGTGAGAGAAAGAAGAATAAAATAACGATAGATGTGTGAATAGTGTAACGCCTCATGTGGCGTTGCACTGTTCACAAATGCAAGCCAAATGTATTTTAGGTTTGCTTTAGAGAATCTGATGGAGCAAGATTTTAGGAGTTTTGTTACCTATTCTAGCAAAAAGTGAGTTTTACGTAACCCACTGTGAATGCTCTTATAGTGATTCGGTCACATTGCAAAGGAGCAGAGGAAGAGGCGGTAGTGGATATATAGGAGGTTAGGCAATTGTGTTGAAAATGAGATGCAATTTTTTTTTTAGGTGATGTGGTAGCAGACGACTTTCAGCTACCCCTAGTAGTAGCCAACGGCGGCCGTCGATGACTTCAATGAACTCCGGTGGTGGCAGAGAATGAATTGTGAGAGAGAAAGAGAGAGTGTGTGCGAGAATGATAAATTCAAACTCGAAAAATGGTTTATGGTTTTAAAAAAGATAAACCATTTTACAAGGATTAATTTAAGAAAGTTTTTTTGGTCAACTGAAAATGTTTTCGATTTAATCACGATATTCGATAGTACCAAATACTAAAAAAATAAGTTTAACGTCTTTCAAAAAATATTTTAAGTCAAAACAAACAAAGCCTTATTTGAGAAAGGATTTTAATGATCGATTATGGTGAATTCGAAGGGGGAAAAAGAGAGTAGAGATCCTTCAAATGCTATACAAATATTTCTATAATAACCTTTGAATGTTGGTTATTTTTCAATTGGAGAGTTATTGGTCGAGAAAGGATATATATTAACGACAAATATAAAAATTAAAGAACTACTACATAAAGTTAATCCTTACTAACAGGTATAAATTAATGTTAGCGATAGTTATCATTTCCTCCCTGAACAAATAAAATAAATTAGTGATTAGCACATACTCAAGTAACCGTGGTCCTTACTCTAGCTCTTTCAAGTGAAATGTGTTCTTACTAAACCCAAAACTAATTAAGCATATATAGGTATATACAGAGGAGGTAGATTCCTGCAACAAATATTCCTCCAATAATTGGCAGCAGTTATAACTATTTGTTGCACTTCCTTTACACTTTACGATTAGCGTTGAATATATACGTGTGAGTGAAAAATAATTAAATTTCATATTTGAATCATATCATAAGAATAAGTGGTTATATAGTATAACAAAATTAGGGCCAAACCCATTAGCTTATATTTTTGAATATGGTCTCATTCAAAGACCTCCCTTGGGAATTAATCTTTCCAACAGCTAGCGGTATCAGAGCCAATGGTTCGGTAAGTCGAGTATTGAACACAACATCCGTATGGCAGACTCGATTAGAAAGAAAAAAAAAATGGTTGCAGATGCGTCCAATAACGTAAGCTTTTGAGTTGAGTATTGTCTTAATATATTTTATTATAGAGTCCTCAAAGAACTTCGGCTCTCAAAAATAAATCTTTTTAATGATGGTATCAGAGCCGATGGTACGTAGACTCCCACGAGATTCTAACCCTAGCTGCTTGTACTACTTTAATGTGCTGATCAATGCCCTGCCTGCAGTTTTAGATGTCTTTATCCTTGTATTTCCCTCTAATGGGGTTAACAAATTAAAGCATGCAAAGAACTGCCCAGGAAAAAGATAAAATGCAAAGAACAGGATGGCCGTACATAGGCGTGCTACCTTAATCCTGTGTCCACATGATCAGACAGTACGAAGATGCCAAATTTAAACTAACCAAAGCACACTCGATCATATGCATTCTTGCTGTTCGAAACTTTAGACCCCACTTATTAAATTGGAACTATAGAATTAATTTATATATGCTTCTTTTTCTTAGACTTAATAATTTATAATGGAGCTAGCTATATCATTCGATTTGTCCCTCTTTCTTTTAACACTCAAGTCCTACATTGAAAAAATAAATAACTCATATAAAAAATTTTAAATTATCTCGTCCTTTTGAAGTGATAACGTTTTTCTTTAGGCCGCTTAATCACTTTTTATTTTATGCCTGGTTTCATATTGGTTCAGAAGAAGCTCAGCCTATATATGTTTTGTGACAAGCTAGATGAAGCATCATTGTTGCCCTCGAAAAAGGTTGAAAACACATTATTTTTAAATCGCCATTGTTTTTTCCCAAAGAAAAGCATTATGGGTCGGTGCTTGCAATATTGTTCATTGCGGGAGACAAGGAATATTTAATATATATATATATATATGTCCACTAACTAAAATACATTATCACATGAAATATATATAAAAACACTTCGTTGTTCACATGATTAGGCTACGAAAACGGACGAGTATTTGACATGATTAGGTTTTTCGTAAATTACGACGTTATTATAATTTTCTTTTTCCTCGATCGGAATAATAATGTTCTCTCACGTTGGTTTATATATATAATAATAATTGAAGACTCCGGACAGAAACTTGTTTAATCAGTAACTCGGAAAGGGATGTTTATGGTACGCGTTGTTAGTGGCTCCGTAATGATTCATATGAACTACCTTTGATTTCCAAATTGTGCACCCCAAGATCCAGCAGAACAAAAATATTATAAATAATCTTCTTTTATTTTTATACCATATCCTTAATTACCCTTTAACGTCATTAGGGCAATAAATTATTCTTGTTGCTAAGTTTTTTTATTCGGAAAAGTACCATGAATCTCTATAGTGGCCGGTCGGGGACCAAGCAAGATTTGAGTTGGGTCCAGCTTTAATTGAAATTGAACTCGTAAGAATACGTATTTTTTAATCCCAACGAGTCCAGTTTTACCTAAAATCTTAATAAAACTTTATGAAAAAGTACAGTTTTGAGGCCTCGCATGTGCGATCAGAAATGTGATACACCTCTTTTAATTTAAACGTGCTAAAGTTGTGAACTTTAGCTAATGCGTGCGTGAACTCACTACTAAAGTGACTACTTTTCAGTGGATCCTTACATACGGTACGGTATTTAATTTTATCCATAATTATTGTTACAATTATTATTAATTAGAACTATATATATATATATATATATATATATATATATATATATATATATATAGTACTTTTAAAAAATATATATATATATATATATATATATATATATATATTAATGATAATAATAATCCAAACTTCAAATTTTCGACATACAGAATATTTTCAGTGATTTCAAGGAGTTTTAAAATAGTAATATTTTCTAATAATAAACTTATCAAATTTAATCTATTGAACTCGTTTCTATGATTCTATCATTTACATAAAATGAACTCATGATATTGTTTTAAGAAATTGTTTTTGGTGCACACATCAAAACAGATTTATTTTTCTTTTCTGGTCTGATGATTAACCACTGAGAAAATATTCTAGAACCCTCATATATTCTTCTTCTTCTTCTTTTTTCGATTTTGCCTTTTATGCTCCGTTTGTTTCGGTGTAAAATGGTTTCCGTCGTAAAATAGCTAGTTTCAGAGAAGTCATTTTTCAAAAAAATATTTTCCGTCGAAATCATTTTTAGGTGTTTGGCGCGTACGGAAAATTACAAATATTTTTTATATTTTAATTTAATCATATTAATTAAAAATAAATAAATTTTATTCACAAAATAAAAAATGTTAATATAAAATAATATAAAAATATTTTTTTAATATTTGGCAGATACAAATTCTGGCAAAGTTGCCGGAATCTGGCCATTTTTGCCGGATTCCGGCGAAGTCTGCCGGATTCCGGCACCGACTAGAGTCGGAATCTGGCTTGTCGAAATCCGACAATATTCAACTGCTTAAATGTAAAGGTCGACTGCGTTGTTTAAAAAAGAGTTGACTGCATATATTATCTACGGAAAATGATTTACGCTTCTAAAAAGTGTAAATCATTTTCGAAATCATTTTCCGAAATTTATTAAGTATTTTTGGTCAAACGAAAATAATTTTTCGGTTGACCATTATTTTCGCCCCTACCAAACACCGAAAAATACCGAAATCATTTTCCAGAAATCATTTTACGCCGAAACAAACGGAGCATTATACTTCTGTTTTTAATTTGACCATTTTAAGACCCAAGTTTACAATGATTTTAAATTTAAGACTTTAGTCTGGGCTTACTGTGACAACCCAAAATGAATTTACCTAGTCCAATTGCAATCTGGTGCCCAAATCAAAGGGCTTAATGGGCTTAACCTACAGTTTTAGAATTTGATCTATTGGGCTGATAACTTACTAATAAAACCAAGAAATTCATTTGAAAGATAAGATATTAATATTACATTTTTAATAAACTAAACTTTCTTCACAATAATGTCAAAAGTGTCTTTCAAAAATAATAATAATAATAATAATGTCAAAAGTGCCACGCTAATTAAGAGAAAAAGAAACTTGTAACTTAGACTAGTACGTGAAATTCTCCGAACTATGGGCGTTGTTTGGCAAATGCATTACCATAATGGAGTAGTGCCTTTGATTTTTTTTTTTTTTTTATTTTTTTTTACACTTTTTCACATTTTTCAATAACAATCAACATTAAAACATTCAAACTTTTTTCACTTTTTATATTTCATTCATAATTTTTTATTACTATTCAAATAAAAAAATTCACTACAATACAATTTTTTTTTTCATTTTTCTATACAAACATAACCATGAACCATTTGCCAAACATAACCATGAACCATGTAGACGAGTAGCAGGAGTTGGAATAGGATTAGGACTAGGTTTCAATTCCCTGTTATGGTAGAAGTTTAAATCGACTCTTCTCTAGCAGTTGTGTTGCCTATATATCCATTAACTTTCTGTCTCCCACTTTCTCGTTAGGGTACGTTAGAAAACTTTGTCACAAACAATCTCAGGCTTCATCGATCAAATTCTCAAGTTTCTAACAATCATGTTTCTATCAATCGTGTTTCTAACAATCAATTTTTTAATCATTTTTTTTTAATGCTCTTGCTGATCGAAAAGTTAGAAGAAATAGAAAAATAGGAAGAAGAGGGATCGGAGAAGAAGAAGATTATTTCTTTCCAGAAGATTTATTTATGTCTATCATCTCGAAGATCGATTTCTTTTTTTCTGTCTTGTTCTCTCTGTTTCTGGATGATTTTTGATGGCGCAAGTTCTTTAGTTCAAATAGGGAGAATCTTGCTTAATTATTTCCATGTAGGCTTCACAGATCGAGGAAGGGAGGGGATGGCCAGTGCTATTGAATATTAATGAATATAGCTAGCTCTTCCCCTCTTTTGAAAATTTTATTTGTTGTAGTATATAAATATTAATCTTGGCCGGCCCTTGCTTAGGAAAAAAAGGCTTAGCCCATGGCCCTTGGGCCCTATTATAACAAAAATGTTTTTTTTTTTTTTTTTTGAAGGGACAAAAATATTTTTTTTACCCAAACCTTAAATCACTCAAATTTATTATTAAAAAAATTAATTAGGCATGAGCAATAGCTTGAAAATTAAAATATAAGGCGAAATTGGAGGCGGGGCCAATGGTGGGGGCATTGGAGAGGCTGAAGGTGGAGGCTGTGGAACGAGGACAACGAGCATAGAGAAAGAAACAAAAATTGATGAGGAAGAAAAAGAAAGATATAGATAAAGAAGAGTGGAAAGAAAAGGAACAACGATAAATATAAATATTTGTGTTGGTACAGTTTCCGGTACGGTGACGTGTTGTCTTGTGATTCGTTGCCTTCCTCGATGTTTATTCTCCTCGTAATCTGCAAAATAACAAACGGCTCGTCGGGGGTGCCGACCGGACCCCCACTCCGATGCCTAAGTCAGTTCAAACTTATTTTCTGGAGAATATCAATAATCTCAAGAGTTCAGAGAATCTACTCGTTTTTTAATATCTGGCGTAGTAGTCTTATTTATAGGCTCACAGTTATAAAACTGCTAAAATACTTGGAGCATAATCTGATTAGGAGTCTGAGTCCTAGATCACATGGTCTTGAATCTTATCTTCATAGAATTCAAATTGGGTAGTAGAGTCCAAACTGGATATGACACTCTCTTTAGCTAATGTCATTCTATTAGGTACCTTATCCAATATTGGATGGGATATAGAAGTCTATCTTGATATATTTTGAATATCTGTCTTTTTGGAGATAACGACTGGTCTTGTACTTAGGTCTGATCTGGCCGGGCCAACCCGATGGGCTCGGCCCTCGATACTACCTTAGGCCCACATGTCTTTGGTGTTAATTATTTCTCCAACAATTTGTGTCAACTCAATCAATTTACATTAATAGCTAGTTTGAAATGGTTTACTCAACACGATTTGTCTATTAAACGGGTCATACGATTCGTATCGTGGTATCCATTTAGTTAAATAGGCCGTGTTAGAGTTGAAGTATTTGACACGAGTAATTAAATAAATTATGTTTGTATCGACCCATATAGTCGTATCCTTTCGATACAACACGAATCCAAGCTGGCAACCTATAAACCCGAATGGTTATATACTGATAGACAAATAAATAGGTAGCTAGTCTGGAATGGATATTGTTGTTGCTGTATGGTTATCCTTTTATGTGACATGCAATGTGGTTATCATATTGAATTAAGTAATAATGCAACTTAATTTAGATTCTTAAAAGAATCTGACAATTAAGGTTGATTGATAAGAATAGTGACAATGACAAGTTTTTGCGATCAAAATGGTGGAGGAGAAAAAATAAAAAGCAAGAAGAAGCCAGTCAGCCACCTTGTCAGATTGCTTTTAAATTTTTAATAAAACTTAAATAAAAAAAAGAAAAAGAAAAATAAGAGTTCTTTCTAGCTTCTATATCAACGACCTAACATCCATCCCGCATCAACGACCAAATATGCTTTTCAAAAAAAAAAAAAAAAAAAAGACCAAATATGAAAAACATGTTATTTAGGGGGCATGCAAATGTGCAATCATCGTCCTGCTTTTTAACTACACGCCTCTCAAATTTGTCATTAACTGACCGTGAACCGTCTGTCTAGATCAACAATTACGCGGTCGTGAAGCAAAATCTTCATGCATGAGTCGTCGAGCAGTCGTGCTTCTCGGCAGCAACAAGATCCCGCACCCACTCAAACATCTGTGTGGAGCAAGACAACGTGATCGGCCCTTTTCTCTGAGCCAAAATCTCCTCCTCAAACTGATTAAGCAACGCTTGAAACATCGTGGAAGACAAATATGTGATGGGAACCGTGTATCGTCTACGCTCTTCATCCACATCCACTGATAGTAAGAACCCACTGGGGACAAGCTTTTCTTCCTCCTTTTTCTCGATGATCATGGCGTCTGAGTCTCTGCTACAGTACTTCAACCCTAGCTTTGCCTTGGCCCAACCAAGTCTTTCTCGAATCTTAGCCATCGATGATCGATCTATATCACCCGAAGACGAAGACAAACTTGCAATCTATCTTAATTAGAATATTGTACGTGTATTTAGTAAGGAAGAATACAAGATGTTCGAGTAGGACTAGGATTAGGTTTCCGTGTCATAGTAGTAGTGTTAATTAGGCCCTCTCTTTTTAGTAGTGGAGCGTTTATTGTGAGAGATCGGCTCAATTGTCAATTCTTGTAATATTTGTATAGTTGTAGGCAGCACTCAAATCAATTTTTTTTTGACTTAGTGTGTAGGATGGTTGTATTTCTACTCACTGTGATTTGGCTTTTACTAAAAATAAATATTTAGAACTCTGTTCTCCGATCCGTTCAAAAAAAAAAATTAGATTAAGAATAGGTGTCTCAATGCCCACGTGTAAAATCACAACTTTCTAATTAAATCAAGGGTTAAATACATATTTGCCCCCCGTACTTTACGACCTTTATTTTTTGCCCATTCAGTTTAACTTTTTATCAAATTTGGTACTCGTGGTATATGAAAAGATGGAAATGGTACCTCCGTCTGATTTTTCGTCCAAAACTAACGTCCACTCACGTTTAACTTATGTTTATGCCTAGTCATAAATAAATCATTTGACAGTTAATTTTCTAGTACGTACAACGACGTTTTAATTGGACGCATGCGATGATAACAACGCGGCCAATCAAGAAAACTCTTCAAACCTAATTTTGTAGTAATCCCAACAGAACTAGAATACGTACGTTGTCCGCCAATCAAATAAGACTCTTACTTCCACTCAAATTAGACATGGTTGAAGTACTATTTAGGAAACCAGTAAGATTCATATATAATTAATTAAGTCTCATTCTATCCCAGTATTCCATCTCTCGATGGCTCTCGTTAGCTAGGGTTCTTTTAGAAGCTTTGTCAAAGTCTCGATCAGGATTCAAACAATCATGCATTCTGTCAACTGGCTGTTCAAGTACTTAAACGGAATCCGTTCCAAGAATCGTTATGAACGGCTCACAAAGGCTGAGAATGCGAAGGCCGTTCGAGTTCCAAGAAATCACGTACCATTGTATGTGGGCAAAGAGGAGAAGAGGTACGATTATAAGTTCATTTCTTTAATTTGGAGTGGGGAGGTAATTCAGTTGCAAGAATCAAAATCCCAATTCTTCTTTGCTTTTCTTCTTTGCTCGTTTCTTTCTTTTTTATTCTTTTTTTTTTTGTTTTGGTTTTTTTTTGAAAAAAGAATAAAGAAAAAGAGATGCACCAAAGCAATTCTTTGTTCTATGGCATCCATGAAGGTTCTTGGCTTTCAACTTAAATGCTGAATAAAATATTATCTGTCACTTTCACTTAGGTCATCTCTTTTAACTTTTGGGTAAATATTTATCCCCGGAAATGAAGGGCTTGTTTGGAAGCACACAATTTTCAACCTAATTTCGAACAAATCATATATATTTTTTTTTTTCATTTTCTCTATAAACAAAATTAATGGATGGACTACGAGTGTACGATGAATAAGCTCAATCTCTTCGCTATTTTTTGTGTATTGTGACAATAGCTATTTTTTTGTGTATTGTGACAATAGCTCTTGTGAATTATATATGCTATAACGTGGGCAGAGATAGTAGAATTTCGTATTAAAAGGTGTCGAAACATTAATAAAGGGTTAAGTCTAATTTTAATAAAGGTTACATTTAGTCTTTAGGGTTAAATAGTTCAGAGGTATTTGTGGTTATGCCCTAAATTTGTAAACTTGTTGATTTTGTGATACAAGTTGCCGATTGTGCAACAACCATCAGAAGATAAAGAGAGAGGAGATTCCCCCAGAAAGATGTTCACAGAATAATGCCTTGATGAAAATTTTTGTTCCTTAGTAGACATAAACTATATTATATTCATAGATAGAAATCTGCCAAGAAAAAAAAATTGCTGCATACTATTAAACCCCTCGAGTGGGTAAATGTTCTTGAGGTACTGTTAAAGACTACACGTCGAATAAAATCATTAGGCAAGTTAGAAGAAGTTGTAGAAAACCCAACTCTCTTTATTCAAAAAACAAAAAGAAGAAAACCTAACTCTCAACGACTAAATTGTCTACTGTCCACACCCTTGTGGATTTCAATTTCATGACTTGCTGGATTTGACATATAAATGTTTCGACATCAAGTGATATTGATCCTTGAGCAAAAAGAAAATTCTTGCACGGAAACGACTGCTGTTTGTGGGTTTGTGGGTTTGAGGGAAGATACCTTCCCCAAGAAATCTCAAGAACTTCTATAAGATTTATATTTGCACATATGGATGGTGTATTGACTCTTTTGGGGTTCACATTATTCAACCTTTGCCACTCCTCCTGCAGGCATGCTGCTTTCTGCAACAGTTTCCCTTACAAACCTGGAAAGAACAGAAGATACCCATTCTCAGGGAAATCAACGAAAGAGAAAAAAATCATAAGAATGATACTACTATGCTACCACAAATCTTTGTAGGCTAGCCCTTAAATTTAAGTCAAGTTGACTAGTTGACAGTAGAGTGACTGGCTTCATCATAATGGGAGCAAAAAGAATACCTTGCTAATTTTTCCCGTGACGATTGCAAGACGTAGATTGAGAGAATAAATGACAGCATAAGTCCTGATTTACGCATAAAGATTTTTAGTAGTAATAGTGAGAATAAAGGACCCGAGAGTCAAAGGACCTTTGATTGAGTTTTACTCCCTCTAAAAATCATATATTCTGGCAATTCATTTTTTTTGCTAACACCAGACCTAATTCCTAATTGAGAATAAGTTTTTACCTGATCCAAACAAAACATAGAATCCAGAAGTAACATCTATCTCTGAATGCTCCTTCCTGTAATATATCAGAATACAGCCTTAAATTAAGTTTGTTATAATTTGCAGGAAACAAAAATCTTACTTCCAAAATGTTCATTGTACACCTGGTAAAAAGCATGATCAAGCAATGTATATGCCCTTTATTTCACAAAAAAAAAAAACAAAAAAAAAAGGAGAAAAACTTAATCCAACACTAAAGCAGATCCAACCAAGACTTTGCACCTTTCAACATATCCAAGAGTGTTTTGAAAACAACATTCACGCCTCACTGTAGTACAAAATAAAATAAAATAAAATAAAATAAAATGATCCACCAAAAGAAGGTGAGCATAGCCAAACAATTCCACCCAATAAGAATGTCAATTACGGAATAGCAAAACTTAGAATTACATTAGCTAGAAAAATCTGATGCTAGTCAAGAATACAGCAAATAAGAACAAAGCGACAAGTCCACATTGCCATGTCATCATAGCACATCTACATAGAGTCCACTGTTGGTCAGTTAGCGGTAGGGCAGGTATAAGAACCTACCCATCAGACACTCAACAAATCAATCTAGGATTTTCATATTGTTACAGCACCATCAGGAACTGTTAGGCAAAACAGAGATAATGGTAACCACTAAAAACAAGAGCAACAAAATGAACCCGGTAACCAATACATATAATGTTTAAAACTTTAAAACATGTAGCTCCCAGCAAACTGACCATGTATATCGAACAAGCACATGCTTTGGCCAATGTCCAAGATCCCAGAACTGCTTACGAATGTCTGGATGGATTTCAACATCTGTTAAAGACAGAGATATTTAAGATACAGGATTAAATTCCTTAAAAATCAGCAAAATGAATTAAAATTTACTCAAAACACATAGGACCAACTATCCAGTGGGCACTTGTTGAGGCTTTTCATGGTATTCTAAAGTCAAGATAATAAGATATTTGTCTAAAATTCATAGCAAGGTCGCCACAGTTCACAATTAAGTATCTGAACATCAATCTTGTCAGCAATATTTCTTCTATCACATACCAAGCATATCCTCCACTAATTCTTAAAACATGATCTAACTGTCACAAGTTTAAGTTAT
Source organism: Alnus rubra (assembly GCA_028654335.1). NCBI lineage: Eukaryota > Viridiplantae > Streptophyta > Magnoliopsida > Fagales > Betulaceae > Alnus > Alnus rubra. The sequence goes on along the minus strand of JAJPGS010001500.1, from coordinate 1,481,961 downwards.
GCTCTCTTATCCACTATAGAATAACTAGGACAAAAAAGTAACAACATGGGACAGTAATCTAAAATAGCTCTAGGCAAAGTTTCTTGGATAACATACAGGGAATTTCCTGAATGTAAGTTATTCAAGGTGCTTACCAAAAAAAGAAATTGTTCAACATCCAACATGGCTGAGGCCAAAATATTTATGCAAAGCTTGTATCGGGTACTAAGCTCTATATAGAAACAAACAGAAACAACATGTGATTCTCAACAAATTTCTAGGCCAACTGACAAGAATGACATGCATATAAGCTAACACCAACCATGCTTCCTCATCCTCAAAAGCTAAAAAATGTGTAATTAATCTAAGAAAGTCAGACTATAGATAGCTAAATTTAGAACATCAACTAATTAATGCATATCATCTAGACATTATTTCCCGAGCCCTAGAATGTTATTTGCTTTGTTTGGGTGTCAAAGATACTCTCCTCCCCCCCCCCCCCCCCAAAAAAAAAAAAAAAAAAAAACTTAAAATCAAGTTCGTCCCTTTTTCACCTTAGGATCTAAAATCTTGGGCTGTAGCACTTATTCCAGAATTTCGCACCAGGACATTGTTTCTCAAGCTCTAGAATGGCATTTCATCCATTTGAGTCGTAAATGGGAAACAAATTGGATTGAACAAATAATATAAATAAATAGGAGGGGATACTTCTGTTTCCCGTATGAGATTCTGTCTTCATCTTTTAACAAACCAATATAGAGGAAGACATCAATTATTCAGGAACTTTCTTGATAAGTAACTTATGTGGAAATGCATACAGTGGTGAGGCATATCCAAAACTTTGGCAGTGACACCGTGCAAATCGCTTCCCGAGTACCTCTGCATAGCATTCAAGTTAATATGTAGCAGGAATTAGTAACCAGTCAATTAAATTGACAGAAAAGTGCTTGTATTTTCCATTGATTGGAATCCTCTGGATTTCCTAGGTAAATTGTTTTTAAAATTTTAAAATTATCTTTAGTTAAATGGTTCAGATTTTTTCATTTCTGCATGGACAAAGTTTTTCTCCAAATGGAGTTGAGGAAATTTCTTCCAACCTAATCTGTTAAACTACAAGTGACATGTGCCTAAAATCCATGTGATTCGCATGTGCATTTTTTAAAATCACAAGCATTTTGCACTCATGTCAGTTTAATAGATTGGGTTTGAAAAATTTTCTCCAACCCAAACCACCTCAAGGATCCTTAATTTTTCCTCAATTCATTGTATCTCACTATGTTGTATGCTGAACCATTTAATTGGAAATAACAGTTAGGATTTATCCTAGAAAAGCTATATTAGATGCTCAAAAGATGAATGATTATGAGAACTGCTAATTTTAACTAAAGGCAATTCTTACCAAATGCACATCAATCATCGGAACCTCAGAACTCTTACGATTTATCACAAGAAGCCATGGAATCAGAAACTTTTCTCTTCCAACTTGAAACGATCTGCACACGAATAAATGTTCTTACGAATTCGTATTCTCACACCGCTTAAGAACCAACAACCAACAAATATCCAAAATAACCTAAAAAATCTCCTCACATTTTGTACGGATCAGCTCCCGTGTAACCAACGGGCTTTGGTATCGGAATCAACGCCTACGCAGTACACAGAGCAACAAGATCAATATTTAAGAAAATAAAAGAAAAAGAAAACCCTAAATGATGAAACTCAAACGGCACCTCGCGATTAACAGCAAAGGTGGGGCAATGTCGACCAATCACATCTTGCCACACAGTTCTAGACTGAAATCAACAATACATTGATTCAATGATCAACAAATTATATCACTAATCTAATATCATACACAGATGTGTGTATGCAGAGGGTTGGAGATTGATAGGGCTTTAGGAGTACGAACAGAGTGGTATTGACCCATCTGGCTCATGGGGACGATGTCTCCGGGCCTGTAAGCGAGAGAGATCGATGGCAGCGACAGACACAGTGAGAGTAACAACACCAACGAAGACACCATTGCTTGTCGTCCATTTGCGCCCATTCTCTGCAATTTCTCGCCCTATACCTCTTTTCCCCAACTGCCCTTACAAATGTAGCCTAAGCTACCCGTTTGAACCAGCTCCGAGTGTCTGTGGGCCGGGCCGGGCTACCCCAACTTGGGCCTACTTAGAATTTTTCCTGTGAAAAAGAAAATTGTGGATTTGTTTGGTCAGCCGCTCATTGAGAATTTGAGAGGTGTGAAATGGATATAAATTTCTTATAAATCAATTTGTAAAATATTTTATACAATTCATATATAAGATTGATAAATATTCTTTGATATGTGAGAAACACATGTTGTTTTAATAGTATTAATAAAAAAATATGTGCTTCTCACATGTTTAAATGTCATATATCAATCTTATATGTAGATTGTATAAAATTTTCAATAAACTGATTTGTAAAAAATTTATGTCCGAGTGAAATACCGTACCTACTGCATCATTTGCAATATCTCCAATCTAAGCCATTCATTTTAGCCAAAAATTATAATAATAAAAAATTGATATTCTCTGTTTCCTTATCCTTATTGGGATAAGATATGTTATTTGTACAACAATTGCACAACAATACTGATGTGTCTAACATTTTTTTAAAAAAAAAATATAATAATGCCGGACACATCAGTATTATTGCGTAAAATTGTGATATGTTTGGAATTGCCAGCCATCTTCAGCTTGTTTTAAAGAGTGACTAAACTATCTCATGTGATTCGATGGGAGGTCAGGCCACCCCAATTGTTTTTTTAAAGCGGCCAAACCATTTTTGTGGCAAAAAAATAAAGGTTTTTGTCACTCAAAAAGAGTGATTATGGGACTGATGAGAGTCGCAACGGATAGAAAAAGAGAGAATAAGATTTGGCTGACGTGGAAAGATCGGATCATTCATTAAAATAAACAATAATTAGAGGAGGTATTCAAAATCAATCTCAATGTAGTCGACATACGAAGGAAGATTCAACTACTACCATCAAGGTGTTAAAGTGTTTGTTTTGCTTGGATATGTCCATTTACGTATGAGTTTTTGTCACTTGGGCTCATCTCGTGGCTAAATGGGATTCACCCTGCCTGCACCTCATAACTTTGTGGGTTTTGTCCTTTCCTTGCACCTATTTGTTATTTTATTTTATTTTCTTTCTGCCCAAATTTACAAATTTCACTCTTTATGAAATATTCAAAAATATTTAATAAAATTCGGGCTGAAATTTGGACAGCCTAATTAATGATCCTTGTCCAAAAGCCCGAGAGGGAAAGTTTAACTAAGGGTACACGAGTGGTTATGATTAATGGTTATTAGTTAAAACGTTAACCGCAACCGCTTAAGGCGGTTATTGAATTTTAACAACTGTAATCGCTTTTCGCCTAGATTGTTAGAGGTTATTTTTATAACCGTCAGTTAGCAGTTATTATGTTTATAAAACCGCTTTTTAACATGGGCTTTGTGCCAGTTTTTTTTTTTTTTTTTTTTGTGGATAGAATTTTTGGACCTTTCGGTAAAAAATTAACAAATTTAAATATAAATCCAAAATATCTATTAAAAAAAATTACAAATCCAAAACTAAATATATATATATATATATATTTATTTAGAGAAATGATCCCCACAACAAGCTGACATGGCTGGTAATATTTTATTATTTTTTTGTTTTGTTTTCTTTTTTTTTTTTTGTAAAAAAATAATAAAATATTACCAGCCACGTCAGTTTGTTGTGGAGCTGTTGTGAGGAATGAGTGTAGGGATCATTTCTTTTATTTATATTAAGATGAGGCGGTTAGCGGTTACTAACCGCATCCGCCTACCCTTAAAACCGCTTTTTTAATTTGAGCTTTGTACCCCTTTTTTTTTTAATCGACAGAATTTTTGGACCTTTTGTTACAAAATTAACAAATCTAAAATATCTCTTAAAAAAAAATACAAATACAAATCTAAATCCAAATAACCAAATATAAACAAATTTTCAATATATATTAAGCGGAGGCGGTTAGCGGTTAGCGGTTACTAACCGTCTTTACTTAGCTCTAAAATTTCTAACTGCCTTTGCCTAAGTAGTTTAATCGCTTTTGAAAACAATTATGCGGTTAACGGTTAATAATTAGAAGCCTTATAGCGGGTTAACCGCCCCTTTTTACATGCCTAGGTTTAAGTTTAACACGTGGCCTCAAAAGGGAAAGGGTAAATTCTGAAACGAAAAGTAGAGGATTAGCGAAGAACATCAGAGTGCAAAGAGGCCGTGGGAACGGAACGAAAAGAAGGAAAGGAAGAAAGGGACACCTGGGACTTGGGATAAACTTGCGTATTTATGCTCACAAGTTTCCCTCAAATCGACAAAAAATCCCACTCTTCAACTTCTACAAGCACTTTGGTTCTTTCTTTTCCCACCACCATCAGCACCTGGTTTTAACTCTGTCTCTATCGCCCGTCGCTTTGTCACTTCCGTCCGTACCCGTCCGATTGCCCGAAGATCAAATCTCACTCCAGATCAACAACCTTGATTCGCATTCGATTCGGCCGTGAACTCGAACACGTGATGGTTGCACCGTCGATTCGTGCACCGGCGGGTTCTGGAGCCTTCGGTGGGGGGTCGTGCCTGTGAGGGAATTTCGCTCTTGTATTCTGTCACTTCGGGGAATTTGGTAAATTTCATGGGCGATCTTAGGGATTGGTGGCCTGAACCGAATCAAACGGCAATTGGTGCCGAGTTCTTGCAACGAGCCGAGGAAGCGACGCAGGGGGTCATAGCCCAGGTACAGCCGACCGTTGTATCTGAAAATAGGAGGAAAGCGGTTATTGATTACGTTCAGAGGCTCATTAGAACTCGTCTTGGTTGTGAGGTGAGCAACCTATACACACATATACCTACGTGTACATATACTCATATATATATATGTTTGTATGTATAAAAGTTGTTTATATATTCATATGATCTTATATAAAACTTCTTTTGGTGTGAAATTTTGGGGATAATTTGGAGTTGAGCTATTTAAGTGAATAATTTGTTACAGATAATGGTAATTGTTCAAATTTGATACTTGAATTAGACTACTAAGAATTACTTAGATTAATATTGTAACTGCAATCACTTTTTGTAATTGATTTTTGGATTCCGGCAATGCGTGCTAGGTTCAGTTATCCAGAAAAGAGAAACCAATTAAGAATGAGTTTTGAGTTGTGAGCGCTTTTAGATAGCAAGATTAACGAATTTTCTCCGAGTGGTCATGGAATTGTAGCGTTTGAGGAGTTGAAGTGTGTATGAAATGATTAAGAACTCGCGAATTGAATCGATGCCTAGAGTGGACGGCTTTTCTATTTATCTATTGCAAAAGATGTAAAAGTGCTGTCTAACAGAAATTAGCCGGACCGACATGGTCGTACCTTTTCAATTGAAAGACTCTTTTCCATTTGATTATAAACCTGTACCCTTTGTTGAAGCAAAGTTTGATGCTGTTCAAGATGTCGAAGAAGATGAGCGAGAGGGATATGTCTAAGTGTCATGATTTGGGGTATGTTTCTTGTTTATTGATATTTCAAAGAAGATAGGGACAAAGTGACGAGATGTTATTCCCCATATTGTAGTAATAATTCTATGCTAAGGTCATATGGTATACTGCTTCCACAAATCACCTGTCATGTGATTTTGTGTAATGGGTGGTTGTGAGTGTCGCATGGTATGACTGTCATATGCAATAATTTTCCCCTTTGTTGGGAGTTAGATGAAATTATTGGGATGGGTTTAATTTCTTTATTAATCGTCATTTGTCCTAGATGTGGGTTTTGAGGTGGGGGGAACCAATTCTGATCTTAATGAGTCGATAATGATCTTTACATCATTTTTGGGTATTTATTTAAGCCACTTGCGTGCTTCTGAATCTCTCCATTTGTCCTCCTCTTTTTCTTTTTCTTTTTTCTTTTTTTCATCTCCTTCCTGGGCATGCCTCTTTTTCTTTATATATTTTTTTTTTTTGGATCCAATTATAAATATTGAAATTCATGGAATGAGCCTTGATTTGAGTGAAACCTATTTAATATTAGATAAAATGTAGATTACTGTCTAACTCATGTTTGTTGCAGGTATTTCCATTTGGGTCTGTACCATTAAAGACCTATCTGCCTGATGGAGATATTGATTTGACTGCCTTTGGTGGTCTCAATGTCGAGGAGGCTTTGGCCAGCGAAGTTTGTTCGGTCCTTGAAAGAGAAGATCACAACAGGGCTGCCGAGTTTGAAGTAAAGGATGTCCAATTGATTCGGGCAGAGGTTTCTAGCCTATAATCCATATCTTTCTTTTCTAATTAAATAGTTTTTGCTTAAAGTATGGGACATGCAAATTTCTAATGATATAATTCTGTTTTTAATTTCTATTTACACTTTTGTGTATATAGAGTTAACATTCTTAATTTTTCCAAGTGGTAAGCAATGAAGATCTGTGCAATATTACGTTTAGTTTTCATTTTATAGACTGAGGGCGTTCGCTTGTTTGTATCTAGAAGTGAACATTCTTAATTGCACCAAGTGGTAAGCGAAGAAAATGTGTGCAATATTATGTTTAGTTTCATTTTATAGCGTGAAGGCTTTGTGGTAAAAAAGTTATGGTTTGATTGTGAAAGTGACTTGACACCTTGCTGTTTTACGTTTGTGAATAGAATTTGTCATAATTTGCATCATCATCATCATTGTCATTTGGTCTTGGGTAATTGATAAGAAGAGTGGTTCTTGCAAGGTCCCCCTCTCTTTCTCTCTCGCTCTTAAGGGGAAAATAATGATAAATCTAGGTGTTACAGCCCAGTTTAGGTTATTTAGCCTGTAGACTTATTGTGCATTAGAATCTCTTTTTGTAGATACTGTGTGATAAATCTATTTCTGCTTACGCTTATTACCAACTCCACCGTCCATGATTTGATGGTTGGTTTGTGTAGTATGCATGCTTGCATATCCTTTTACTTTCATAATTTGCTCCTTTTATAATATACGCTGTGTTTCATGTATGATTTTTAAATGACGCGTTGTTTTTCTTCTTGGAAGTTACATCACCGATTACTCTTCCACTGGTTTTAATGTTTGGCAATTTGAGTGTTGGGTTTTCTGTTGGCAGGTTAAGCTTGTAAAATGTCTTGTACAGAATATTGTGGTTGATATTTCCTTCAATCAGTTAGGAGGGCTCAGTACGCTATGCTTTCTTGAGCAGGTAGCCTTCTCTATAAATTCCTTAATGTAAATGAAGATTGATTTCTTGCATATTGAATGGATGCTTGACTATATGTAGTTAACAAGTTATACATGAATGCATTTATGGGAAGCTGCACTTTTGTCAGATATATATCTCTGTTTTACTGCTGAAAAGCTTAAGGATTTATAGCTTTAAGATCATGAAGCCACTTCATTTCAGGTGAAGGAATATATAGAATATTAATATTGTTGTATTAATTCTTTTTTTTTAATGCAGAGTGGAGTTTGGACATTTTATGTATTCTATTGTTCTATTTATCAATGTTCTTCTTTGGTTTTCCTTTCCTTTAGTTATATTTTTACTGGTAGATCTGGGGACAGTACCCTCATATCTTTTTTCTAATGGTTCACAGTTTTCATGCTCATTTGGATCTGACTTACTAACATCTGCAGGATAGTTTACAAATCATGTTATAAAAACTATCTACACTAACCAGTTGTGGACCTCTTCTATGTTTTCCTTTGGTCATCTTGAGTTTGTGGGATCAGGTTCTGCTTTTGGATTTTAACGTCCCTATTTCTGCTGAGTGTACAGACTGATCGTCTGATTGGCAAAGATAATCTATTTAAACGTAGTATTATACTGATTAAGGCTTGGTGCTACTATGAGAGCCGTATTCTGGGTGCTCATCACGGCTTGATTTCTACATATGCGTTGGAGACTTTGGTTCTATATATCTTCCATCTTTTCCATACATCCCTAAATGGTCCTCTAGCGGTGAGTGCTTGCAGGACTTAGCATTGGTATGCTACTCAAATGTATCATATTAACTTAACCAGATTTTCTTTTTAGGTTTTATATAAATTTTTGGACTACTTTAGCAAATTTGACTGGGACAACTACTGCATCAGCTTGAATGGTCCAGTTCGAATATCCTCACTGCCAGAACTCGTGGGTGAGCAACATCTTTTAGCATGTGTGGCACACTCTATTGGTTTAGATCTCTCTTAGTCATTGTTTGGTCCTTTTTGCAGCTGAGACACCTGAAAACGATGGTGGTGATCTATTGCTCAGTAATGAATATCTCAAGGGATGTTTGGAAATGTTTTCAGTTCCCTCAAGGGGGTATGAGACAAATTCAAGGACATTCCCCCCAAAGCATCTTAATATAGTTGATCCGCTGAAAGAAAATAACAACCTTGGCCGCAGTGTGAGCAAAGGTGGAAGTCCCTTTCCTTTAGTGAGGCGGGGAGGCCTATGGCCTCTTCTTCTATATCTCATCCCATGTGACTGAAATATTTGAGGTTTTTTATTGTTTTAGTCTTGTAATGATATGTGAGTTCAAAATTGTTGAATTTCCAAATTGTAGGAAGTTTCTCTTTTCGTTTCCTTTTTGTTTTTTGGAAGTTTCATGAAACAATTGACATTTTTAGGGCTCCAAATAATGCTGCACTAAAAGTGTTTTCAGTTACTTTTGTTGATTTATAGTAACCTGGATTAACTTCTGTAGGAAACTTTTACCGAATAAGGAGTGCTTTCACATATGGTGCTCGAAAGCTTGGGCGTATCCTCTCCCAGCCAGAAGAAAACATTGATGATGAAATTCGTCAGTTTTTCTCAAACACATTGGATAGGCATGGAAACGGGCAGAGGCCTGATGTTCAGGATCCTGGCCCGATATCTGGACATGATGTATTTGGCAGCGCATCGTCATTTTCTAGTACAGATTCACAAGAAGATCAGACGATTAATGAATCAGAATATTCCTGTTTAAATGGCAAGACAGGGGAATGTAGGTTGGGTTATGAGGGACCGACACATGGTGGATTCACTAATACCAAGACATCAGGGACCAGTACGAGCTTTGGCAGAGCTGTGGATGAATCAAAAAGAAGCTCTGTGAATGTGTCAGCCTCAACCATGTTGGTGGAAGCTGACGAATCTGCAAATAAGATTACTGTTTCAGAATACCGTCTTTCTGGGGATGTGAAAGACCTTGCCACCTCTGGAATTCAAGGTCTTATGATCTCAAATGATGCATCTAAATCTCCCCTTTCGAGTTGTGAGGATAGAATATCCCCTTTGGGTAAAGCGCATCATGCACCTCATCTCTATTTCTCTCACACATTCAGCGGAAATGGGGATGGAAATTCAGATAAAAAACAGCCAGAAAACTCTGGTTATACCAAGAAGAAAGATTTGTCTGGGCTTCTGCAAGCACCTCCTGAGGAGAAGGCCTTTATAGCGCATGGTGATCAGGATGAGAACCACTCGGTTAGTGATAATGACTGTCTGTCGCCTGTTGGAATGAAGCACTGCCCTTCACGTTTGAGTTCAGTTGCTTTGTCCTCAGAAGATCTTTATCCTAATTATCGTGGTTATTGGATATTAAATGGCACTTCTGGAAATCCTGAAGCATTGAAATCTTTGTCAGATCTCAGTGGGGACCACGAGAGTCACGTTAACAGTTTGCGTTGTGGTAGGTGTTGCTATGAGTCTGCCTTGAGTACACCTGTTACTTCCATGTCTCCAACATTGTTCTCACAGTTCCATGGCAAGAAGCCATGGGATGCAATACGACAGTCTGTGCAGCTGAACGGGAATGTGTTTTCCCAGGGGAACACCAATGGTGTTGTCCCAAGGTCAGGCTTCTACGCCTTGAACTCACCAATATTACCTGGTGGTGCTGTATTTGGTATGGAAGAGATGCCAAAGCCACGAGGAACAGGGACATATATTCCGAACACGGTATACTTACTCTGAGCCTCTGGGTTTTTTATTTTTTGGTATTTGGATATTATGTGGGAACCTTGAAATGTTTGTGGGGTTATGTCTTGGTCGATCTTGGTGTCTGTATGCAGCTTCGTTTTTCCTTCAGTTGTTCAGGTGGCCGGTCTCATTATCTTAAAGTGCTTTTACACATAAATTTTTGCAGAACCATTACCGGGACAGGCCCTTGACTCCAAGGGGAAGAAATCAAGCACCAGTAAGGTCTCCTCGTAACAATGGCCGTGCCATGTCAACCCCTGAGTCAAATTGGTCTGAGAGAAGTCCTCGGAACAATGGCCATGCCATGCCAACCCCTGAGTCAAATTGGTCTGAGAGAAGCAGCCGGGAGCTGGCACAAGCACAATTCCCTGTTTATGGTAGCGGAAAGTCTGGGTCTTCAGATCAACCCTCTGGTTCCCCTGGAAGGAAGGTATATTCTAATGCCAATGGTTCAGCTCATCCGTCTGAGAAAGTTGTTGAATTTGGGCATCTGCTAGTGGAGGGATCTTTGCCAGAAAGGAGCTGGCAACAAAACTCTGGCGCAGCACTTGCTCAAAACTCAAGCGGAAGCCTTCCATCTCCAGGGATGCTAAGCCCAAAGCCTATATTGGGTACGAATCAAGATAGGTATGGGAATATCACCATTCATGTCAATTTTTATTCGGCCCTTGTTGACATATATGGGACTCTTTTTTAAGTTTTTTTGTTTGGACATGTAGGATTGGGGTACAATCATACCGTTTGAAAGATGAAGATGATTTCCCACCTTTATCTGGCTGACTGCGGTGGGAAGTATGAATGAGTAGAACAGTTAATACTAACAAGGCAACTTATGCCCGAGCTTCAACCTACAAGGAAGCTCAAGAAATGGAGTCCATTTTTTTTCCTGTTTGTGGTTCGAAGGCATTTTTGTACATTCTACTTTTTTTTTGTAACTTCCAATCGTGATAGCTGTGTTTTACAGAGATGTTGATATATAGGATGTTTGAGATGTGGTTTCACCTCAGCATTTGTTTTTCTTCTTCACCCCTTGTAGGTAAAACAGTACAAAAACAAAAATATTGTTGTTGCTGATGTCTGGTGTAACTCATATAGAAATTACTTTCTGCAGCTGTAATGATGTAACTTTTTGGGTATTATCCTATTCGAAAGGTTCTTCGTGCCTCCATTCTTTCTGCATTACCGTGTCTGCCTTTTTCAAGTGCGATTTAAGATATTTCTGCTTGTGGCATAATTGTTGCACCCTGTGTTGGACTCTTGATTGTAAGTTGCAGACACTGAAAATAGAAGGATTCGGTATTGGATAATTATTTAGGGCTTGCAAAATGGATAATCGTGTCGGGTTTGGGTCAACCTGGTTGACCCGTTAACCCGTTTAGGCTAACTCGATTCCGACACAATTAGCTAATTGGGTTGAAACACGAAATATGAACACAACACGATTATAAGCTAGATTATCCGACACGACACGATTAACCTGTTTAGTTAATGGGTTGTGTAGACCTGACTTAATTGTTTTTTAATTTTTAATTTATTTTTTTAAGTAAAAAAAAAAAAGGGTTTTGAATTTTGATTAAGAATATATAAGCCAATAATGGGGTATTTGACTTAAACTAAGATTCCCTAGCACCAAGTCACCAACTACTTGCTGTAAGTTACTATCGTTCTAGCATCAAGCCACGAGAATAGTGCCTCATTATGATATTTCAGAAATAAATGGGTTGGCGGGTTGACCCGTTTATAAACGTGTCATAAACTGGTCAACTTGTCAACCTGTTTAGCTTAAGTTCAGACTCTATAACTTTGTGTCATATTTGTGTCGAATTCGCATATCGTATCAAAAATTGCCGAACCCTAAAAGTATGATAAACTTCCCGTGGGAGAGGCTTTGACCCTTTTGTACATCTTGGTAATGGGGTGAACTGTTGGGGTGATATGGTGGCAGGAAGAAACAATTGTGGTCACAGGCTGGAACATGTGATGGAGACCCCAACATTCTTCACTAGGGGCCCGCTCAAAAGTTGCACCAGTGAAGATGATAAGTGTTTCTTGAGCTGCCATTGTACAATCTCTTGCTGGTAAACTTGCTATTCAGATTAAAATTTGCAGCTGCCTTGGTATTGTGTTTATATTTTCCCAACAAACTTATAGTCTTAAAATGGTGAATCCCAGGTGGCAATCCGTGTTTTTGTGTTGGGTCTGGATTGTCTCGAGGCATGAATATAAGATTATATGGATCAATTATAATCGTATTGATTTAATTAAACAAGTCAGACCCTTTAATTTGAACTTGCTAATTTAGTGTTGGGTTGGTATTGAGTTCGCGAGTTGTGTTAAAAATTATCAGTCTTATCTTTGAGTAGCCTTGCTAGCTAATACTATTTGATAATGATAATTCTATCTTCTTTCTTTCTTTAAGTGAAAAAATGTTACATATACTCTCAAGTGTTTACTTCTGGAAGTGACAGTGAAAATTACCGTTTGATATTACATATACTTTCATTTGTTATTTTATTCAATGAAAATTTTCACTGCCACGTCAGAGAATGAAATCTTTAGAGTATGTGTATGTATAGCACTCCTCCTAGTTTAGAATGAGACTTGATATTTTTTAAGAACTCAAAAGTTTGAATGTTTGTTTTTTTTTAAAAAAAAATAATAATTTAAATCAAAAATTTTCCGAACATATTAGATACCATGGAAACATCCTAAAACTCCGACCTTTTAAGTAGGAAATTTTGATATTCGTGTCTTATCTTTGTAAGAATTATTAACTTGATTCTTAAAGTCTACCTTTACGAAAAGAAATCAAATAAAATTATTGTTAAATTAACATTTATTCTAAAAGTTTAAGTTGATAGGAAGATGTGAATTTAATTATTTAATTTATATTTTGATATTCTTTTATACATGTACGCTCAAATTCTTTTTAAATAAATAAGGCTCAACATATAAAATATAATGAGGATGAATTATAGAGTCAGGGTTCGAATTAATAACTTCTGTTCTAATACCATATTAAACTTATCAGATAAAAAATAAAAAATTTAATTATTTAATTAATATTTTAATATATGTTTATCAATGTTTAAAAGTATTTTTGTAGTTTAAAAAAAAAAATTATCAATTTTGGTCAAATTATTGACTTTTCTGCTATTAAATTAGTGTTGTGTGAGATTATTTAAACAATTGATATAAACTCAAACCGTAAGTATATCTAGATAAAAATAATATCAATTCGATCATGACATTTTCAGTTTTTTTTTTTTTTTTTTTTTAAAAAAAAAAAAATTTAAATAAACATTTAAACAGTTATTGATTCAAAGTTTGAAATTCTAAGCAACTAAACAAGCTCTTAATTTGTCTTGGTTAGGTTTTTTAAGAGACAGTTTTGCTCTAAACTTGGTTAGATCAGATCTAATCTATAAATTGATATTTTTAGAGTATGTGATTTTTATATGCATTTTTAAACATATATAAGTTTAATGGAGTGAGTTGTGTGAATTAAAATTCTAATTTAGAAAAAAACTTTATCATTTTCAAATTATGTAAAGGGATAATGGTAACATTAAAATAAAAAAGAAGAAAGAAAATACTGAATGCGCCAAATGCGATGATGTGGACACAAACCATCCATCATGGGGCATGGCGAACTTGTCTGTCGATCTCTACTTAATTAACCTCAATTATTTCCCACTAAATGCGTTAAAAATGAAAAATAATTTCATTTCTTAACAAGTCAATGACATCAACATAGAACCCCTATGTTTAGACCAATGATGTTGCATTTTTTTATTTTATTTTATCGTTGAATATTAAATAGGGGCGACACGTATATAGAGAGAAAAAAAAAGAAGAAAAAAAAAAGAATAATCAGTGGTGAGAGACTTTTCCAAAGCTTTTTCTTTTTGTATATTTTTGGCAACTAAAAGCTTTGTATAATATTATCATATAAAAATATGAATGAATGGCTGTAGTTCAAAAGAAAGGTACGTGTGCCCGAAACCGATATAGATAAGTAGATAATATTTAGGAACGTAAGACAACTCTTTAAAAAAAAAATAAACTTGGAAAAATATTGCTTGATAATTTCGAGAAAAGTCCATTACATTATATTTGACCTTAAAAGATAAGAGTCGTGCATAAAACAACCCTATTGTTACGTTTAGACTTTAGACTAAGGACTCAATTAGGTTGGGGGCTACCAACTTGACCAATTTTGTTTGTGTTAAAATCAGCCACAACTGTCTTTATCATTTTTTCATCAATTTCAATTTTGCTCTTATAAGTTTAATTTGGTAAACATAGCATCTAGTCGAATTTGTTAAAATGTATACATGTGAGTTTGATTGATTGGTTGATTGAGTTTTACATTAGGAAATAGCTTTGGTTTGTGCCTAGTACTACTGTACAAATACTAGTATTTTTAATTACTGATGTGACCGTCCCACCTTACGACCTACACACGCATAACACAAGTTTTGTTAGAAGGAAATAGTCATAAAGTGACTCCTAAATTTTTGAAATGAGATGGTATGCTAACATTTTGTGTTCAAAATCTTATTTATTTATTTTAAAAAAAAAACATATATCCTAACCAATTATATGGTAAAAGAAATCACCAAAAAAAAAAAAAAACCAAAAGAGAATAATTGAATGAAGTAATGACTTGATAAATTGAATGAAGTAATGACTTGATTGTGTATATATATATATATATATATATATATATAGGTTTCGCTAAATGTGAGACCCGAAACTAATTTACAAATCTTTTATAATTTACTAACACGTGACAGTATATAAGTAAAGCTAAGCCACGTCAGCTATAAGGAAAGAGATCCTCATTAATTTTTTTTAGTAGAATTGCAAGTAATTTTAATAACAAGTATAAGAGATTCTTTATAAGACTTATTTGCTCGAACATATCTCGAACAACTTAATTTTTTACTCGGATAAATAGATTTTATAAAAGCTCTCTTTCTCTCGTATATGGACAATCTCAACAACAAATTGCTGAATATCTGAAACATCTTAATTAATTTGAAGATGCATGCATGCAATCATAAACTGGTAAACGCATTAAAGAAGTATGCTTCGAATTGAAGACCTGGCTAGCTTCTGAGCTCAGCCAGCAAAGCTGATCAACTACCACAAGCTCAGTCTCTCCCTTCCCCATGCAGACATGGAGTGATTATGTTATTAAATATAACCAACGCCGTTAACTCCATTCACTTGAAATTTATTCAAAAAACCAACGCCGTTAACTTCTATTCACTTGAAATTCGCATCTAGTAATTTGGGTGAAACAACTAGAATTTATCTGTCTGATCAGTAAATAGATAAGTAAGCCACACAATTTTTTTTTTTAATTTTTTTTTATTTTTTTTTCACATTTATTCTTTGAATTACTAACTATTCGAACAATAAAATTATTGAAAAATTTCCGTCCAACATGGCTGTTGTTTGTAGTTTGGATTTCGTCAAAACCCATTAGCCAAGAACGGATTTATGTGGCCGGTATATATAGGCCATACCCTCTAGAATTCCTAAAAATAATTTCTTTTTTAGATTTTTTTAAAAAAAAAAAAAAGAAAAAAGAAAATAGCATATTGACCCTTAATAACAAAATTTTTTATCCCTTAACTCTGTACTTTTAAAAGTTTCTACTCGATCCATTCCTGCCCTCAGCTCCGTTATCTTCTGGACCCGTATGGGCCCCCTTATGAATTATGATATTAGCCATCAACACCACCTCTTCTTCCTAACCCGGCCACTTTTGTTTTTGCAACCAAACATCTCTCACAAACTTCTCTCTCTCTCAATATCTTTCCCTTCGAATTCTGTCTGTGTCTCTGTCTGAAATCTAATTTCGGGATTGCTCTCAGTACATCCACAAATGGTACTGTCAAGGCGTGGCCACAGGTTCTTCAAATTTAGAACCCAAGTAATTTCAACCCAAAATCCCATATACACTCATTTCATTTTCTGAAAAGCTTTTTACGATTCATTTTCGTCCGCAAACATCTTCTCATCAGTTTCCTCTCGACAACAACCTTAGCCCCCACGACAGTCTTTTTCTTCCTTGGCTGACGAGAAAACAGTCTCTCTTCCTAGTTCCCTACCACGTCCACTCAATTCTTAACAGTAATTTCCTAGTTTTATTCCTGTCAGGAAAAAAAAAAATTTAAAATCTAGGATATATATAGATTATATATATCCTTCACGCTCACTGTCTCTTTCTTTCTCCATCAGACAAATGGTTCCTGATTACTACGAGTTCTCACGTGGGGTTGTGGAGATGGCTTGGATTATGCTAAGTGTTGATTACTCGAGGCTTTTCTGGTTATTGTTTGGCGTCTTCTCCTACGAAAACCATGAGGGAAAGCCTCGAATCATCTAGCACGCAGTACTTGCAGCTTCTTTCATCTTTATTGTCTAAAAATATTATTTTATAAGTAATATATAAACCAAGTATCGATCGTAGAAGAAACAAAAGAAAAAGCTAGCGGTTGATTTCTCAGCTATGTACAACGCACGGCTAGGAGGATTCGTTGATGGAGCCAAGGCTCAGCTTGGATACGTTGAAACTGATCCATCTGGTCGCTATGGCCGAGTAAGTAATTAATATCATTCTGAATTTCTTTTTTGGATAAAATACATAGAATTTTATTTTATTTCTTTTTTCTGGGTTTTTCACAATTTATATCATCTTCCCATCTGTGCCTGTTCTAGAAAACATATGCATGCAGGGCAATTTACCTTATTCAAGAAAGATTAACGTATGACTTGTGCAGTGCTGCTCTAGATCGATGGAAGACATATTTGCAATTTTTTTTTTTTTTTTTGTGTGTTAAAATATTAATAATTAAATTTATCTTTTGCTATTGGTTTAAGTTTTGGATTTATGTTGGTTTCTGTTTTTTTAATTATCAATAAATGATCTTATGGGTTAAACTTCATAAGATTATTAATATCTAAATATTTATCTCATAAATATTGTTGGTTCATTTGGATGGCATGATGATGCCCGCAACAAACGCGACCTTTTTTACACCAACCCTGTCCTGCCAAAGGGCTGAAGAGTCCACACCACTATTCATGGCGAGTGACATTGGCTTCTCTACCAAACAAAGAGAAAAAAAAAAAAAAAATAGGAACACAAAAAGGTCTATTAGGGTTGTTGCATTGAGACAATGCGATTTTGTGAAAAGTAAAGCGAAAACAATTTAAGGAGAATTTATGTTGTCGGACGGAGTTGTTAAAATATTAATTAAGAGATTAAATTTCTTATTTTTTTATCAACTTAAACTTTTAAAATTATTTGTGATTTAACATGATATTGATCTATCGGAACAAAAAATCACGAGTTTAAACTTTGTTTGAGTTGTCTCTATAATTCACTTACTATTTCAGTTGAATATTTTTGTGTTGAACTTCACTTATTGAGAGGAAATTTGAGCATATCTGTGAGGAAGAATGTTAGAATATTAATTAAATGATTAAGTATGCGTTTGACATTGCGATTTCGTAAATAAAGTGTTAATTTAAATCAAATCGCAAAAAATGAATCGTTTGATATTACGTTTAAAAAAAATTGTGATTGAAAACTTAAAAAATATGTGTTTTAAAATCGCAGATAATTGGTGCTTTCTTAAAAGCACACAATTTTAAATGCTAAACTGTAATTTTGAAAGTTAAATTGCGTTTTTAAATGCCAAACGCTTTACCATACGGTGACTTTAATTACTAGTTATTCGATCTTTTTGGAATTTCTTTTAGGAGTCATTGTACAAATTGATTATGCAATTTATAATTAAGTGAATCAATTAATAGGGCCTAAACTGTTAATATATATTTGCGTGAATGCAGTTCAGGGAAATTCTTGGGAAAGGAGCAGTGAAGACAGTGTATAGGGCATTTGACGAGGTTCTTGGAATAGAGGTGGCGTGGAACAAAGTTGAACTCAAGGAAATCTTTCATTCACCGGAGGAATTGCAGCGGCTTTACTCGGAGGTTCACCTTCTCAAGAACCTCGATCATGACTCCATAATGCGATTCTATGCTTCTTGGGTTGATGTTAATCGAACATCTTTTAACTTCGTCAGCGAAATTTTTACCTCCGGAACACTTAGAGAGTAATTAATTTTTATTAATTGTTTCGTTTTAATTAATATATAGGACAAAAATAATAGAGTTTTAATTTAATTATGACGTACGGTTATATGTTAATTACAATGGGACGTGATACAATATACATGCAGGTACAGGCAGAAATATCAGAGAGTAGATATTCGAGCAGTCAAGAGCTGGGCCCGCCAAATCCTGCGTGGTCTTGCTTATATGCACGGCCATGATCCTCCTGTCATACACAGAGACCTCAAATGCGACAATATCTTCATCAATGGCCATATTGGACAAGTCAAAATTGGTGATCTGGGCCTTGCAGCCATCCTTCGTGGGTCCCAACATGCCCACAGTGTCATAGGCAATCTCTCTCTCTCTCTCTCTCTCCCTCCCTCCCTCCCTAATATTGGATCATGATCCTTTGCAATTGCCTGTTTCGATTCAATTGTAATGCAAAATTAGGTAGACAATTGAGATATGTTTCCGATATGCCTTATATATGTCGTCGAGTAGGTTTATCGGCCGGGACAAAGTGGTTTTGATTTCCGGCCATAATTGTTAATCTAGCTAATTTGTTTGTCTAATTTTAATATCAGGTACACCGGAATTTATGGCACCAGAATTGTACGAGGAGGAATACAATGAACTAGTAGACATATATTCTTTTGGCATGTGTGTGTTAGAGATGCTGACTTCTGAGTATCCCTATAGCGAGTGCTCCAACCCGGCCCAAATATACAAGAAAGTTACTTCGGTAAGCTTAGGCCTTCACTGCCGTACGTAATTTCCTACATTTTAACTGCATGAGAATTAAGAAAGAAAAGGCCTCCGGTTTTATATTAAATTCTTCTGATTTACTAGGGAAAGTTTCCCAATGCGTTCTATCGAATTCAAGACTTGGAAGCTCGGAGATTTGTTGGGAAATGCTTAGAGGCTGCTTCAAAGAGGTTGCCGGCCGGAGAGCTTTTGTTGGATCCTTTTCTAGCGTCTGATGAAGGTGGATTGTTGCCCATCCCATGTCCGAAGTCAATGTCCAATAGAAAAGTGGTGGAGTCGCCACCTTCGTTGCCTGATTCTACAAGGAGTACAGATATGACAATCACGGGAACCTTGGACCCGGAAGAGGATACCATTTTCATCAAAGTGCAAATTTCTGACAAGGACGGTATGTGAAAGCCTCTCCCTTCTATGTGCATCCGGATTTTTAATCCGAATCGGGATTCGCTGCAATTGTTTGTCCCGATTTAGGATTTTTACTAGAAATAAATAAATCTCTTTTGGCATATTCTGGTTTATGTTTGTTGCCGTTTTCATTTTTCAAACGGGTAGCATTTTCTATAAAATATTTCAGGTCATGCTAGGAACATATACTTTCCCTTCGATATTGTGCACGACACAGCAATTGACGTAGCGATTGAGATGGTTAAAGAATTGGAAATCAGCGACTGGGAGCCACTGGAGATAGCTGGGATGATAGAGGAAGAGATATCTTCTCTGGTTCCAACTTGGAAGGATTGGGGCTCATCCCAGTGCCATAATCAGCACAGCTTTAGCTATGAAGAAGAAGAAGATGATGATGGCACCCACCATCCTTTCTACTCATCCTCTTCCTGTTCTTCCTCTGTATCTTGTCTCCCAGCTTTCAGCTCTTCCTATAAGAGCCATAATCGTGGGAACAACGCGGCCTCTGGCAGTGATTGGCTTCAAGGTACGTACATGTTAATTCTTCTGGTATTTTTCACTCAAAATCAGTAAAAAGTACATCTCAGATTTGATAACTTTGAATTGTAATGCAGAAGATTTGTTTGGCAATGACGATGCAAGTTCTCAGAGCTCTTTGAACTCCTTCAAGTATTCCAATCTAAGTTACTGCTCGGGCAATGAAGATGATCATGATTTGAGTATTATCAGAGGAGGAGAGCCCATCTGTAATATTGCGAAGGCCCGAAAGTCTACAAGGTTCTGCCCTGAAGACAGAAGAAAGTATGGCTCAAATCTGCCTCCGAAGCTAACTAGGATGCGGTCACTTGTGGACGTACGTAGCCAGTTGTTGCACCGATCTCTGGTGGAGGAGATAAACAAGAGGCGATTGTTCAATACCGTTGGAGCCATTGAGAACATTGGGTTTCAGGAACCAGGCGAGATTTAAGGCAAAGGTTTCTGTTTAGGTGGTTTGAGTCTCCCGTTTATTTGTAAGTTGATGGAGACTCTCGCGTTCCTTTTGGTGTGTTTTAAGCATGAATGCTTGTATGTATATATAGATTGTGAACTTCAAGAGTGTGCACTTCTTATTTTGGACAATTGGACCCAAAAAAATTGACATCAATTAAACTTATGATGAGGTGAAATGAGGAGATTTGAATGTTCTGCTATATATATTTAGCAGAGGATATACCACCTCCCACTTAATTCAATATCACATCTTTGGGGGGAAGCTAATTGCAATCATATATTATTGACTTTTGGTCATGATTCGTTTGGGATTTGAACCATAAATTGTTAAAAGCTTGGTCCTTAAACAAGAATTAAACTTCGTTTGGGCTTCCTTGCTGATCATGGTTTCTTGTTTCAGCCAAAGTGCAGTAAGTGTGTGTACGTAATCCAAGTTTTCTTCTTTCTTTTACTTACAAAAAAAAAAAAAAAAAAAAAAAAAGTTTTCTTCTTTCTTGGTTTCTTGTTTCAAGCATCGAATTTTTCTGGGATCTCTCCCTTTTCGCTTTTTTTTCAAACCCAACCGGCCGGATCACTGTAACTCTTCCATCTTCTAGCATCTTCCCTAATGCATTCTTTCTCTCATGAACAAGTTCGGGCCATAACAATCACTTGGAAAAAAAAAAAAAACCCAACCAGATCTGCTCAAAAAATCAAAAAACAAAAAACCTCCAGATCTACGAAACCCCATTGGATTTATTGAAGGTTGAACCACCCCCACCTATTCCACCGGACGCCACCGCCAGAATCCGCCCAAAGTGGAGTAGAAATCGCCATTTCTTTAATTTGTTTAAAATGATTGAGTGTTTTCATATCTATTATATTTTTTGATTTTTGATAATTTGTCTGCTTATAATTAGTTGCTGTAAAATGAAGAGTTTAAAGCTCATCCTTATAAAACGTATTATATATATATAGGGGACTAATCTTGACACAATAAGGTTGTGTACAATCATTCACATTGGTAGGACCTATGTGAGTAGGACATTGTGCAAGGAGCTTTTCCAATATATATAGGGATTTGATTCATACACAACACCATCACAACAACCACACAACAATTCCTCACATGAGTGTGGGCCCCAGTGTGTGGGGTCCACCCTCATGTGAAGGGTTGTTGTGTGGTTGTTGTGTTGGTGATGTAAATTTAACATTTTCCATATATATATATATATATATATATATATATATATATATCTTAAACACTTGTAAATTTAATTCTCATTCCACATGCTTCCCTACCCAACAGATCATAGGTCCCATTTGAGCAGCCTAAATCGAGTAGAGCAAGGGATAAACCTTATATAACAAGATTTCATCAACAACTATAATCATACACTAACAACGTAGTTAAGGTAGACGTGCGTGCTACGCCTAACGTGCATTACGACCACCACCACCCGGTCCCACTCTCCAGCCCTGCATTTTCTTTATCGCTTTCTCCTCCTCTTCCTTATTTTTTTCCTTTCCAGCTTCCAATATTTACAAACGTGGGCTGCCATGGCTACTATGCGCACGAGGAACACGTTAGCCCCACCTCCGTCTCCCATACCCACCGCCGCCGGATCACGCTCCGCGGCCAACCAGACCTTCACCGAGTACCTCGAGCACTCGCTGCGACCTCCCAACCTCGCATTGCCGGCAACCACACGTCATCCGATTCCGTCCAATGTCGATCTCAGATCGCTCGCGTCCCGAGGCCGCGACTCTATCGATCGGATCCTCCAGTCGGCCAGGCATCACGGCGTGTTTCGGATCAGCGGCCACGGGATTTCGGGCGAGGAGTTAAGGTCTTTGGTGGAAGAAGCCGAGCCGGTCCTCCGAAATTCGGACGCTCCGAACTTGGTGAAGCGTAACGGGAATCGGAAGGAGATTTTGTGGGCTCGTTCTCGGAACGAAAGATTGGAATCGGCGCCAAAGTTTATCGGGTCAGAAACCGAAAGGTATCGGAACTTCAGGTAGACTCGCAACTTTGAATTACATGTAATATATATCGGATACCATAATTTGTTAAGTTGGGCCTACCCACACCTAGACCAAACTTGTTGACGTTTGGGCCTGAAATCTTCTAATCACATAAATCATAAATGTTAATGGTTTTAAAATATTAAACCACTATTTCTAATCAAATGATTTAGATCTTGTCCTTAGTAGGGGTGGGCACAAGTCGGGGCAGGTCGGGTATTGGCCATTTTGGCACCCAAACTTACACATTGCATATTGTAAAAACTAAACTTGTGGCCTGGCTACAATGAGTAGTATCCGCTGGGTCTCAAGTTAGGCAGGGCGGATTGAACGAGGCGGGGCGGGTATTTTGTGTGCACCTCTACCTAGACAAAAAACAGAAACCTTGGCCTGAATCAAATTCAGGCCAAGGTTTCTATTTCGGTCTAGGTGTTATGTCGGTGGGTGCCTTAGAATAAACCAAATGACAAAAGCTAATGCGAAAAAAAAATGAAAGGAAAGAAAGATTGAGAGAAACGAAAATACGTACAAGAGTTCCATGGCAGGCGTTCTAGCGGAGATAGGCTTCGAGCTCGGGGTTGTGCATGTTGGTGACCTGCATCACGCCGTACCCGATCGGACATATAAACTATACTATCAATTAACGAAATATTACGTTAACGAAATCTATAATATCACTGTACGAAAATACGTACAGTGATGGATTCTTATAAAATTGCACTATTAGAGATATGACGTGACAAATTAACGAAATCTATTAACTTAATAGACGGACTATTCAAAACTTATTCGGACATATAAACTATACTATCAATTGGGACAACGAAATTATTGGAATCATAGTCCGTTTGAAAGCTCATTATTGGAAGCTCATTACTTGTGATATTTCTAACCCTGACAGTTTCATCTCACCCCTTTTAGAAGATCGAGAGAGATGATGTTTTTTTGGTTGAGATGTCGCAATTGAGGGCCCACGTGAATCTAATGATAAAACCTTGATAGATTTCTCTCACTTGAATGAGATTGTAAATGTAGAGTACCTTGTATCACGGGTAAGAAAATGAGAGTCCCATCATAATCCCTGCAGGATCCTGGCTGAAACATTTGTTGTATAATTAACTCATGTTTATTGTTCCTTCTCCCTTCCCCAATCTTGGGTTAAAAAAAAAAGTTCATACTTCTTTTTGAATTATTGGATTTATTAATTTAAAAAAATTTGACTGCTAATAGTCTGGATCTACTCCACCTCCTCGCAGAGGAGTGGGTGGAGGCCGCGATGAAGCAGCAAGGATCCTACTCCTGTGCCTCCACCTCCTCCGGCAGGTGCGTGGCCCTTACTCGACAAACGACAACAAGTTATTGCAAATAGTATGTAAGAAAGGGAACATAAATTTTCTACAAACTAACTTCTAAAAGCGACATGTGTTAATTGCATGTGAGAAATACATGTTTTTTTAACCATGTATTTCTCACATGCTTTTTTAATAGCTTAAAGAACACGTCACTTCTAGAAACCGATTTGTATGAGTTTCCTATAAACTGATTTGTAAAAAAATTGTGTTCAATGAAACGAGGTAATTTATTATGATTAGCCAAAGTTAAGGCAGTAAAAACTCAGTTAATAATTTAGACAAAAAAAAATATTAACAGAAGATTTAATTTAATTTTTTTTTAAAAAAAAAAGATAAAAATTTAGTGAGTGATTTTTTTTTTTAAAGATATAAAATTGATCGAGGGACTAATTTTTGTTTTTCGTAAAATATAAACATTTTATTTTAATAACACGTCCTATATGCAACTGTTATAAATCGCAATCTTAATTTCAAAACGTCTACCAATTAAAATTTAAAAAACTATACCCTAAAAGTATCATAAAAAAAAAATTATATATATATATATATATATATATATATATATATATATATATATTATGCCAAAAGAATGAGCAACTTATTTTAATAACACGTACCATCGGGTAACTATTATAAACCACAATCTTGCAAAAAGTCTTCCATTAGTAAATAACAAAATTTGATTGGGGCCTATCTAAGATTCTAAATGCTCTGCATCCGACATCATTTGAAACAACAAAAAATATGTGATACAGTTCATCCGTTAAGTGGAAACAGAATGAAAATCTTCAAGTGGTTATTGGGTCCTTATCAAACGGGAGCAATGGAATAAAGTCACTGTTTTCTGCCTATAAAACTGGTAAAACCACTTAAAACTAATGTTTTCACTCGATATAATATTTTCAAGCAATTTTAATTTTGTTGTTCGAATTGCTTATATATCTACGTAAAAGAGGGTTGTGGGGCGCGCTATTTGTATAGAGTAGGCCAAAGTTCGATAACAGTTGAGTTTTACAACCTGCTATTTGTGGGACGGTCTAAATTGCAACCAATTAAAAAGAATTCCAATCTCTTCAAACATGAAATAAAGTTCTCTAAGTGTTTCAATATCATTTGCACATGCTTGATTTTCTCAAAGAAACGTGGGTTTTGACTGTCTTTGTACATGGGAAAAAAAAATAAAAAAATACTTGAATAGAAAAGATAAAGTATGCATGAACTTAATGAATGTAGTAGTATTGGTTAATTCCCCGTACTTAGGGTATTTAAATTGCTAACAATACAGACAATCTTATAAAACAAGTAAATCTTAACCGCTCAAAATAAGTGACCCTGCAACACTAATATTGGAACGGTGCCTAACAATCTAGACATAATCTTAATTCCTGATAAGAGTCCATGCATGGACAAACATAAATAATATGACAGTAATAATAGTTCGAGCACATTTGTTAGTTAAATTAACCGCTTTTAATTTAGTGTCCATAAACATTTCAATTGGTTTCACATTCTATCTTCAATCCCGACCAAAAGTAGCGAAGCTTCCCTTTGTAGCCCTTTTTCCATTATTTTGATTAAAAATATATATATATATATATTGGCACCGGAAAGTCACCGACGCTTGTCGCATCGGCTTGTCTTCTTTGTAGAGTACATTTTACGGGGGCAAAATATAAGAAGGAAGGAAAAAAAGACATGCGCACATGAGCCACCGTATTACGGTTTACAATCACAAAAGTCCAAATTTAAGATTTCCCAAGATTTTTGTCTCCCACACGTGCACTTATCCCCTGACTTCTCACAACAAGTGAAACCTATCACCTCGCGAGTTAATGTTTTTTTCTCAAATTTCTTGCCATCTTCAATGATTTCAAGCGAAAGATTTTCATTGTTCTTAATGTTCTCATGAGTTTATTATCACCACGTAAAAATTAGGTTCAAAGTGAAGTTTTCTCCTGTGTGTCTCTGAAAATTCTTGAATTAATACTTCTGATCATGAAAATATAACAATGACAAATTAAACAACCATTATACTCAATAAAACAAGTTCAGGCTAACAACGTATGACACATATCCCAATCTCAACACAATTAACGTACACAACTTGTTAAGGTGTATAATCAATATATATAATTAATGTTTATAAGATATAAAAATTGTCTTAATCAAGTCCTATTAAGTATTTGTGTCAACTCAATGTATTTATATTAAACAAGTTAAAATGGGTTGTATTCACTTTAATTCATTACGATCTATTTATTAAACGAGTTATTGTTACTTGTTTTGTTAAACAAGTCGTATTAAGATTGTTAGATTTGACATTATTAATTAAAGTGAATTGTATTCATATGGATCCGTATTGTTGTAGGCCTACAAGAAGGACCCGAATTCTCACCTCGATCTACAAGTACTATATCATGCATGTATATCCCACAATTAAGAACATTCAACTTTTTTTATACTCTCCTACTCATCGTCGACCGTTTGCTTTACATGTTAAAAATCTTAAACTGTTTAAATAATGATTTAGTGAAAGCACTAATCACAGTTACATTATCACTTTAAAATATTAATTAATTAATTTGAAACTATCCTAAAATTATTTGTAAATCTCAATCTTACATAATGAGAAATTAGTGCGATAGGGACTGCTAGCTAGTAGAATATCTTTACTTATATTTTCACTACTTATTTTATATAAATATATAATTCATCTCTCTAGCTAGATGTGAAACTGAAGTGTTGCAATGAAATGCAATAGAATAGTTTGATTGCAACGAGTAAGAAGCATAGAGTCCTGGCCTACTTATACACGTGTAAGATTTAGCAAAACGCATGTTGTGCAATTATTGAAAGGTAGCTTAGTTATAGGGTCGACCTAGCCGGCTAGCCCCAGCCACATGCATGCATGGGCGCTGCTTTGGTGCTTACCAGCCTCATATGATATAATACAAAACTCTGGGGGTGACACAGATGACAATGGCGACGAAGCAAAAACCAGAATCTTCGGATTTTATGTTTTGTTTTGTCATTGACGCTTCTCAGGTTGTCTTCTTTTTAATTGACTTAGTCTCTCCTTGCGGCTCGCCGACACAACCTGCAAAAAATTAAACCCCCAATCCAATCGTCCCTTCTTCTTTTCTTTTTTCTTTGACGTCCTTTTTGATTCGTTGTTACCATTTTGCCACGTATATATTGTTTCTGGTGGGTTCTGTCTGACGTGGTTAATGAATATCGGTGGTTTAAATTATGAAAAAATGTTAAAAAGACAATTTTAACATAATTATTGTATAACTCCAAAGCACAATAGGATGTGACCCATGTGTAAGCCACTTGAATATATAAATGCATCAGGTGATGTGGCACTTAAGGACGCATTAGGATCCTCTCCAATTAATTTAAGAGATCGATGAGCCGATTATTTATACACGAAAACATTTTTGTAATTTCACACAAATTGAAATTACAAGTTGAAGCTCTTGGTACATGTGCATACTATAAATGTAGTTACCTTTATTAAATAGGCGGGTTTTTTCTACGTAATATTTGAAGGAGATGCGGTACAAGTTGTTGAAGAACTGCATGTGGAACCTCCACAATTCACCCGCATTGGCCATTTTGTGGAAAGTATGAAGCAAGAGCTGTAATGTCTTAGATCATCAAGAGTTGTCTACTGCCATATATACAGAGTCTAATAGTGTTGTTCATTCTCTTGCTAAGGATGCATCCTCAGAGTGTATTGATGATGTAAGGTTGGAGGAGAGATCGATGACTAGTTTTCTTTCTGTTGTTGTTTGAAGGGATCTTGTTATCCTAGACCGTGATTTAATTTTGGTATATCTTTTTCAATGAAGAAGATATTGATTTGTTCAAAAATAAAAATAAAATAATTTTTTCGGCTTTAAATTGTCGTAGGCAATGTTTCTTTACGGATGCGTGCACACTACATCTTCGTAAAAATTCTTTTAAAAAAAGAAAGTGCTGGTTTAGAAAGAAATGTACACAAAAAACTTCCAAAGTTGTTGCATGGTTGTTAAGCGTTTCCTGATAATCAAATCATATTAATTTGTTGTGTTCTTGTTCTAGAGCATACCCAACAATAATTGTGGTTCAAGTCTAATCTATATATTATATAATACACTAGAAAACGAAAAGCTAGCTAACCCATTGTTGCAATATTTTAATCCATTTCCCTCCCTGTATGTTGTTCATGTTTCTTCCTGATCGAAAGCAGCTTCCTTGTTTGTTTGTTTGTTTGTTTCCATGTGAGTTTTTTTGTTTTGGTTGACTCTGTATCGGAACACGAACATTGAGAAGACCAAAAGTATTGAAATTTTCTGTGTTAATTGCGTTTAATTTGCCGTCGATTATTCTCAAGTTGAGTCGTAAAAATCTTATAATTAATGAAAGCAGTAATATTCTAACAGCAGTACTCAATTTAATTAGGTCACCAAAGTTAAAGAGTGTTGTTAATTACCTCGTAATTCTTTATAATTGGGCCGTGAGATTTGTTCCATACGCTAACATATTACACGCCCTGTTCTTGTGATTGGTTGACGGCGAGTTTGAAGTCGTTGCGAGGGAAAAAGACAAAATATTATAATTAATGGGATCCAAAACAAAGATTAGAATAATTAGTTTTTTAAAAAAATAAAAATAAAAAATTACTACTTATCTCCAAAGCTTAACAAAATATAAAAATAAATAAATAAATTTAATCATTTAATCAATACTTTAATATTCTCCCTCACATGTAGATTCAAGCTCACTTTTAATAAATGAGGCCCAACATGTGAAATATTTAATTGAAATGAGAAGTAAATGAAAAAAACAAGTTTGAACTCAGGACATTAATTCTGATACCATGTTAAATTATCAATTTTTCCAAAAGCTTAAGATAATATAAATGACAAAATTTAATTATTTAATTAATACTTTTAATCAATCCCAATATTACTTTTTTAGAAGCTTAGTTTTAAGAGCGGAAAATGTTTAAGGTACTACGACTGTTTATAAAATAATGCGGCAATTTATATAGCACTTAAACTATTTAGTAAACACGTCAATTTGTTTAAAACTTATATAAAAGAAGAAAAAAAATTTCTAATAAGGTTCCGTTATAAAGAAATGAAATATTTACAAGAGCAAGTAAGCGGTATATTTTTAACACTTTATTGGCAAGTCTAAAAACTTAACACGTAATTAAAATGAAAAATGCTAAAACTTTTTTTAGTGTCTTTATATGCTGATATATATGTCACCCTTTTTTTTAATAAAAGCAAAATAAAAAAATCAAGTTGTAGGTTTTTTTATTTATTAAAAATATGGTACTATATCAGCATAAAATGACTGACTCTAAAAAGAGGTTTAACATTTTTCAATTAAAATATGGTAATTCATAAGTCAATGAAAATCAATAGTTGACACCGCAAAGTTAGGGAGCATTTGGAATAAGCTTCATTACATTAAGAAAATGAAAAAAAAGTTTTTAATTTTATTTGGTAGGTGTGCCAAGCTTGCACCTCCTTGTCCCGCAAAGCGACGACACTTGGTTCAGTGTTTTCTTGTCAATTGCCATGGATTAGCTCAAACTGTTAATTGCCACATAATTTAAGGCAATCAAAGACTTTTACTTTTGCTTGCATAAGGTACAACAGCTGATATTGAAGGCCATCTAGAGTATGGCCACAATATATTGCTCTATTTATTAATGCTTTTTAGATGCTTTTTTTTTAAATAAAAAATAAAAAATTTGTGTTGACATGACGTAAATGTGAAGGTAATATAAAATGTTTTTAAGTGTTTTTGTATTTTAGGTTATTTATTAATATTTTTGTTTTATAAACAGAAAATAAAAAGAAGAAGAAAAAAAACGTTATTTTTTATTTATTTATTTATTTATTTATTAAACAAGAGTAATCTAACTCTTTTAAATGATTTATTTTATTTTTTTTAATGTTCACTTAAAAACATATTGCATCAATTTATGTGTAATAAAATGTGATAAATATCTGTGACGAGCATAATTACTATCAATAAAGCCAAGGAAGTCCTCATGCTTTTAGTACACATTCTGAGCTTTGGAAATTTGGTATTGCTTTTGAGGTCTTCGAAGTAACTTTAATATAACTTTAGGCAGAGTTATTAATTTTGAAACCACCTTTTAACAGTGCAAGGCTTTTGCCGTTTCACACTATTTGTAGAGATTCAAAATTTTCACCTTTCAAGGTTTTGAATTTACAGCTTTTCCACTATCTCTCTCTCTCTCTCTCTCTCTCTCTCTCTCTGTGATGGAGAGAACAGAAAGCTGAACATACTACCCGGAGACTTCTCTATGTTTCTGTTGCCGAAACTGAATCGTGTCCTGAAAGAGTATCTTCTTTTGTTCTTTTGGATTTTTTCTAGGAAGAAGGCAAAGGAAAAAACAAACCCTCCATAAAGGACCAAATTTAGTTGCGGAAATATATGTGTAAAATAAAGGAACCCATACCTCCAAAAGTGACGTCCCATTTTCTTTTTCAGCCTCTTTCACAGTACTTACTAGGCATGGTAAAAATTTGGTGGGGATGGAGTGGGGTGAGGTGGGGTGGGGTAAGGCTTCCGGTTCTTAGAATTGAGATTCTAGCCATTTTTATATGTCCGAATTGCTAGATAAATGATTGTGAAAGAGCTTCTGTATATGAGGTCTACCTGTTCGGGCAAGTCGTTGAACAATCAAAATAATATTTGAACACGTGGATTCTATTATCTGCTCGAAATTCTAACAATTCAACTGCTATAGCTGATAGCCGTAATTATACAATCATAAATCTACGAAAATAGCTTGATTAGATGAAAAAAAGAACAGTGCATGTTTTGCAGAAGTTGCAATGATTTTAAGTTCAATTTAAGCTAACTATCACCTTATTGAAGTCAACTCCCATAAGATTATTAGTAGTTTGATGTGCAATCCATTTCTCTAAGCCACGGAAAATTAGAACTTGATGATCAGAATATTTGATCGAATACTCAACTAAGAACTAAAAGTTTTATTTGAATATGTACTAAATAAGTAACAAAATGACAGAAGACACAGATCACTTCACTTTAATGTCAGTCAGATTAAACCAGATTTGCTTGAACACCTTGATAATGAGGTCGTGGTATTCATCTGAATTCAAAGAGAGATAACAGGCAAGAAGGTCTTCAAGGTCCTTTGATGCCCTGATGTTGTTCTCCACAATCATCTCCACCATTGACTCCCTGAAATCCCTCTGAGGGTCAAACGACGACTTCACCACCGCAAAGCTATCGGAAATGCTCCTCCGGGAACTTGACGAGACACTTCTCCGATTGTGTGGCTGAATAAGCTTCCTACCCGCAGCTCTCGGGGAATTGATTCTAAGCCTGACTCCCGGAGAACTCACAGAAAACCTCCTTACAGGACTAGTCTTCTGCTCTTTCCCAGCAATTCTATCTTCCTTGACAATCTTGACTGATAGAGAGCTTCTCCTATACTTGGTTGGCTCTTTTGTTTCTTTCTTTTCCATAGCGGGCTTGGTTATAATAGGAGGAAGTTCAAGCTCGGATAAGGAATCAAACCCATCAAGCTTCTCAACCTTACTAGCAAAAGACTTGTTATCCACGTCGATAACAATGTCATCGGCATCGGGATTGAGTTTGCAGCCACAAACCATTGCATCAAAAGATTCAGTGGCAAGAATACGGTCGGACCTGAATTCAGGCTCGTGAAATTGTGTCTCTGGTGAGCTATCCAAAGGAGAAGATGATGAGTACTCTGGTGGGGAATCTGATTTGGTACAGACAGAGTCAAACGTGGCTCGGCAGCTACAACCGGCAGAAACAGAGGAGGTTACGGTTCTTTTCTTGAGTCTTTGTTTGGAGGATTTTCTTGGTGGGTCAGGGAAATTTTGGTTTGGGGAAGGGATAATAAGCTCCCTCGTGAAGTAGTAGGATTTTCTTGGATGACATTGGTGGGGTTGCTTTGGTTTCGATGGCTGCGTTGAAGCTGATGTTTGGTGTTTTTTCTTCTTGGAGGGAGTGGTGGTGCTGTGGTTTCTGGCTCTGCCCATATCCTTGAGCTTGTAAAACCAGGCATTGGGCATCATATCTGATAACTTGAACTTATAATTACCCATCAAAACTCTCCCTCTCCCTCTCCCTCTCCGTGTATGGAAAAAACAAAGCTTCTGAGAGTCCCTTGTGAATTGTGATTCTCTCTCTCTCTCATGCGTGAGAGATGGAAAGGAAGAAGGTAACTCTATCACCGTCTCTGCTTTTGGACAGAGAGAGAGAGGGAATAAATAAATAGAGAGTGAGGCTTTTGGAATTTGGGAATTAATGGGGTCCACAAAGGAAGAAAAAGTTGGCATAAAGGAAAAGGAGTGGGCCACGTAGGGTCAACTGCAAAATGGCTTTCCTCTTTTTGTCTTTTTTTTTTTTTTACCAAGTTTGGGTTAGCTACATTAGTCTTGCATTTACATCATTTTCAACTAATTTTCTCTTCATTTTAGTTTTTTTTTTAAAAAAAAAAATCACATTTTCTACCTTTAGTTAAGGCTAAATTAGCTAGCTAGATACAATTATATTTTCACCCAAATTTGCTTCTTGCCTAATCAAAATAACATTTAATTAGCTTGTTGGGAATGATAATTATAGTGTCCACCCAATCTACAATTGAGGTTGCAATGTATTCATTTCACGACCTAAAATGACAAAAATATTGACTTTTTTTTTTGAATTTTTTTATATTATGGAGAATCTTTTTGTTATTTTGAGTTGTAAAATTGGGAGACATTGCTAAAATAATAGTAGTTAGAGCATCCACGTCAAACTCGGCATTTCAAATGTTTAACCAAATTTTGGTGAAACCTCTGAAAACCACCTCTGCATCAAGCTCTTCATCCTTTCACCAAAATAAGTTATGTCATAATCCATCTCCAAATTTGGCTCCAGATTTCTTCATGCTATTTGTTTTTTAATAATTTTTTTTCCTTTCCTGCTTCTCCCCTTTCTTCCTCGGTGCCTCTTTCCTTTTCTTGTTCCTTTTCTTTTTCTAAGAATTTGGGCTTGACAAGGTTGACAACAAAGATGCAGAGAACATTGAGAACGTCGGAATGACGATAACCCAGACAACGCCAAAACGCCGAGAATGCCAAAACGCCTGAAAGCCGAGAACCCAGACAATGCCGAGAAAGCCGGAACGCCAAGAACCTAGACAATCTTCCGTTTAACCTCGAATTTCCCTTCCCAAATGTGAGTTTCATAAATTGTTTTCAATTGATTTAAGGTTTCGATTCATTTTAAAAAAAAAAATGATTCAGAGTTTGAAATTGTGGGTTTTGATTCATCTTGTGTTTGAGCTCGAATTGGCTTGACCGATCTAGTGATTTTGGTATTGTGTTGATGTTTGGCTGATTTTGATATTATGTTGATGTTTGGCTGATTTTGAGATTTCGATTCTCTGGTAGCCGATTGTGGTAGGATTGTTTTTGGTAGGAAATTTTGATGTTCTTACAGTTAAATTGGTTGGTGTTCAAACTAATAAAAAAATATATATAATTAAAATAGAGAAATATTTAGAGAGTTTGATGTAAGAAGTGTTTCAAAAGTGAGAGATAAAATCAAAAAAGTAGATTGCTTAGGTTAACTTTTGGAGAAAATTTTAGAGAGCTTAATGTGGATGCTCATAGATCGATGAGAGTAAATATAGTTTCATTTAAACTCTTCTTCCAAACTAGGGTGGATGATATTCATCTAACCTAGTCTACTAAACTGATATATATATACACACCGGTGAGAATTAAAAATGCATGTGATCATTCCCATATCTATTTATAATAAATTTCATATTAATAGATTAATTTATTTGAAGAAATTTACTAGCTCCAACCTAATTAGGTGAAATTTTTTTATTTTTTATTTTTAGGGGAGAGGTTGGAGCTAGAAGGGTTTGTTTTCCACGATTAATTACCTACCCCAACAGAAATTTGGTCTCTCCTAATGATTACATTTGTTTACTTGTTAATCCATCGTTACTTGTAAATGAATCTCTTATAGAAAATTTTATTCTTCTTGTCTGATTATTCTATTCGATCAAACTTGTTTTCCATGAGCTGCTGGTTTCTCTACATTCGACGGCTAATACGAAGCGTCTTCCATCGTTCCAAACCGTTTTCTTTACGCGGCTTACATGCATTGCCGGACCCTCAACGAGGGGCCCGACTGCATGGGTCCTTGGCCTTACGGCCATTTCTTGTAAAACTTCCAAATGGGCAGCTTCCTCCCTGGTTATCACAATGGTGCTTTTCTGGCACCTTACATATGTATAGCCAGAATTCTTGTTAATTAGCGGCATATGCTATTTATGCGCATGTGTTCGATCTGTAGAATTCGGTTGGTCGGAAACTGCACTCCAGGCCAACAGAACGTTCAATGAGGAAAACAAGCACAAGTAACTTTGTCGAGGTTGGTGAAGTTGATTGCAAGCATTCAGTTTTCTGTATAGGGAATATTAGGGGATAGTTTATCAGCATAAATGTACAGTGCACTAAGAACAAAAACACAGAAACCTGAAGATACGTTTGGGTGTGCAAGTTCGTTGCAAATGTGACTCAGCAAGGTCCAAACTTTAAGATATCTATAACACACATGCATATGAGTACAATTTTTTCTTTCTTTTTAGTGCTTTGGTGGTATTGCCTTTTCTCTTTTTCTGTTCTGCATCTGAATGTACATGGGCTGGATTTGGAGATCTTCATTTGTGAGCTCACACTCTGTTTAACAAAGGGCACCAAACAGCGAATCCAATCAAGAGATCGATGCCAACAATTTTGCTGTCAGGATTTTGAAAGAGCTTTCATGAAACCTATCTATTGTGATAAATTTCGAGCAACCTACTTACTTGTTTGGATAGGCAGATTTAGCAATTCACACACCAAATTACATCCCAATTTTTTTTGGGGTTGCAACTCCGTGTAGATGTACAAGCTAGGGATTTTGAGTGCCAATATATATATAGGGATTTCTTCAGAGGATAATGTGTTGCAGTTGAAATTTAATTTCCTGCAACCTTTAACGTGTCATAAGAAAGATTCATGTATCTTACGAAAGCACAAAACAAATCTGCGAAAAGACACATGAAAATGTACCATTAATCTATGAAATAATGATTAATATATTCAAGAATGTAGTGAGCGGCCCCAGTATGCACACGAACAAATTGCTTGAGACATTATCGTATATGGTAAAATCCAGAAGAGTATATAGTACGTCCCTTCTAGTCAACTGGCCAGTCCCTTACTCTGGCCTTTCGAAAAGAACACAACACTCTGGTACTTGGGTCCGTACGTCTCCGTCTCCAACCATTAATTACAGAGAGGGGACCGACGTTACAATTTGTCGTGCCTAAAACGTGTAGTAATTTATGATATTTGTTTGTATTCTTGAACCAACAAATGTTTTGGCCTTTGGGTAACTTGACCATGCATCCTGCTTCTGTAGGCTTGCTTGCCTAGCTAATTTGCACTTCTCGGCTTTTTAGCATATCGTGTACCAATCTGTACGTACCCAAGCCTTTAAGAAAAGGCTGGTTTGGTAGGAAACAGTAATATCACGTTTGGATGAAAGTGTACTACTCATAATTTTTTTCATGAATTAAATACTCTGACACAAAATTAGTAGTTTAGAGTTTAAAAATTTGACTTGTTTAATTAAATTATTGTATTATGTTTGACTAATATAATCTTATATTAATAATGCCTAAACACGACTCGAACCCAACATTCATGTGACATTTAAAGGTTATAATTTTTTACACTATTCGTGAATTTGATAAGAACCCAATAAGAAATTAACAAGTCAGGTTAGGGTTGACCTATATGGTCTTATATCTATACCTCTGATGCAAGAGTAGATATTGAATCTGTAGTTGAGTTGTCATATACTGAATTAATAGCATTGAAATATCTTAATAAAAAAATATATGCACAAGAATATAAAGAGGTCTTCGTGGATTGCTAGGCATCCAAACACTTGTTTCCAGAATTTAGTTCCAAACTGATGTGTCACAATCTCATGAGATCTATCATTTTGGGAAGTGTGCCACAATCTCATAGGATTGTGACACATCAATTTGGAACCAAATTCTGGAAACAAGTGTTTGGATGCCTAGCATTCCTCCTTAAAGAATGATGTAGCTTTTAAAATGACCAAAATCACTATTAAATTTTAATTAAATTGTGATTTTAAAAGCAATAATATATATATATATATATATATATATATATATATATATATATTACCCTCTAAACTTAATCTTTGGAATTTTATCCTTTCACCATCATTCCCACAGTCCATGCGCTTTATAGTTTGTAGTAGTTGGTAGTAGACCGGTGGCATCTCCTCCGGCCGATCCGGTTGGGGATTCTATTTCCGTCTTCGATGATTGTTTCAATTTATTTGTAATGATCAACAGTCATGATGGTGCCTCGACATTAAATGTACTTCAACGTTTAATAATCTTTAATTATTATTTTTTCAAATTTTTTTAAGAAAAATATAACTATTTATATAATTCATTCTGTGGGCTGTCACTGTGCAGTGTTCACATATTTTAGCCTACTGTAAGAAGAGTTTAACGGTGTGTTTGGCAACGGAAATTTGGAAACATAATATGATTCTAATTCTATTTTTTTAAAAAATAAATTATATTTTATTCAACCTTTTTAAAAACAAATCATATTTTATTTAACTTTTTTTTTAAAGTTAAACTTCGAAATTCGCAAACAGAATAAAAATTTAATTTTAATTTTAAAAATTTAATACTCAAAAGCACCATTACACCCTAAAACAGTTTAGCCAAAAATGCCGTAACAAAACACAATTTACAAAATCTGTACCCTATTTTGGAGAGAATCCTATTCCCTTAAAGTATAATTACCAACAAAATCAATGAATTGTTAATTCAAAATTATCAGATCTCATCTTTATTCTTTGGGATAATTGCACCGTTAGTCCTTGGAGTTGGCTATAATTATTTTTCACTACCTGTAGTTCAAAAAGTTTATGGGAGGTCTTCGTGGTAAACAATAATTATAAATCAGTTCCCGAACACATTTTTCATCTAAAAGTTAACAGATTCCGTTAGTCAGTCACGTCACACCTAATAGGAAGGCGACACGTGTCCATTAGAATAAAAAAATATAAAATACTAAGAAATTAAAATAAATATATTTATATTTTTACTATATTTTATATTTTTTTTATTGTAGTGGACACGTGTCAGCTTTCTATTGGGTGTGACATGACTGACTACCGGAATTTGTTAACTTAGTAGGTGGAAAATTGCCCAGGGAGTGATTCGTAATTATTGTTTACCACGATGACCTCTCATGAACTTTTTGAATCACAAGGAATGAAAAATAATTATGGCCAACCCCAATGACCAACGGTGCAATTATCCCTTATTCTTTTAGTACATCACTTGCCAACAAAAAATTCCTCCATACTACTTTTTTTTTTCTTTTTTTTTTAATTCACATAAACCTTGTAGCGGCTAGGTTTTATAATTCTTTTCTTTTTGATAAATAATATCTTATTAAACAAATTTAAGGGTTAAATACTTCACAGGTACATATGGTTACGTCTTAAATGAAAAAGTTGTCTCGGTTCAAAAAGTGTCACTGGCGTTACTTGTCATTAATTAAAAATACCAGTTAGTACTTCTGTCTGGCCTCCATTCATTTTTATAACGGCCGTCCATGTCACCCATCTTAAAATGCTGGTACTTATCCCAAATCCTACATGGCGGTGTATCACAGATGATATACATGCTTTTACTGCCACGTATGATGAAGAAATTATTAAAAAATTATATTTAAAAAAAGGGGGGGGGAATTAGGTAAAAAATATTGGGGGTGGCCATTTTGGCTATGGGAGCTTGAGCCACCCCTTATGGCTGGCTAGGGGGTGGCTGAACTGCCCCCAAGTGCGTTGGGGATGGCTGCGAGCCACCCCATGGGCAAGCCACCCCTAAATTCCTATTTTCTATTTTTTTTTAAAAAAAAAATAGTTTTATATATTTATATTTTAAATATATTTATAATTTTTATTAAAAGTGACATGTATTGCCATCTTAATGGTGCTGCCGTAACACTCAACGAAATCTTTAAAAAAATTTAACGAAATTTAACTCTAAAGAGCAATTTGTAAATTAAGTCACCTAAATTGACCTTTTAATTAATTTTGATAACACATGAATAATTTGTAAATTAGGCTCCCCCTCTCTCTCTCTCTCTCTCTCTCTCACTTTCACCTTAGTCTTTCACTCTTCCCGCGCCCTGAAGACCGAAGCCCACAACTGTTGTCTAGCGTTACTCTCGGCCCACTCGTTACTGGCGCCACCTCGCAAGCTCGCACCCCTCTCTCTTTTCCTTCATATATGATATTCTCGCAGTTCCCTCCGTCCTCCAGGTTCGATTGGGTCCTACGCTAATTATATTTTTGTTATTTTCTCTCTATTCTAAATCTTGATTTTGTTGGCGTACGTCAGAGAAATCCTCCACCGCAAATTTCAGAAAGAAAAAGCTAAGAACGAAAATATTATGTGTATTGGATTATAGTGAAGCCGTGAAGGGTTGAGATTGCATATATGCGTGATAGTATTGGATTTCTGCCTAGAGATGTTTACTTGGAGTAATTTTTGTGTAGGTAATATTTGTTTAACTTGCAATACATAGAAGAATAATGAAAACCATTTTAGATCGACACACAATAAATTAACGATAATTCCAATTGATGACTGAAATTCTAGTGCCTTTCTATCCATCTAGTATTCTTTCCCCATCTTTTTTAACTCTTAGCAGTTTAGTAAATAATGATTTTGACCTTTTCATGCTTCACGTAGATAGTCTCGTATAATATTATTCTACATTTTCTCATATTACCACAGCTAGTCTGAATTAACCTCTCCTGAGATCGTAACACACTTCTTTCCAGCTATATATTGATTACTACATCAGCATGATCAATTTCTATTGCTTTATCTAGATTTCATTTTTTATGACTCTAGAATTTTTGTTGGCAGCATATATATCTAATTACGTACCTCATCCTATTATTTGTAATGTTGGTGAGATCAAATTAAATGTCACCTTTTGGCCAATAAGAACAAGATGATGGAGGGTGTCTGGGGTGAAGTTGTGAGTTTGAGCTCATTGGATGTGTTTGTGACTTACTACATTAAAATAGTGCTAATGAATTGTTGATGATATAATAACATTAAATTACAAAAGAGATATATAGCTGATTTTGTTTTGCATTTTCTTAATCCTTACAAGTGGTTATGTGTTCTTCGATCTATTTCTCTAAGTGAAACAGGAATATTTTAATGGAAATGTTGCCTAATTAAACTGCATAGTCTTTCTGCTGCAGCTTATAAACTTTGTAGTGACTGAAGATGAGGATGTGTCAAACCCTCAATCAGCCCATGCAGAAAAGGGGAGAAGTGGTTGCAGAGCTAATCATGAAGTTGAAGGGCCCGAAAATACCCTGGATCGGATCAGGAGGTTCAAACGGGTGTCCAATTTGTTCATTTAGCTCCTTCAACTTCTGTCATGGAAAGACCCATGCATATTTACTATGGCAATGGCTGAAGATGAGGTTCGAGACGCCAGTCAAACTAGGTGAGAGTCCGAAGCATTTTTTTGAGGACGATGTTGAGTCAAGCGTTCAATCAGTCCATGCAGAAAATAATGAGCCATTGCAGCATCACGCGGCAGATCAAGAGTTGCCGCAGCCTAGGCAACCCTCGACGCTCGTTGTAACACCCACATGTTTATACTTAGAAATTTGACCAAGGTCTTGAGCCTAAACTTAGGAATCGTGTCATTAGGCCTAGTAAACTTAATAAATATTAGATCAAGCCTTCTAAAGGAGATAATTGAAAATACTTGATTTCATAAATTAAGGATATAATTTATAACATATGCCATATAAAACAATATGAAACAAAACCTTGTGATTTTAATGTAACATGACTTATTTTAATTATGTGCATTAACTATCTTCAAATTATGTTCAATTATAGATGATCCTTAATAATTAAGTGGTATTGAAATCATAAACCACTCCATGCATAAGACCACCTAGGTAAAAAGAAAAGTGACATTTACATGTAATAGACTAGTTAATAAGAGCAATTTTTCTTCATTTAGAAAAAAAGACTCCTTTTTCACTTCTCCAAAATAAGGAAGATTGTTTCTTGCCCCCCAATTCCTCATCTACACGTCCATCTCCCTCTCATTTCACTCCATCCACTTTTTCATTTTTCCTCACCTCTCAACTTCTC
This sequence comes from Alnus rubra, assembly GCA_028654335.1. Lineage (NCBI taxonomy): Eukaryota > Viridiplantae > Streptophyta > Magnoliopsida > Fagales > Betulaceae > Alnus > Alnus rubra. The sequence continues at coordinate 1,442,000 of JAJPGS010001500.1, read as the reverse complement.
CAAGAGCACATCCCACTCTTCCATTAGAGAAACCTTTAAGCCCTAGTGTGATTTTGCCTTAAACTTGTAAGTAACTCATTCTCTCCTCTTTCAAGCTACCATTTATGTTGTGCTTTAATTTGTATGTTATATTTTAATTGGATATTTAAAACCATGTATTATCATGCTTCAATCTAGATGAAATATTTTGCCTATGTTGTATAAATATTTGTTTAAACCATGAAAATGTGACTAAATTATTTTATTAGGTAACTTAACCCATATATTGTCAAATTTCTTTTATATTATGAAAACATATGTTAAAAAGACCTCATAAAAGTATGTGTTGTATCCAAACCTATGTACCTTATGTTTTATTTTTCTTAAATCACATCTACCTTATCTTAGATGACCAAGAGTTTTGTAAATGACCAAATGTATGAGTTTATGAACACCACCTTACTTTAAAGAAAACTTCATAATGACCCTTTAATAATATTCTTCATGGAAATGACATAGGATTCATACCAAATGTCCATAGTTGTAAAATGATGTAAAAAAATGGTTTTAAAAATGAGTAATGAGTTTGAATTTTAGATTAAGTCATAATCTTTTATAACAAAAAAAAAAAGTTTTGAATTAAATCTGAAAATTTTAGTTCCATGACATGTTTGAGTGGGTGTTGATCCAAAATTTCTTATGTAAATAGTTTTAGGTGTGTTTTGGGCCCATCGGCCAAGTAGGTTAAGTGAAGAGAACTAGTTTAAAGGATCCATTTAATGAGTTTTGAGCCTTAGTGCTTAACCTAGTTAAGAGGATGTCCAAATGAGTCATTCTTGACCCAAGCCCCCATAAAAATAAATAAAATAAAATAAAAATATTTATTTATTTATTTATTAAAAAAAAAGTTAATTATTTATATAAAAATAAATAAATAAATAAAAATTATTTATTTATTAAAAAAAAGTTAATTATTTAATTATTTATTATTAAAAAATATATATATAAAAAAAAAATTAATAGGGTGAAGGGTCAGGAAGGTTGTGTAAGAGACGACACACTTCTAATTAAGGTATTTGAGTAGCTAGCTCTGGGCTAACACATATGAACTTTATTGTTCAGGTTTTAGCAGATCCTCGCATACCTTACTGCAGTAGCGAGGTAAATTGTACTTCTTACCTCTTCTAAATGTATTTCAATTCTAATGATTCTCAACTCTTTTTACTATACATGTTATGATAGATTATTTTGAAAGTTTAATTACCCTGCAAAGTAATGCTTTATTATTATCTTAAATATTTTAATGACATGTATCGGTTATGGAATTTATCTTAATTTGTTAGTGTTTTATATATGTTCTTTTTTTTTCTTCATCATCATATGGTTTAAAAAGCTCATTGCATTAGAATGATTTATAACTAAGTTGTCACTCAAAAGTGGGTATATATGCTCCGTATCAAAAATGATGATTTCAAATGGGGGGAGCTTGTATTTTAGTGATTTTTTCCAAATGAATAAAAGTTTTCATTTATAGAAAGTTTCTAATTAAGAAAAGTTTCCATTTTAGGAAACTTTCCCAATAAAAGAAGTTTTACGGGACTAAGTGGCACCCCTTTTCACGTGATAAGTTAAATGATTATTGAAAGTTTAAGGAAGTAAAAAATGAGCATGTGTAAAGTGAAACCAAATTATGTAAATGAAGGTTTTAAGACACTTGGTCTTAAGAAAAGAAGTACTGTACCGGGCTAGATAAAGTGCATCACACTGAAGTACAGTTTCAGGAAAGTGTGGCCATCACTAATGTCATGCTGAGTGCACCCAGAAGTTAATCAGCTGACTAGGGTACCCCAAGGCCACAGGTGATGCCCGATCCTCGAAGGTTGGATCGCACAACCCCACGTATACGAGGCGTAATAGTATACAATGCCATAAATGACAAGAGAAAAGAAAAATGTTTTGAGGATAGATAAATGGAGTTTAACTCAAGTAATTACTTTATGTTATATGCTTAAGTCTCACCTTCAAATTTTTAATGTTATTTTGTTTCAAAAGTCTCAACCTCAACTGTTTAAACTTGGTTGACAATATTACTTACTAAGCTTTTCGCTCACCCCTTACTTTTTCACTTTTTCAGGTTTTGAGGCAGATGGGTAAGTGGCCGGAATGCTTAAGCTTTTGAAAGATCATCATATCACTCACTTTGTTACTTTATTGGATTTCTATCTTGTTAAACTATTTGTTATGTTAGTAAGTGCATCGTGCGGGGGAAAAAAAAAAGTATCACTTAACTTGTTAAGTCGTGTTATTATGTTTTTTTTTTTTTTTTTTTTTTTTTTTTTTATGTTAAGAACTTGTGCTTCTGCGAAAAAATATTATTTTCTCATGGTATGCATGGTAGTATTTTACAAGTGCTCTGGCGTCCTAATATGTAACCATGCGCCTTTGAAGCTTTAAGACTAACGAGTTAGGCTCTTTTGGGTCTTGGCGTTACACTCGTCCATTTATAGCTGTGACAACCTTTTATTATTATTATTATTATTATTATTATTATTATTATTATTATTATTATTATTATTATTATTATTATTATTATTATTCGTAGTAAACCTTTTTGGTGCATGAATGTTTAATACAAGCAGATGAACGTACAATTGTGTTGGGAGGAGGCTTTTACTTAAATCCAAAGCTGATTTGTTATATGAATATCTTTTCAATACCTTTTCCCTTACCCTGGGTTTGACAGACACATTATCCCACTAGCCCAGAAGTTTTAAATTTACAAAATGTTTCTCAATTAATTTTTCCGAACCTGCTTTATTCTCAGTTACTTATTGTTAATTGTTGTTTTATTTTTCTAATTTATTGCTAATTGTTTAGGTATATGAAATACAAACTAATATTTAAAAGTGATACGTGTTTTTTAAACTATTAAAAAAAAAGTGATAAGCACGTATAATTAAAAAAAAAAAAAATGTAAAAAATATACATCATTATTAAAAGTAGGTTTGTAATAAATTTAATACATAAAAATTTGTACGACATTTCTGTTGGATTCAAAAATATGAAAGAGATAGGTGCCTTCACGAGTCTACCACCCAGTCAATACCTATTTCATAACCACGTATATATCTTTCCCGCTGAGGAAAGAAACCTTTTAGGTTTCATCTAGGAAAAGTCAAATCGTATTCTTTAATTTGGCAATGGTCGTGGAAGGCTGGGGGCGACGCGCTTAATTGCTTTCGCTTTCGTGCAGCTGCTTCGCAGCAAAAGCAAAATTTGAAAGAAGGTGCTCATTGACATCGATCTGTAAGGTTCTTTTCAGACCCACATGATGCCGGCCTACAAACCCATATTCAGACGCAAATCCAGAGTTTTGGCCGAAGACAATGAGGTTTATATGAAGGCAACTTGTTCACATAACCGACGTAAAAGTTTGGAAAAGAAAGCTATTCGATCAAGTCAGTGACGCATACGAGCTAGGAATATAAAATCTCTGATAAGGGTTGGAGCTGCCATTTGCTAATGAGAAATTATGACGATATATATATTGAGTAATGATACTTTTACCGTTTTACGTTCATATATTAGTCAAATACAATTACCTTAGAAACCATGATCATCTAACAAAATGTCAAAATGAAAGCTTTAAGATACAACTTGGAATTAATAATGAAAATCAAACACTCAGAAACATTAATTCATTGTATTATGAACACATACAAAAAGAATGGGTGATTAAAATACAAACGAACAAACCATTAAATGAGAGTTTCTTTCAAAAGAATCTTAATGGAGCAGAACTGTTGTTGACGAACTCATCAGATTCGTGGAAGTGGTGTTACCACCCATTACTGCACGACTATCCAAACCAGCAGCCCATTTTCTGAGGATCCTCAAGAGCATAGCGGCCTTCGTTCGTGCCCTCACGGATCCGGTTTGCATTAACTCCCATGTGGCTCTCTCAATCCCCGGAGTGGACGCCAACTCCGCCACCAATTCTAAGCCCCCCTTCCGGCATAAAGTGACGAGCGTAGCTGCCGCGCTTTCTTGGGCTCTCTCCGAACCATCCCTTAATACGACACCCAGTTTCCTGATCGCCTCAAAGGCCGCCGCAATAGCAACTAAGCCGCCCCTCTTCACCACCGTTTCCAGCACGAACACCGCTTCTTCCGGAAACCTGTCCATCAACCCAACTGCCAGCTGCACCACCCCTCCCTCCACCCACCGCCCAACGCTCTCCCTGTCTGCCGTCAAATTCATAATTGCAGCCAGTGCGTCCTTCTTGGAGCTCGTGGGTCCGCTTTCGACCAACTCCATCAATCCCTTGATAACGCTTGTCTTTCTCCCGAGTTTCTTTCTCAGGGACTGTACACACGTGAGGCTGAATATCGTGGCCGCTGCGTTCCCTTTCGCTTCCCACGTTGCACCCGAACGTAGCAACTCGACGACACCGTTTAAGGCTCCGTCTGTCTCGATAATCCTCGTCTTGTTCGCTTCGAGGATGGAGAGGTTAAGGATCGCCGTAACAGCGTTAACCTGGAGGTTAGGGTGCTCCGAACCAACATCCGAGCCTAGGTACCTTACGAGCAAAGGGATAGCACCAGCTTCGGCAATGCAGGCTCGGCTGTCCGAGTCTGTCTTGGCGAGTACACGGAGCTCGTAAACAACGCCGTTCGCGGCCTCCATTGACTGCGACTCGGACAACTTGTTAACCAAAAACATCACCGTCATTCTCGTGGCTTCCAACGCCGCCTTGTTCGTTTTAAAGCCGTTGACTCTCCGGTTAGTCCCATTGGTTTCAAAGGGTATCTTCTCCTCCCGGCACCACATAGCTATGAGATTCTTCAAAGCGAGGTTTGGGATTAAACACGTGTGGGCTAGTGTCTGACCCGTCTTCGGACACGTCGCGTGTCCAGAATCCATCCACAACTTGATGGAGTCCCTATCGTACGTCTGTCCAGTCGCCACGACCACCGGGTCGCGCATCAAGTCCAGGCTGATCGGGCACCGGAAATCTGCCGGAACAACTACCTCCGACGAAGGTTCCCGGCGCGGGGAGTCCGATTCCGGTGTCGAAGCTCCGAATAGAACGCATTTCGCGTAGCGAACGAGTCCGACCAAGGCGACAATCAACTCGGTCTTGGATTTCTCGTGGCTCTGGCTCTGGACCTCGTCCTCCAGATTCTCGATCTCCTCTCTGCAACTAGAAGCGTCGCGAAGCCCTAGCCTCGAGAAGATCTCGGCAAGCTCGGAGGAATCGGGGACGATCTCGCTTTTGATCCGGTCGAGCATGGCCAGAACCTCGAGTCTAAGCTCGTCGTCTCTCGGATCCACCACGCAGTTCGCATTGGTTCGAGATCTCAGCTGGTTTCTGATCAAAACGACGAGCTCTTCAACGTCGTCGTTCAGATTAGCCTCTTTCAACGGGAAAATATCGAGCAGAGTCGCGAGCTCCAAGGTGAGTTCGTGGAAGCTATTGGCCGCCGATTGATTCTGCAGGAGAAGCCACATCTTGCTTCCGTCGGAGCAGTCCTCGATAAGAGCCTTGACTCTCTGCAAAGCAACGTGGAGCTCTTCGAAGCACAGGCTCGCGGAGGGAGAGAGAACAGGGAGAGGATTGCGATGAAGAAACTCTTCGAATAGGACCGAAAGAAGCTTTGCTTTGCCGATTAGCGAAACCGAATTCCGCTTGTGAAGATACCGGAAGGGTTTTGTAGCAGAAATTTCTTGGGTCAAAAGCAGAAGCGATTGGATAAGGTCTCGGTCGGAGAGCTTCGGCGACATGAACGAACGGGGCGATGGTTGCCGCTTTCTTGGCGGGAAAGGTTCCGGAGAAATCGCCATGAATGAATGAATGAAACAGATTCAACGTCGTTCAGATATTGAATTTTGAATTTCTGTAAAACAATGGGCTTTTAAGAGGACACAGTTTTGGCAGGCCGTTTTACGAATGGCATTGGTGGATAACAGCAAGAAGAGATCAAGTCGACAAAACCGAGACGGCTCTAATAAAACTGTCAACCGCCGGCGTATGATGACCGAAGACAAGTGTTTGGTCAGACCAATATAAAAATATCATATAATAGTATATGTATATGATCTGGTCTGCACTTGTATTATATTACATTTTGTACCCTAAGAAAAATAAAACAAATCGTGGTCCTGCACCATTAGGTAGAGGGTTGTTATGGACTTGGCTTCTGGTCTTAATCGGCACGCCAATTAAGTATTCATGAATTATGTGCCCCGTTTCTTGTCTTTTTTGGCTTTTTATATGTATATTTTTTTTTCCTTTTTCCCTTGATCATACATTTTGGGCTGTAAAAGACTTTGTGAAGAGAATATTTTGAAATGTTGTCAATAATAATAATCATAACAACAAGGATTTCGAAGTATGGTTAATCTAATTTACAATGAGTGTTTCACGGAATTGCCGGGTCCTTAGGAAAACAAAAGTATAATAATTAAATTGCTAACATGCTTCAAAGAAACCACCGCTAAAATCTTTGGCATGACGGTTATTTAATTGGATTATTTTCTTTTAACAAGGTTGATTATTATTGTCATATCAGCTCCGATGAAATGATAATGAGATATAAATATAGTTTATAGCATTACATTTTAGAAATCGCCCTTTTATTCTATTTTTATCACATTTTGTTGATGTGGCCGGAATCTTTAAATTCTTTTTTTTAATAATGGCTAATTTAAGGGTCGATTGTTAGTGCCATATCTATAGGGTAAAATAGTAGTGAAATAAAAAAGTGAATTCTATCCTTACATAAACTAGAATTGTAAGTGAATTGTAGAATTTGTATTGGAAATAGTTACTTATGTTCTAACACAATATATGTTACTTTTTGGGGATAAAATCCATCATGGATCCCACTCACTCAGATAAACCATTATATGGATAACAACTGCATCCATCAAAATCTCTCCAAGCCAAATGTTTTTCCCCCAAAAAATAAATAAATAAATAAATTTTACTCCTAATTTATTTATTTATATAAATTTTACAACTTTTGTATAACTCTTATATCTAATTGTGAACGCATCATCTCTTGTACAGAAATTGTAGATACTCGAGCTGGGGCTACACAGATTTCATCTCTCCAGCCACATGAAACGAGGAACAACTATAAAAATAAAAAAATAAAAAATAAAAAATTATAAAAGAGAGCAAAGCACCAGATAAAATTAAAGGAGATGTTGGGTCTCCCAATAAAACCCTACCATACTGCCTTTCCAACACTATGTTAATTTAAGCATCGTAATGCCCCAAATCAACTCAATAACCAACAAATTTGGTGACTACTTTCTTTATTTTGCATGTAAACCCATCACTGATCTGGCTGTCTATAAAATTGCTTCAACATTGCTTATCCCATAATATTAAGAGTTACTTTACAAAAGAAAAATAATAAAAAATTTAAGAGTTGCCCTTTCTTTTCTTTTCTTTTCTTTTATGAAAAATATGTTAAAGAGTTGCTTTTTGTTCTTTAATTCTACTTTGCTTTACTTTTACAACTCATCATTTGTTAAGAAGAGAGAGAAAAAGGAAAAAGCAGCAAGTGCTCGACGGCACGGCAAGCTACCTGGCTGATCTCCGCGACGCGTTGTCATAAAAAGCTATATATATATATATATATATATATATATATATTTGCAGAATATATTTATTTACTCGCTTTCCTGTTGCATCTTTTATTTCATGCCAGAATATTAATTCATTTATATATATTATAACATTTTCACGTTATTCTAATAAGTATGGGCTTGACCGCCGCTTGGATAAGATAACATTTCCACGTCTATACTTTCGTCACGCATCAATTCATATATGATTAGTTTGTTGAATGTGAATGTCTTCTTCCATAAGCACGTTTTGCCCACTACTAAACTCAAGTGACATTGATTTATCTCCCGTAAAATAGATACACTTGACACGTTTATACACCTTAAAATTTTTGGTTTTGATGGTTTTTCGGATTTAAAAAATTATTTTTCAAACGTGTATTTTGTATCGAGAAATGATTCTCTAATATATTTCTCTCGCACATCATTTTACGTGGTGTCATTTTTTTATTTTAATCTTTATCATTAAAAGTTTTTTGATAAAAAAAAAAAAAAATCTGAAAAACCTTTTGCTTGCCTGCGCTCCTGCTTATATGTACTTTTATTTTTTGAACAAATACAATAATAAATAAAATAGATAAAACACATGTAAGGATGGGATGAGGAGTGTACAAGAGTGTACGGTACGCAACATTTTTCTATCACAATAACCCAACTCATAATTTTTGAAACAAATGCTAGAGTGATCCTAATGATCTCCATCAAATTCAAAATTCATATGCAAAATGAGAAATGATATTTTTACATCTTTGTTGTTATCGTACACAATAATGATGAACAATTTGAAATTGAAAAGAGAGAGCAAGAAAAAATCACGACACAGATTTACGTGGTTCGACAATTTGCCTATATTCACAGAAGTGCAGCTATATTTCAGTATATGATTTAGGGTTACATGCAGCATAACATGTTTATAAACTCTAATTATACGGGCGTATTTTGGAAAGAGTAATGCTTCCTGCACAACAAATGTACACACTTTATACAACAACGTTGACGTGGATTTTTTTTTTTGCACGAAAGATTACACTTTTTTTGTTGCGTGTGAAAATCATTTTCACGTCAGCGTTATTGTACAAAGTGTATACATTTATCATGCAGGAAACATTACTTTTTTAAAAAAAATCCCTCCGCCAACTTGCCACTATATTGATATTCTCGTAATACTCTTTATGCCCCAAGCAATGGTGAAGCCAAATAGAGCCTCCCCCTGCCCCGGCCCCCTGCCCCCTGCCAAGGTTTTCTCAATTAAAAAAAATTCTAAAAAAATTAAAATTAAAATTTTACCCATATAATTTTTTATTTTTCCAGATTTGTCCTCCTCCCAATTTTATTTTATTTTTTTTCAATTCTAGCCCCCTAAAGTTGGAAGGCTGGCTCCACCCCAGGTCCCAAGAGAATACAAGCCACTTGATCCAACAATCTTTTATACACCTCTTTCACACCTCATTATAAGTAACGTCATTTTTCATATATATATATATATATATATATATAATTTTTTTTTCCTTTTTCAGTTTTGGCCCTTCTAAATTATTTTTTTTCAATTTGACCCTCCAAAGTCTAAAAGTTGGCTCCTTCCCGTATAAGGTAAGATGAGGGGTGTACAGCAGATTACAACCAGCATTTCTCTATTGTGATATGCTTTGTACATTCATGAATGCATGAAGCGAGATTAAGTAATGCTTCTTTCGACAGATGATGATGATATTACCACCGACCATAAGCTTTGCTTACGGTTGGTCTGTGCAACCACTTCCATATTCCATAATTAGAGCGGGACAGTCCGGGCCTCGCAAACATGGAATATATTCCCATTTACCAAACAAACCATTAACTATTTAGCAAACAGGTAGAGGCAGAAAGGCCCCTCCAAAGACCACGTTTTTCCTGCAAAACCAGAGCTTTTGAGATACAACTGCCACCACCGGTTCCATATCCACCTCTCCAAACAAGCGCTCAGTTAGTCAAAAATATCGGTCATATTGAGATATGGTTATAAGATTATATGAATTAATTCTAACCCGAACTATTAATTTCCTAACTCACTAATTTTGTGTTGTGTTTGTGGGTTGTGTCAAAAATAGTCAATCATAAATGTAGTGTATTGAGTTTAGACCGTGTCGAGATATAATTAAAAGACATTTAATAAAACACTTTAAACCTCTCAACCTTAATCCTTTAATTTCATATTAGGTTTATGTCAAATTCGAGGATAATTTCAAAATTTGTCAATCCTACAGTGTACTGGCCGGGCGGTATTAAGGCCAAAAAGAAAATATTGTACATATTAGTTTAGGGTTTTAGTTGGTCCTCCTCGTAGGCCAACTAAGCCCAAAATACCATAGGCTCCGATCCGTTTGGTCTTAGCAGTTTAGCACAATAAATATGCATAGATTGGGTTACGCCCAACTTCATGGCCGCAGCCCAATCTAAAGAATTGGGTTATAATGTGAACGAGGCCCTTTTAGTGCTCCTCTTCAGCCAGAGCATCTCATAATTAACATTCCTAATTGCATATCTTATAAATTTTGTTCTGATAATCTAAACTTATGCATTACTGGTATGGTATGGTATGGAGGTATGGTAAAATTGATTCTAAGAAGCAAAAATCTCAGTTTTGTTTTACCTCTAATCATGTACAAATTACATTGTATAACTGAGTATCATTTATACTTGTCCAAAAATCTTGCATAAAAGAAGGGTTAAAAAAACATCTGAAACAGGTATGACATAAAAATAGCCCAAAAACTGTATTGAGAATATCTCAGGCAATTATTATTTGACTCAACCATAAGAGGATCTATCTCCGGCCGGCCCCCACACCGAAGCCACTTTGATGGTATTTCTCCTATTTTAATTTGCAGGAACGTTATCGCTCAATCCGACCGTGCAAAAACCGCCTGCATCAACAATAATTAAGAGTCTCAGCCCTCTCTTCATGAATATGCCTACTCCACAAATAATTAACCCCCATAATAGAATTTGTGGAATATGGTTTGTGCTCAAATCCAAATTATAATAACTTAAGTACTGATTGGTTTAAACCATGTTTTTTATTTTGCTCTAAAATTATAGATGGGCTGCAAAATTAAGTTCAGATCCAATTTAGCCTTTCTAACATATGAGCAGTTGCAAAAATCTTCGATGCGTGCGTGCGTGCATTATAATTGTACACCACAGTTCAAGGGAGACGAGCTTATCAATAAAGTCAATAGTGTGTTATAATAGTTGACCATGTGAGAAGGTGATACTCGTAAAGAGAGAATAACTTACCACGTGTCGAGATGATAATAAGAAGTATTCCTAAAGAGAGAAGAGCTTACCAAAAATTGTGTATTTTATAATAGTTGACTGCCTGCTGAGGTAATGATAAGAAGTACTTAATTGTGAAGAGAGAATAGCTTACCAAATAAATGTGTTATAATAGTTGACCACGTGTCGAGATGACGATCAAAAGTACTTATAGAGAGAGAGGAGCTTTACAAAAAGTGTGTTACATGGTTAAAGTTACAATAGTTAACCATGTGCCGAGACGATGATCAGAAGTACTTACAAAGAGAACAGAGCTTAGCAAAAGAGTTTGATGGAATAGGCCGATTAAAAATAGCTCTAATGGTATTGAAGTCAGTATAAATCAAAATAAACAACTTAGAGGAAAGCAAAGGTAATTAGCAAAAGAAAGAGACGAAAAAGTCCTATTTTACCTAACTTGCACAATTTTTGTACAATTTTTTTTTAAAACCAACCATTAGGTATTTATAACTACTTGTAGGAAAACAGATCAAATGATTGATCATAAAAAAAAAAATAGAAAAAATTGTTAACGTTATACAATAATCATTTATCTTTACCTATTAACTACTACTTTTTTAACTAATTTCACGGAGTAATGCTACATATCACCCTGTGTCTCTCAATATTGATGTGTCTCTTAGAATTACCATTAAATTTATAACATATCATTATTAAATTTTGATCCAATAATAATTTTAAGAATCATATCAATTTTAAAAAAATACAAAAAAAAAACATAAAATAATATATAACATTACTCATTTAACGGTAACCATCGGCCACATGTTAGAGCATTCCTAACAGCTTCCCTTCCATTTTCAGTCCCTTCCATTTCCAGTCATTTTCCCTATATGTAGGGAACAAAAGCACTTTTTGCTTCCCAATCAAAAAAACTCTCACAGCAGTTTTCATTTACTTTTCCCTATATCATTAAAATAATATATACATATTATATTTTATTTTATTTTATTTTACTTTATTCCATAAACCTTTTTTTTTCTCTCTCTCTTTTTTATTTATTTTACCGTCTTTGTCTTCTTCCTCTCTCACCCGTCACTCTCGCCTCTCTCATCTCCTTCTCGCCTCTCTCCTCGTGGGCTACTAGTGGACACCGGAAGGTGAAGGCGCGGTGGCGCGCGTTTGGGATGCCAGGTGAAGGCGCGTTTGGATTGATTGGGGATTTTTTTTTTATGTGTATTTTGGTGATAGTTTCCGGTGGGATAGGGTGTTGTGTTTGAATTGGGTTTTTGTTTGTCGTTGATGGTTGATTGGTGGTGATGTGGTGGGTTCCGACATGGAGAGGTTGTAGTCGAGGGGTTGTTTGGTTTTGAAGGGTTGAGACCCGTGGGGGGTGTGTCCGGCCGCTGGTACATGTTGGAGAGGAGGATCATCGGCGAGATCGTGGGACAGTTGTAGAGGTGAGAGCACCGATCTCCGTGGCGGCAAGCATCGATCTTGAAGTAAAACGGACAGTTGATGTGGTCCAGCCGGTTCTTCTCGGTGTCGAAGATCGATCACCTATCATCGCCGACACAGGGTCTGCCTGCGATGCGCGGAGACAATTGTTGTGGGTGGTGGCGCTGATGATCCAGTTGCTTGGGCTCGTCGGTAGGCTGTAGAGAGAGAGAGAGAGAGAGAGAGAGTTTTTTATTAAACAATTGAATGAGAAGTGAACAGTGCATTGTAAAGCACTGTTCATTTTTTCAGGCTGTAGGATGGTTTTTATGAATTTTTTAAAATAATTTCATAAATTTTAGGAAACAATTCTCCTTTAAAAAAGTTACTGTAAATGCTCTTATGCTCTCGTATCGAAAACTCCTTTTTGCAATGTTTCTTAAATCCGGACTCTTACATGCAATCGCGCGATTATGGAAACAGTTATCGAGGTGTCAAAGGATATAATCCAATATGTTAGCATGTAGCTAATCTCAGATCCATTAATTGATGGCGGACCGAATATCGGGTCCACAACCCAATAATATGCAAAACATTTGCGCATGCTTTGGCAACTATCTAATTATATATATTACACATGGTTTGAACTAATGGAATCGTAAAGAGAAAAAAACACTCAACTTGAAAGTTTCTTCATCACCACGTGCTCTTCAAGATTTCCAGGCCCAGGTTGTTGCCACCCTATCCAATGAAAAAATATAAAATATAAATCAGATTCATTTTTTTATGGTTTTATTTCCACTACCAGCCAGGACAACTATTGGCTCCTCCAAAGGATCAGCATTTCCAACACGTTAACCATTTTTAGTGACCATTATTGCTATTAAAATATTAAATTATTAAATTCATTATTTTTTTTGTCCTTTAACATAGCATCGAAGTAAATGTCTTAAGTTTGAATCATGACTTTACAGTTTAGAATTTTAAGTTTCATTTCAGTAAAATATTTTATGCGTTGGACTTTACTTGAATGAGAATATTAAAATACTAATTAATGCTCCGTTTGTTTCGACGTAAAATGATTTCGACGAAATCATTTTCAGAAAAAATGATTTTATCGAAAATATTTTTCGGAGAGAAAGTTTGACCGGATCCGGCCGTTTTGGCCAGATCCGGCTGGATCAATAGCCGGATCCGTCCAGACCCGGCCGGAATTTGGTCTGTCGGTGGCCTGATTCCGGCGTCGGCAGAATTCCGGCGACCGGATGTTGTCGGACTCCGGAGCCGACTGGATCCCGACGACCAACAATTGCTAAATTTTGACGATTGGATATCAAACATGCCTGTAAGAACAAAGAGCTTAATTTCGGAAAACGATTTACGGTTTTAAAAATCGTAAATCGTTTTCCAAAAATTAAAAAAGTTTTTACGGTCAAACCGAAAATGATTTTCGTTAACATTATTTTTGCCCCTACCAAACACCAGAAAATGCCGAAATTATTTTCCAAAAATCATTTTACACCGAAACAAACGGAGCATAAATGACTATTAAATTCACATTTTTTTTATGAATTTAAATTTTTTGAACGACTAATAATTTAACAATTGGTAGGTGATTAATAATTTCGTCGTTGTCATCCTTTTTTTTTTTAATTTTTTTTTTTGCTCTAAGCCATTTGCTCTTTTTGTCATCTAGAAAAATGAAAATGACAAAATGTTAGGCAGGTACCGGTGGACCCTGTACCCGGTCTATCATATCATCCATGATCCAACCAACCTAATAACAGTCAAATAGTTTCATACTAAATTTCCTCGTAAGCCATCTCAATAGAGATCCCATTCTATCAGGCAAGGGCAGAAAACCCTTGTTTTCTGCCCACCAATTACATTTTGACACCTCACAAAATTAAAAGACCCTTTTATTAATTTTGCAAGCCACCCAGACTGCCCCTGCCCAAGCAGCATTCCGCCACAGCCAGGCCGGGCGCCGCCGGCACCGCCCAGGCCAGACCACGCCGGAACCGCCCAGGCCAGACCACGGACCCGCTGCCACCGACCGGGTCAGAACACCAGCCAGGCCAAAACCAACGCCCGTAATGGACCCGCTGCCAGCAGCGCCCAGGCCGGAAGTCGCCGCCAACTCCCGAGTCGGAACACGCCACCGACCGCCCAGGCCGGAACACGCCGCCAACTCCCGAGTCGGAACACGCCACCGAACGCTGCTCCTCCTATTGATCGACGTCCACCCGGCCGACGGAATGGTTGGCCCGAAAGCCACCCCCAGGTTCGGGCCAACCCCAGACCTCGGGGGTGGCCGCGCGGCCTCCCCATGGACCGGGGGTAGCCGCGCGGCCACCCCCCAGTGGTCGGGGGTGGCCGCGCAGTGCCAAGGGTGGCCATCGGGCCAGCCCTAGATGGATCTAGGGTTGGCCCGAAGGCCACCCCGGGGATGGCCGCGCGGCCGCCCCATGGACCGGGGGTAGCCGCGCGGCCACCCCCCAATGGCCGGGGGTGGCCGCGCGGCCATCCCCGGCCAACTTTGGGTCCAAGCAGTTCGTCTTCTCCTTCCCGTACAGGGACTACCCACCACGTTCGTCTTCTCCTTCGAGTTCCGACGCCGTGGAGTTGCCGATCCAGCCGTGGAGCTGCAGCCGAGCTCGAGGACCGGCGTGGCCGCGTGGGGCAGTGGCTGGGAGGAGGGTTTTTTGTTTTTGTTTTTTTTTTCTAAAGACTAAAACTCTAAAGAGAATAATCCGGTGTTTTTGCCTACACTTTCATTTTTGTGTTTTTTTTGTTTCTTGCTGATATGTCAACTTGCTATTGGTGGGCAAAAAGGTGGTGGTTTTTGCCACCACCGAATAGAAGTTATTCCCAATTCTCAATAATTGTCCTCAGATTCTCGTTACGAGGCAATATTACAATGATGGCCGGGGGTAGTTACGGGATGTAGGAAATATTAAAGAAAATCTTTAATGCAGGCGTCACAGCTGGTGATAGAGGGTTACCGCAAAATCTATTAGAGAGAGTGAAAGACATCAAGTAAAATTAAACTTTTGTTTTTTTCAAGATTATTCTCTTTGATTTATACTAATTTAATATACGGAGAGCTATTTATCGGCCCATTCTGATCGATTAGCTTTCTTACTAAACTCTTCTTTCTTACCTTGACACGCAATCAACTATAGATTATAACTGACGATCGATACTGTGACCAGGGATGGAGGTACGTAGGCTGGTATAGGTTATGCATGCCCTCTTTATTTTTTTTTTCAAAAAATAAAATATATTAGCCCAATGACTCTTAACAAATATATATATAAAAAGACCCCTAACATTTGCTCATAATAATTTTTGGCTCCGGCCTGTACGTCTTTGATTATATCTCATGATCAGTCAAGAGGGTCTATGTGAAAGCAGAACGATGAAGAAAATAACAAAAAAAAAAAACAAACAAACATGGTATATATCTATCTTGTCACGGACCACAGCTAGTTGTTTCAGACCCACATGGCATGGGTTACATATCATTTTCATGTCAAGGCTCATAACTTCGTGTTTAGACATGACACACGAAGCGTTTCAATTTATTGGGATATATGGTCATTTAATGAAATGTCATGTTCAATAATTAAGTTATATCATTCATCAAAAAAAATAATTAAGTTATATGGTCGGATGTGGGTCTGCTGTAATCGGTGTCAGGACAGCTTTGATCTGTAAATCAGAGTTATTGAAAGAGTAAAGGGTAAAAGTAATCAATAAATCAGAGTTTGCACTATTTTTTTTTTTTTTTTTTTCTGAATTAGGTGTTTTTTCAACGGTTTTAGATATAATTTCACTATCTCTTTCTCATGAAAAAAACTTGAAAAAAAATTAAAATACACATGCATAATTTATTTTAAGGCACATAATTAAGTCTTTTTTTTTTTTCCTGTACTTTTTTAGGGTTCTTTTCTTCTGATCTGTCAAAGCAGCCCCACGCAATATTCCTCAATGCTGGTGACCTGCGCAGCAGAAGGATCATACCCACCCTTTTTGATATATACGAGCCATTTTATAATATGGAACCCTTTTCAAGGCCATCGTGAAGTGAAGTTCAATCTGATTTCTCGTGCATGTTACTCTACGTACGTAGTTGAATATTGTATCCTCTTCATCTTTTGGAGATCCATTCATGTCGGAGTGTTGTCAGGGAGATTACCCTTTTATTTAAGTTTTTTATAAGCTAAAATTTCAAGAAATGTTAATTGTCACGTAACTGAGTATCACGTGACATTTATCAGGTTTACAAAATTACAAATTGACATTGTTGGAAAAATAATCAGCCCCAAAGACACGTAGGCCTAAAGTAGTATTGGGGCCGAGCTCATCAGGTCGGTCCGTCCAGATCAATTTAAGTACATGATCCGTCGTTATCAACAAAAAATTATCCAAGTATAAATAAATTCATATTCATAAATAATAATATAATAATATATAATGAAATATTTATTAGTTAACTAAAATTCAAATTATGAAAAATAAAAAAAAAAAAATAATAAATTATGTCCAGTCACAGTTTAAAATGTAGACTGACCTATAATAAGATACAACGTCAGTATTGACTCAGGTATATTCTAAGTTCTGATTTTTAATATCCTGAAATCAATAATGTAACTGACTAGCACATACGTACCAGAAACTGTACCAACAGACATGATAATTCACATAATACCGTCCATACCAACTACTAGAATATGAACACCTACAAGAATTTACTAGGAAAAAGATTAAAATAAAAGATTTACTGCCTAAACACTTTCCTTCCCGCTGTCTTATATATACTTCTACTCTTGGATCATGGAAAAGTTGTTGAATGGGGATCGCAGCTGTTGGTCATACCACTACAAAATATAAATGTTTATGAAGGGGCAGTAAAAGTTATTAACCCTTGATTTTTTTTTTTTTTGTATTTTATTCAGTTTTTCCTACAACGTCATTTCATTTTTATGAAAATCATATAAAGTCTATAAAATAGTATTACTCGTTATAATATTCATTATAAAATTAACGATAAGAGGTAATCCATAATGCATTAAAGTTACTTGAAGAAGAATAAAATTAATTGATAAATCCATTAAGATTATTATTTCAAGTCCATCTAAAATTTTATATATGTTAATTACCACATATAATTTTAAGTTTTTTGTTTTTTTTTGTTTTTTGATAAGATGTAACTCGTAATGCATCATTACGTGAAGAAGAAGAAAATTGAAATGCCTCTTTCAAATTCTATAAAGTTGCCATCACTACGTACCCCTCCGTTAAGATTTTTTTAATTAAGAAAATGACAACACACACTGATGGCCGGCATTACTAAATATTTTCAAGAATTTGGTTCCGAAAAAAGTGTTTTTTAATTCCAGGTTTCGTCAATGTATATCCTCTGAATTATTTTATTATGCCATACCTTTCTGATACTGATTGAAGTGATCATGAATTATTGTTCTCCACATGGTTGGTTGCTACTTGCTGCAAACTGATGACTAATTGCAAAAAATAATAATAAAAATAATAATCCACCATTTTTTTTTTCTATTTTTTTTTCTTTAATTATTTATTTAATTAAAGTAATACCAAATGAATTGGATAAGGGGAGAATTGACACAGAATTTAAATAGAAGATAATGGTACCCCATCCTAACTGTTCCCTTGAGGTTAGTACTTATAAAGTTAGTGCTAGCTTTGTTTGTTAATTTTTTTTTTTTTTAAATAAAAATATTAACAAATAATTCAAAATACAAAATTACTTTCACAGATATGTCTCGTTAGAATGCTTTTTTTAAACAAAAAAAAAAAAAATTATCTAAAAGGCATTAACAAACAAAGTCATATAACCAAAAAAGAGTTAAGGTCCAACAGAATTGATAGAGATAGTACAATACTTAAACTTGGATAGTTCATTCTAAATAAACCGCCTAGAATACATAAGCACATAAAAATTGTGAACCAGAACTAACCAATGCATTTCAAAAGGGTAACTAATCACCCATTTGGCTACTTTGAAGGTGGTCGAACTACTCTTTTTTGCCTCAAGAGTGGTTCAATCACCCTCGACTTGGACTTTGGGGTGGCATCTTTGTGGCAAAAAAAAAAATAGAAGTGGTTTAGCCATCAAGACCTAGCAACTATGGTGATTCAATTCGGGTCATTAGGCCACCCACATAGAGCAGAAGGGTTGGTTGCCACCTCTTTAATTATCCACACATATATAAGGAGAATGAGAGAGAGAAAATCTTTTAGTGATGGACCAATGGTTGTAGATTGACAGTGGTGGTTTGATAGCGAGTGTGGAATTACTGTAGTTATGGTGGAGGTAAGGGAACTCCACCGTCCATGAATGGAAAGAGATAGAGATAAAGTTTATAATTTTTAATATGTATTGATGATATAATAAATTTTAAGCGTCTGGTTAAGTTTTTAATTTCAAAATATGTTATTTGAAAACGTTGTTGAAAAAAAACACATCGTACCTAGGGATTTAAATCGCAATCTTTAACTAATGTAATCCAAACGGTCTGTTTTATGCAATTTAATTTAAAAATCATATTTTTTATATAGAAAATCTTAATACCAAAAACACGTTTGTAAGCCCAAATTAAAAATTATTGCACCTGTTCAATACCTAAAGCATTGCACTGAATTTCGAGCCCAATCAAAAATTGTCTGTTCCAGGACTATTAGGCAGTTGGAGACCACTTCTTTTTACCAGAAAAAAGAAGCCGTCCTGTCTATCCAGTTTCACATGGCTCTAACTTTTCCGTTACCCTTGTAGCAGACAAGGTTCAAGGTTGTGGTCACGTTTGTCTTCATTGAGTGACGGGTTGGTTGCCACATGCATTCATTTACGATGACACCGATTTCATTTAACGAGAAAGTAAATGTTAGATGTACTGCATGAGCATAACATAAGCACAATAACGCCTCACATCTTACGTGATGGTGGAGTTTAGTGCGTAGGGCTTATTCTCGTGTGAAATGGTGTTGTGTCCATGTTATACCATGTAATGCAACAATCAAATCTCTAAGGAGAAATATGAATTTTTGTCAACTTTTTACACGATTAAAAATATAATTATTGCGTGTGACAGGAAATTATATGATAGTTGTGATTTTTATTTTTATTTTTTCAAATAACCTATGATTCCTGTTATATAAGATAATTGTATTTTTATTTGTATGAAAAATTGGCAGGGAAGCATCTCTCTTCATTGTCATTTAATGGCGATTGAAAGGCAAAAAAAATAAAAACAAACAAGTTTTGTGTGTCAAGTCGTTTAGAAATTTATACCCTAACCAAACGCAGGTTGGTGATAATAGAATTCAATTTTCTAATTAATTTGAAAAATACTAAAGCATTTACTGTAGTTTTTTTTTTTTGGCTCATTCTGTTGGGAAATGTGCATCACCCGACAGTTAAAACCTGTAGACAAGACAATGATACATAAGTAGTCAGGAATTAGTATCCTGAGTAAGGCAGCATGGTGCACGATTAGGTAACCAAAACCTGAAAAATTTGGGGTTCTGCAGATACGATCCCAATTTCATGCTTGGCAGTGTCAGGTCATCTTACCGACCACCGTTAAAGGTGTACCCGTGTACTATTCATAATAAGGTGTTTGAAATCCCAAAAAATCCGGAACAACCATACCTTACAACTGTTACATGGACCTATAAATAACAGGTCATGAGGTAATTTTTCGCACGAGCATAAAAGAGTTTTTGAAGAATATATACATCAATCTAACTTGAGCGTCGGAGGAGGATTCCCAATGGAAACCCCGGTGTATCCTTCGCGTTTTGCAGGAAATCGCAACCATATGGAGGAAGCGAAGCCTCTTACGTCACCGCATCGAAAACTGTACCAACACATTCTATGCTAATTTGACACTAATTTTTTAATAAAAAATAAAATACAGCTTGAAACCAGTTCTTCTTCTATTCCTCTTTTATTATGTGTCAAGTCAGAATAGAAAAATCAAAAAAATACCATAGTAGATGCTCTAACATTTCATAATTAATTTAGGGAAACAAATTTTTTACAAATTGATTTGTAGGAAACTCATACAAATCAACCTCTAAAAGCGACATGTGCCCTTTAAAGTATTAAAAAAGCATTTGCAATGCACATGCAATTTAAAAAATATTTGTTTCTCACATGCAAATGACTCACTTCACTATTAGGAGTTGGTTTGTATAAAATTTCATACCGATCAGTCTAAGAAAAATTTCTATCCTTAATTTAGGGTGCAAATAGTAGCTTCCTCATGTGTACATAATCGGCCTACCCCATTATAATTTATAGCCACAAACAAAAGAAAATTAATGACTATATCCTTCTCCACCTAAAAAGACACCCATCCGCTCATGTGCTGCAATTATCCCCCCTCCCCCAAACAAAAAAAAAAATGTCCTGCACTTCAGTAAATAAAGAAAAATGTTACATTTATATAAACTTTTACAAATAATACCTTACTAACCGATTCAAAACTTATTTATTAGAAATTATCAAAATAATTAATAAAAATAAATGCTACGAACAGCCATCACTCTAAAACAAAACTCTTCTGCCTCTTTGCCTTATTTGCCGAAGCATTTTTCTTCACTGGCGACTTTACGCTCTTTAGCTTTACCACCAATTTTCTCACTGACACCGCCTTCTTCCCCGACTACATGTCCCTTAGTCGACTTTGCCTTAACCAGGTACAAAGTCAACACAATTCCATCCTCAAATTACCAAATAAGTCCAAACCAACTAATCCAATTTTAGCACATCAAGAACTACCCACACGCCCAAACCCATATATTTTCATCATCATTATTTTTTTTTTTCTTGGAAAATATTCTAATTTTCACAAAAGTAAGAAATACCCACTCGCTGTTACATTTACGCCCAATCACATCCAGAGCTTGAAAATCGAACAAAATTTTTTGAAGATGGGTAAAATATTTGGCAGATTAAAAAATAATGTTTTCTTTGATCAAATTCCATGAAAGCTGGCGTGGTCCCTCTACGAACAACAGGCCATGAAGTCCCAGTTTTTTTTATAAAAAAAAAAAAAAAAAAAATACAAAGAAAGACAGAGAGGAATGTATAAACCATAGCACAAGAAATCAGGCCCTTCAAGAGGAGGATAAAAATGTGTAGTGGGTAGGTTCTGACTTGTGAGTCATTTTGCTTGTGACCCATTTGCGATTCAGGGGAGAAGAGCGTAACCAGAAAGGGATTGGGGTCTTTGGATTAGGGGGAGACAAAAACCAGTGGATTTTCACGAAACAGTGTAGGTTGAGCAAAAGCCAAACGCCATTTTTTTTTTTTTTGAACGAAGTAATTCTTCTCATTGAGAAAGATGACTATTACAGTCTAGAGACTAAAAAGTCTCTAATACAAACAGAGGAAATAAACAAAGACATATTATCAGTCCAGACATTACAAAGACCAAGTGAAGAAGCCCTTCTAGCAAGACAATGGGCCACTTCATTGACATCTCTAAGACAGTGACTCCACTTACAATCAGAAAACTCACCAACTTTCTGTCTAATGGCATCCAAAAAATGACCAATTCTGTCGAGGGAATAATCAAGATCACAAACACCTTTGATAATTTGCAAAGAGTCACCCTCACTCACAACATTCACATAACCCAACTCACAACAGAACTCCAAAGCAAAAAGGGCAGCCATGGCTTCAGCACAAACCGGTTCTGCAACAGCCCTAGAAATGCCACATTTAGCTGCAACTACAAAACCTTCAGCATTTCTAATCACACAACCCAAACCAATCAAAGCAGATTTTACATTCAAAGAAGCATCCCAATTAATTTTCACAAAACCAGCCACAGGAGGATTCCAGAATTTGCAAGAATTAGAACTATCAACTCTGGAAACCAGCGACAGCGGCTTCCTCATATTACATTTTTGGAAGTCTTGGAAGAGATGAGAAGCTTCAAGGCATACCTTCAGAGGAGGAGAAAACTGTCCTTCAAAAATTAGCTTGTTTCTTCGAAGCCAAATCCTATGTAAAATAACCACAGAAAGACTCAGCATGTCAGCATTTAACTTAGATAATAAGCAAGAAACAAGATCAACCATGTCCGAAAAAAAAGAGGGGGATTTCTGACAGAAAACAGGTCCACAGCCCCATACATCTTGAGCACCCGGACAACACCACAGAGCATGAACAACAGATTCCCCCTCTAGTTGACAGCAAGGGCAACTTTTTCCACGAGGTAGTTTATGTAAAAAAGAATCTTAACCGTTCATTTTTTTTACGGCAGATGAAACTACAACACTAAAGCCAGATCCTTTTTAGTAAGACTTTTTTTATAAAAATTTAAGTACATGTAGCAAAACACTTCAATTACCAACTAAACAGTTGAATTAGACATTTTCGTTGAACTAAACAGTTGAACAGGTTATTGTTGGCGTGAGCTGTAATATAATGTAAAACAGGAAAGTATATTTCCCTATTATAGAAGGAAACCGATTGTGCTGTGATTATGGCACGATACTAGGCTCGATACTTGTATAGGCCGAAATAGAGTGTAGAGGTTTTTTCTATTTAAATTGTATTGAATCAATGTGAAATACACAACAGAAAATTCTACCAATTCTAATATTGTTGACATGGTATCAGAGCCAGGTTCCGATCCTGGGACCTGTGGACAACATCCAGAGCGATGTACTCCAGATGCGACCATTCCCCTCCATCGAGCAGGCCTACGCCCATGTTCGTCGAGAGGCCCTCCGGCAGGCGGTCATAAGCGCCGGCGATCCCGACAGCACCTCTGGTGTCGTCCTTGCCACCAAGGGACTGAAGTTGAATCCAACCCCTTCATATGCTGGTGCGGCCTCCAGCCCTCACTCGAGAAGACCAAATGTGACCCCTAGGTCACGAAATTCCGGAACTACCCCTGATGGCTTGAAGTGTTCTCATTGTGGAAAACAGAATCATACAAGTGAAAATTGTTTTAAAAAAAATGGCTATCCTGACTGGTGGTATGAATTGCAGGAAAAGAAAAAAAATGATGGAACGGGTACAGATGCAAGCACGGGCAAGGTGGATGTAGCGTCAGCCGAACCCCACCTTTCTCTAATTCCACAGGCCCAGTCCCAGGATGAGGGACCCAACTCAAATATAGGTAACGTTGGTTCGGGTTTAGCTACCTCTTCAGGTAAGGGTGACCGTGATGCCTGGCTTCTTAACTCCGGAGCCTCAGACCATATGACTTTTGATGAGACCAAATTTATTACTAGATCCCCCCCGCGACGCACCAGTGTTGCAAATGCTAATGGGGTCGTCTCTCCGGTCACCGGGGCCGGCACCGTGTCATTATCTCCGTCTCTACAATTATCACATACATTACTTGTTCCCTCGCTCTCACATAAATTAATGTCTGTTAGCCAAGTTACTGAAGAATTAAACTGTGTTGTACTCATTTATTCTACATTTTGTCTTCTTTAGGATATTCTCACCAAGGATATAATTGGGCGTGGTACTGAACGGGGGGGCCTATATTACGTGGATGACATCAACATGGGGCATGTTCTTCACGTACGAAGTGATGGAAGGGAACGACAAATTTAGTTATGGCATCAACGATTGGGGCATCCGAATTTTGGTTATCTGAAACATGTATTACCTGATCTTTTTTCTAATATGGTGATCTCTGATCTTAAATGTACTACATGCATTGTAGCCAAAAGTCATCGTAGTTCATATTTACCAAGTTTGAATAAAAGTATTGTTCCATTTACTTTAGTTCACTCTGACGTATGGGGTCCCTCTCCTGTCTCCACTAGTTCAGGAGTTCGTTGGTTCGTCATTTTTGTTGATGACTGTACGCGTATGACATGGTTGTACTTGATGAAACATAAAGATGAGGTATTCTCAATCTTCCAATCATTCCATGTGATGATCCAAACTCAGTTTTATGCTAAACTTCAAGTTATCCACTCCGACAATGGCGACGAATATGTCAATCAACGCTTCCGCACCTACTTTGACCACCATGGACTTCTTCATGAAACATCTTGCCCTTAAACCCCTCAGCAAAATGGTGTAGCTGAGCGAAAGAACCGTCTTATCCTTGAAACTGCCCGAGCTCTACTGCATGGTCATCATGTGCCTACTCGATATTGGCCCGATGCAGTCTCCACTGCTGTCCACCTTCTTAACAGACTTCCGTCCAAAGTCTTACAGCTTCAGACTCCTCTCCAGGTCTTGGCGTCTCATGTCTCCTTACCCACGCTCCTCATGCTACCTCCCCGAGTATTTGGATGTGTGGCCTTTGTGCATCTTCATAAGAACCAACGCTCCAAATTGGACCCTTGTGCCCTCCGCTGTCTTTTCTTGGGCTACGCCGTGCACCAGAAAGGTTATCGATGCTATGACCCCTCTACTCGCCGCATGTATGTCACTATGGATGTCACCTTCGTCAAGTCTGAACTTTTTTTCCCAGCTCCCAATTCTACCCTTCATGGGGAGACAAGAGATGAAGAGCAGAATTGGGTACACTTTGATTGGTCTACAGTACCTGACACAGGAACAAGTGAAGCACCACAATCAGAGATAGGTGAGCCCATAGGGTCAGATGAACACACCGAGCAACCTACGGAGCAGCATGCATCATCAGAACATGACACACCTCTAGAAGTTGAGACAAGCCCCCCCCCCACTCTACAGTACCTGTCGTCCCATCTCCTGAGAATATCGCTAAGGTAAGCAATCTTGACACACAGTCTGATATCAGTAACTTAAATACTCATGCTGGATATACACTGCCGTTCAGGGAAAATCGTGGCAAGCCACCGAAAAGATACTCTCCGGAGGATGAAGAGCGAAGATCAAAGTACCCAATCGTCAACTATGTGTCTACCAGAAGATTATCTGAACCCCTTAGAGCATTTGTGCACGTACTTTCCTCGACTCAAGTTCCAGCTGGAGTTCAGGAAGCTTTGTCTAATCCAAAATGGACTCAGGCAATAAAGGAAGAGATGGAGGCACTACTAAAGAACGACACATGGACCTTAGTTCCACTACCTGAAGGGAAGAAAGCAGTAGGATGCAAATGGGTATTCTCCATCAAACACAAGGCAGACGGATCTATAGAAATATACAAAGCAAGACTGGTGGCAAAAGGCTATACGCAGACATATGGGGTAGACTACCAAGAAACGTTCTCACCAGTTGCAAAACTAAGCACTGTAAGGATTTTGATATCTCTTGCAGCCAACCTTGACTGGCCACTACATCAATTCGATGTAAAAAATGCTTTTCTACATGGTGATCTTGAAGAAGAAGTGTACATGGATCTTTCCCCATGATACACGGCATCCACAGAAACCAAAGTTGTGTGCAAACTACAACGAGCACTGTACGGTCTGAAACAGTCACCTCAAGCGTGGTTTGGGCGATTTAGTATGGCAATGCGAAAATACGGGTTCAAGCAAAGTAACTCAGATCATACACTATTCATCAGGCATAGATTAAGCAAGGTAACTGTGCTAATAGTATACGTGGATGATATGATTATTACGGGAGATGACAAAGAAGAAATATCAAGATTACATAAGGAATTGGCCACTGAATTTGAAATGAAGAACTTGGGAGGACTCAAGTACTTTCTAGGAATTGAAGTTGCCAGGTCCAACCAAGGAATATTTCTCTCCCAAAGGAAGTACGTGTTGGATGTTTTAATAAAGGTAGGAATGTTGGAGTGCAAGCCAGCTGATACTCCAATTGTTCAAAATCACAGACTCGGAGAATACCCAGACCAGACACCAACGGACAAAGGGAGATACCAAAGGTTAGTTGACAAACTAATATATCTCTCACACACTCATCCAGACATTGCATATGCGGTAAAGGTAGTTAGTCAATTCATGAATAATCCTAGTGAAGGTCACATGGAGGCTGTAATCCGGATACTGAGGTACTTGAAGGCGTCTCCTGGAAAGGGGCTCATGTTTTCAAAGAATAGTCATTTAAAAATTAATGGATATACAGATGCAGATTGGGCAGGAAATATCTCGAACAGAAAATCCACTTTAGGATATTTGATGTTTGTTGGCGGAAATTTAGTCACATGGAGAAGCAAGAAACAAAAGGTGTTAGCACTCTCTAGTGCCGAAGCAGAATTTCGGGGAATGGCAAAAGGACTATGTGAACTACTTTGGATCAAGAGGCTTCTTACTGAACTCGGGTTTACTCCTAATTCAGAAATGGAGCTTTTCTGCGACAACAAAGCTGCTATCGCAATATCCCACGACCCAGTCCAACACGATCGTACAAAGCATGTGGAAGTAGATCGCCACTTCATCAAAGAAAATCTGGAGGAGAAAATAATCCGCTTTCCATTTGTGAAGTCCGAAGATCAATTAGCAGATATACTCACAAAAGTGGTATCAAGTAAAAAGTTTTACAACTCACTTAACAAATTGTGCATGAGAGACTTGTATGCATCAACTTGAGGGGGAGTATTGGCGTGAGCTGTAATATAGTGTAAAACAGGAAAGTATATTTTCCTGTTATGGAAGGAAACCGATTGTGCTGTGATTATGGCACGATACTAGGCTCGATACTTGTATAGGCCGAAATAGAGTGTAGAGGTTTTTTCTATTTAAATTGTACTGAATTGTTAGGGAATTTCCCACCAACACTGTTGAGGATAAGGGAACAGAGTAGGGGCCCATAGTTGCAAGCAAGGCAAGTCTTAGTGAAGGAGGGGGAAAAACCACTTCAATTAATATATTTGTCTTATTAATCGATGGCCAGCTGCTGCCACTTAGGAAAAGCATGAGCTACAGTGAGAGATGACCACTTGGGTCCGCTGGAAAAATTAATTATGGAAAAGAAAGGCATCTTCAGGTAATAAATGGTGATACAAAAAATAATAAGGAAGGCAAACATATAAAAATGTAGTATTTTTTTTTTCTCTTTTCACATATATGAAAAAACAATACCCTCTTGTTTTCAAAAAGTCACAAAGAAAAAAGCTCTTCTTTCTTCTGGTGAATTTGTTCTAACTTGATCGTCGGAGGAGGCGTGGCCGGGACACCCCCGACGACCCTTTGTTTTGCAAAATCCTTGAAGAAGATTCAATCAACGTTCGTTGTTCCGGGGAGGTCCGCAATCCGAGGACAATCTAGGATCAACACGTCATCAAGCTAAAAATCCCTTTAACATGAATCAATGTGAAATACACAACAGAAAATTCTACCAATTCTAATATTGTTGACGGTTATAACTGATTTCAAATTATATGAAGCTAGGTTATATTAAATTTATTAAAATTAAATATTGAATTAGCCGGTGTTCATTTCAATAGCGAAGAGTCAGATAGTTAGTAAAAAAAAAAATTGACCTTTTTCCAATGTAAATAGCCAATAGGGGTGTGCATGAGAGGTGGTCGAGTCGAAAAACCTCCAATTCTTTTATCCAATTCTGTCTTGCCTTCGCCTCTAAAACGTTGGAAGCAAAATCAGACAAAAGCGTATGTAGGAGATGACAGAGACGAAGAGATCTAAGATCTCCGACGAATTAGACTCTCCGTCTTCATCTGAGACAGGGACTCTCTGTCTCACAAAACGCTTCAAGGTGAAGCCAAAGAGACGATATTTAAGAGAACGATTTGAAATGAGAACGAAGATCGAGTTTCGTCTTCCAGGTGGGTGCATGCGGAGAAATACTAGAGAAAGGAAAAGATTAGTCTAAAACCAACTGCACAACTACAAGTGAACAGTAGTAAAGAGACTTTCTGAGTTTAAAACCATGAATATTTTAACACCATTTTACCTTATTAACAAATAAACTAAACATAGAATAATGTTGTTTTATTAATTATGCTTAAAAAACATCTATTCCCTCCGCGTATTTTCGTAGACAAAATTACGGCTTCCATTCCTCTTGTTGGAACCGGTCCGCACGGATTAAAATTTAAATTTAAAACCGCGTCCGCGGCAACATGGAAAGTCAAAAAGCGGGTAATTTGTAACAGCGCTAAATGTGAAAGTAAATGTGAAAGAAAGTCTCGTCAACTACGCTTCCGTACTCCATGCATCGCACGTGTCACTAAAAGTCCTGGGAAGAAAAAAGAAAAAACCCAGCAAAAACTGCCGTATATGCCCCCGCAAAACTAAAGTAGGACACGTGAACAAATCCTGCCTATATTAAGAGAAAATCAGAAAATAAAAAGATTACTTACGTGTTGAGAGCAACGAAATTAACGCCATTGCTCTGTTTCTGTTATAATCTCCTCTCTTCAACAACCACTATAAATAGCTGTTTTTGCACTTTCTCTTGGGTGTGGTTCTGAGAATTCCTTTCAAGATAAGGCTGTCAATAAACAAACCTTCAAAGAATCGTATTTCAAATCCCTTTCCTTCTACGTTGCTCTGATTTTGTTGTTTTTTTTGTCTTCTCTATTAAGTGAATGTGTTTTCGATGCGAAGGGTGGAGGTTTCGGAATTGTTAAACGATGGCACAGATCGAGAACGAGTCCGAGGACGCCGAGTCGGAAACGTCGTCGTCGTCGGAGGTGAACCTGTTCGGGAAATACGAGTTGGGGAAGCTGCTGGGGTACGGAGCCTTCGCCAAGGTGTACCACGCGCGGAACGTGCGCACGGGGCTGAGCGTGGCGATCAAGGCCGTGAGCAGGCAAAAGGTTCTCAAAGGCGGGTTCGTGGCGAACATTAAGCGGGAGATCGCTATCATGCACCGGATGCACCATCCGCACATCGTGAAGCTCCACGAGGTCCTCGCCACCAAGACCAAGATCTACTTCGTCATGGAGTTCGCCAAGGGCGGCGAGCTGTTCGGGAAGATCGCCAGGGGGCGGTTCAGCGAGGATCTCAGCCGTCGGTACTTCCAGCAGCTGATCTCCGCCGTCGGATACTGCCACTCGCAAGGTGTATTCCACCGAGACCTCAAGCCTGAGAATCTCCTCCTCGACGAGAACTGGGACCTGAAGGTCTCCGATTTCGGTCTCAGCGCCGTCACGGACCAGGTCCGACCCGACGGGCTGCTCCACACGCTGTGCGGGACGCCCGCCTACGTGGCGCCCGAGATTCTCTCCAAGAAAGGCTACGATGGTGCGAAGGTGGATATCTGGTCATGCGGCGTCATACTGTACGTTTTGAACGCTGGTTACTTGCCGTTCAACGACCCGAATCTCATGGTGATGTACAGGAGGATCTACAAGGGCGAGTTTCGGTGCCCGAAATGGACGTCCCCAGATCTGCGGCGACTCATTATGCGGCTTCTCGACACGAACCCCGAGACGAGGATCACCGTCGATGAGATCGTCGGGGACCCTTGGTTCAGTAAGGGTTACAAGGACGTCAGGTTGCGTGACGAGGACATGGACGGTTTTGATCTGAAGGACGACAAGTGCGTGAAGCACCTGAACGCCTTCGATTTGATCTCGTTATCGTCCGGTTTCGACCTGTCCGGATTGTTCAGTGACTCCGATATTTCGGTCCGTGGGGAGCGGTTTGTATCGGGGGAGACACCAGAAAGGATAATCGAGCGAATCGGCGAGGTGGCCGAGACGGAGAATGTGATGGTGACGAAGAAGGATTGGGGGGCAAAGTTGGAGGGGCAGAATGGAAATTTCATGGTGGTTATAAAGGTTCACCGGTTAACGGATAGTCTGGTGGTCGTTGAGGTCCGGAAGAGTCGGAAGAGGGAGAGCGACGTTGGAGCTGGCCAACAAATTTGGGAAGATAAGTTAAGGCCACAGCTCATTGATTTGGTCTATCAACCGCAAGCGCCGGTTCCGGGTGAATAAAAAAGTGACGTGCCGAGTCCATAAAGTGTTGGTGGGGTATGGATTCTGTGTAATTTTATTGTAATTATTATAATCATTTATAATATATTGGACCATTGGTGGGGCAGCCAAAGGGTCCACCACGCATCCATGATCAGCACGAAATCGTGCAGAGAACAACAAAAAGAAAAAGAAAAACAGATCATCAGCATGAATCAACAAAAAGTAACGTGTACATTATAACCTGTCGCACTCATTTTATATTGGGCTGAATTTTAAATATTTATTTTAAGTAAATTACTTAAAACATGTTAGATTAATAGATGTAAAGTGAGGTTAATGAGTAATTTACTTGCATGGATCTTCCTTCTCAATGGGCCTCTTGTATATTTTTTTTGCAACTTCGGAATACGTTTAGTAAGCAAAAGAATCGTTTTTACTGAAAGTGAAATGGAATCCATATCATATTTTCTAACATTAAAGTTATTCTATTTCATATCTTTCCAATTTTTAGTAAAAGCATTTATTTATTTATTATTTTTTTTGTAATGAAATAGTTATTCCGAACATTAAACTTAACCTAAGTTAGGTATGTAGAATAGCTATTTCATTAAAGAAAAAAAAATGAATAACTTTTATTAAGAATGGAATAAGGTAGAATAGAATAGCATTGATATTAAAGTATATGATAAGGATTTAACACTTGGAATAATCATTTTCTCATGGGCAATGAGAATGACTATTCCAAAGACAATTTCATTTCACGTTCTTCTATTTTCAATAAAAATTATTTGTTATTCTAATAAAATAGTCATTATGTGTGCCAAACATAACCTTAAGTATTAATTCCCATTTGGCATCTAGAGGCTTAAATATATAAAAGAAGCAGTTTCCCTTGCATATCAATTGTCTGGCACTACCTTATCATTTTTAATGTGGGGCTTATTAATTTAAAATTATTAAAATAATTAATAAAAAGAAATGTTACGAGTACCAATAAATAATTTTCACATCATTTTAGTAAAAAAAATTTATAAAAGTTTAAGCTCATGTAAAATTTATTTTTTAAATAACTATTAAATTTGAGAGAAATCATTATTAAATTTTGTTTTAACAAGTTTACTTTAAAACCAGTACTTGCTTGCATTTTCCGCGTCAATAATGTACCAGTCCATTATTTTTATTTATTTTTTGGATAGATTCCCTTTAGATGTAGTTGGTGATTAAGGTCAATGGCATTATTGTATTGGCATCTTTTGCGATTTGCAATTCAATATTTTATGTTAAAAAAGAAAAAGCGATGGCAATCCAGTCAATAATGTACCAGTCCATTTGAGAATATAGTTGGATTCTGATTTTTTTTTTTTTTTATCTTTTAAAAAATAATTATATTTTATATAATTTTTTTAAATTTTATCTCGTAAAGTTAAATTTTAAAATTTACATAATAAATTCAAATTAAATTCAAATTTCAAAAAATCCAACATCAAATCAAACATGTAAGAATTCATTAGGGGTGGTGTTGTTCCATTCAATAATGTAGGAATGCATTAATGGGAGTTGACAGAGTTGTTGTTGGGTGAGTGGTGCTCAATGACTCCCCTCCCCTCTCCTTAGGGTGAATTTTTTTTTGTTGAGCGAAAAAAAGAAAAAAGAAAAAAAAAAGTGATTTATATGATATAAAGTAAAAAAAAATTATATTAAAAAGTAAAAAATTTTGTATTGTAGTGAGTTTTTTTATTTAAATAATAATGAAAAAAATTGTTAATATGATATAAAAAGTAAAAAAAGTTTAGAATGTTTTAAAGTTAATGTTTTTTTAGAGAGGTAGAAATAAGGAGAAGGAAGGAGAGATGAGTTATTAAACAGGGTCTCAATTGGTCCTTATCAAACAAAACTCGTACCCACTTATCAGAAGAAAAATGTAACTACATTCTAAATTGTACGGGCGATAAATAGTAGACCTAACAAGGGCATTCGAGCCAAAATCGAGGATTGTGCGTCCGTAAACTTGTAGTGCTAACGTGACAATCTAATTAACTTTTCAATCAATTTTTATTAAAAAAAACAAAAAAAAAACGATTGATTGAAACTATCACGTTAATATTGTAAAATAATTATGAAATAAAAATATAGTATCCAACATTACTCCTTAGGAAAATTATTTCGACTCTAATAATTGTAAGGGACCCATGCCATAAAGAAGATGCAAACCGACTTTGTTTATTTGTTTGAGTCGTTTGTTTATATTTTGGTGTAATTACATTTTTCCTTCATGAACAATCAACTTTTGCGCAAAGCCCCCACAAACTACCAACTCGATCAAAATAGATGATTCAACTACCAAACGCAACCATTTTCCCTCCTTCCGTCAGTCAGAGGGTTAAAACAAACGGTCAACGATCGTCACGTGCTGTTTTACATAGGGGCATGTTAGAAGATGGTAGTTTATGGGGGGAAAATAGGAAGAAAATGAGGGTAAAACAGCATGTAACGGTCACGTGACCCATTAATCGTTTATTTTAACCCCTTTGACTGACGGAAGGGGGGAAAATTGTTGTCTTTGGTAGTTGAATGCTCTATTTTGGTCGAGTTGGTAGTTTGTGGGGGTTTTGGACAAAAGTTGATAGTTCATGGAGGGAAAATATAATTACCCCTTATATTTTTGTTTTGATAAGAAAAAATAAAAGACAATAATAATGTTGCTTAACCATTATTATTGATATGCTGTTGGCTTATTATTGACATTAGTGTTGATCATTATTGACATTAACCACTTATGTTATGATCACAATTGTGACCCACCAACAGTCGCCCACTCGGGGATTAACATTGCATTGGAGATTGGGATGGGGATTCAAATTGCAATCAATCCGAACAGACAATGATAGAGGGGGTTTGATGGGTCTTTTTCATCCGGGTATCTTGGGGTGTTGAGCTCACATGTTCAGAAAGGTACATCCTAAAAATTCTTCTGGTTTGGAAAAAGATTAAACTTTTAATAAAAAAATTTCTGGCTTTGCGTAATTGTAGTCTTGTCTGTTTGGCATCTTAGAAATCTTTTGGGTGGTTATTCTTCAGGAATTGGTCCATTCTGGATGGATTGTGTGGTGAAGATTGGTTGGTAGACGTTCAATGAGGAACCAAGGACTTGGTCCATTGAAGGACTGCCACAAGCACGTCCTAGCAAAGGACATTTCCCAGCGAATTTGTTGTTTGAAGAATGGTTCTTTTGAATTCCATTTGTTTTTTTTTCTCAAGTGACACTTGCCGCTGGGATATACTTCCTAAGGAAAGAAACTATAATTTTTTCTTACCGGTATCGGATTCTGCTGACATGGCAGTGTCAATCAATTTTGTTAACAACGGCTGATTGACTGTACCATGTCAACAGGGTGAGATAGTGGTGGGTATAGCATTACTTCACTAACAATCCACGTATATTGTGTATGAGTAATGTTATATACTATATCTTATTTCACTGAGTTGATGTGACAGTGACAATCAAACTTTTTTTTTTTTTTTTTTTAATAAGGGTTAATGGGCATTATCATATTAACCCAAAGAAATAAGAGTTAGATAAGGGTGTAGTATATATAGCATCACTCATTCTCTATTTACTCCTCCTTTTCTTCTATTTACTCCTCCTTTTCTTTTCTTTTTTTAATTGAAAAAAAGAAAAAGAAAAAAAAAGGAGGGGGTCTTAAGGCAAAAGGAAGCATTTCCTTTTGGGATGTGTGACATTTCCCCAAAAACTTTGAATTATTATCTTGAAACTTATCATCTTCATCATAAATTATTTTGATTGCCCTGACATGACCTTGTTGAAGTATTAATTAAGTAATTAAATTTATCTCTTTGTATCTGTATAAGCTTTTAGGACAAATGGTAATTTAACAGGCCTGACCCAATAATGAAATCCCCCTAAAAAGCATATGATAAAATGGAGATCAAACAATTTAATTGATTTGAACACCCGAAATACAAGAACTTGGAGAAATGAAGTTTGAACAAATCATGCAACTATATATATATATATATATCACATAGAATTTTATTTAAATTCCATATGGTTTTACTTTTTTTTATAAATTACTTTACTAAAAACCAAACTCATAAAACCACAAATTTATCCTTAAATCTTTTTCTTTAGCCCAAGATTTATCTTTGCTTGAATATGAATATTCAAACAAGTAGAAAATCATTGTCAATAAATTTATGACTAATGACTAACCAGCTATAATTTGCTTTAGTAGAACCAAAACAGAAAAGAAAATAATATATATATATATATACTGGTTAAAAAAATTTATCTCTGGCACTATATTTGACCAGAATTGGATGATTGTGAAATTCTCCACCTTTTAAAAAAAAAATATTTTCTTCAAATTTATTTGTATTCCTCTTTTATTTTGAAATGAAAATTATCTTCTTGTTCCAACAAACAAACAAAAAAATTAACCTACAACTTACTTACACGTGCTAGCATATTTTAAAAAAAGAAAATAACATATTTTAAACACATGTTAACACGTGTCAAGAAGTTATAAAAAAGTTTTGAAGGGGTTGTAGGTCTAAAATTTTGTTAGACTCTAGGCGATGTATCCTGTTCTTTTGGGCCTACAAAGGTGTACTATCATGTAGGAACCCATTTACATTGGTAAGAAAATTTCCTGAGAGGTCCCAGCAGATATGGATGAACTAGGCCCAATATTAGTCATGAGCTCGCTCCAAACTGGGCCACTGGCCCATTACACTATATATGTGTCCTTAATATGAGGTCTGCTTGTGCAAGGCATTGTCCTAAATGGACTGGGAGTGGGAGCTGCCCATTAAAAAAGAACATGCTTCAATCATTTCTTAGGAGCTTGTTCTAAAACTGGGATCCTTTACCATGATCACTAAAAATAATAATAATAATAACCTTAGCTACCATTTTAACATTATGTGACTAAAAGAGTACAAGGAAGGTAAATAAAAACTAAACTAAAATCATATGCAATGAGCATAGATCATCTAATCCTAAAAAATTACTGTACAGTGAAAAAATAAGATGAGAGAGAGAGAGAGAGATTACCTTAAACTTGAAGAGTTTTAGCATCTACTTGAACACCATTGCAAAATCCATTTCTCACTTCATTTACCAAATCATCCCCCCTCAATCCCTTGCAAAATCCGAAATTTCCCAAAAGACCCTCTCCCCAATCCCAAAGATGTAACACAATGAAAGTCCCAATTCCACCTACCAACCCATAGGCTATAGAATATGTCAATGGCATCAATATTATGGTCACAAACGCAGGAATGGCCTGCCTCATGTCATCCCACTCAATCTCCACCACAGATCTCATCATCATCACCCCGACTAAGATCAACGGCGGCCCTACTGCCCACGTAGGGATAGACGCCAACAACGGCGTAAAGAAAAACGCCAAAAGGAAGTGCATCCCCACCGTTAACGCCGTCAACCCCGTTCTCCCGCCTTCTCTGATTCCCGTTGATGACTCTATAAATGCCGTCACTGGAGAGGTGCCAAGTAGCGACCCCACCACAATTGATGCAGCATCAGACATAAAAGCGAAATATTGACCCTCAAATTCACCGTTGAGATCAGTGAAACCTGCAAATCTGGCCATTGAATATAGCGTACCGGTGGTGTCGAGGATGTCGACGTATAAGAACGTGGCCAAAGCCTCCCAAAAATGTCCCTTTCCCATAATACCCTTGAAGCTTAGGGCCCCAGCCGTACTCTTAATCACATGCACATCAACTACCTTCTTGAAATATTGGTACCCAGAGTTTCCCAACTCCGTATTGGGAAAAGCAGTTACGGCGGTGTTTCTAAACCAAGAAACCGCCGTCACAAAAACTATACCGTAAATCATAGCGCCTTTGATGTTCTTCACGAGGCAATAAGCTATTATGACGAACCCGACAACACCAAGCCAAAATGTCGGGCTCTCCATTCGGTGATTCAAGCAGAGGACATCGGCCGAGACGGAACCTCCAGGTAGTAAGGAAACGGTACCATTGGGTAAAGTTAAAACGGGGGCTAACGCTGCCCGGGAGGATCTCGGGCAGGCTCCGAGTGTGACAAGGGTCGAAGAACTGTATCCGACGAGCCCGATACCCTGGTTGTTCTGTAGCCCAATAAAGGCGAGAAAGAGACCGATACCGGCGGAGGAAGAGACTCGGACCGGTTTGGGGACGAGTTGGGCGAGTTTGGCACGTAAACCGATGGCTGAGATGAAGAGGAAGATTAAACCTTCCATGAAAATGGCTGCTAAGGCAGTTCTGTAGGGTATGTTACCGGAGCCGTGGAACCCCACAACGGTATAAGCGAAATAAGCGTTTGTGCCCATACCGGGAGCCAAAGCCAAGGGTAGGTTAGCGAGAAGACCCATGATGACACAACCTACGAGAGATGAAGCTATGGTGGCTACAATGAGGTCCTTGCGGGTTTTCTCGAGGCAGGCCGAGTATCCCGGGTTTACCGGGGGGAACTTGCAGGAGATGTCGGGATTGATGACTCGGTGACTCGGGGCGGTACAGTTGGACAGTGGGATGGCAGGGTCGGAGCAGAGTGGGACGCAGTCCGAGACGGAGCATGTGCCTCCCGAGTCGGTGAGGATGCTGGCGTTGACGGCGAGAATGTACGCCATGGTGAGGAACGTGGCCGTACCGGCTCGGAGCTCGGTCGTGAAGGTCGTGTTTCGTTCGGCGAGCTTGAAGCGCTTTCCGACCCGGGTGGTGGCTACGTAGGAGTTCAGCCTTGTCGGGAGCGAGGGTTTCACGGGTGGTGGTGGAGTTGCCATTTCAAGTATTCAACCAAACTTTTCGGAGAGGGAGAGAGGCTGTGTGTGTCTGTGGTTTGGGATACAGAGAAAAGAAGTTACGCAGTGAGCCTTTAGGAATCCAAGCGAGCAGCTATTATTTTCTTCCCAAAGGGATTAGGACAAATTATGTGTCAGAATGTTATAATGATGATTATGGTACGGACTTGGTTGGTCAACATGCACTAATTTGATGAGAAAATCTTATAACTATTTCATATTTATGATATGATATGATATGGCATGGCATGATAAGTAATTATTTATTTATTTATTTGTTTTTTAACAATACGTGATTTAAGGATTATCAACCTTGTCGCCTTAACATTGTGAAATACTTATGAGATAATAATGCTAGTATTGCAGTAAAGCCATATAGTATATCCTATATTTTTTCATGCAATTATCAAATAATATTAACGTGGCATTTTAAATAAATTATTGATTTTTTTTTCTTTTTACAAGGATTAATATATTGGGTAATTAGGAGGGCCACATGAGTCTTGTATGATAGAATCATAGGATCTACGATTTCTCTAATTTTATTAATGTAAAGAGTAATGTTAGAAATCATATTTTTATCTCACCTTACTGATGTGATAATATCAATCAGCCATTATTTAAAAACAAAATCAAATGGCCGACTGTTAGTGTTACATTAGCAGGGTAGGATGGTGATAAAATAAAAATATGATTTATAACATTACTCTAAAGTAGATAGGCTGTGAAACTGATTAGGTGCTTTTCAAAATAATTTTGATGCATTTTATATAAATGTTTGTTGGTTTAACTGTTTTAAAACATGCGATTTGAAAAAATAACGATTAATGAAAATAAATTTTTTAGTAAAAAATACAGAGAAGTGTTTGTTATAATTGTGATTCAATCTTAAAAATACATCCCTTACTTAAAGATTAAAAACTTCATTTTTTTTTAGTCATCTGATGAATACGACTCAAAATAAGAGCAAGATTATTATAAAGGCTGTTCATAGAATCATAACGTGGGCCAGGGTTGGGGCCTACTGAGAAGTTTTAGTGAAGCCCTGTATTAAATATAGAGGAAAAAGCCAGCCTGTTTGTCTGTCATTATGCTTCGGCACCAAGGTTGGGGCCATTCAAATTGGAAGAAGTGATGAAAAGGGCAGTACAAATGATAGATCATAGAAGTTGCCTCTGTTCACTATAGAAGTTGCCTCTGTAGGAATGATTTGTTGCTCATTACTATTTTATAGTTTGAGATTATATTTTTATATATTGCATTTAAATTTTATTATTTAACTTTATATTGTCACGTTATTTAAAATTTATAGATTATATCACATCATCCGTTAAATACTATAAAATTTAATCTATACCATAAAATAATTCATCGAACTCTATCATGATGAACCGAGGCCCACTACTTGCTTTTTCAAAGTGGCATCGAGTAGACAACTCTTTAAAAAGAAAAAAAAAACTTTTTGAGTGCGTTTGGGATTACGATTTCTTAGACAAAAAGTGATTTTAAACTAAATCGCAAAAAATGAATCGTTTGTAAATTGCGTTTTCAAAAAATTGCGATTTGAAAACGCAAAGAATTGATTTTTCAAATCATAACCAATATGGTACTTTTTTAAAAACGTAAAATTTTAAAAGCTAATCTATGAATTTTAAAAGTCAAAATGTGATTTTTTTTGAAAATACTATTTTTAAATCGTACTTTTTGAAATCGTAAATTCAAAACGGACCCTTAAAAATAGTGTTTGTTTCATTAAAATATATGTCTAGCTATTTCTAAACTTCTTATTTGTGATTAGAGTACTCATGGAGCTAGTAGCATATTCGTGACACTAAGACGAAACCCTCCCTGGATTGATTTAACTAATTTATCTAAAATGTCAATTTTATTATCAGCTGTACATGTATTAACGAATAAATTTTAATGCTAATTAATTTTTCTCTAACTCGTGCTTCACATGTATTAAATATTAATGCAACGCAAAGGAGTGTAATTAACCCTTCATGAGGACACAAATTAAAGAATGCTCCTCTTCCAACTTTGCTTCTTTATGTTTTAATTTTCTCCCTCTTAAAATTCCTTAATTTTTTTTTTTTGGAAATATAACATAAAAGGTAGATATAATTTTAAATATTTTGTGTCTTAAAAATAAAAAAGAAACTGGAGAAGAAAAAAGTAGTAGCAAACATGCATAGTCGTTAATTAATTAGGGCATGTTCGAAGCTATCGCATTATTTATTGCAGGATAAACTTCTTGTCAATTCCTAAAACTTTCGCAAAAGGTAATGTGATCCAAATTGCCTATTCAAGAATAAAAAGAAAAAAAAAAGAAAAAAGAATAAAAATGAACTGAAAATGCTGCCCGGAAAAGATAGGAGACAAATTTAAGGAATTTGGGTCCACGCTGTTATATCGTGAGGATTCTGAAAGGTCTTTGAGAAGTAATGGCTCCATTGACATGTTGCTTTACAGTGCGTGCAAAAGCTTGGAAGTGGGGTCGATGCCATTACTTTCTCTTGGTGGAATTCAATGAGTAGGCGAATTAGGTAAAAGTTTGAGTTTCCAGGTATCTTCCTTCGGTTACTTGACAATTCGTTGCCATAAAAAGATTTGGATTTGGATCTTTCAAATTATTTGTTCGAATTTGAAAGAATTCTGACAGGGGATTGTGAGAGATCACTTATGAGATCTATTTGACTGAATAAGTAGTTAGGCAGGTGGGTCTCATAAATGATATTTTACAATCAACTCTCAAATTTGAGAGAATCCTGATCCGATCCAAAAGATTTACCATATCCATAGCTTCCATTATACTTACTGGGTGACACCGTGACACTTTACAAAGTTAGTCTTACAATGTTAGGAGGATGACTTATTCATATTGAGTTAGTAAATTATGAAGTGTCATGATATTACTGTAGAATTCTACGTGACTTAAGTTTAATATTAATCGTGTATATATAAGCTCTTGGCACTCGATCTCATTGCGAGCCAATTTTCAATAATGAGTTCTACCTGCAAAGCGTGGTAGTATGTTATAATCTTAAGTGTCTCATATAGCTTAAATACAATCTTAACCATGTGTATATAAGCTCTTAAGTTAATTTTTAAATGTGAGTTATATATACTTGATGTTTGTATCATAAAGATACTCATAAATATTAAGTTTTACATTGGTTTCTTACGTGAACAAAATAGCTATAGTGTTGTTTAGGGCCAACTCAATAGGTACATAGGCCACTTAGGCTATTGCCTAAGGCCCCCAAATAAAAGAAAAAGAAGAAGAAGAAGAAAAAAAAGTCATATGAGTTGTTAAGAAAAGTAGAGATGGTTAGGGTGGAGAAGAAGCCAAATTCTTTTAACAGTTGTATGAACTATGAAGGTAAAGGAAGGGACGAAAGGATAGAAAGTAGATGGAGGGCCAAAATTCTTTAACAGTTCTCCTTTTCCATTTCTAACTGGATCCCACAATAATTATAACTGGACCAATAAAGCCTGCAGTATATATATCGTCTAGTGGTTTATTTGGAAGAAGTGAAGAGAGAGAAGAGGAAATAAAAAAGAAAAAGAAAGAAAAAGGAGAAGAAACGTCCCAATGCTCTTCGATTGTTCCAATAAGTGTGATCCATTGCATGCGAAAGGACTGGCATGTCAAATCGGAGATGAAATTGGCATTTTAAGTCCCTCAATTAAAAAGTTTGGGTAGAAATCTCCTCCAATCGAATAAATAATTATGAAAGCATTCCGATCGAATTTATCTGTCTAAATAAGTGTTTGAACTGTCCGAACAAGTGAGTTGTATAAAAAAGTCTTTCACAATTACAGACAAATTCGATTGAAGCACCGAGACTCCGGTAAACTTACACTCTGATATATCAAATCCTAGACGAAATGGCATAGTAAGTCCCTTAATTGAAAAGGTCCCTTTAAGTAGGGTAGGATCCTAATTCAGGATTAGAGATAAATGCAACAACTAGGTTCCTTTAGAATAAGGCAAGGAGTTTTTTTTTTTTTTTTCAAGTCATATAGATATATAGACACGTGAATCTTAAACTTGCTATAATGCTGGGTATTCTATCTGTCTATTTATTCTTATAGAAGGAAGATGCAATTTGAGTTAAAGTTTATTCGTACAGAACTGATGCAATTATTCTTTGCAGTACCAAAATCATCTCCCTCTCAAACAGGCACACAGTGAATTTAGCCATAAATTAATTATGATAAATGGATAAGTTGCTGTTCGGATTGCTAACCATTCAGACAATAAATATAAGAGAATTTTTATAAAAATCATATGTTTAAGCAAGTCTAACCGTTCGAATAACAAATTATTGAAAATTCGAATCCGTGACAAACTACTAAAGCACTCTATTATTAAAGGCTTAGATAAAGTAAGGTTATTAATTATCATTGGTAGTTATATCCTTGGAATATATTCTCATTTCTTCTCACTAATTTAGAGTCCAGGGATGTAACCAATTTCAATTTTCAAACCATTTTTTCGCATTATTAATTTGTTTGGTTCTCAGCCTGCTCCTTTACTTATTGCTTTGGCCACAAGCAGAGGGCTTCAAATTTGAAAAAAGACAGCACTATTTAGAGCACATTTATAATTGTTCTAAGGAACTTAAAAAATATTTTTAATACATAAAAAGTTGTGCCAAACAAAAATGAATTAGTTTTCATCAAAAACTTAAAAACACTTCCTTCTTTTTAAACTTTTTTATTTAACAAAGTCCAAAAGTGCATTTTCCAAAGAAGCTTGAAAATGAAGCTCTTTTATAGACTAATTAAAGATCTATGTATTTTGTAATACAATCCCAAATAGACTCTTTATAATCTCCTTCACAAGAAATATTATAGTCTTTATGAAATCTTCAAAGAATCTACAAGAGTACGTAGGTTGTAAATGAACTATTTTGTACGTTTGTGGATAATTTGAGTTCAACTTGTATAAACTTGACTCGAATTTGATTAGTTTAATAAACGAACCGAGTTTGAATAAAAATTTAGGCTTATTTATAAAATGAGTCCAACTCATAATCTCTGTTTGGCTCATATAAGTTTCTATAACTTCATTTTTATAGTAATATTTTCTACTTTTATAACATAAGACATTTTAACTAATTAAATACTAAAAAATATAAGAGATTAAAGGTCAAATTAATGGAAATAGTGAGTGTGTTGGGTGGGTTTGGCAGAAAGCGCTGTTGACCTTTTTCGAATATACCTGTTGTTGTTTGGTTGAACTTGAAGTAGACTAAATCCAAAGGGTACTGTACGTGTACTTTGGTAATTGATATATGCTGCTCGTCCCCATATGAATAAATAAAGCAGATGGCCGACAAAGGTGCTTGATTTGTTATACAATGAGACAAATATTCATACATTTGAATTCATCGAAGCCATTATCGTTTTCATGTGTCTGGTTTTGATTATTGTTCGCCATTTTGTCAGCTTGTTTTTGGCCTTCTTCACACCCCACTACTCCACAACAAAAGAAAAATGGATAATAGCTGTGAACTTAAGTGCCCAATAACTCTCCCATACGTAGGATTAATCTTTGATTGTTTTTGTTGACCAAAAACAATAAGATGGGAAAGGTGCGATGATGCCAGCCATTTTAATGCTGTTTTCCGAAGTTAAAGGGAAAAATACATGGTTGGGATTGGACTTCCTTTTTCGTTCCCCGCCCCTAAAAGCAAAGCTTCTTCGACAGCTACAATGTGAACTATCACATGTCACTTTATTTTAAATGAAAAAGTAAGTTTATTAGACAATTGTATTACCGGCCGCAAGCATTTTCCAACCATGATTTCGGGTTAATTCCATGCCGTTTGGAAGGAACAAACCCTGCAATCAACCTGACCAAAGGAGAAAACCAAATGAATAGAACTCTGTATGGAATTACCTATAAAGAAAAAATATGTATGCACCAAATTACATACTTGGTCCGCCTTTGAGATTTCAAGATGTGTTAATTTTAGGCCGCCTCCCACTGAGTGTTTGAAAGTATTTCGGCCAATTCTTCGGTGACCTCTTCCATTCGCATTAAAAGTGAAGAAGAGGTCACTTTTATTTTATGTTTTATTTTATTTTATGTTTTTTTGAAAAAAGACAAAAAAAAAGACAAAAAAAAAAAAAAACCAAGAGGAGGAACCCAACAAGTGTTTCTTTTTTGGTCTAGTTAAACCTAGTGGTTGGAACCCATAATATTGGGTCACGTGTTTATGGGCCAAGATGTACAAATGGGCCTAAAAAATTTTGAACAAAGGAATTGCAATTTGCATTGCCATGTGTGGCTTGGGCTTTAGCATCTCCGATTAGCAGAATAATACTTTAATTTTGTAACACAACAACTTAGAACCTTATGTACTGCCTTGTCGTTTACCCAAAATGTAATAAATTACAAATAATAAGAATACCGGGGGCTAACAAAAAAATAGTAATAAAACAATATCATATATATATATATATATATATATATATATATATATAATATTCATTTGGTCTTCTCCTTTTAATTTGGGCTAAAGTCAGCCTCAGGCCATACCTATCTTGGGGAATGGTTTTAGCCGGCAGCAATCTTAGACTTGGTCTTTTCTTTTCTTTTCTTTTTTTTAAACATTCTTTTTTTTTAAAAAAAAAAAGAAGAAAAAAAAGAAAAAAGAAAAAAAATAGATGAAAACAATAAAAAGGAAACTCCAAGGGGATCCTTCCCTAAGTGAAAATGTTACTATAAAACCATATTAAAATAGTTAATTTAGCTAAATTGTGGGTACGATAGTTAGTACTCCCCCTGAACCTTAGCAGGTTACCAATTTTGGTGAGATACTAGTTGTTGAAGTAATTTTTTGGATATCGTCAGTCCTGGGAGACGAGAGAAGCCTCTAATACTTAAGTTAGTAATGTATTTTGGGAGAGAAAATTGAATCGAGACGTTGAGAGAAAAAATATGTTAC
The DNA here is from genome assembly GCA_028654335.1 of Alnus rubra. NCBI lineage: Eukaryota > Viridiplantae > Streptophyta > Magnoliopsida > Fagales > Betulaceae > Alnus > Alnus rubra. The sequence continues at coordinate 1,398,089 of JAJPGS010001500.1, read as the reverse complement.
TTGATTTTTCAAGGATGCATGCAACATGCCGTTTTAAACAAAGATTATTGAACGCAATCTCTAAATGTTTGTCACGTGGCAAGTTGTCATCTTTATAATTATTTTCTATGTGATCGATGAGTGTGAGTGGACATGTGGTAAATTTATTGAACCAACACTCACAATTCAACATCTAATTTATAGAGAGATCTTCCAATCAAAGGTGATGTAACTATGATAGAGTGTTAGAATTAGTGTTAATGTGCTCCTTTCGATGATTATGTTGACTATCTTGAGATCATATACGCGGTAAATTTAGATTTAGACTTCGTTTATTTCAGCGTAAAATGATTTATAAAAAATATTTTTCATATATTTTTTGTATTTGGTGCGACAGAAAATAATAATCAAACTGAAAACATTTTCGGTTTGACAATAAAATATTCTTTAATTTTTATAAAATGGTTTACATTTTTTTAAGGGTTAAATATTTCATTGGTACCTGAGTTTTAAGCCTTTTTAAATTTAGTACTTGAACTTTAATTTGTATCATAGGTGGTACTTAAGTTAGGGGTAAAAATCCAGTTAGTACATTTGTTACATTTTTTGTCTAAATTTTAACGGTCCGCCACGTGTCAACCACTGAGGTTGACACGTGGCATTATATAAAAAATAAAAATCTTTAAAAATTAATTAAAAAAAAATTGAAAAAAAGCAAAAAAATAATAGGAGTGGTTGAGCCACCCCCTTTGGCCACCATGGTGGTGGCCGGCTACCCCATGGCAAAAAAAAAAATTGTTGGGTTTTGGCCCTTGGGGGTGGCCGAATCACCCCCCCCCCCAATGGGCCATGGGGTGGTTTCGCCACCAAGGGCCAAAACCCAACAAATTATATATATATAATGCCACGTGTCAACCGCAGTTAAAATTTGGTTGAAAAATGTAACAGAGGTGCTAACTGGGTTTTTACTTCTAACTTAGGTACTACCTATGATACAAATTAAAATTCAAGTACTAAATTTAAAAATGCTTAAAACTCAGATACCAATGGAGTATTTAACCATTTTTTTAAACCGTAAACCATTTTATGATTTTGAGCTTCTATTTCTAAAATTGTTGTTCGTCGGACATCCGCTAGAACTCCAGTGGACCTCAGACGAATCACCATTGGAGTTCGCCAAACCTCTGTAGGAACTCAGTCGGACACCACCCCCACATTCCCCTCCCATCACCTTGAAGTCTATGTCGGGTGGCCCCATAGTATTTGATGTATGAAGATTATCTTTTATTTTTTGGTTGAAGGACCACATTACATAGGCTTCATAGGGATGTAGGAATTATGCACAACATTACTCTTTAATGTATACCTTATATGCAAATTTGTAGTTAATGCCTTTTTTTTTTTGAGAAACAATCGAGATACAAGGGAAGGGGATTAAGGCCGGTGAGTGTTTTCGACTCTAATTTGCAGTTAATCCCTTATTATAAGTTGACTCGTTTTAGAATATGATTGGAACTCTCTATTCGAGTGTTGTTAGAACTACTAAGTTTTTACTATAAGTTATTTATAAATTGGCATGGTAGTTTACGTGACACTTATAATGTCAAAATGGTTTAATCAATTAGTGGATTAGAGTTAAAGGGTTTAATCGATTTAATTAAAAGGGTTAAGTTAGAGTTAACCTAAATAGTTTATATGCATGTCTCAACATGACTAAAACTCGACACGGGATATTTGAGGCTATCAATTGTTTACACAATTAACAAATTCGACATGAAATTAGTAAGCTAGAGTTTAAGGGTTGATTAGAATTGACCTATATGTCTTATACACATACATTAACACGATCCGAACCCAACAGATAAATATGAATTGCCGCACCTAAAAATTTGTAGAAAAAATTAGAATACCTAAACACTTTTCCTTACTTAGATGGGTTGTTGTTTCAACTTGTTTGTATACCTCTTATATTTCCTTTTATTTAATGGTCCCCACACGTACGTCTATATTAAATAGGTTTTAATTTATTTTATTTTTATTTTTAAGCACTAAATTAATAAATTTAAGTAATGCATGTATGCGACTCGCTCTAGTTCACATCCTTCTTAATTTGTATTACCACTTAAAATTGGCATTTTCATGAATTGTAATTTTATCCTACACACTGAGGTTTTTCTCTTCAAATAAACAATTTAAAATGGATGTCCATAAAGAAAAAACAATTTATAATGGATGAGAAAATAAAACATTTATTTTAAATGCCAAAAAATTTGTGCACAACATTTATTGACATTAGTTAAAACTTTTAAAATAATTTGTGATTTAAAGATTAACACTCGCTTATTGAGGGAGAATTTTAACCCACGTGTGAAATATGAATTGTATTGTTTAATATCTAGTCAATGTGATTACATGATTTGTAATTTTTCATCTTCAATATATTATTAAAGTTTAATAATCATAAACCCAAAAGAAATTAACTACTAATAGTTTTTTTTTTTTAAAATGACAAATTAACTATAATTGTTAATCTCTCTCTCTCTCTCTCAACATACTATATTTGCTCCTTCCCTCTCTTTGATTTCTTCACCACCTCCTTCCTTTCTTATCTCCTATAATTGTCGTTATCATACATCTTTTCCTTGCCCGCAACCTTCAACCATGTTCATCTTTCTATTTATTTATGGGATTAGGCTTAGGGGCCGTAAAAAAACTACAGCATAGGTGCTGTAATTTTTTCAATTGTCAATATTTAACTTTATATTCTTTTTTTTTTTTTATAAAACACTTAAAACTAGATCTTGACTATTGAAAAAACTATAACACATTAGTATCTATGCTATAGTTTTTTTTTTTTTTTTTTTTTTTTTTTTTTACAGCAAACTTATTGATACAGAAGCAGAGACGGAGGGAGGGGGGGGGGGGGCTGGCAGGGGCCATGGCCCCCCCCCAATTTTCTTAAAAAAAAAAAAATTCTAAGATTAAAAAAAAAAATTTCAAAAAAAAAATATATATAAGCTAAAAAACTAAAAATTTAGCCTATTGGCCCCTACCAATATTTTTTTTTTTGTCACTAGCCCCTGTCCATAATAACTTCTGGCTCTGTCCCTGTACAGAAGTATGCCCAACAAACGAAAGTTTTTACGGTCTCGTTGGTTTGACTATTCATTTCCATAGGCAAGATAAGATGTAATTAATGTTTTGTTGCACACTTGCCATTTTCCGTGAATGAAACTTCCTTTGGCTAAAGGAGAAAATAAATGTTCGAAATTAGTATATAACCTTGAAATAATTTGTTTTTTCACGCTCACGCTTTGTTCATAAAGTTCTATCATGTGTTGAGACAACTTGTAATTATCAAATGAAAGCACTTTAATGCTAATATAACTCCCATAATAATTGGGGGTTTTACATAAATAAGCCCATCTTTGTGGATTAAATGGTGACCTCTTTTGGTGACCACTTTTAATGCTAATATCACGGCATTGATACATATGATCTGACTATGAATTGAGATCTCTTATAATTTACTGTTTGAACAGTTAATTGAGTGGGGAGTGAAGCCCAATCTTGATAATTTCAGATTGAGATATATTTGCTTTTATTTTCTTGCATATATCTTGTCCGTATCTTTTTGTAAATCCACCATTGGACAGAGATATGCACACGATAATGAAACCAAACATTTATCTTCTGAATTTCAATGACAAGTAAACCCATAGCTCATTTTTGTATAGTCTACCAGAATTAGATTAGTTAATTGCATGATCCTTATTCACTATCTATTGACATGCAAAATTTGGCTTTCAAGTTGATAATATGGTCATATTAAAGCCAAACTTAATTATTTTATTAACCACGTCCACTTAATAATTATTTTGCATAAAATTGACTGCATATATAAAATCAAAATTTGATAATTATATATTTTTTTAATAATATTAGAAACCGCATTTTTATTGAATAATTATTTTATAATCTTAACGTGACAGTTCCTATCTTTCCTTGAATAAATCTTTGTAAAAAAAAATAAAAAATAAAATAATTAGTTAGTAATGGCACATGAATATTATATGATAGATATGTGATAAAATTGCGTTATATTAGATTTACTCGTTTTTTTTGTTTGTTTGTAATAATATATATAATTCGGACATGCAAATCAAAACACCGTTGTATTAAAAAAACCAACCGGTCCAACCGCCCCGGTTTAAAGGTCGTTATATAATTTATTTTCTTTACAACCTTCTATTTCTTCTTACACTTATCTTTTCACGCTCTCTCTCTCTCTCTCTCTCTCTCTCTCTCTCTCAGTTTCTTTGCCGGTAAAGAAAGAACGGGACGACGACCGATACGTGCGAAAACCCAACCTGAATATCGCCGGCACCGAATCAGCTACCATTGTATTCTTCATGGACTCTGAATCTGTAAGTCTCCGAATCTCTCCTCTGCCATTCGATTGAGATAAAACCTCCCACAATAGCAGCTCCGACCGACACCGTTTCTTCCGAAACCCTAAATTGATTAATCTTTTTCGAGCTAGTGCTCCGATTAGTCTTCGATTATTGAGGACACTAATGCTGGATATGTTTTTCTAATGCTTTTAGGGTTCTTGAGGTTCTGCCGGATTGATATATTTAGATATTTGATTTCTGCGATAAATTAGGGTTAGGGTTTTTGGTTCGAGGCATTTTTTGGGAGGAGATTGGGGATTTTTCTTGATTTTAGGGTTTGTTTTGTTGGATTCGAGACGGGGAAGATAGGCGTGGGGTAGAGGATAATGTGTATACTCTGTGTGATTCAGAAGTGGTCTCGCCGGGTCGCTACGATGCTACCTTGGTTAGTCATTCCCCTCATAGGACTTTGGGCTCTCTCTCAACTCTTACCGCCAGCATTTCGGTTTGAGATTACCTCGCCTAGGCTGGCCTGCGTGTTTGTGCTTTTGGTTACTCTCTTTTGGTATGAGGTTTTGATGCCATGGCTGTCAACTTGGCGGGTTCGCAGGAATGCCCGGCTCAGGGAAAGGAAGAGGTTTGAAGCGATAGAATTGCAGAAGCTTCGGAAAACTGCAACTAGGCGGTGCAGGAACTGCTTGACTCCATATAGGGATCAGAATCCTGGTGGTGGTCGGTTTATGTGTTCATATTGTGGGCATGTTTCGAAGCGGCCAGTTTTGGACTTACCCATACCGCCTGGTATGGGAAATAATGGGATTATTAAGGATTTGGTTGGGAAAGGTGGGAAGATACTGAATGGTAAGGCGTGGTCCGAAAATGGATGGATGTGCGGTCAGGATTGGTTGGAGAATGGCAATTGGGTTGGTGGGTCTGTTGCAGGGAAGTCTAGTTATTGGAGGAAGAACGGGAATGGTGTTTTTGGAGAGGATGAACATTGTTTGGCCGAGAAGTCTTACTCGGGAGTTGTGATTTTTGCTTACAACCTGCTGACGTCTTTTTTCTTGAGCATTAGGTGGCTTTGGAGAAAGATTTTTAGGATTAGTTCATCTAGGGATGATAGCTCGACTGATGCTGAGCATCGGGGGATATTGGTTAAGAAGGGTGAGAATGGGGTGAACTATCCTGAAAGTAGAGGAGAGAAAGCACGCAGGAAAGCTGAGGAGAAGAGACAGGCTAGGTTAGAGAAGGAGCTTTTGGAGGAGGAAGAGCGAAAGCAGAGGGAGGAGGTTGCAAGACTGGTGGAGGAACGGAGGAGATTGAGGGATGAGAAAATGGAGGCTGAAAAAGATCGTGGCAAAACATCATCACCTGTTCGGGAGAAAGATGGTAAGAAGGAAGCAGAAAAGAGGCGTCATGAGAGAAGAAAAGAGAAAGACAAAGGGTCAAGTAAGAGCAATTCTGATGCAGAAGAGCTAGAAAAAAGAGCAGGTAAGGAAAGTGAGCGAAAGCGAGAATCAGACAAGAAGAGTGAGATTGATCGTCGGGAACATCAGAAATCTGGGACAGAAAGTGTCAGAGGCCAGAGCACCGAGACTGGACATGGGATGAGAAGTATATCTGCAAACAGTTTTAGCCGTGGAAATTCTGGAACTAGGTATCTGGATCGTATGAGGGGTACGATTTTTTCCTCTTCTAGAGCATTTAGTGGTGGTGGTCTTTTTGGGAAGGGTGCTAATATTCCTGCCACAATTACAAAGGAATACAAGCCTAACAGTTCTGTAGATCATGTCCATACTTTTGCTCATAAAAGAGATTTATTTCCACATGAGCACGAAGCTGCCAAACCAAGTATAAATGGAGATGACAAGAACATCAATCGCCCTGTAAGTTGTCCTTACTGTGTATTTACTTTAACCTGTCACAGTTCTAGCGTGATCACTTAGTGTCTTACTTAGATCGGAAATTCATAGAGGATGTAAGTATTTGTCATGCTCTTTTTACTTATTCTCTATCATACCATGCATGTGCTCTGCAGTCCATCATTATTAATTCTGTTTGTGTAAGTAATAAATTTCTTTAAAGAAAAATGTAAACGTAAGCATCCTACTTATGTGTTTTCAAAAATGTTAAGTTTGCTCATATCCTTATTGACATTTAAGCTTAATTCTCCAAACTTGGACCTCAACTTCTACTGCCAGCTTTAGCACTACTTTTGGATTTCATCTCTTTCCTATTGGCTACATCTTCTTTCTTCATCACACCCCCCCCCCCCCATCTCAAACCAAAATAAAAAATAAAGAAAAAGAAGGGAAAAATTAAAAAAGGTATTCTGTCTGCATCTGAGTGGCAGTGGTTGAGTTCCGCTGGCTTGTCAAGCATGATAATCTTAGGAGTATTTTATCACTGTATTTAGGTAGAAGAAATGCTATAACAATGTTGAGCTGCTGACCTGCAGGTCCTCTCAGAACCACAACCTTGGACAACACCTAAAAAAACATGGCAACAATTATTTACTCGATCATCTGTTCCTATATCAAATCCAAATGTCATAAGCAGACCAAATACAAAGTTCCAAGCAGAAGTTCAAAACCCACAGTTTTGCAGTCAAACATCATCGACACAATTGTATGATAATCCAATAAGCTTTGGGCTGCCGTCACCATTTACACTGTCTACCTATCCCAACGGATCTACAAGCAGTAGTTTAGGTTTTTCACCTGCAATTGAGCCAATCTTCCCTCGCATTGGAGAAGCGCCTCATGAATTTATACATGAAGAGCCAGAGCTTTTTGAAGATCCGTGCTATGATCCTGATCCAGTATCCCTGCTCGGACCTGTTTCGGAGTCGCTTGATAATTTTCAGTTGGACCTGGGCACTGGCTTTGCGACAGACGCAGGATTGGAAACGCCTCGTCCTTTAAAGAAAGTATCTGCTTCATCTGAAGTTAACAAGCCATCTCCAATTGAGTCTCCGATGTCACGAGAAAAGCATAATAATTCTAATTGGCTTTTGAATCCCTCTAGGGCCCAAGATATGCATACTTTACCTGTGAATGATGCTACTGCGAATGAGACAGGAACGTGGCAGATGTGGAATACTTCTCCTCTTGGTCAGGATGGTCTAGGTTTAGTAGGAGGGCCTGTGAGCTGGCTTTCACCCCCAGAACGGAACAGATCAAACAAGGAAGATTTTGTGCATCCTTCTCAGAAAACTACTGCTTCACTGTTTACAAATGAGGACCATGTCCTTCCTGGCATTCATTCTCCTCAGAATGTCTTTCTTGGTAATGGGCAGAATGGTGGGCCATTTAGCCCTGTCACTGGTTCAAGTGATAATGAACCCTGGCTACAGAAAGCTTTCTTTCCACCATTGTCAGGAGAAAACCATTTTCCTCTCAAGCCTCAAGAAGAGACCACACAGAATGAAATGATTTATGGCAGTCTCGGCTCTGGAAGTAAACATCCATTCGAGCTTTCTCCTGCTAATCGTTGGTCCAAGTAAGTGCTCTACGCTTTTATCCTTTTTTTATATTAACCTGCAAGCTGGTTGTGTATCTGTGCCAAATGCCCATGTTTTAACATTAAGATTGATTACAGTAACACGTTTATATGTTCCCTCTTTGATGATTATGCTGTAAAGGTTGGGAATGTCTGTACTAATCCAGTGTCTATACGTTTTTACTGACATCACTCATTTTACTGTAACTATATTTCCCAGAATAGTGGAAGATAGAAGAAAATATCATTTTCTTTTGTCTCCTGCATGTTATTCTATAGATGATGTTGTACGTGAGTGAAGTGACCATCTTTTTGAAGATGGGGCATAAGCGGTTTAGTCGGGCATAGTGTAGACTATTTTCATGCCACTTTCATAGTTCCATATATATATATTATATAGTCCTTATGTGTGTACAGTCAGGTCAGGGAAGTTGTTCATGAACCACATGTGAGATCGCTCTCAACCTCTCAACCTTACCTGTACTCAAGGACTTTGGTACTGTCTTCACTTGATCCGCAAACAGGCCTCCCTCCCTCAAAGAGTCCTCGATCCATGCATGCATTTGTGGACACCCACTTGATCTAGAGCATCTTTCCCACTTCTTCAGCCACTTCGTATAAATATTTTTACCTAAAATTTGATAATCATACTGTAGCTTTTGCTGTACTGGACTTTATGCAAGTGTGTGCATGTTTTGGGGAGCATTGACCTCCACACAGAGTCTTTTGGAAGATGCAATGTTGGATGCCAGCATGATACTTGACTTGGAATCTTGATTTTGAAGTCCATCAATCTTGGTCATTTTATAATATTTACCTTTATTCCTTATCATTTAATAAAAGAAGGGTTTTATGATAATATTTAAATTGTAAGGAGGTTTGGATGTGAACCAGGGTAAGTATCAAGCGTTGCAGTTCACTTGTCAAATAATATGGTGCCTGATTTCATGCATTGCTCTTTTCATATATATAAATTACGAGTGATCTGGGAGGCCCCAGCTTTTCTCAGATGCTTATTGTGATTGCGACATTGTATGTGAGGTGAAAGCTTAGCAGCCACAAGAACAAGAGAAAAGCTGCTAGTTGATTTTTGTTGGGAAACTGAGCCCCTAATGATGGCTTAAAGGTTTAATCCTTTAGCAACAGGTCACTGTAGAATAAAGGGAATCCATACTTAAAAGTCATGCTGTTCCAAACAGAGGTACTAGATTAATGTGATTAGCTCAAACACTGCCGAATAAATAATAGTATAAACAATTCCCGTCAATGCTGTGATAACTACTGACAACCCAATATGGTTTTTGATATCGAGGCTAGATGCCTAGGCTTTCACAGTTTTGTCATTGCTCTAGATGAGATGTGCACAGCTAAGTAAGCTTAACCTTTAATAAAGGAGCAGCCACACAACATAAATGGAAACTTTCTTGATTTTGGATATTGATCGACTCTTTTAATTAATCTTGAATTTTGGATGGGGCTTTCTTTCATTCTTTACCCAATTTTAAAGAAGATCATTACTTACCAAAATAAGTAATTAATTCTTTGTGCTTCATACATAGCAGTTATGCAAATTTTCTAGGGTCGTTTTCAGCATTCTTTGATTTAGTTATTTCTAGTACCTAATTGGAATTTTTGAATGATAAATCTCTTACATTTTTGAGCTTTTATGCATTTTAGTTAAGTCAAAATATTAGCAAACAAGTTTGTCATCGGTTAGTGTATCCATCTGAGGGCTTCATCTTCTTATTTTAATGATTTTAAAGCAAGCAACTATTATCTGCCGACTGGTTGTTCCGTTCTTGATTCTATTGCGTCTAATGCATCAAAGTATTGAACCTGTCATGTGGATTTTATATCTTATGAGGCTTGATATATGAGAGAGGATGATGAATTCGAGACAACATCCTATTGCAAATTAGGGTCTCCATCAAATGATTGAGGAGTCCATTAAGGGCATTTTCTTAGTCTTTTACGGACAGACATAAATTTTTCAGCCAAAGCATGCCCCGTCACGGAAACATGACATGAATTCTATTTCTGTTTTTCAGAGCCCTAGCTGAGTGGTTCCTCAGTGGAGTTATTAAGTTCTTCTGAATGTAAATTCTGTGTTTTTTCTTTTCTTTTTCAATATTTAAATGAAAATAATTATTTTAATTAGCTTATAAAAAAATTATTCTATTTAAATCACATCTAAAGTCATGATTGTCCCAATATTTTTGTCCTATCACTTTGCTTTATATATTTTATGTAGAACTGCATTGTAATAACATAAATGCATGAAATGAGTTGCATGTGTAATAACAATAATGCGTGAATGTCTGATAAATATTTGTGGAGTAATGCTATATGTAAGACTCATATCCCTCCAAATGTGACATGGCTTATAAAATCACTGTTGGATTTGGTGGGATGGATCACTATTGAATTTTGATATAATAGTAATTTTAAAAGTCGTCACATTTGGGGATAAAAGAGGGATAAGAGTCTTGCATATAGCATAACTCATATTTGTGACGGTTTGTCTCGTGAAATAGGAAGGATGTGCTCATGGAAAGCAGCTAAGCAGGTTTTTTTTTTTTTTTTGATAAGTAATGCAGCTAAAAACTTCGACGAGTGATGAGAGGCATCTCGTTAAATTATTTGAGCCAACTAAAAAGCCTTTGGAGATCTTTAGCTTTGTGTTTTAGTTGATGTTAAATGGTGGTAGAATGTTTTCCTGGGAGTTTATAGCTTGGTGTTCTCCCTTCTTTGAATGGTTTGATTGCTTATGATTCATAATACATGAACCTAGTTGTTGGATGGGTCCGTTGTATGTTTAGATTGTTTTGTGGTGTTTTTGAGGGGAAAGAAGTAATAAAAGTTTTGAGGATTGCAAGAAGACCGGTGGTGGAACTTGAAAGTCTTTTTTTTTCTTTTCTTTAATACTCTTAATCTTTGGACAGCTGTCTGTCTCTCCTTATTTGCCTAGTTTTTACGACTTTCTTGTATACTACTTGGGTTTTGCCTCTTACTATTTAATAATATTTCGATTACTTATCATTTAAAAAAAAAAAAAAAAAAATCATTAACGGCAATCTGATTCCTGTTTTGGTTCAATTTCTTGTAGCAGAAAAGAATGGGCTGTGCCGGCTTCAGGGGAAGGTGTTGGAAAGTCATCCGTGGCAAGGCCCCATATTGGGGGTCTATATCCCAGTCAGGATGTACAGTCGCTTTGGTGATTCGATTGGAAACAGTGAGAGAGCGATGAGGGACTAAAATACACTTGTTCTCTCTCGAGGCAAATAGCCTCTTTTGGAGGAGAGTTTAGAAATACTGGATGCATTGTATCTTCCTTCTCATCTTTATAAGGGAGATTGATGTTTACTTACATTAGCATGGATAGGAATACACGTGGCATTGCATGCATTTATGCGGCAGTTAAGAGCTAGGTTTAATATTGCTTCTAAATTTTGAGTTTTAGTTCCTTTCAATGCTGCTGGGGATGAGGGGGTCTCCCGTTATTGAGGAATTTCTTGGATGGATGTCAAATGTCAAATGTCAAATGATAATAAACTAATACTGGCTACTTCTGTTCATAATATAGTTTATATGAGCAACCTTTTTCTTTTTGGGTTTAGACGACCTTTGCCAATCGGTTTCTGGAGACCCCTACCCCCTCCCCCAATTGGAATTGGAGAAAGTGATCTAAATAATTCAGCAGCTCATGCGCAAATACTAGTTACAATTAGTATAATTTTGGAGGGTTGTGTTATTTTGGCTGATTGGCCCAAACAAATATTAGGATGCCTCGTAAGGTTTCTGTGAGTGATGCATTTGTTCGGTACGTTACGGAGAAATTTCCTCCAAACTCTTCCAACTCTGTCGTGTATCTTCTAGCATGTGTTTTTACATGTTATTTTTCGTTAAAAAATCATGTGTTTTTTTTTTCATGGTAATTAAAAATGAGTAATATTATTTAGTAGATTGTTATACGACTGTCATTATATTTGGATTATGTTGTGGCAGCGATTTTTTTATTTTTTTTAATCTCTCGTCAAGTTGTATGACAATTGTATTAGAGTTTACTAAATATCATCTCATTAAAAAAATGTGTTTTTCACATCTTAATTAAAAAAAAAAATCATATGATTCTCACGTGGTAATAAGGGTAGCAATTCATATTAGCGTGTTAAAGCATGAGTATAATACTATATATGTCAAGTCTTATCTGACTTATTTAATTAAACAAGCTGGACCTCTGAATCGTAACCTGCTAATATCATGTTGAGTTTGTGTTGGGTTTGTAGATCGTGTTAAAAAATTTCAACGTAAATGTTGAATATCCTATTTGAGTCGTTGAGACATGCATATAAGATTAAATAACTCTAACTTAATCCATTTAATTAAACGGTCTAGACTTTTTATTTTTAACTTGATAATTTCGTATTGAATTTATAGATTATAGCAAAATTTGTTAGCCCTACATGCTAAAAGGATAGTTTTATAGATTGAGTTGATAGAAATTCTTTCTATCCAATTTAGATCAAATTTATAATCGTATGACTCTTAATTCATTTTGAGAAAGAACAGTCGAGTGATTTTTATTAAAAGGTGAAAGGCTTATTTTACAATCGATTGAGTATGTGTGCGCACTTTCCCATTGGCAAAAGATGAAAGTTACACTCCTAATGTACGAGCCTTTTTAAGTTGTGTAAGCACTTTTAGGTCGTATTTTGATGTTGATGGGGGTTCAAATTATGGGGTCTAACTTAATATGCTAGCATAGAATATACCTTAACATAAATGCGTAATAATTGAGCATGATCCGAATCGACGTGCTTCTATGAAAGTTAAATAATCTTTTTTTTTTAAAAAAATAAATAATATTTTTTTCAACTTTTTTAAATTTTTAAATTTTATCTCACAAAGTCAAACTTCGTAATTCGCACAATGAATTAGAATGATGTTTGAATTCGAAAAAATTCAACACCCAAACGGACCAAAACCCTTTGCCTTTGTGTCTTTGTGACATATATTTTCCCAATCACATACTAAGTTTTTGTTTAAACTATTTCTTTCGATTCAGTCTATTAAATTGACATGTGTTCAAAATGTATATAATTTTTATATGCCATTTTAAAAATAAATGTAAGAATTCACATGCTTTTATTAATAATACATATAAGAATCACATAAATTTTGGATACATGTTAATTTAATAGATTAAGTTAGAGAAAATTTATTCAACCCAAATTTGAAAAAAAATAAAAATAAAAATTGTTCTTTACAATATATAATGCCACCGAAAATGAGGAAGTTAGCATGAATAGAATTTGTGTCGGGTTGGTATAAATTAGATGCATTTGCACCTCAACAATTTAATTACTTTTTTCCCAATTTGTAATTTGACCTTGCTTCAAGGTCCCTCATTTTCAACCCTAGATTTCACAGATAAAAAAAATATATAAATATGAATTCTCGTGAAAAAAGAAATCCGACCTGTCGGATTCAATCCAGCGACCTAAAGGATGTCTATTGAACTCATCTACAGTCCTCCGCTCTACCAACTGAGCTAAGGTCGGATACGAAAGAAACAACACAATTTTTATTTTTATTTTACAAAAAAGGTATTTTTGAGGCGACCTGTAAATAAATTACTTCGCAATTTATATCAATCCAACGTATCCGTGTTGACTCTTTCTGTTTCGTACGCTGCCTTCTCTTTATATTCTCGTGGTGCAAGCGGAAATAAATTCCATTCAATTAACAATGGAGCAAGTTATACTTATTTATTTAGTTTTATATTCAAGTCTCGATACAATCGAAACTTAACACATGAATATAAATTATCACTCCTAATTAAAAGAACCCAAAATTCGTCTTTCTTCTTTGTTTTAAAAATAAAAAAAAGTTAAAGAGCATTTACATCCAGCTTAGCAAATTTAAAAATAAAAAACTCAAATTGAGTGTGTGTTTTAAAAATTTAAAATGGCTAACTAGACGGGACAATTTTTTATTTTTTTTGCGAACTAGCTAAAATAACCTTTTGACTAACCCAATATGAATGCTCTTAACAGCCCAAGCACAGGAGGCTGGAGCAAAATACAACTGGTTTTTAGGCAATATAATATTTCATTACATAGAAATGAGAAATGATTCTTCTATATCTTTCATATACTTCTCTCACACCTAATCCTATGTGGCATCTACTTTTTCATTTTGTGAGAAACAAAATAAACAAAACAAAAGAAAAATAAAAAAAGACACCACGTAGGATGAAGTGTGGAAGACGTGTATGAAAGATATAAGAGAATCATTTCTCCATAGAAAGATGCATGGATTCTAAGATAAGGAACATGGGTTCTAAGATTTTACCAGCAAAATAAGTGAAAAACGGGACCTTCCACATACAGTCGAACCAAACCAGTACAAAACCTAAAAAGAAAAAGAAAAAAAGAATAAAAAAGGGCCAAATCTTGATCCAATAACTCTCAAGTTAATGGGATAATTTAGAAATAATTAGGAGAGAATACAAAAGTTGAACATGCAGAATGTAAGCTCTCCCACTTTTAGTTAGAAATCAAGTTGTGATGTTTGAGGATACTTTGGAATCATTGATTGAATTATACATAATAAATTCCGATTTCTCCACGTTGAACCAAAAATTTATCAAAAAAGGGGAATATTCACACTTACAACAAGTTGCTTCCACATACAGTCTGCTTGTGCTGCTAATGTTCCTTCAGCTACAATAGCAGTAGGCAATATATCTATATGGACTAAGCTGCTATATGAAATGAACTAAACGAGATATATAGGGAGGGGTGCATTAAGTTGCAAGCGGCCATAATACTTACAGAAAATTAGATGCCTGGTTCTAGAATTACTTTCTTTTCGTTTGGTGTAATCGTTTTCTTTAGTCCGAATCACAAACTTCTAAGAAAAAATTGAAGAAAATGACAAGTACAGACCCTAATTACAGGCAATGCATGAGATACACCTACTTCTATGGATTTGAAGGCGATGCAACCTGTTGTTCTTGTTGCCCTACTTCTTGCTGCTGCTGCTGCTCCCCTTGCCATGTCCAAACAATGTCCTTGAGAGCTGGTCTAATGTCCTGTTTCAGCATTTTTTGGTACTCCAGAGTATCTCCGCTTGACTTTTTCATCTCCACCAAATGGAAAAGTGGGGTGATCTCAAAGATCTCGGCGTCGATGCCCAAGAGCCCTTTCCTGCCTGCCTTGGACCCCTCCATTTTCAACAACCCTCCATCTTTCTTTTTCACTTTCAGTCTCAGTCGCTTGGCAATGTCTTCCAGCTTAGAGATTATGGTCGAGGCAGGTTTGTCGGACGTAAATCGCACCTCTTTCTTCTGGTCAGTCTCCTCAAACAGACCAGACAAGTCAAAGCCTGCAGAAAAGGAGATGATATCAAAAGCATTCATGTTACAAGGCCTTGCCAATTCTTGCTTTGATTCTGTGGTGGAACAGTTATTCTCATTAGGTCCAAAAACTTCATCGGCATCCAGTGGGGCAGGTTCTTTCCCTTCTGAATGAATATCTCGGCGTTTGGGGTCTAAACCCTTCCGGAACCAAGAATTATCCATTATCTTTGTCATGGATATCCTGGTACTTGGGTTTGAATCCAAGATCTTTGACAACAACCTTCGAACTTCGGGGCCAAACCAGTTAGGGAATTTAAATTCACCCTTACCAATCTTCCTATACATCTCCATCAGATTTGAATCATGAAATGGGAGATAACCAGCCAACAGAACATATAAAACCACTCCACAAGACCAAATATCAGCTTTGGATCCGTCATAGCCTTTTCTATTAATCACTTCTGGAGCAACATATGCAGGGGTCCCACAGGTTGTATGGAGCAACCCATCTTGACGCTTACATTCAGCAAGGGCACTCAATCCAAAATCTGAAACTTTTAGATTCCCATTCTCATCCAACAGTAGGTTTTCTGGCTTCAAATCCCGGTGATACACGCCTCGACTGTGGCAGTAATCAACAGCACTGATCAACTGTTGGAAATATCTTCTAGCAACGTCCTCCTTGAGCTTCCCTTTGGCCACCTTGCTGAAGAGCTCACCACCTTTAGCATATTCTATAACAAAGTAAATCTTGGTTTTGCTGGCCATTACCTCATAAAGCTCCACCACATGTGGATGTCTAACCAATCTCATGACAGAAATTTCCCGCTTAATCTGCTCAATCATCCCAACCTTCAAGATTTTCTCTTTGTCGATTACCTTAATGGCCACACCCATGCCAGTTTTAAGGTTCCTTGCATAGTAAACCTTGGCAAAGGTACCTTGGCCCAGTAGTCTCCCTAATTCATACCGTTGCATCAATATAATCTCTTTGTTTTCCATGCCAGGCACTATTATTGTTTGAAGAAAAACTTTCTTTTACCTGCTAGTGCAATATCTAGATATAGGTATGTACGAAAGAAGAACTGATCTCAACAACATAAAAGCTCAACCATCTTCACAGACATCATGTTTTGAAATGGTGTGTTCTCTTAAATTTATAGCTGCATAGGGAATTTGGGAACAGAACCGTGGTGGGATGTAAGTTAAACAACCGATGTCATCAAATATAAAAAAGGGCAGCCCAGAAGAAGCAACAACTTCATCATCCTTAGAGAAGGAATTCTCAACTTTCAAGCACATCTTTCAGCATTCCCTGGTCTTTTTGATACCTAAAGAAGGCCAAAGATATGGAGAAAATTATGTGTTGAACCTCTGGCAGAAAAGTCGAGAAGTAGAGCAGCAATTAATAATAGTTTCAGTTCAAATTACCAAATATTCAAAATGGAAAACTCTATAACAAGCTAAATACCATACTGAATTTTAAAAACATTCAAGAGACTACTATAAATCGCCACTGTTCATTGCTTGTTCAAGAAAGGTACATATATTAATATTCCCATTAAACATGATATTCTTTTTCTTTGCCTCATCCATAGAGAAAGATACAATACCAGTGCAAATGCTCCAGAAAAAAATATATTAACGAAACAAACTAACTCCCCATGGGGGGGGATCAAAAAGTTCGGAAATTTGTTCGTTTGTAGTATATTTGCGAAGAAACAATAAATTCTCGGCATGCAGCGTCTTCTATACATGTGCAAACCATTAAAAGTTAAAGAAGTCCTACATCTCACGCTTCACAGTGATATTTAAAACCCAATACAGTAGCAATATACTTTACCAGCAAGATAAAAGAAACAATGAATGAATGAGCAAATAAGCACCTTATTATCACAGAAATCTCATACTCAATAGATTAAACTGGACAATAGTTATTACAACGAAAACAGAGAGAGCAATAAAAATAGTACATAATACATGTAATACAAATTATACAACCTCCTACTTCATAAAAGAGTCGATCAATTTCATTATAAGCAAAAAATTTCAAAAACTTGAAGATCTAACCAATATGATAGATACCAATAAACCGAGAAATCTTACACAGTGCTTTGAATTAGTAAAATTGCCTTATTAGCTTCCTTGGAACCTAAGCAGCAAAGAATTACAGCTTCAATTTTCTTATCCACACATTTTCTCAGGAACCAAACAGAAAACTGATGGTTTCAGATAAACAGCTTTTTCCATATTGAAACAAACAGAGCCTAACAAACATGTTTTTCCCAAATCTTTTTTTTAAAAAAATAAAAATTATCGTTCTTTAGCTCCTAAATACAAATATTTCTAGTAAAAAATAAAAAAATAAAAAAATACAAATATTCTATCATTCAGCTCTGCAAATCGAACTCCACCACCAATAAATACATTAACGCAAACCCAATTTCACATATAACACATATTTGAGATCTTACCTGAGAAAAGGGTGAGCTTGGAAATGGAAGCTATCCCAAAACGCCGCTGTATTGCTTGTGTCTCGGGGCAAAGATTGCAGGGAGACAGAGAGAGAGAGAGAGAGAGAGAGAGAGAGAGGCCGTCTTTGGCCACGACTTCGGCAGATTCCGAATTACCGAGCAAGAATAATTAGATGCGGTTCTTCTTAGTTCTTATACACCGCCAAGCCTCACAGTAATGAATATTGAATATTTGATTTTATGCAAAAGCGCGTCCCAGAATATACCAATTTTGCCAAAATAAAATAATAATAGTAATTATTATAATAATAATAATAGGGTGGCCCTATTTTCTCCGACCCTATTTAGGAGAAAATTTTGTCCATTATTAAATAGAAATATTAGAAACCACTCTTATTCTTACTTTACTTATGTGACATTGCTAATCAGCCATTTGGTCATTTTTTGTCAAAATAAAAAAGAGTAATTTTATACATCACACTAAAAACGGGACCAAACAATTTTATACATCACACTAGAGACGGGACCAAACATTTCAACGGGAGGAGGCTAAATAATTTTTTTTTATTTTTTTTTTTTTGTTTTAAGTAAGGGTTAAAATATATATATAATTCAAAAATATAAGTCCATGTTCTCTTGTCTAAATGGCCATCTATGTAGTATATATTACTTCATATTAAAAAAAAAAAAAATCAAATTTTAAGTAAATTAAACATAACCCAGTTTTTATATTTTTATTATTCCCTTAAAATTAAAAATCAAGATAAGCAAAATTGAAAATAAAGTTTTTTTGGAAAATAAGTAAAGAAAACTATTGTCCAAAGATTCAGAAAAGGAAAAAAAAATAAAAAATAAAAAAATGTCTCAATTTATGTACTAAAATTGATAAATTTCAGTTGGATAAAATTTTGTGCTTCTCGCAAGGCTTTACCTGGATGACGTGGTTCTTGAAGCTAATATTCTCTTGCTCATTTTATTATCACTCTAATTAACATAGTAGCCCACTAACTGTTATACAAAACACACTATATTATACATAAAACATATTCAGCTAAACGCAACACAAAACAAATGAAACACATATTTTATGGACTTTTCTAACGCCATGTAGCTGTATTGCAATGAATCTCCATTTTATGTTACCTTTGCCATACATCTTTAGGAAATCAAGCTTTGGCAGTCGTATGACTCTTCAAGTCTACACCTATCTTATTTCAATGCACTGCTTTACTAAACCCTTTTCATTTACTTTGAACAAAACTTCTGTAACTTTGTAAACCTCATTCCATTGTTACTCTTCTAAAACATGTCCGTTGCTATCCGTGAATATTAGAAGGAAACAGTTTTGACAAAGCTATTATTCCAGATGATATGAAACCAGTTGAGGAGATGATAAAAGGGAAGGGGCAAAAAAAAAAAAAAAAAATTACTGCTAGGGGCTAGTAGGCAAAAAACCTTATAATCACGCACTGTCCCCCTTCCTTTGTCTCCGCACTACACTTTTATTTCACTTTGTTGATGTGACATTGCTAATCAGTTTTTAGATTTTTTTGTAACAAGGGGATGATTGATAATGTCACATCAGTAAAGTGAGATAAAAGTGTAGTTCGTAACATTTCTCTAAAAAAAAAAAAAAAAAAAGACTAACTAGCAATGCAACCTTGTCAAAGTAAGATAAAAGTGTGTTATATAACATTTTTCTAATTAAAATTTGGTAGTACTAAATACTATATTTTTATTCAACATTTATGACATGATAGTCTTAACTAAACGTTAGATTAGTCATTGTTAAAAGAAAAAAAATAGTTGAAACTACTACAATAACATTATGAAATAGTTGTGAGATAAAAATATGATATTAAATTAATTACACTTTTTACACAATTTGAAGAATCCTAATTATTAAAATCAATTATCTTTTAAAACCCTATGACATGATTCGTGAAGTTGTTGGTTTTCATACAACTCACCAATGATGAGTCACGTGTTAAAAAATAGAAACCAGTCTAGAAGATTCGTTGAATTTTTTTAAAAAATAAATAAAAAAGAAAAGAAAAAAAGGGAACTTTTTAGGTGTCCTTTTAGGGACCTTGTACTCTATTAATCAATCCATTTCCCTTGGGGAGGTGACCTACCTAACAGTCACATAATTTTTAGTCACCTACACTATTACATCCAATTATTTGTGGGAAAAGATATTTATCCTTTTTAAAAAATATTATTCTACCTGACTTCCAAATTTGGTTTCAAATGGATTTGATTTGACTGTGACTTGTGAGGTGAGGGCAGTGAGGGGCTACGAAGCTTCCTCTTTCAGCAGCCACCCATACCTACGACCAATAGGGAAACGACACATATAGAACGCCAAGTACCTTCTTATGGGTACAAGTGTGGCGTTCCTTGGCCTTGCCGCTACAGGCATCAACTGGTTTTCTAACCATACACGTGTACTCATCGTTTTTAGGATGACGCCACGCAAACCGACATTATTAGCTGCTCCAATTGCCTTACAAGAGAGAAATAATAATTTCAATTCGTACGTTGAAATATGTGTATAAAATTATATATGTTAATTATAATTTAATTAAAATAAATTAAATTTTTTAACTCTAGTATGCTAATTTTACATGGAGTTCACAATCGTATTCAAAATTGACAATAATTTATAAGGCATGAGTATTAAATTATATAAGTCAATCATAATTCGAACAATTTAATTAAACGGGTCAGATCATTCAATCTTAACCAGTTAATTTCATGTTGGGTTATTGTTAAAATCACGGATTGCGTCCAAAATTACCAACCCTAAGTGTAGGGTTAATTTATTACATAATCATACTTTGAACAAACAAATAATAGATTAAAAATATTTTATAATTAACTGTTCAAATCACACACTATTCAAGCCGCCCTATTGAAAGGGAGGCTGCGAGATAGACTTGTCAAGAGCAAGTATGCTCTATACCTTAGGCTGTTCAAAAGCTTCCAACTTTATCGGGCTTTGTACAACTAAGTTGTTGGAGATCTTTATTCACAAAGAAAAACTATTATATGTCATAGTTTTAAATGTCCGACAATATGATTAAGTCTACATTTATAAATTTAAGTCTTGGATTAAGATCATGCCTTTAGTTGTTACAACAACATTTCATTTGAAGATTACCCAACTATTTATTTTTGTAATACCGTATAAGTTATTTTGGGGGTTTTCATTTAATTTATTTTGTTGATTGAACGGTAGAATGCGTTTTAAATCACGTGCCGGTTAAAAGAAACGAAGAGTTCAACGGTCAAAGGAAGGACCTTTGGTGGCGTTTAAGAGGGCGTTGGGGGCAATTTGCCAAAGCACTCAAAGCCCACTTTAATTAAAAAATAATGGAATTCGGCTTCCTCACTCCTCAGGACAAAAAATAGTTGAAGCAATTGGAATTTTGGAAAGGTTGTTGGGGTTCGGATAGGCGGATAGCTTTGGCAGATAAATCATACTTTTATTTTGTCGACACTGCAGTGTAAACCGATTTTTTTTTTTTAAAAGAAAAAAATTACATTATTGGTCCTTATGATTTACTAAAATTACAAATTACCAATTGTAACATAAAAAATAATTGTAAGGTCCTTTTGGTTTGCGAAAATTATAAATTACTCATTGAAGTCGTTTTTGTCCACAAACTTAATAGAAACCGTTAGGTTGCCACGTCAGTTCAATAAAAATGTTAGTTAGCATTGTCACTCGTAATAAAAAAAAAAAAAAAATTAAAAACCTCAAATTTTATTTATTTATTTATTTTTTAAAAAAGTTAATATTTTTTATATGAGGTTTTTAATTTTTAATATATTAACATTTTTAATTAAGAGTGACATGTGTCGTGTTTTTATTGAAATTACGTGCAACCTAATGGTTTAAGTCTGTGGATGGAAAACGAGTTCAGGAAGTAATTTATAATTTTCGTTTACCACAATGATCTTACAATTATTTTTTATACTACAATGAATAATTTGTAATTTAGATAGACCAAAGAAATCATTGGTGTAATTTTATTTTATTTTATTTTTAAAAAAACATAATGACTGATTAACACGATCGCAGATCGCATCAACCAGATATGATAATGGTGCGTTAAAAGTGTAGTTTTTTGTATTACTTTATTAAACTGATATATATTCTAAGCATATATATATTTTTAAAAAAATATATAGGTATTAAAAATATGCTTTTTAGTTTTTAAGGACGAATATTAATTCAATGGTTGAAGGAGGGAAAATTCTGTCCATATAATTAAGAAACAAAAATCCACGCGGTACTACCGTTCCCACACGTTGGAAGAAAGTCCTTTGGATATATGTAACGCAAAAGAGAGTCTGTCACGTTTTTATTTTGTTCGTGCACATGTGGTGGTCCAACAAAAAGACATGTAGACGTATATTCTGTGAAGCTAACTTAAATGTCGGCATATTGAATATGATGTGACCATGATTCATGTTGCCTTTCTTTTATCGTGTCAATTTTACCGCCACCACTAGTCACTACCAAAAACATAAACGTACGTGGACCACGTACACCTAAGACATCAATTTCTGTTTGTTACTACTTTTTTAAAGCGTATTATTTGTTTAAAAAAAATATTCTGATGCGACAAAATTAAAAATAGTTTAAAATATTTTACGTTTTGAATAATTTGTTAATGTTTTTGAGAGATTTTTTTTTCCAATTTTTTTTTTCACAGCAAGTTCGCGATGGTTCTAACAGCAAGTTTACTTGATGGTTCTTTTACTTGATGGTTCTTTTATGCTAACGAGGATTCCCTTTTTTTTTTTTTTGCTAATTTTTGTCCTTTTTTTTTTATTATTTTTTTCACTTTTTTGACTTGCTCATCACGTGAAAGCCAATTAATTGAAAATAGAACATGTAAAAGAAACGAAGAAGAAAGGGAAAAAAAATAAAATGAAGAAGAATGGGGGTTGGAAGAAAGGGTGAAAAAGAAAAAAAGAAAAAAAAGGAGTTAGGAGAATTAAATGTTAGGTTCATTTGAGAGAGAGATTAGATTAGAAGAATAGAGGTTTAGGAAAAAAAAAACAAACAGAAAGTTAACACCAGCTTAATAAGTTGACAAATGTCCTAAAACATGTGAAATGTACATGTGACTTTTTTGTTCTAAGATGAGACTACTACATAAGTAATTAGAGACATGTTACACCTCCAGCTTGTGTCTGTGTACACCAACACAGGACACAAACCAAAGCCTTTGAAAATTGTTTATTTTTCATTTTTACTAAGCTGGCAAGATTGCACACTACTATGAAACATAGTTTTAGCAGCAAGGAAGTCTTAGAAACTATGGTATTGACATTTTTAGATCAAATAATTTTCATACAAGCATTCGAACTTTGAGCACATATTATACATCAAAAGCACCATGATGTCATAATAACTATTATACATGCACACATCGGAATGAAAGTATAAATATCAAGTCTGCATCTGCATTTTCATTCCAATAGATTTTTTCTGGCATAATTAAGAATCAGACAGCGCCGATACTTTTGCCACGGGCGATGCTTCCGTGCTACTATCTGTAGACGAATTGCAGGCATGAAGCGTGGTGCATATGTCTGTTGTTTCCAGAAATTTCTCTGCATTGGCAAGGACCAGAGGTCCATACTCGAAAACCATCCTCTTGCACTGACAAATAATATAAGATATTAGAAGATTAAATATATTTAATAAAACGCTTATAAACATTTCTCTAATCATGAATATCAATACATCATATTCCAACACATGTCGCAATTAAATACTAAAAACTAGGCAGAAGGCCTGGTTATCTTTACTGTTACTGCTCTTTTTCCACTGTCTCACCTTTAACAGGCCAACAGAGAGCATCCTATGCCATTAATCATAACATGTTGAAAGAATAAGAATCGGAGCGTTAATACCTTTCACATAGATCAAGGGCCATCACAAATCAAAATAATCATACCTTGACTTAGTTATTGGTCAAGTGAGGGTATCTGCCATTAGTGGAAAACCCCTCTTCCGATTCAACTTAATGAGGCAGGTATACACTGATAACACAAACCCCCCTCCAAAAATTAAAAAAGTTAACTTCCTAAAATTGTTCTCACCTTTTTTGCATAGTTCTCCATGGAATTACATGCCTTCAAAAGCAACTCAATGATCTCTAGCTGACATAAAAGCAAGATAAGATGTTAGTTGTTTAGTCAGCAGTAAGCACCGTGGTATATCACAGCCTGCAATTTCATGTTTTTGGGTTGGAGATACTCCTTTTATATTGTGAGATATATCTCTCTACTGATCCACACAACAGAATAGCAGTGAAAATTACTCAGATGATACAACAACGAAGATCTTGGATCTTCTTTTGACAATAAAATTATGATTTCACATAAGTTGGTATCAACATCACAACCATGTAACAAATTCAAAACTCTATTATCAACTTTAAGCTTCGTCTGTATATATTCAGTTGCCTGAAGTTTTCTGTATTTGTTATTTGCGTTATTATTCCCAAATGCGTTTTTACATTGACATTTCAACCTTTCAGCAGCCAGCAAGCTTTCCAGAACATACATACATAACCCTGAAAAAGTTTTCTACACAAGCAACCAAAAGCTGAATTTTGTAATTTTTTAATAGTGTGTAGCTACTCAATGATAGAAATGCCAATCTAATTGAAGTAATGACCACTGATCTAAAACTACATCAGTTTGGCTTTATTCATTTGCTCCATTTTCTTACTCTACTCTTGGGAAAGGGTTTATGGTGGTGAAGTTTGCTTACGATTCAAAGAGGTTGATTAGTTAAACGATACGAATATGCAGTGACCATGGTCAGTTTGGTGTCATTTCTCATTTGGCTGTGCATTTGGCCATATAACAGCGCAATCTAACACAGGTGGTAGAATGACTCATCACACATTTGCAGTAATTTTAAATAAACTCTTAACAGAAAAATCAACAGAAGAGGAGATAATGTCCAGAAGCAGTATGCATTTCACCTGGAGGTAGGAAGGGCTTTGATTTTCCTTCTCTCTTTTTGATTGTAAATGTGAGAATACAAAAAATGTCCCAAAGTTGAAATTTTTTACAACATATAGTGTTCTGTGGTACTTTAACTAACAGAAAAACCATGTGCATATCTAGGTCTTATTATATTTAGCAAATGACGCAAGTACATACCTGAGTGTCAGGGTCTTTCAGCTTAACAAGTAATTCTGAAACAGTGCGGTGGCAAAGTCCACAGCTATCTTCATGAAGTTGAGAAGAAATCATTGCAATTTGTTGACAGAGATTGACTCTTCGGCAGAATTCTTCAGGTTGTACAGAAGAAACCTCTAAGAAGAACAGAGGGGCATAATAGTTCACCAAAGTGATGCACTATGCAGTCCCCAAAAAAATAAAATAAAATATT
The DNA here is from genome assembly GCA_028654335.1 of Alnus rubra. Taxonomy (NCBI): domain Eukaryota; kingdom Viridiplantae; phylum Streptophyta; class Magnoliopsida; order Fagales; family Betulaceae; genus Alnus; species Alnus rubra. The sequence goes on along the minus strand of JAJPGS010001500.1, from coordinate 1,372,949 downwards.
AGATGAATTAAATTTGAGCACCCTTTTCTTTTTGTTGTTGGGGGGGGGGGGGGGGGGGGGGGGGGACCCTCAAATTTTAAGATTAGACACAATGTTTCACAACCCTCCAAATCATTCAAAAGTAAACTAAACTTTCATACAGTGACTTATCCCACTACTATGTTCACCCTTTATATTATTCTTGTTTCTGTTGACAAGTAAATTATAATACAGGTACCAGTACTCATCTACACTTCATCGTACTTATAATACCTATAACCTATCAGCCATCCAAATGGTGCACATGAAGGCAAATTGACCATTCAATGTAACAAAATTTGATTTATTCAAGATAAATGACCAGCATGACCACTCAATAATTATGATGACTTGGCGATAATAAAAAACTGAAATCAATTTGTGATGGCCTGATGCTTGAGATCAACAGAACTACTCTTTTTTTTTTTTCTCATCTTTTTCTTTTTCTTTTTCTTTTCCATCTTGCAACTCAGTGGCCAGGAGGAGGCTAACTGTTTTGAAGCAGCACGATTACACAGTTTTATCTAAAATATCCACATAACTAAATGAGATAAGTACCTCCCCTTTGAAAGAGCCTGCTCGAGTGCAGGCCAGACGGAGGATGTCAATGATCTCAGTCTGGGTCTTGTTTTCAGCAATGTAATCAAGTGCCTGGTTAGCAAACTCCTCACACAATGTGCACACCTTGTCATTCCTTGGAACTTTTTTCATAGTTTGAACTTCACTATCTTGATCCTGGTAGTTGATCTGCATAACTGAACCAAAACATATGGCGGCAACAATTTTTTAACATTCTTATGACTAGATAAGCAGAATACTTCTTCGATAAAATAAGAGCATACATAGAACCTAAAATTTCATTGCATCTTCAATGAGAAACTATTTGTTGATTTCCTTATTATAGAAACTAGCATATAACCTGCGTCATGCGCGGGATTTTACGAATTAAAACTGCGTGCTTATGTTTTAAAAGTAATAAATAATGTAAAAAGTAGTTTTAAAAAAGTTTTGAGCTATTATATTAGAATGCTACATTTAATTTACGAAACAAAATAAAAATTTAGGAATAAGAATGAAAATACGTAAACGTATATTGTAAATTATCTCGTAAGGAAGCAAAATAAATCACATGTATTCAATATTTATAGATGTTAATTTAAGAGACTTTTTACATAATATAGGAATTCATAAAAACAAAGAACAAAATAATGTACTCACATCATTGCAATAACTTGTATTCAATATTTACAAATAAGATAACTTGTATTAAAATGCTACATAAAATTTATCAAGCCTATAAGCATGAAATTTAAGAACTTATAATAGAGAAACTGAAATCTGTTAAGCATGATCGTGTTCATTGTCGAAGGACTCAAGCGGTGGTACATTTGTCTCCTCCTAACACTCCAGATCAATCATGTGGTGCAAATTAATAACTTTAGACATTTGATGCAAGTGTTGGTAATAACTTAGTGATGTTGCCATCTTAGGATCAGAGCACAAAATTGTGTAAAACAAAAAGAACTGGATAAAGACAAAAAAACCAAATAATTATCCATTTTATAAACTGTTTTTTTTTTTAATAAATAGCCAGCTTCAAGCACACTATATATATAGTTTAAGTCTTTCATAATATTGGCCGTATATGCATTGTTTTAAATTTACGGATTTCATGTGCCAAATGTGATGGCCATTTTCTATCTATCCAACAACACTTAATGCTTTTCTAATCTCTGGCATTGTCATAATGCCCTGTTTGATTTGACTAAACAAAGAAAAAGTTCCAATGTAAGCACACTTACTTCACGGTATTGAATGGCTACGTTTAGTTTTGTGTTACTCTTCCATTTGCTGAGATATATAGAGAGATTGAAGTGTTTTGCTTTGCTCTGGATTTGCATCTACTGAGATATTTATAAAGTTTGAGATGAAAAGAATGAAGAAGTATTTCAAGAAGAATGGCGCTGTCACACCACAAAACGAATTTTTAAAGAAATTCTTAAGCACATGAAACTTACTTGATCGATGTAGAGGGCTGGGAGTTTGGGAGGGTGGTAAGTTCTTTGGAGTAGAAATAGTGGGGAAGAAGGAAGGAATAAACAGACAACGGGTAAATTAGGAGCCCACTAAGCTGTCATTTGAAACCTTCAACTACTGCTTACCACCCCGACGTTCTATAGGAATGTCTACGCTATGATCAAGAAACTTCATAAATTTTGCATACGCCTTGTCAGAAAATAGTAAAACTTGATCATGGTCATAAGATAATTAATATCTCTTTAGCAGTAGCTCCTTCCCTTTCTAGAGCCTTTAAAACACTACTCAACTCCTTTTTCTCATCTTCACTCAAAGATGCTAAAATGTCATACAAAGTTGAAGCAGGTTTGAGTTGCTTTTCTTTCTCTTGCACCATCTCTTTTGTTGCGTCTTTGATCACGGTTCAGTTAACTACCCCATCTCTAAATTATGTATTTGATTTCAAATATTTTTTGGTTCACAAATAACAGTTATGATACAGTTATTTTCTAGGGAAAAAAACTGCTTTTACACAAAAATAGGTACACTTGCCAATTGTATGAGATGCCACATGTCACGATTATAGGCTCTCCTCCTATTGATTCTCCTATTATATAAGAATATATGATATCTTTTTGGAAAGTCTGCATTTGATGACACGTACAAGAATTTATTGTTACATCTTTTTTTCTTTTTTTTGATAAGTAATGTCAATTCATTAATAAAGCGCAGAGGAGCGCAACCCTAGTACATATGAAGTATACAAGAGAACCCATAATAGGAATGAACATAAAATAAATTTAAGAAATCTGCATAAAATCTTTTTTTTTGATAAGTAGAGAAATCTGCATAAAATCTTAAAGCATCAAGTTTTGCAAAATGTCAAAAGAACAAATCTGAGTTGAAGAGGATAGCCCATATGTTTGAAAGTGACCAACTTTGTCAACTTTGGGAGACATTTTTTTACAAGGCATCACACTTCAGACAACCTATACATGTTTGAAGGAGATCCAAACCGAGTTCTAAATTTGGCTGCAAACTGATGTAGCAACCCATTGAGTTTCTTATTAATAGGCCTTAGCCAACACAATCTAGGTTTACTGGAGTATCATTTCCCAAGGGTAAAGTTACTTGTAAGACTGAAACCTAGAAAGCCCTAGAGTTTCAAGGTTAAAAAGTGTGTGTGTGTGTGTGTGTGTGTTTTAGTGTAAGCATGTGTGCGTGTGCTTTTGGCTAGGAGCTAAGTCTAAGTGTTAGCAAAGGTACTTAAGGTAAGTAGGTAACAATACCTATCCAATCAAATGATAGGGCCAAGCAAGACAACTTGAAGTATGTCTTGACTGGTAGAAAAGTGGATCATGGCATGCTATATTAGATGGACTTAACCTATCCTTGTAGACTTCTAAATAAGGCCCAACCTTAATTTCAAAGAAGATGTTTCAAGCAAACCAATAGGGCATAAAATCTGCATCTCAACTGTTAAATGAGGATAAATAGGTATTAACAAGTGAACAAAACAGAAGGTAAGTAAATGCTCAAGAAAAAGAGCAACATTCAGAAATCAGTTAAAAAATTTACCTGATATCTCAAAGATCCTTCCATTCCCACTATAGAACTCGGTGTTCCCCAGTTGTCGAGCATCACAAGCCCAGCTAGCACCCAACACTAAAACAAATAGGAGCCCAACTCTCACCTCCATGGTGCCTGAAGTCACAACCATTCAACAAAAGTATTATAGCCTCAATATTGCAAATCAATTCGTAGTGAAAATATTTCAAACCAATTTATCATTATTGTCGAGAAGGATTTCAAAATTACAGGTAAAAATGAGAACCAATGGTGAGATATTCCTTGATAGTCAATATATCCAAATTGTACGGAGGAGTAGGAGCTAAAAAGTGAGCTTAAGATGCATATCTACAGTACCTTTAACCAGTTTAAGGCTCAGCCAACTAGGGTAAGAGCTGAAATGCTATACTCACTAACATTATGTTACTTGTCATATCTTCTTATAACTAGTTACGGTTTATAAGGCATTATGCAATTCTGATAGCAAAAACCTAGCTCAAACTATGCTTGTCTAAGCTTGATATTGGCTCTATTCATAATCCTGAATTAGCAATCTAAGAAGTGGAACTCAATACTGTTCTTCAGCATCTTTTTGATTATCAGTGAAAATACATAGATATAAACCTACTACCGCAAGCCCATTTGACCCATGTTTGGGGTCAGTAAGGCTTAACAAATTCTTAATAAGCCTGACATAGGGGCTTTAGATAAGTATATTTGATTCATAAATAAGCCTGAACAGGCTTCTAACTGAGCCATAACCAAGTTTCCGGCCCTAGCCGGTAACCTACAAATTACATATTCATCAAATTACCCAACAGATGTTTAGAAGTCTTTTAAAAAATAAAGCACTGGCAACAACGGAATCACAGCTTTCAGCAACATAAAAAAAGAAAAGAAAAGAATAAACATAGTCCTCTATCATTTACACATTCAAATGAGGGTGAAAATTTGTGTTCAAACTGTGAGTCTGTCAACTTGAAACAGTGCATATCATAAATACCAAAAACCTTAACAGTAATCCCAGAAACCAGATAAGCAAACCCCACAACCACAAATTTGACGAAAATATGGAACATCATAGCAAGAAACCCATGACATAAAAAGCAAACCCAGAAAAAAAAGAAAAGAAAAGCAAAAGCAATTAATATATATATATATATATATAAGATAAGAGTAATACTAAGTTCAAGAAAACAACCGAAGAGGCCCGTTTTGCAGCTAAGAAAAACTTGGGAGAAGAAATCGAATCTCGAAATCTCAGAACAAAGTTCGCGGGTGAAATTCGCTAGTTGAAAGATCAAAGTCTTCTGTTATTTGTGTTTTTTCAGCAAACAAACGGAGCATAAATTGGGATTGATAATAGCCGAGTAACAGATATTTACCTTGTAAGGATCAGCAAGGGAGAACTCGCAGAGAGAGAGAGAGAGAAAGAGAGATGTTCGTTGGGGACTTGGAGTGCTGGATTGGGCGATGCGTTGGAAATTTGGAATGGTGGTTGGGAATTTTGATCTTCAAAAAGTCGTACAGATAGAGGTTTCTTTAGTCTGTGGTAAGCAACATATTATAGAAGAGTTCCACCTTTATTAAAGTAATGTTGAAGATAATGGTATTTCTTTAATGGTTTTTATTTATTTTTTATTTTAATTAAATGAGAAAACAAATACAAAAATAAGAGGAAACCAAAAACAGAAAAATAATTACAAGGGGTCTTCTAACAAAGAAAAAACAAAAGTGGAGTGCTTTCAAAATTTTTGAAAAATAGAATTCCTTTTTGCTAAATTGTGAGTATAATAATTAGCGCTCCCGTGATCTTTGATTGTCGATCAATTATGTAACTTGGCTAATGAGCTACATATATTTGGCTTAGGTATGGTAAAAAAAATAAAAATAAAAAAATTGCAGCACATTTTATAGTTTTTTCAACTATTTATAACTAATTTTTCATAAGAAAAAGAAAAAAGAAAAGTTAAATTTAAACCATTGAGAAAACTACATATTAAAAGCTTTAGTTTTTTTTTTTAGAACACCCATCCTCCAATATGTGGTGAGGTAATGACTCATTTTACTAAATTGTGGGGAGGGGTTAATTGTTAAAATGGATCGTAGAAACTATTCTACTAAGTAAGAACATTAAAAAGAAAAAAGAAAAAAGAAATGCTTGCAATAAAATCTATTTGTACCTATCAAATCATTTCACAAGCAAACTAAAATTAGGATCTTAAAAAAAAAAAAAAAAAAAAAAAATTGATTTTGGAGGATCCGGTCATTTGGCAGACTACTTGTTAAAAATGATCAATTTAATCTTATTCTTTTCTAATTGGGTTTCGTTGGATATTATTTGCGTTCTGTAATTAATGTGTATTCAACGAAAAAAAAAATACATGGAAAATTGTAGTAAATAATTATCTCTTCAATAGATGATTAGAATCCTTTAATGGTGTGTTTGGTTTGAATAAAATGTAGAATAATATTTTATTTTTTTTAAAATAAATTATATTATATTTAATTTTTTAAAATTTTATCTCACAAATTTAAACTTTGTAATTCACGAAATGAATTCTAATAAAAAAAATTCAACACCCAAACAGACCATTAATTTGATAAGATTATGATCAATCTAGTGCTGATGTGGCAACATGTACGTGGGTCTGCGTAAGTTCAACGGTGATAGCTTAGAGTACAGGAGCTAAACCCAAAACAACAATTGGAGAATAAAGCAACTAAATTGATAACGATATTCCGGTCATTATACAGGCTAGGTACCACCACACAACCAAAAAAAAAAAAAAAAAAAGAAAAAAAAAAAAAAAAAGGAAAAAAGTCTTCAATTTTTTTCAGTTCAATCTATTAAACTTGGCTAATGGTGTTTCATAAAAAAAAAAAATTAGACCATTATAGCAAGTTCAAGATCTAGGCTCACACAATGGTTGATCGAATTCGTCCGAGAAGTTGTCATGTTTAATACATAAATTAAATGAATTATTTGTAACAGTATGTCATTAAACTAAGAGAAATGATCCCTACACTCATTTCTCACAACAGCCCTACAACAAGTTGATGTGGCTGGTAATATTTTATTATTTTTTTATAAAAAGAAAAGAAAAGAAAAGAAAAGAAATAATAAAAATATTACCCGCCACGTCAGCTTATTGTAGGGCTGTTGTGAGAAATGAGTGTAGGAATCATTTCTCAAACCAAAATTCCTAAACTTCACCAGATTTATATATATATAAAATGTTTGAAGGGAAAAAAAAAATTGAAAGGGTTTTTTTTTTGAAAACTCCATTATGTTTATCTAGTAGACTCTTGGCCAACAAGAAATGTCCAACCGTCTAAAAAATTGCTTCAACAATTATCAATTGCAAAGTCAACGACTTTGAGGTTGTGTGTGTCTAATGTGACAGTACTATTTCCAAAGATAAGAAACCAAGAATCCAGAACAAAGACTATGATGTTTCTCGCCATTGTTCAATGGCGGTGATCAGGGAAAAAGATCAAGTCTTAGAAACCATGCTATAGACACTTTTAGATCAAATAACTTTAATATATATATATATATATACAGGCATTTGGATTTTGAGCACATATTTTACATCAAAAGCACCATGATATTGATGTCGATCATAATAGTATTATACATACATACACACACACCTCGAAATGAAAGTACAAATATCAAGTCCACATGGGCAATTTTATTCCACTTGATTTTTTGCCGCCGTATGTCTAAAAACTTGCTTTAGAATCAAGGTATGAGGGCCTGATCACGTAATTGTTCTTGATGGGGATTGGCGAATCAGGCAGCAAAGATGCTTCCATGCTACTTGCTGTAAATTTGCAGGCATCAAGGGTAGTGGAGCACACGTCTGATGTTTCCAGAAATTTCACTGCATCGGCTAGGAAGAACAAATATACTTGAAGTTGTAGACTTTATAAGTTTTGAACAAATATCTTCCCTTAAAGTGTATTTTGTGGAAGAGTAAGGCTCAATGGACTTTATTATGGTATTAGAGCTTTAAGGCCTTGAGCAATGTTGCGTCTTCCATCCTGTTGTACACGTGTTTGGATAATAGTGCCACACGTGAGGAGACGTGTCAAGAGTCTCACATTGTCAATGTATACTTAGGTTGTGGGCTTTATAAGATTCAATAGGCTTTATCAAAATGTGCTGATTCATGTGAGAGGGCACTCGGGCTGAACATATGCATATTCCTTCCATGGGTTCAAATAAATTATTGAAAACATTAATGTTGGCCTATATGTGTTTAGGAAAATGGTGGAAGTACATACATGAGATTCAGGATCTTTCAACTCAGAAAGCACGGCTGAAACAGAGCGTTGGCAAAGCCCTTCTCTAATTTCGTCAATTCGAGAAGAAGCCATTTCAAATTCTTGACAAAGACGGTATCCTCTGCAGAATTCTTCATGTTGTACAGTGGATACATCTAAGAAGAGCAGAGGAACAAAATGGTCCACCAAAGTGATACACTATATATGTAGCAAAAAAAATTAAATTAAATTTAAATTTAACCATTTAATTAATATTGCAACCTCAACGATATCAAACCGATTAACTAAAAAAAAGAGAGGCTCTTACCTCCTGTCTCAAAGAGCGTGCCCGGGAGCAACCATCGTGGAGGATGTCGATGACCATAGTTTGGGTCTTGTTTTCACCAAGGTAATCAAGTGTCTCGGTCATATACTCCTCACACAATGTGCACCCTTTTTGGTTCCTCGAAACATGTTCCAAAACTGGAACTTTGAATTCTTCATCCTGGTGGTTGATCTCCATAGCTGAACCAAAACGTATGCCGACATCAATCAATTTCTTCAGATTCTCATGACAAGATAAACAGGTTAATTACTTCCCAATAAAATAAGAACAAGCACAAAATCGGATGGCTCGGGCAAGTAGATAGAGCATAAAATTTGTATCTTCAACTGTTGCTCGATGATAAACTGTTAAGGTTTTAAGTGTATCACATAACTTAACTTAAGTACAATCTTAATTATATATATATATATATATATGCTCTTGAGCACCTTCCTTTGCAAATCAGTTTTCAAACGTGAGTTATTTGTATCATTTGATATAAAAATCAACTATCATTTTAAATTAAATGGGTTACAACTTTGTGGTCGAGTCACGTAAGGAGCGACCTATAAACTAGATTAAAATATCTTAGTACTATATGTGAGCATTGTGTTAAGTATGGATCAATATCGATAGAGTGGCCGGCGACTTCGGCTAATTAGAAGCGTGATGCTATATGACGATATCCTTGTATTTGTATTATAAACGATAATTAAGAAGTGAAAAGGAAACGAAAGCAAGTAAATGCTCAAGAACAAGAGATAGGTTTAGAATTCATTTGAGAATTTGACCAGTAATCTCATTCTCAGAGACGATCCTTCCATTCCCACTATACAACGCAGGGTTCCCTAGTCGTCTAGCATCACAAGCCCAGATAGCACCCAACACTGAAACAAATAAGAGGCCAAATTAAACCTCACGTACTCCATGGTGCCTGCAGATCTGCAGAAACACAAATGGTGATTAATTCATAGTTTGAACACGAACAAACTATGTGTGTAAACTTGAAACAGGGCATATCATAAACTAAAGACCTTCACCTGCAATCCCAAGAGGCAGGTAAACCACCCCACAAACACAAATTCGACGAGGATATGGAACCTCAAAAGGGAACCTATGATATAAAAACCACACGCAGAAGACAAAGCAAAAGTAATAAAAGAATAACATAAGAGTAATGCCAAGGTTCAAGACAAAACAACAACTGAGAAAACTAGGGAAAATGACTCGCATCTCGGAATGCATGTCAGAACAAAGTTTCCGGGTAATATTCGCAGTTGTAAGACCAAAGCTCTCTGGCTTTTGTGTTTGTAAGAAAGAAACAAGACAAAAGTATAAATTAGACATCGATATAACCGAGATGACAGATATTTTCCTTGTAAGGAGATCCCGGCGCTTTGATCCATTCTTTCCGTTTGTTAATGCTTTTTACATGGGATTTTTTTTTAAAAAAAAAATATATATATTAATATGCTTTTTATCAAACAAAGCGTTGGAATGATTGTTTGTACTTTTCAAAAACTCCTCAATAAGTCGTCGAGGTGACATTTTGGGATGAGGATCCCTACGGTTCGGATCTATGTTTTTATCTTTAAACCTTCTCTTTAGGCAAGAGTCTATGTGAGGAGACTCCCTTACTCATGCTAGTACGTGTTTAACCAAAGAAAAATGCTCAGAGTACTATAAATTTTATTAATAATTTTTTTACAAGTTGATGTAACCGTTTTTAATTAGTGAAATGATTAAAGACTTTCCCTTTTAATCATTTTACTAATTATAGGCTGTTATATCAATTTGTAAGTGATTTATAGTAAAATTGTGGTAGCCTTAAATTCACTCGAGCAAGCAAAATATTTATATCACCGATATTTTAGATCGATTTCTTAAGATTAATGGTATCGTAGACTTTTTAAAATTTCATTCATTATTTTTAATAAAATCATTCAAATTTTATCATCACTAAATTAAGATGAATAATTTTTTTATTTTTTCATCTAGTGTATATCTCCATACAATTTTTTGCAAATTGGCCATTTAATTTATGGAATTCACATGTGAATTTGTGTGGGTCTCACAAATTTAATAGTTGATTTACAAAAAAGATAGAGAACAACTGTATAAAAGATGAGCGTGTATCTGTTCTCCTGATTCAACGAGATACGGTGAATTAAAGAAAAAATTATGATTGTTTTAAAATTTTCATTAAATTATCCTAAAAAACTTAAGATATGCCGATCCCAATTTCTTTTTGCTATAATGTGTCCACGTGTCAGCAACAGTAGATACAGCCTACAGGATCAACTACATTGAATAAAAGAGAAATGTTATTTCCTTAATGAAAAATAGAAATCGACCCAATATAAAATATGCTAAAATTTTTTAGCTTCTGAATGACGAGTACAGTAAGCTGGCAAAAAACATAAATCAAATTAGCAGGTTTGCCCGAGAGGTTAAGGGGGAAGACTATCTTCTGCATATTAAATGCGCGTGGGTTCGAACCCCACAGCCTGCATTATTGTATTTAAAAAAGATAATAGAAACCTTACTTTCTAATCAATTAGTTTTTTCCACGCATCAAAAAGGTTGTATAAATTAGTTTTTTCCATTATAAGGGAAAGATATAACAAGGAAAACCAAAAGTGCGAATGCTTCTAGAAAATTTGGAAAAAGAGGCTCAATATGCTAAATTTGTTTGCATGATAATTAACACTCCTGTGAACCTTGACTGTTGATCAGCTGTTAAGTTTAGCTAACAAGCCAAGGATGTCTAAGGGAGAAATCCTCCGATGTGTCGTGAGATGGCTAAACCTATCGAATAGCAAGAACCATTGCCAAAGAAAGTTATCCAACTTAAGCTCCAAGGCTGAGTTGGCCTCAAGCAAAGCTGCCACTGCTTCACCAACATTAGGTACAAGGGGGAGCTTGATAGATGATTTGGTCCAATCTTGAAAATATTACTTCCATTCCTCTTACATGGTTGAGGAAGCAGTATTGTGCGTTTAATTAGGACAAAGTTTCCCTCTAAATTAGATTGGACAACATTCTTCCAACCCAATCAATTAAGCTGACATATGTCTAAAATGCATGTGAGAGAAGCTATTGCGATCACATCAGTACTACTTAATTAACCATTGCATGACCTACAAGAAGTCCCAACTTCAGCCAGATCTTACTACTCATCAATAAAACACAATATATAAATAAGACTCTTGTGGTTTCCATCAAATATGACTTCCACCGGCTATATATGACAAACAGCTTTACAAGCAGCATAATAACTTAATAAGGATGAAAAGCAAAGTACGGACTGAGAAACTCAATACTGACCCAAGTAAACATAGTTCTGAACCAGGAACTACAACTCTACAAGAGTAGGCAAAGGGGGGTTAAAATAAATTAGAAGTCAGTGGTTGATGGGGATCTTGATCGACTCACTGGGTTACCTCAGGTTTAGAGTTGGCTTGTTCTTTTTCTTACTTTGCTTTGTCATAAGCAATGAGAACCTAGCAAATCCAAACTTCTTTCTCTTAGCAGGGAACTGCTTGTGACTGCTTTCCCTCTCAGCCTTGGGAGAAGAGGGTAGATCACCATATTGTTTACTAAGCATCTGACCCAGTGACACCTTTCGCTTCCCGGAGCTTCTCTCAGCCAGCATCCCCGATTCAAACTCTTCTGGCATAAGCAGCTTTCTGCTAAGTATTTGTCCTATTGACAGGGTTGGCTTCAAAACAGGCGTGGATCTATCATTAACCAGATTCAGCCCATTCACGTCAACTAGATGGGACTCTCTTCGATGGTGAGATGGACAGGAGTTCTTAAACTTGGTAGAGTTATGAACAGAACGTCTTTTCTGGCCATGCTCAGATCTCCATTTGCGAAGAGTGTCTTCAACAGCGAGTTTTTCCATGTTTGCCGCTTCCACTCTGTTCAGAGCTTCTTCCAATGCTTTCTTACTGGTTTTGACTTCCTTTGTAGCTTCCTCTACCCTTTTCAAGATTTCCATTTTTGATACATTTGCTTCATCGACTTGAAGCATAGCATCTATTACTCTACTTTTTGAAAGCTCTTCTGCCTCTTGAGCTTTGCGGATCAGAGATGAGTACTCTTCAGATGAAAGAGTTACTCCGCCAGGATTTTGCAAGTATTCTCCAGACGAGGTTGTGTGGTTTGATAGAGCCTTGATCTCTGCAAGAGCAACAGCTTCAGTCGCTCTAGCTGCTTCCTTCATTTTCCTGGCTGCAACCAACCTGATTTCAGCTGTTTTTATTTTAGCTTTTGTCTGTTCAATCTCGGACATTGCTCTCAAAACTTCTGATTTTGCAGCTTCTCCCACTTTTTTGAATTGCTCTGCCTCGTAACACAATCTTTGGAGCTCCTTTGAAATATCCAAAGCATCATCAGACCCAACTTTAATTTCAGAATTTTTTGCCAACCGTAGCTTTAGTCTTGTCTGGTTTAGCTCCTCCTCAAGAGATGATATTTTTGAAGAATTTTGAGTTAACCTCTCCCGAGTTTTTTCAAGTGAGATTCTTTCCTTTTCTAGTTTCTTGTTGAATGATTCAACAGAAGCTCGAATGTCAGCGAGATCATTAGTAGTCCTGGTAAGGTTCAACTTAGCTTGTTTGAGTTCAATTAAGATTAAACCTGGAGCTGAAGAAGGGCAGGGGCTCAAACCTTCCACTGAATTCGGATTCTCATGGTTGCTCTCATCTCCATTTTTCACCAGACGAATCATGTTCTTATCATCCATATCAGTCTCAAGGGTCACACTAAATTCAGATGCTTCTTTTTGTAACTTTAGTTTCAGCTCTTCAACAATAGTTTTAGTGGCTTCCAGTTCTTTCAAGACATCCAGTGTTTCTCTTTCTTTCACAAACAGATCTTTCTCCAACTGTGCTGCCTGCTCCTCTAGTTTTGAAATGCCAACCTCTTCTATGTCATGCTGCCAATACAGAGAACTTGTCACAGTATAATAAAAAATCATAAAGTATACAGATGCACAGATATGAGTTGTCATTCCCAGTATTGAGTTAGCTAGTGCTAAATATATACAGGAGATGATATGACAGATGAAACTCCTTCCCAGCTTTACTTTTGATTCTATGGGGCAGCCAGAAAAAGTAGAAATCTTGGCCAAAAACGAAAAGGTAAAGAGGAGTTCAAAACGAGTTTGGCAACAAATTGCTCAGGCGCACACATGCACTTCTTTGTGACAGGATGCACCATGGCATCACACTATAGCATACATTGATACTTGAGCCCATGATGCAACAATGATTTAAGTAGCAAAATAAAACATAAATGAATAAATCATAGGTAAAGTTTCTAAAACATGAATGCACAATTCTTATAGACTTTCTAAGTAATGTGTATTAGGTACATTATAGTGTATATATATATATATAAAAGGCATATAAGGGTAGATCAACTCATCATAGCAGGTTCAAGAACAGCCCTATTGATGTTTCGAAAAGAATCCGAAAGTTAGACCCATTATAGCAGGTTAAAGAACCATGTTCACATAATGGTGGATCACATTCCTCCTAGAAGTTAAGTACACAGTTTGCCACTGAGATTAATCATCTGTAGGTCATATGAAATAGCAAAGAGAACCCTTCACACATGCGAAGGTCATCCTAAGGATCACATTCGTTATAAACTACATTCATAGCAAAATTTGTCAGCCATCGCGTAGCATATGACTTGAATCTAAGGTCCGAGATTGACTACACGTTTAAACAAACTGTGAAAATGGGTTGCTCTACTTAAAAATCAACAACTTTGAAGAACAAGTAACACCCATTTGCCCTGAAATTCCCAAACTAAAAATCTAAAACAGTATAAAAACACAAAAAAAAAAGGCTCTTTTCGCACACAAACAGTAGCTCAAATCCCAACCTTTACTTTGCAAGCAGAAAAACCCGAGAGAGAGAGAGAGAGAGAGAGAACCTCGGCTTCAGCGAGCTTGCTGTTGTGGTGGGGTTTCCAGTAACCGAGTCCACCGAATCGACTCACCGCTTCCTTCACCGACTCAAACGGCGCCGAAGTATCGATCTCCGATCTAAGATTGTCACACTTCGGAGCGCCCATTTTCACACCCGAATCTGATATTTCGGTATTAGATTCCGGTTCCGTTTTCAAACCACCCGTTGTTCCAAGGGTTTCAGCCATTAGAATGAGTTTGAAGAAAAACGACAAAGAGTACGGCAAAACAGAACCCTAGGACTCACTATGTGGTCGTCTGTGGTTTAGAACTGAACGACGACGATGATGATGTTTGGGACTATAAAAGAGAGCGAGGAGAGAGTACACAGGCCACAGAGACAGACGGAGGGAAAAAAGCAAAAAGAAACCCTTGAATTTCCTGAAAAGCCCTGGTGTTTAAAGCATTTTACGCGGCCATATCTGTGGCTAAGAGGCGAAAATAATGCCAACTCTTTTGCCCCTAGTGAGACTTGAGAAAAAGAGAAGAGAGAAGCTGGGCATTGATATTTGAAATACGTGGGCCCTAGGGGAGAAGTGATTTTTCAACGGCAACATGCACTCTAACGGGCTTCTGCGCTTCTTTCAGAACATCATGAAAGCGCGTTAATAAAGGAAGCACTGTGCTCAAAAGTACTTCCTATAATTGACTTTTTTTTTTTTTTTTTTGAATAATTCCTATAATTGACTTTAATCAGTAAAATAGTTTTTTTTTTTTAAAAAAAAAAAAAAAATCAATTATGTAATGTTCCATAAATTTCTAAATAATTTTGTAATAAAAATCATAACATCCTAAGTATTTTTCATATATAAAAATAGGCATTAAACCTTATATCAAAACGAAATTGTGAGTTATGTTCCATAACAAGACACAAGAGACTTGTGTCCCATTTTTAATGAATCCGGTTCCAGCTCTTTAATTCAAAATTCAGAATAAAAGGAAAAAAAAATTCACTGTAAATATAACTACTGCATCAATTTGAGAATGTGAATATTGGTCTCACCTCAATGAAGCCAATCAATTACTTCATGACATTTTGACATTAAAAAATAATGAATTCTTGTTATGCTTAATTCCTTGTGGTGTATTTATTTTTGTCCTTCTACCAAATTTAAAAAGTATTAATGAATTTATGAGAACTCCAAAAAAAAGAATATTATTTTAATATATTTTTTTTTTAAAAAAAAATTGTTATTTGATATAATTTTCCATTTTGGGAATGAATAAGTTTCAAGGTTGATATGAATTATTCTCAAAGTTTGGAGTTGAGTAACCTTCTGTTGTCGTTTTCTTGAGGGGACGCGTCAAGAGATTGAGGAGACCTTTTTTCGGGTCCATTGAAAGTAGTTTAGGCGAATAAAAATGTCAGAGAAGAGAAGAAGAAGCCAAGCAATGGCCTCCTCCTTTTAACTCTTAACATTCCATCACGAGGAGACCGTTGCTTAGGCATACGGACAAAAGAATTAGGGATATTTTTATACGTGGTGTCAAAAAAAAAAAAATTCTTCATGATCCTATAAAGGTTAGTTTTTTTAACCGGCCTTGATGCGTACGCACAGTCAGCATTTTACCGACGCTGGGTAAGACGGTTTTGGTAAGGCATCATCATGGCCTGTTTGGGTCTTTCTGCTAATGGGCCCAATAAACCCAGTTTTGGTAGTTTGTTGTTGGTCTTGATGGGCCAAAATCTCAGACCATTCGGCAGAGTTGGGATTATTTTCCAACAATATTCATTTTGCGTCTTGAAACTCAGTTTATCAAATTAACATGTGTCCAAAATACATAATTTTTTTTTTTTTGGGCGATATTGCAAACGGGTAAAAGCTAAAAGGAGGATTAAAATTCCCATTTTCCCTTATTGAATACATAAAAAAGAAAAAAGAAAAAAGAGTGTAGTTCCGAAATACTTTGTTTACTTAGCTCCTTTAACAACTTAATTAGAAACTACCAGAAATTTCTTAGTCATACATGAGGTGACCGAAACTTTAGCAGCCCTACATGCTGTCAAAACAAGTAAATAGATAAGTTTTTAGAATATAATCTTGGAGGAAGATGCTCTCCAGATTGTCAATACGATTAAAGCGACATGTAACAATTAGAACAGCTTTGAGAATATTGTGGATGGCACAAAATTGAAGTTGCGACAGCTGGAATTAAGTATTGCAAATATAACAACTCATACCCAGGGCCGGCTGGAGCCTTAGGCGGATTAGGCGACCGCCTAAGGCCCCAAATTTAATAAGGCCCCTAATTTAAAAATATTAATATAGATTTATTTCTTAAAAAAAATAAATTAAGGCCTTAAATATGATCAATACACTTAAATAAAGCCCCAAATCTTGGTAAAAATAAAATTAAAAAAGACAATAATATAATGCAGGGCCTAATTTAATAAGACCCCAATTAATGAAGATTTATTTTAAGAAAAAAAGTGCTTACAAAAAGACAATCATCAAAGCATTGTTTCCGGTAATGCCTCCAGTTGATGCCTTAAAATAGCTTCCTAGGGGCCTTCTCCCGTAAAAAAACTGCAGAATAAAAAAAAAGAATGGCAGGCCTTAATTAATTACTAACAACTTGTGAGATATGGAAAGTCTAAATTGAAGGCCTTTAATTTTTTGTATGTCTAATTACCAATGACTTGTGACTTGTGAGATATGGAAAGTCTCTACATTAAAAGCCTTCAATTTCTTTGAACGTTGACGTTCAAAATAAAATTAATGAGATATGAAAACTTCTAAATTGAAGGCCTTAATTACTCGCATTAAAAATTGAAAGCTTTGTGTTCAATGTTCAAAAAATTGAAGGTCTTAAGTCTAACGTTCAAGAATCAAAATAAAATGAAAAAATAAAAAATAAATGCTAAGAAGATGAAAAGTCTCTAAGTTTCCATTTTAAATCCTACTATTTATAAGTTTTTATTTTTTATTTCAATTTCCCTATTCAAGTCTTATTTGAATTTAAATTTCTCTCTTCTCAATTTTCATTATTTCTCAATAGCTTATTGTTCAAGTCCTAAAAATCATTCCATATTTGATTAGTAATTAAAAAAAAAATTAATTACCAAAAACTCAATTAATCAATTGCATTAATTTTTTTTATTCGGTTTTAGAAAATATTCAAACACTAATTTGTCTTTCTTTTGACAAATTAAGTTTTACCATTCTATTTTTTAAATTAATTATTATTATTATTTTTTTATTTTTTAAAAATGCCTCATTTAAAATTTTCGCTTAAGGCCCCAAAATATATCAAGCTAGCCCTGTTCATACCATAGCCAAAGAGGTTATTTCGTGCGTCGTAGATAAAGTTTGAGCTAAAAAAATTTCAAATTATCTCTATAGTACTATATCTATAGAGCTTTTGCAAGTTTATTTCAATAAAGATTCTTATATTATTATTATTATTATTTAAAAAAAAAACGACTTAATTAGAAACTGAACTTTCTTCCTATTATTGGGCCAAGATAGATTTATTTTCTTCTTTCGTTTTGGGTCTTGAAAGCCTTCTGAACTTTTTTTAAAAAAAAAAAATTAAATGAAAACAAAAACTTGCAAACCAAATTGGGCCGTATATGTTCAGCCCAAGACTAGAAGGAACTCATTATCTTTTGTTTTTATGTTTTTGGTCGGAAGCAACATAAGCTGGATTGCATGAACTTTTTTTGTGGCGGGTCACAGCAGTTGTTGCAGCCATCATTGAACTTCTTCTGAATCACTCGAAGTGCACGGCCAACTACTCGTTGGTAAGGTATATTAGGGAATTTGATTTTAAAAATTTATTTTAATATTAAGCTTTTTAAAAAAAAAAGTAAATTTAATCATATTTTAACCCACATCAATGAACCATGAACAGTTTGTATACAATATAAAATCAGTCGTAATTTCACCATATAAAATCATGAACGAATATCTTTTTCATTTATTTTTGAAACCCCAAATTTTATTTTTGTTTTGTATGAAAAATGGAACCAATATTACAAATATATATCACATAATAAACAACCTACACTTAATTCTTTGAGGTAATGGACCCAACACCCAAACGTGCGTACGAAGGAAATCGTAGATATCAATTCAAGCAAAGGAAAGAACATGTGCATGCATGTGGGTATGGTGATTCCACGGCATGTGACCACATACCCATTCTAATTACAATGCAGTTGAAAATTGTTTGAGTACAATTTTATTGTGACTAAATATCGAAAGGGACCTATATCCTATATATAAGACTTTGAATAATACCTCAAGAAAAAATAATCAATTGGAGCATGATATATACCTGTTGGATGGTATATATTAAGGCGTGAGATATGGGTGGATAGAATTAATGTAGGCGTCATGGATGACTTGTACACAAAAGCCATTAACCATGCTTAATTAAGTTGCTTATGCCCATTCTCTAACTTCTAAACTACTTTCTTGATGGGAATTGATACACGTACCATTATCGGAGCAAACGTGAGGCAGAAATCATGCCCAAGTATTAGAATATCTATTCTGCAATTGGATATATATCTTATTCTTATGGCTATGCAAATTAAAAGAGTACTAGTAATTGGTCCCATAATAGATATGAATTAAATGCTCGGAAAACTACAATTTTTACTACAATTTTATTACAAAATGATGCGACAATCAATATGTGCACTGCCAATTGGATATCGTGTATCTTATTCTTATGGCTATGAAAATAGAGTACTACTAGTACTTGGTCCCATAATAGATATGAATTAAATGCTCGGAAAACTACAATTTTTACTATAATTTTATTACAAAATGATGCGACAATCAATATGCGCACTGCCAATTGGATATCGTGTATCTTATTCTTATGGCTATGAAAATAGAGTACTACTAGCTAGTACTTGGTCCCATAATAGATATGAATTAAATGCTCGGAAAACTACAATTTTTACTATAATTTTCTTACAATTAAATGATGCGACAGTCAATATGCGCACTGCCATGTTAGACGTAATCAAATTTAATTGTTCAATAATTGACGTGGTAAATGTCACATACATGCATGGACTTACCGTCTGACGTGGTAGTTCCACATCAACTACAATTGGTTTTAATTGTTTAGTGTGCAAGTATAACGTGAATTGCACATGTAAGGGACTTATAATAGAAGTTAACGCATCCTTACAGCAAAAAAAAAAAAAAAAAAAACAAAAGAAAAAACCATGGATCAAACTGATAATTTAAGAGTTAATAATATTGCTACTTTTCACACCTATTTCACATCAAACATAACGTGTTTTAAGTATTTTTTTTAAAGTGTTTGTCAAGAAAAACTACTTTAAAGAAGTCAAGCCAATATACAATATATATATATATATATATGACAAATAGACGTGAAGAATAACAATCCTCTTTTAAGAGAAGTCAACTTGTGAGATGTGGGATGAATTGCCGTGATCCTAGCTACCCTTCACGTTATAAAGGTTATAACCACTTAATTAATTGCAATTCGTGAGAGCTGAGGATGTAAATATATGGTAGGTAAATTTGGTCATATGAACCTCGTATGTGGCAGTGATGTTTACGATGAATCGGCTTAGTAATTAATTATCATATGATAAAAGGCTGTTTTTACTATATATCTACTTATTTTTCAACATTTTAACTTAAATTGATCAGACATTACCTTAATATAATATTGAATAAAATATTAGTTAATTAATTTGACAACATGTAAAATATTTTAATTGAATGAAGTAAACTGTGAGAGTCATGATTCAAGCTTATCATGATCTTTATTATGATACTATATCATATTAAATAAGCACTTAATCCAAAAAACTTAAGCGGATAAAAAGAGATCAATTTAATTAATATTTGGTAAAAATCATATTTAGCTCTTATGTTTTTATCTTATTTGAATTTAGTCTTTAAGTTTGTAATTTTAAGAATATAGTCCTTAATTAGGTTTTGCCCAAATTTTAAATAGGTCCCTCTATCACTTTTTCGTCAAAATGAATGGTTTGTCATATGTCATGTGCGTCTCAATTGACACGTTAGCGGTTATATCAACATCTTAAATCAATATCATATCATTAAGCGCCAAATTCTACATTAAAAAAATAAAAAACCCAAAGACCCCAACTACCAAAAACAAAAACCATTTTATTTTTGTCAACTTAATTATTTAGATTTGTAGCGTTAGAAGAAAAACCATTAACCTTGATTGTGAGATAGACCCTGGCGTTTCAAATAAGACACACGTGACAATAAAAAATCGTTAACTTTAACAGTAAAGTAATAGAGAGACTAATTTAAAACTTGAGTAAAACTTAACCTTATTCTTAAAATTAAAAACCTAAGGACTAAATTCAATCAAATGAAAGTTTAAGGGTTAAGTATGATTTTTCCCTTAATATTTTAACAAAACATTCCCGTCAAACTACTCTATAAAATTTGGAATATCTCAATCGAACACAGCTTGTTGACTCATCCATGGCTACATGACAAATGAACCACGTTAAAACTCCAACTAATTACCATATATATATATATATATAAAAATAAAAAAAAAAATAAAAATAATATATATATATATATATATATATATTAATGAGTCTCTTTTCAACGGCCCACTTGATAACATACATGCATGATGGAGTTCATGAGGACCACAGGTAGCCAGGTCACCTTCGCACTAATTTAATAATGGTCAGACCATTGGCCATAAGAATCATGGCTACTGTCCATCCCTTCTAAGCCACTTAATTGTGATTTTTTTTTTTTGTTCAGATCAGCATCAGACAGCCCTAGCTATTGAGACAATGACGGTTCTTTATCAATGGTGTAGATTCGTGGAAGGTGCAAGTGAGGCAGCAATATTGTTACAAATATAATAAATAAGGAGGATCTAATTAAGATTATCTTTCAGTACTAAGAGGGAGATTTCTGTGCATCAATTTAGATTTAAACTACTGCCCCTTTTGAGCCATACACAAAACGTGGCGGTATGATCAGAATTGATCAGATGATATAGGATCATTTGATATGATATGTAAAGCTTCGAGCCAACAGGTTGCTTTTATAACAAAGATTTGACCACATCAATGCAAGAATGAAAAATCAGATGCATATATCAATCTATATAATGATAATTTTACTTGTTTGTTTTTATTTCTTTCTTAATTTTTTTCCGCGTAATTGTACGTGAACGTGCTTTGGTTTAAAAAAGTGTTATGATATGACATAGAAGGTGAAAGTTATTTTGTGTTTTGAGTTGTTTGTTAATGTATTTGTTTTGAGAACGAAAAACAAAAACTTTAATAAACATGACCTGATCAAATATAGATTTCCAACAATTTGGTAGGCATTGCTGTTTGGATTGTTAGCAATTCGGGCAACAAATATGAGAGTCTTTATGAAACTCACCTATTTAAACAAGTTTTGAACTATCTACCTACTTGTTGGTACAAGTGAGTCTCATAAAAACTCTATCGTATTTACTGTGTGAATTGCTAGTAATTAAACTGGACAATTATATTTGGGTTTCTAGCTACTTGCAACTGGGGTTTTGATCATTTTGCACTTTTGCTTAATTTACAGGAAGATCGTAGGGGGAAGCTTAAGGGTACATCTTACGCAGACTAAATTTTCTCAACCAGTAAAATAGGCATGGGAAATGGTCAAGATGGATGGATGCGAAATAGATCAAGCTTTGTCATTAAAACAACTTGAGGTCGAAAATCAACTTGTCACTTGCATATATATATATATATATACGTACACACTGAATATATACGTTGTGTGCTAGTCTTATATATGTTCCGAAATATACAAAGCTAAGGTACGTGGGTGTCTTCTAGCTAGCTTCTCCCATCTTCATATCCTGACGAAGTCAGCGAATCCCCCATCAATCTCAAATGTTCAGTGGCAGCTCTGAGCTTCCCCAAAGCTCCCTTCAAATCAAGCAGGACGACAAGTTCTTCTCCAGGCTTTTATCCAAAGAAAGCTCCAGGGCAAACCCTTCTCTCAGAGTGTATTATGGAGGAGCATCCGGTACTGTTCCATTCATGTGGGAATCTCAACCTGGTACGCCTAAACATGCATTTTCTGACACTGTCCTTCCCCCTCTTACTCCACCTCCCGCCTATAATTGCACTTCCAAGAAGAAACCCATCAAGAACCACTCAAGATCCAATCTTTTACACGCCATATTCCTAAAAATCAGTCCTAAAAAGTCGATCAATGTCTCACCTTACCCATCTCCATCATCATCCTCATCGTCACTGTCATCATCAAAGTTTGCTCCAATCAGTACCCCTACCAAGTACCATGGAAGGAGGCGAGTTTTTAGCCAGAGCAGCTCATCCTTCGATTCCAGGGAAGATGATGAAGGACAGACCGTCGGATCACCAACTTCAACATTGTGTTTCAGGGGTATTGGGCGTCTAAGCTGCTACCGGTTTTGAGAACAAAGAAAAAGCCTTTTTCGTAAAAGTTGGGAAATGGATCTAGCTAGTTACGACTGCCTATAGATTTCCCATATGTTTTTCATGATAAAGCTTTAGGCTGTCTAAGTTGTTCTGTTGTAGTAACTTGCAGTACTTACGATCGATATGAAGCAAACTTTCTGAAATGTATGATGGTGAAGTTTGTTTATACAAAAAAAATAAGGAGTTGGCTTTTAAGATTCATTGTATCTAAACCATGTAATTTTTCATTAACACAATTCATCTCTTCCTTCTCCTTCAAATCTGAAATGTGAGACTAGAGGGGAACAATTTGTATTCGTGTACATGTTAATTAAGTTCATGTCATTTCGAAGCATGAGTATAAGAGTATTAATCATATATGGTTCGGTAAATATTTAACTAAAAAACACATTCTTCTATTTTAGTTACTAACTTTTTCAAAATACTTATATCTCGATCATCATTAATTTTAACTATCTACTTTCATATTTTTTTCATTTAATTTAATTAATTAATTTTTTTTTTTTTTATCATCTACTCTTATCTAAATTTGTTGAGCACCGTAACAGCTCAACAAGTCATTAACTATTTTAACTAGCCAGATGTGGAGCTTTATTGGAAACTTTTTGCTACAAAATTAGCCAAAATAACATTTTAGCTATTTTGGTTAACCCTATGGGGTGCTAACTATATAAGTTAATCTTAACTCAATCTATTTAATTAAATATATTAGACCCCTCAACTCTAACCCGCAAATTATGTGTTGAGTTCACGAGTTGTTTAAAATATTGTCAGTCGTAAATGTCGTGTGTGCTAACTATATAAGTTAATCTTAACTCAATCCATTTAATTAAATATATTAGACCCCTCAACTCTAACCCGCAAATTATGTGTTGAGTTCACGAGTTGTTTAAAATATTATCAGTCGTAAATGTCGTGTGTCAGGTTCATGTTCTATCGAGGCATGGATATAATAGGATTATATATGTCAACTCTAATCCGATCTGACATAAATTTTCTTCAAATCGGATTGCAGGAACTCCTACAACCCTACACCCTAAGCTTTAAAAAAGTGACATGTATTAATTAGCATGTGAGAAACACATATTTTTTAAATGACATTAATAAGAAAGCTTTTTCGCATTTTCGATCGTTCAGAGATCCATTAGTTCGAAGGAAGTAGATTGGATCATCCAACACCTTTTCAACCTTGATATAATTAGGACACTGGGATCTCGTGGTGTAGTACTTTCCCAGAAGCAACAGCAACTACTCTCTGTGGGGGGTTTATTAATTGCTTTATTAATTTAGTTGAGTTCATTGTCGGAAAACATGTCTTTCTTTTTTTCTTTTATTCATGCATTTACATGTGCCTCTAATTTGTCTTTCTTTCCATGGTTATTTAATGCAAAGAGGAAGATGGGTCTCTGTTCCTATCAACATATTTAATTCTGCATGAGCGCATTGTCTGGAATCTTTTGGTTCTAGTGCTTTGTCCTCATCACGTACAGAAAGTTTGTCTCATTTTTGAAAGAGCAAAGCTGTTTACTAGGACAAGGAGTTTTTTTTTTTGTTTTTTTTTTTTGTTTTTTATTTTATTTTATTTTTTTACACGAGAAACGAATTACAATAGGAAATAAAAATTACAAACACAGTAGGATGTGGGTAATCCAAAAATTAAACTACGAATGAAAGTACGCGGAAACAATGCTTCCGAAAATGAGAGCCCTTTGACTCAGGGCAAGGATGTCACAAAGTCGGAGTCACCAGTAAAGATAATTTGACAAATGTATTGAGTCACAAGGACCCCACCACAAAAACAAGGGTGGATAGTGGGGGAGTTAGGGGTGGGCAAATTATCCGCCTACCGAACCGAACCGAACCGCCATCGACCGCCTACCGACTTTAACCGACTAATTTCGGTTCGGTAGTCGGTATAAAATTTTATTCTGAAAGCCGGATCGGCAGCCAAACCGAACCGAACCGCCTTTTAAGCGGCAGCCGAACTGAACCGAACCGAATTCTATTTCGACCGATTAACCGAACCGACATAAAACGAAACGACGTCGTTTTAGTAAGAACGAAACGTATGATCATTTTTTTTTTCCTTTAAAAAAATCAAAACGACGTCGTTTCATTACCCATTTTAACCAAATGTTAACCGATTTAACCGACCGCCTATTAACCGCCTTACCGACTTAACCGACCGCCTATTAACCGCTTTACCGACTAAACCGACCGCCTATTAACCGCTTAACCGACTGCCTATTAACCGCTTAACCGACTTAACCGAAATAAATTCACCGACTACATTCCGACAAAAGTCGATTAACCGACTTAACCGCCTACCGAACCGACGCCCACCCCTAGGGGGAGGGGTACAACAAAAAAACCCAGAAGTACAATAAAAAAAATCACAAACAATAGCAACTAAACGGGTTGGGTGTGAAGTTGGGTGGCAGCCATTCCTGGAGGCGCGTGAGAAACACGTGCCGCCCAAGGGTGGCCTCTCAACAACAGGGAGAAACGGAATCCTTTGGAGCCGCCGGGGCTGAAACGGAAGGTGGAGGAGGACGCAGGCATGAGCTCCACACGCCGGTTGAAAGGAAGAACAATCGAGCGCGTGGGAAGCACGCGCCGACATCCAGGCGGCGATGGAGATGGAGTGATGGACGAGACCACCAACGGACTCCTGAGACTTCGGAGAACCCATTGCTGAGGAGCATATCTTGAGAGAGAGGACATAGGTGAGATGATGTAAGTCCAAAAAACCAAAACCAAACACTAAATGATAAAATCCTCAAAATATGGTAGGTGATGGGGGATAGGCCAGAGAGACGCTATTGGTTAGAGGAAAGCAAGTAAAAAACTAGAAAATGGAAAGATAAAACCGGTGCAAAGCCCACTTTGGATTCTGAGAGAAAACTCTAAGATTTATTGGTTGATGGGGAAGAAGGGCGGCTGGGTTGATGGGCAGAGGGAGATGAGGATGAAGGGGCAAAGGGGAGGGAAGCTTTCCCTCCCATGGAGGAAGCAGCAGCAAAAGGGAGAAGTTGGTCGTGCTAAAATCACCTTAGAGAGAAGTGATGGCTTCTCTCTCTAGCTGGGACAATGAGTTAAGTTCCGACTCAGGACCTCTATTCTAATACTATGTTAAATCATTGTATTAAAAAGTAATTGATTTAATAATTTAATTAATATTCTTTACATATGTGCCTGAATAAATATCGAGCTGCTCAAGCACATGCATGAACAAGTGAGTTCCCATTGAGATCTCTCTAGTCCCTAATGCAGAGAAATCAACATTTTCTAATTCAATAAACAAATTGTAGCTGCTTTCACAGCAAAAGATGCATACTGGCCCTTCGGTTTCGTAGCAAATGATGCTGCCCTATCATTTGTCAGCATTTTCCAATGGCGGCTAGGTATGATTTTCTTCATACAATTGCAGTTTATATGAAAGTTATTTCCTTAATGATTGAACAGAAGTAAAGCCAATGACACAAAACCAAGCTACCTTTGTCTGTCTCATCAACCAAGAAAATCGTAGCACGTATCAGAAGATTTTATTGTTCGCAATTTTAATCAAGGAAGAAGAGGCTGGAGAACCTTACCAAATTCAAACCTCTCTCGTTATCTAATTTGTCGGCAGCTCCGCAGCTAGCATGTGCACGCGGGCCATCATCATTTGTATGGGATAAATTTCACACAAAATAACGACAAATCCTATGCTACAAATCCTGCAACAGAAGGTTGGACAAGATGGGAACTAATTTATAGCTTTTCCTTTGGGGGAATAAGAGCCAAGGGCTGCCGAGAGTATTA
The DNA here is from genome assembly GCA_028654335.1 of Alnus rubra. Taxonomy (NCBI): domain Eukaryota; kingdom Viridiplantae; phylum Streptophyta; class Magnoliopsida; order Fagales; family Betulaceae; genus Alnus; species Alnus rubra. The sequence continues at coordinate 1,346,504 of JAJPGS010001500.1, read as the reverse complement.
CAATTTTTACAATAAATATCTTATAAACTGACATAACAGTCTACGTAACATTTACCATGTCAGCCACTAAATAATTAAATTGACCATGTCTGATGCAACAGTATCACTTGAACTTCTATGCCAATTTGTAAGGAGTTGTGATAAAAGCTATAGAATCCTAAACATTTTACTGGTATACTCATTTTCATGCTTTCTCTGCCTTTGGAGCCAGAGCATTTCTGAGGTACTAAATTCCTATCATATCAATAGTGGGATTAACTAATCAAGTTATTAGAAGTTTTGACCCAGAATGTATTGCACAAGTTGCATGGATATAAACTATATTCACGCACGTAGATTCACATAATGAATTTTCCAAATCTGAATATATTGTACTTGCATCAATCTGTGTGGGAATCTTGGGTTTATAAGAGTCAACAGAGTTAAAATCTTGAACTATTTTAGCACATAACCTTAACTCAAACCTAAATCAATGGCTTTAAACCTTTTTATGTTATAAGTAAAGCAAGTTCATTAAAAGATAAGGAGTGCAACCCAAGTACACATGACGTATACAAGAGAAGAATATCCAACAGATTAAGAACGATGAAAGAGATCACAAAAATCTACAAAGCTAGAGCTATTGGGAAGGGCATTCAATGGCTTCTAACCTAACAATGTTAAATCAGTTACTTGCTCTTATTATTACTGCCCGATCTGAAATTTGACTACCTAACCAATCACACCACAGAGGTGTGAATATTCCAACAAAGTGTTCTAGATAACTAGGTTGGCAGTGGAACAAGGAGCAAGCAATTTCATCAATTTCTCTGTAATCCTGGAAATAAATAATATTATGGTTTCTGCTACAGTTGGTATGATGTAACATCTGATATATGTTTCATGGAGCTTTCCACATTTATACGTTAACACTCAGTTTCTCTAGTAAGCAACATCATTTGTAAATGATGGGGTTTTAAGCATCCCAAAAATGAAGCATTAGGTATAAAATGAGATATTAAAGACTGATGTTATAGATATTTGAGGCTTCTTGATCATATTTTGTAACTTCATGTATCGCGCTTGCCAAGTAACTCACATTGCTTGTAGTTACACCTGCAATGCTGTCAATGGTGTCATGGTGATGCACACAATTGCAGGTTGGAATAGCTTATGTCAGTATCATATCCATAAATAAACGTAGAACAAAATGGAACAAGAAAACACAATGTAAATCATAATTTTAAAATAAATTTAATCATTTTACTAAAACAAGTATACCTTATTCGTCCATCTCTAGTCATATATATGTGGAATTCCCTTACTAGCCGATCAACCTGATCAGGGGTTAAGCCGGAGAAGCAAAACATCCCAACCTGCACCATTGTACATAAGCAAAAGATCCCATGAAACCTTACTAATTAAACTCCAGTCACAAAACCACCAAATACTGGCCCAGAACACAACACACACCACCCACCCAACCTGGTTAGATATGTGCTCCCAGTCGAGAGGAGAACCCAACTCCACAAGACGTTCAGGCAGAGTAGCCCGCATTAGTTGAATACGATTTGCCATGACCTTATAATGTTGGGTTAATATTAAAGGAATATTAGGATCTCCCTACTCCAAATGGAAGAGAAAAGAAAAGGAACCAGTATGAAAGAGATAGGCAAGTATACATTACCTTCACCTCTTTGATCCAAAGTGCCTTGGTCTGTGGATCATTTAAGATCGTGGAGACCAGCAAAATACCATGAACAGGAGGATTGCTGTACATTGCCCTGGCAATCTTCTGCAGTTGGCTTTTAACTGCAACTGCTTGCTTCACATCAGCACATAGGACACTAAAATTTTTAAGTAGAGTGAGAAAAAGTGAAGAATGATCAAATCCATTCCAGAGGACAGATTCAGATGGTTGAGTTATTGACCTGATTAACATAATAACACATTGACCTTTGGGTAATACTGCTTCCACCTAAAGACAATGAATAGATATGGGTATGGCAAAGGGCTCCATTGGTCAGTCTCATCCTATTTGTTTTCCAAAACTTGTTACATGTACTGCCCATTGCCCATTGATCACATCTATAGTCATTCTCATATGTTTTTAGTCTAACTACTAACAAATCCAGACCTCATACTTTCCAGAACCCATGCTTATCTTACCTGAGACAACCAACTCGGTGTCCGTATAACCCCATGTTTTTGGAAAAGGATTGAGCACAGCCGATCAGATGTCCATCTTCAAGAAAAATACGGATTGCTTGGGCATCCATGTCAAGATCTCCACTTGCAAAACCTTGATAAGCCATGTCAAAGAATGGAAAGTGATTCTTTACCTGAAAAATGATGGATGCAAGAGCTAAAGATAACTATGAAGAATTAGAGATACAGAAAAAAGCTGGTAAGCACTACATTTGAAAAATTACCTTAAATTGATATGAGATTTCCCTCCACTGTTCCTCAGTAGGGTCAACCCCAGTCGGGTTGTGAGCACACGGATGAAACAAGAAAAAAGAACCATCTGGGGCATTCTACACAAACCACCAGACGAAATAAACCAAAGACAGTTAATCATTTCTTTCATTCGACTGTTGTATGAGGTAATATACCGGCAGTCAATTGATAATGTAGGCAAAGCATTATCCATTGGCTTAAGATTCCTGAAGAGGATACTGCATGACTCCATGCTTTGACAAAAAACAACAATTGTACAATGCGTATGGATGAATATGAGCCTTTGGCGTGGTTCTACAGCATAAGATGAAGTTAATATCCATTCTAATTGGCTACAATTTAAAAGACATGGTTTACATGGATAATTTTTTTTTTCCATCAACCACTTTTATTGAGAGCAGAGTCCTTTTAAGAAAATTTATATTCACACAGAGAGGCTCCTTAAGACGTGGCACATCATTGATTGAACAAATGTGCTTCTCTTGTTTGGGTGACATGAGGACTTGAAATGTTGAAAGAACTTGATATCGACATCTCTTTTGAATCAATACAACCCATGACTAAGGTCCGTTTGAAATTACAATTTCAAAATAGTGATTCTAAAATGTGCAATTTGAAAAAGCGGTTTTTAAAAATAAAGTTAATTGTTTGGTAAAATCGCAATTTCGAGTTTAAAATCATACGTTTTTTAAAACACACCCCCTTGCCTACGATTTAAAAACGCAATTTTTTTTAAGTTTTCAGATCACAATTTTTAAAAAAACACTCCCAAACAATATCTTTTCTTGCGATTTGGTTTAAAATCACACTTTTGATCAGAAAAATTGCAATGCCAATCGCAATCTAACAAGTCCAAGTAGACTCTTATACCTTGACATCATCCATGAGAGCTGCGAGGTCTAAACCCTTTGTAATGGGATTGTAGTACCGGAAGCCTCTTTCTGGAACTTGGGCATCTCTCCATATATTGTGGTGGCTATGCCATTGCACATGATTGAAAGTAATACCAAATACATCAGAGGAATTACGTAGACCACGAACTGTAAATCAGTAAATGCGGAAGGAATTAAAAGGGTAAAGAGCAAACTTACTTGGACCAAGTTGGATAAGGTAAATAAATTGGTGATCTAGGATAGAAACGCCTCTGAAGCTCAGCAAAGAGACGACACGCACCAGTACCAGAGAGGGCTTGAAGTCCAGCAACCCTCCCTTCTTTTACGACATGGGCATGTGTTCCATAAGCCAGTTTCACACTCTCCTCCACCAACTTTGAACCCACTGCAGTAGCATTTGCCTCCCTAACCACAACCAAATGGCTCTTAAGAAAAATTAAGACTTTTTTAAAGTATCGATTAAAGGATTAAATTCATCATTTTCTATCTCTCTACACCCTTAGGATCGGTACTTCGGTAGTATTTAACACCTGGTCCACAGGTGAACAACTTGAAATTTATCACTATTCGATAATACTGGGAAAGAACGGAAACAAAAATTAACCTCAAACAAAGAACACCCAAAATCAAAACTCACTGGAACTCGCAAGCAGCAATCTTTGCCTCCGCATTTCGAACACATTGAAGAACAACTGGTTTCCCCTGATCGTCCCTGTAAGCTCCCTGAAATTAGAAATTAAAAAAATGGATCAAACAATATTAAAACAGAGAGAGAGAGAGAGAGAATTTTCTAGCACCAAAGGCACAATGAAGTGAAGGAAGAAGTGTACCACTCCAAGATTGATCTTGTTGGGGTTGGTGTCAGCAAGAAAAGCCTCGGTTACACCAGTGATGGGGTCCTTAGGAGCTGGGCTCACATGCTCCCACCATCCAAAGGCCCTGCTTGAGCTTGACATGCACCTCGTTGATCTACTAAATCTTCCTCCCATGAACCTCCACATGATGATGATTGATGATCCTTCACTGAAGCCCTGTGACTGAGTGAATTCGAAGAACCCAAGTTACTCGGTGTAGGTAAAAGAAGGGGTGGGTGGTGGTGACTTGGAGAGCTCCCCTTTTCCATGGTTTTTTCCTGCTCGTCTTCCAGTGTTCCAGTGGGCTCCTTGGTTTTGCAGACTTCTGCTTTCCAAATCCCACGGCATACATTTTCCTATTCGAGGTAATCGTGGTGGCGACTTCTTCGGTGTTAAGGCGACAAGATAGTCTTTGAAATAAGTCGGCAGTAACAGTTTTTATGTCCACATTTTAATTTCGACGCAATTGCTTCTCTTTTCTTTTTCTTTTTTTCTTTTTTTTTTTAAAAAAATTATTATTTTATTTTTATTTTTTTTAGCGTTTTAAAAATAGAATATCATTAGCTTTAGAACCCTTTTTTTTTTTTTCAAAAAAAAAAAAATAATAATAAAATTAATGAGTGAAACAAGACATTACAGCAACATTTGAAAACAAAATAGGAAAATTACATATTATCAAAACAAAGATTAAAAAAGTTACTTTCTATTACTGTAATCCATAGATTAATTATGTTTTATGCTCCGTTTGTTTCGACATAAAATAATTTCTGAAAAATGATTTCGACATTTTACGGTGTTTGGTAGGGGCGAAAATAATGGTCAACGAAAATCATTTTCGGTTTGATCGTAAAAGCTTCTTTAATTTTTGAAAATGATTTACGGTTTTAAAAGCCATAAATTGTTTTCTGAAATTAAATTCTTCGTCCTTGTACGCACGTTTGATATTTGATTGTCGGAATCCGACAATAGTCGGTCGTCAGAATCCAGGCGGCGCCGGAATCCGGCAACATCCGGCCACCGGAATATTGCCGGCGCCGGAATTCGGCGACATCTGGCCACCATCACCGGATGCTGATGGACCAAATTCCGGCTGAAACTGGCCGAAATCCGGCCATGGTCAGAAGCCGGCTGTATTTGCCCAAAATGGCCGGGATCCGGCCGAATTTGATCGGATCCGGCCAAATTCCAGTGCATGTTCCAGTGGGCTCCTTGGTTTTGCAGACTTCTGCTTTCCAAATCCCACAGCATACATTTTCCTATTCGAGGTAATCGTGGTGGCGACTTCTTCAGTGTTAAGGCGACAAGATAGTCTTTGAAATAAGTCGGCAGTAACAGTTTTTATGTCCACATTTTAATTTCGACGCAATTGCTTCTCTTTTTTTTTTTTTAATTATTATTATTATTATTTTTTTTTTTGCGTTTTAAAAATAGAATATCATTAGCTTTAGAACCCTTTTTTTAAAAAAAAAATTAATTAATTAAATAATTAATTAATGAGTGAAACAAGACATTACAACAACATTTGAAAACAAAATAGGAAAATTACATATAATCAAAACAAAGATTAAAAAAGTTACTTTCTATTACCGTAATCCATAGATTAATTATGTTTTAGTGGAAATAGATGTTAGGGGCGTGCAAAATCCGCAATCCCCGCCCCGCCCCGCAGCACCCGCCCTACCCCGACCCGCAGAGGACCGAGTTTTCGAGTTTTTTTGCAGGTTAGGGTCTTAATTTGAGAAATTTCTGCAGGGCAGGACGGGTTGCGGGTTTAGCCTTTTAAAAAATGCGGGTCCCCGCCCCGCACAGAAGAGAAAAAAGAAAAAGAAAAAAGAAGAAGAATAAATCATGTTTCTTAGAATTTTATCTTATAATTAATAGGGCTTTTAGTTTAGTTTACATGGCTAATTCCATAAAAAATGTTCTTGTATAGAAATAGGAACGATTGAAAGATATGTGTCAACATGTTGAAGGACTAAATTTAAGGAGTTTTGAAATTATAATTTTTTTCTTTAATGAAACAGAGTGGATTCCCTAAAAATCTAAGTTTGCATTCATAAGATTATGTGAAAAAATAATATGAATTTAATTTTTTTTTATTAAAAAAACCAGTATTTTTTCGAATTTTTATTTTTTACAAAATAAAATCAAAATTGCGTAAATGCCACTTAAAACACCCACCCACCCCGCCCCGCAATCCCCGCCTCGCGCGAACCGCCCCTCACGGGTTGTCTTTATTAAGTGCGGTTTGCGGGTTGGAAATTTCCAACCCGCATAGGTGCGGGGCGGGGCCAAAAAAGGCGAAAAACCGCCCCGCCCTGCCCCATGCACACCCCTAATAGATGTTACGTCTAATTGCCCTAAAGAGATCACTATATGTCGTGGTAATGGATCTAATATCACCATAGGGGTGGATTGAATACCCATGGTTGCCCCCTAAGGGCTCTTGCTGTGGGGGTTTTGGGCATGTGGCTCATTCCTGCCCTAAGAAGGAGAAAAAAGTTTGGATTCCTAAGATTAGGAAGCTAGACCTGGTGAGAAAGAGTACTGCTGGTCCTTCAAAATCAATGCCGCTTGATGGGACTATCAGGAAGCCTAATGGGGCTTCAATTTCCAAAGGCAAATCTAGGGGTATTAGATTGTCTAACTCTTTTGGTCCTATTGGGAACAATGTGGTGGCTGATAAGGAGGAGGAGGAGATCCCGAGTAGAACTCCTATCACTTTCCTTGATGTATTTGAGAATGCCCTAACCACCAAGGATAAAGGGAAGGCTCAAATGGGAGAGGGCAGCAGGGGGGGGGGGGACTGAGTTTTCTCCTTCTAAAGGGACATGAAGATCCTCATTTGGAATGTTAGGGGCTTGAATATGCCCCTAAAACATAAGGAGATTAGGAAGATGGTGAATAGGCTTGGGGTTTCTGTTCTTTGCTTAGTGGAGACCGAGTTAAACAATTTAATTTTGATAGATTGTCTCTTCTATGCTTCCCGGTTGGGAAGTTATTCACAACTACTCTGCTCACAGCTTGGGGAGGGTATGGATTTGTTGGGACCAAGGTGGATTTTCTATTAAGGCTATTGATGTACATGAGCAAGTTATTACTTGCCATGTCAATTCTGTTGATTTGGGAAGGCCTTGGATGTTCTCTGTGGTGTATGGTGCCACTCAAAGGTTGGAAAGGAGATTTTTGCTGCAGGAACTTCAGTACATTAAATCTTTAGTTGGCTGCCATCCGTGGCTCTTGGCTGGTGATTTTAATGTAGTGAGGACTGTTCAGGAAAAGTGGGGAGATGCTGGAATTTCTTGCTATGAAAAGGATTTTGAAGACTGTATTCTCGGATTGGAGGTGGATGACCTTGCGTATACAGGATGTTTTCATACCTAGACTAACAATCAAATTGGTTCAGCTTTTGTTTCCAGGAAGCTTGATAGGGTCATGTCTAATTTGGTGTGGTTGCAGCATTTTGGCAATACCTCTATTGAGTTTCTTGAGGGGGGTTATCCGATCACTCACCAGCTTTGGTGACTGTGGCTAAGTTCATTAGTTATGGTCCCAAACCGTTTAAATTCTTCAATTTTTAGGTTGAGCGTGCTCATTTCATGGATTGGATTGGTGATAGTTGGAGACTCGAGGTGAACGGATATGCTATATTTAGACTTTATGCTAAACTGCAAGCTGCTAAGAGTATGTTGAAACAGAAAAATCTGGAGGTTTTTAGGGGGCTTGGTCAGAAGGTGCTTCAAGCTAGGCACAATTTGGCTAAAGCTCAAGTAGAATTTCTTGCTTCTGGAGGTAATGCTGAATGTCACTGTAGAGAGAAGGAATGTTTGCATCTTTTCATTTCTATTTCCAGTGCTGAGGATAATTTTTTGAAACAAAAGTCCCGTAACAAATGGCTGAATTTAGGGGATGGGAATAATGCTTTCTTTCACAACTCTGTTAAGGTGAGGAACTCCTCCAACCTTATCAAGATGTTGAAAGATGCTAATGGTAATTGTGTTCAAGATGTGCAGCGTATTAAGAACCTGGCTCTTGACTTTTATCATAAGCTTATTGGTAGTTCTTCCGATGTTTTTTCTTTTGCGAAGGCCAGAAGGGTTGTTGGTCTCATTAAGAGGAAGTTTTCTGCAAATTGTATTGCTGGAATGAATGCTCCAGTGACTAGAGCTAAGATTACAAAGGTGATGTTTGCTATGAATAAGGATAAGGTACCAAGCCCGGATGGTTTTTCAGCTGGTTTCTTCCACAAGGCTTGGCCTATTGTTTGGGGAGATGTTTGTGATGCTGTCCTTGAGTTCTTTAACTCTAGCCTGCTTCTTAAGAAGGCTAATTCGACTATTCTTACGCTGGTCCCCAAGAAGAAGAGCCCCTCTTCTATGGGTGATTACCGTCCCATTTCCTGCTGCAATGTTGTGTATAAGTGTATCACGAAAATCATTGCTAACAAAATGATTCCGGGTCTTGGTGATGTCATTAGCGCACATCAAGGTCCTTTTATTCCTGGCCGAGGTATAGCAGAGAATATGTTACTGGCTAAGGAAGTGGTAAACGATTATCACAAGGAGAGAGGTAAGCCTCGTTGCACACTCAAAGTGGATTTGATGAAAGTTTATGACTCTTTGAGTTGGGAAAACATTCTTTTCTGTTTACATTGTTTTGGTGCTCCTCCTAAATATATTTCTTGGATTCGGGAATGCATTACAAGTCCTAGTTTCTCTATAGCTCTCAATGGTTCATTGGTGGGCTATTTTCAATGGAAAAAAGGACTTAGACAAGGGGATCCATTGTCGCCTCATCTTTTTTGTCCTAGCTATGGAGGGGCTATCTCTTCTACTAGAGGAGGTTGCTCATTCTCATCTTTTTACTTTCCACGCTAAATGCAATTTGATCAAGCTACATCATCTCTGCTTTGCGGTTGACTTGCTGATTTTCTCTAAGGGTTCCATTGATTCTGTCCAAGCCATTCTTGTTGCTCTTAATGAATTTGAGGAGCTTTCGGGGCTGAAGGCTAATCCTTCTAAGAGTTCGGTTTTCCTGGCTGGTGTTCCTCCTCTTGTGAAGCAAGAAATTCTCCATGTTCTACAAATGCCATAGGGTGTTTTACTCGTGAGATATCTTGGTGTTCCTCTAAGTACCAAGCGACTTTCTACTGTAGATTGTGAGGCTTTAATTACCAAGATTTCTTCTCGTATTGATTCCTGGTTAGTGAGAAAGCTGTCGTTTGCTGGGAGACTTCAACTTATGTCTTCGGTTCTTTTAAGTCTACAACTTTTCTAGGCTCGAGTTTTCATTCTTCTAAAGAAAATCATTCGGCTTCTTGAACAAAAGTTTAATCGATTCCTTTGGTGTGGTAGTGATGTGAAGGCCAAGGCAAAAGTGTCTTGTAATTATATTTGTGTGCCTAAGAAGGAATGAGGTTTAGGAATCAAGAACATTGAGGTTTGGAATCAAGCTTCAATTTTGAACCACATTTGGAACCTTTTCGCCAAAGCTGGTTCTCTTTGGGTGGCATGGGTTAATATTAATTGGTTAAAGGGTAGGAGTGTGTGGCAGATTCCTATCCCTAAGTCATGCTATTGGAGCTTGAAGAAGATCTTGAAATTGAGAGACATTGCTAAGAAGTTTATTCGGTTTAAGGTGGGTGATGGTAGTAAAATTTTTCTCTGGTTTGACCATTGGCACCCATTTGGATATTTGTTGGATACTTTTGGATATAGAGTAGTTTATGATTCAAGTCTTTCTTTGGAGTCTAAATTTTCTTATATTATCCTTCATGGGGAGTGGTTCTAGCCTAGTACCCGGTCCGATGCTTTGGTTGATATTCAAGTTCAGCTCCTGGAGATTGGCCTTGGAGGTATTGATACTCCTATTTGGGATTCCAGGAGAGGCACCAACTCTTGTTCATAGACTTGGGATAAGTTGAGAGTAAGGAGTCTAGAGGTAGTATGGTGGAAGCTTGTTTGGTTTTCCCAAGCTATCCCCAAACATTCTTTTCTACTTTGGTTAGCCTACCGTGATGCTATTGTTACTAAACATAAAATGTGTGGTTGGGGCTATATAAGGGTTGTCAATTGTCTATTTTGTCATAGCTATATGGAGGATAGGGACCATCTCTTTTTTGGTTGCAGTTTTAGTCGGCAAGTTTGGAGAGCTGTCATGGCTGTTTGCTTGATAGAGAACCCTCCTATATACTGGGATGTGGTTTTGTAATGGGGTCTTGCTGTGTTCCATGGTAAGACTATAAAAGCTTGCTTGAGGAGACTTTGTATTGGGGTTGTGGTGTATCATCTTTGGAGGCAAAGGAACGACATTCAGCAAGGAAACACCCCTCGAACAGAGGAGTCTTTAGTTGCTCAAATTCTTTGGGAAGTGCGTGCTAAAGTGCTGGCTAGAGGCAATATCAAGGGCTTATCTAAACATATGTCTCTTGTCTATCGTTGGAATTTACAATCCTTGTTATGATTGGCTGTTAGATGTTGCAATTGGGCTGGTTTATTTGGTCTTTTATGGGTGTTGTTGCTATATGTAGCAGTAAGTTGAGGTTGTAAATAGTTATTGCTGCTTCACGCAGCAGTGGGTAACTTTTTGTTTGTGTTCTAGTTTTCAGACAATTTACTGGAGGGTTGTATTTCTTGAGTTTTGTTCTATAAAGCATTTGATTTATCAAAAAAAAAATCAATTCCATCGCCCCCACGGAGAATCCTGAAGATAGAAGAAGCAAAGGGGAATGCTGCAAACGATGCTAGTTGTAGCGGCCTATGGTGAAAGTTGTAAGTATAATAGAAGGCATTTAAAGGATTTTTAGTTTTAGGCCAGCTGTAAAAAAGGCTAAAATAACTACGAGATACCTATACAATGAGTAATTCTATAAATCCTTTATGTGTCAGGGTAAAAGAGTTGCCACCACAGATTGTGAGATAAAAAATAGCAATTCCAGTGTATTTTGAAGTCAAGATCTAAGTATGGAAGAAACAAAAAAATAAATGTTGAAAGAGCATTTCCCTGTGTTTTTGGGTCGCATGATCTCTTCTCAGGAACAAATTGTAATTAAAAATAGTATGCCAAGAGGACCATGGCCCAGATTTCCATTAATCAAATTCAGAAGAGAATCCAGCTTTTTTAAAGAGTGGATAATGGATCCATTTTATGGTCCAAATCAAATTTTACAAATAAAATGGTGTTTATATTTCCACATAGTGTATATATTGCCACTCCATTTAAAATTTTAAATAACATGACATCTTATAAATTGTTCAATGTAACAAAATAAAATCTTAACAGTAAAATGAATCATCTTCGTTTCACCTATTTCTTTTGAGTTCAAAGGAAAACCCTAATTGATCATTGGTGAACCATTTAAGAAAGCTTATTAAGCAAATTAAGGAAGGGCTAGAGTAGGCAGGAAATCACTTAAGACCTATGAGTTTAGATATAACCCATGGGTCACTCCATGAGATTAGAGATTTAAAAGTTCAATTAAAGCCTAAGTAGTTCTTTCTTAATGATTTTCTTATTAGTGACTAAAAAATGGCGATATTTATGGAGACAGTAAATACAATATATATATATATATATATATATATATATATATATATATATATATATATATAAAATCACACATTTTATTTTTTCGAAAGTGTAATTGATTGAGATACATATAATCAAATCACGTGGTCATAATCACATCATGTGGTCATGTTTGATAATGACTTTGTTTACAAATAAACAACTTAAAATATAAAATACTTTTCAAAATACAAAAATTATTTTGGTCTTTAATCGTGTTACATCGAGTACATTTTCTAACAAAACAATTAACAAATGTATAAATATAGGTCATACAATTCAACTTATTGGTTCACTTTGCTACAGCTCAGGCGGATTTCTCCTTGATAACCCATCAATGGTTTTATATTGCCCATTTTCACCATGGATTTGGCAAAATCCTGCCAAAAAGCAATGGGATATGAGCTATACTTGTTCACTAACGGATCTGTGCATCCTCCATTGAACAGTGCCTGATCCGAGTGGAGAAGCCCCTTCTGCTGAACCAAGTTATTGAAGTATGCTGTGTCAAAATATGCCGGTGTTGGGTCCAAGGATGCGAGGTTTGAGTCTCCATCATTGGGGTTTTTTGGACATGTGGATTTAAGCTTTTCTGCAAATGCTCCGTCGATGTTTGTCTCATTGTAAATGCGGTCCCTAAAGGTAAGGCACCGTGCAAACCCTAGGGTGTGGCCACCGGAGAGCACGACAAGGTCTGTCTCATCAAGGCCTTGCTTTTTGAAGTTGTCAATCAGTTCGGTAAGGGTCATGTTCGACAGCGGGAGGTCGGCGTCGGCTGTAGTCCTGCTGGCTGTGGTTGAGTCTCTCCTCCCTAGTTGCACCTCCCATGCTGGCCCTCCAAGCTGCAGATGCAATATTCACACGTTCACATTTTTAGTTAAATTGATCATAATATTCCAACTAAATTTTTATTTTTATTATTATTATTATTATTATTATTATTATTTTTCAAACTATTTACTCCATGTAATATGAATATATCTTATTTTTGCGAGAAAATGAATTTTTGCTTTTGTGATAGCTCGAAAAGAATTAATAGTAATATTATTTAGTAGACTGTTTTAATATTAATAACCAAAAGGGTTAATGATGCAAGAGTACGAACCGCAACAACAGAGTCACGAGCAGCGACAGCCAAGATATCTGCACACGAGACCACCGGACCTCCACAGGCTTTGTCGACCTCGGACTTGATGTTGTCCACCACCTCAAATCCTCGGATGGAATTGTTATTGGGAATTGCAGTTTTCTCGCTGTCAATGGTGGGTGTAGGATCAAGAAGAACTGAACCATCACAACCCTGTAGCATTTATATATATCATAAAAGGATAAGGTTTTTGAAATATTATGGAAATTGAAGAGCATATAACTACGGTTAGTTCAAGATTAGACGAGAAGAAGCGAAACATTGTAGTTCGTACGTTAACGAAGCAATCGTGGAAATGGAGACGCAGTAAAGAACCGCCCATGCGTCGCTCTTTGTATATTGCAGTCCGGACAACACTTTGGATAGTCGACAAAGCATGTGGACAAGAATTGTCGTAGAAATTGGGAGAAAGCTGTGAGAAAGCTGTGGTTGCAAGAGCCAACAAGACAAAGGCACGGATACAGAAAAGACTACCTGAAGCCATATCTAATAGCTCTAGTAATTAAGCTTTGAATCTGTCGTGACTATGTATTGATCCTAGGCTTTGGGTACCTTTGGCTTGCTTGGTTTTGGTATTTATAGGAAGAAATAGACTTAAAGGCTAGTTATTTTCTTGGATTTGGTCAAGAGAGCTAGGAAGCTTCATGTATCAGCTCAACTGCCCGGGTTTTTTTTTGTTTTTTTTTGACATGTTCAATTTACACGAGGGGGAAGGGGGAAGGGGGAAGGGAGATTCGAACTAATAACCTCCGCTTCATGAGGCGTGATCCCTAACCGATTGAGCTATCTCTCGGAAGCAACTGCCCAGGTTATTTAAATATACTAAAATGTGATTAGAAAAAGTATTATATGAAAACTTCTTAATTTCAACTGGAATTAATTGTATTGAATAGGTTAAAATATTAATTAATTAAACAATTAAATGTATCATTTTCTATGAGTTTTGACATAAGTTATGATTTAACTAAAAGCTTATATATGGCATGTTTGGGTGAGATGTTTTTTACAAATACTTTTCATATACTGTGTTTTAAAATTTCAAATTCTACTCAAATTTTATCTAACTTTTTCTAATTTTGTCTTAAGTTTTATAAACCATCAAAACATAATTTCAAAAAATAAATTCTTTCGGAATTTATAATTTTTTAAAAAATCGCACATCCAAACAAATCATAAGTTTTTAGTCGATAAAAATTGATAAATTTAATAATTTAATCATTATATTATCCAACATATTATCAAACCATTAATACCGGACAGGGATATATACTAACTATTTTGACAAGTCGATGAGACAGCTAGGGCTTACAATTTATTTCAAAAAGGAATATATCAACAGGGTATTTATTGATCAGGTTCTCTACAATTTTAAAAAAATTTGAAATTATCAAATTGTGTGAATTCATGCCTTTTTTTACATCAAATAACGTAAAAAATGCTACATATTAAATATATGACATGTTATCGAGACAAAAAAAAAATAAAAAAAAATTCAAAAGACTTTTTCTTCACTTTAGAAGAGACACTTTTTATTTACTAAATTAAAAGACAGTTTTTTGCTCAAAGCTTTTATACGATATAAAGTGTAAGAACCTGATAAAAATATAATCAATTCTTATCGTTAACATATTTCATTTTTAATATGTATCCTTTTTCGTGCCGTTCGAAGTATATGAAACGACCTAAATTCACATTATTTGGGAATCTTAATTTTTTTTTGAAATTGTAGGGGATCTCATATATCTTGGGCTGAAACCATTGGGTTCGGTCATAAATGTCATTAGACCATGTCCAAGAAACTAGTAGCTTATGCATGCAGTACTTGGACCTAGTCAATTGTGATTGCAAAGACTGAGTAATTCCATATTATGCATACACATAAATGTTCGATCGGATTATAAATAATTCCTGCTCCTATCAACAAAATAATTAGTGCTGTACATTAATATTTCCTAGGCCTTCTTTTACGACATGGGCATGTGTTCCATAAGCCAGTTTCACACTCTCCTCCACCAACTTTGAACCCACAGCGCCGTTATACATTTTCCTATTCGAGGTAATCGTGGTGGCGACTTCTTCGGTGGTAAGGCGACAAGATAGTCTTTGAAATAAGTAGGCAGTAACAGTTTTTATGTCCACATTTTCGACGCAATTGCTTTTTCTTTTTTGGTTTAGCGTTTTGAAAATAGAGTATCATTAGCTTTAGATTTTTAATTTTTTAATTTTTATTAATGAGTGAAACAAGACATTACAGCAACATTTGAAAACAAAATAGGAAAATTGCATATAATCAAAACAAAGATTAAAAATGTTACTATCTATTACGGTAACCATTCCACCGCCCCAAGGAGAATCCTGAAGATAGAAAGAAGTAATGGGGAATGATGTAAACGATGCTAGTTATAGCGGCTCATAGTAAAAACGTTCTTTCTAGTTTCTCATAATATTGAATATGGAAAAGGGATAGAAAATGGATGAAAAATAAAAATGGAATGGATAAAATGCAGAAGATATTTTAATTGAATCAAAAGAACATAGGTCTGAGCAATTCAAAAAGCTCAGTTTTCTCCCAAGTCACCAAGAACTCAAAACAAGATAAAACTCTCAATACAGATTACAAATTCCAAAGGCTATTTAAAGCCCACAGATGAGATAACAAACTAACTACTTCAGCCCAACTAACAAACTCAATCCCAATCAGTTAAAAAATCGAGCCCAAAAGGCCTAACCTAATATCCCTTACAGGCATTCAAAGGATTTTTGGTTTTAGGCCAGCTGTAAAAAGGGCTGAAAAAATTAAGAAAAATCTATACAGTAAGTAATTTTAGAAGTCTCTCGTATCTCAGGGTAAAAGAGTTGCCATCACAGATTGTGAGACAAAAAATAGCAATTCCAGTGTATTTTGAGGTCAAGATTTAAACCTGGAAGAAACAAAAAATAAATGTAGTAAGAGCATATATTTCCCTGTGTTTTTGGGTCACATAATCTCTTTCTAAGAACAAATTGTAATTAAAAATAGATCCGACTTCTATGCGGTAGTGTAAACTGCCACATATATGCTATTACTCTAAATCGAAAAAAGGAAGAAATATCCCCGTCGCCATTTCCAATAATTTCGTTATGTTCTTCTTCTTTTTATTTTTCGGGAAAATGACGACGGTGATAGTGCAAGACCAGAATTTGGAGAATGATGACTGGGTTCCTTCGGATCTTCAACCGCCACCAGATTCTCGCCGGGAAACGCTTCTACTCCACCAAACGCCTCCCTCCATCTTTGGTAAGTTTCTCATTTTGGCTCTTTTAAAACATTTTTATGTCCTCTGTTTGGTTGCTGATAATTTTTTTTTTTTTTTTTTTTTTTAGAAAAAAAGAAAGAAAGGAAATTGACTTATGCAAAATTTTTAGGCAGTGGATTAGACGCCGAAGTCGGAGAAGAGCATGGATTCTCCGGTGGTATCGGGAGAATTGGAGAAACAACAAGAAGCGAGATCGGCACCATCGCCGAAGAGACTGAAGCAGTCTTCGCTACCAGAGGGCCAAACTCCGACGGCGGAGACTGCTACTTCGGCGGATACTCCGACCAAGTCACTGCTTCCCTTCCATAAAAATAATATGCCAAGAGGACTATGACCTAGATTTCCATTAATCAAATTCATAAGAGAATCCAGCTTTTTTAAAGAGTGGATAATGTATCCATTTTATGGTCCAAATCAAATTTTACAGATAAAATAATGGTGTTTATATTTTCACGTAGTGTATATATAATTGCCATGCCATTTAAAATTTCAAATAACATGACATCTTATAAATTGTTCAATGCAACAAAATAAAATTTTAACAGTAAAATGAATCATCTTCGTTTCACCTATTTCTTTTGGGTTCAAAGGAAAACCCTAATTGATCACAGGTGAACCATTTAAGAAAGCTTACTAAGCAAATTAAGGACGGGCTAGAGCAGGCAGGAAACCACTTAAGACCTATGAGTTTAGATATAACCCATGGGTCACTCCGTGAGATTAGAAATTTAAAAGTTCAATTAATTAAAGCCTACATAATTCTTTCTTAATGATTCTCTTATTAGTAACTAAAAAATGGCGATATTTATGGAGACAGTAAATACAATATATATATATATATATATATGTTATTGAGATACATATAATCACATCATGTGGTCATGTTTGATAAAGACTTTGTTTGCAAATAAACAACGTACTTTAAAAATATAAAATACTTTTCAAAATACAAAAATTATTTTGGTCTTTAATCGTGTTACATCGAGTACTTTTTCAAATAAAACAATTAACAAATGTATAAATATAGGTCATGCAATTCAACTTATTGGTTCACTTTGCTACAGCTCAAGCGGATTTCTCCTTGATACCCCGTCAATGGTTTTATATTGCCCATTTTCACCATGGACTTGGCAAAATCCTGCCAAAAAGCAATGGGATATGAGCTATACTTGTTCACTAACGGATCTGTGCAGCCTCCACTGAACAGTGCCTGATCCGAGTGGAGAAGCCCCTTCTGCTGAACCAAGTTATTGAAGTATGCTGTGTCAAAATATGCCGGTGTTGGGTCCAAGGAAGCAAGGTTTGAGTCTCCATCATTGGGGTTTTTTGGACATGTGGATTTAAGCTTTTCTGCAAATGCTCCGTCGATGTTTGTCTCATTGTAAATGCGGTCCCTAAAGGTAAGGCACCGTGCAAACCCTAGGGTGTGGCCACCGGTGAGCACGACAAGGTCTGTCTCATCGAGGCCTTGCTTTTTGAAGTTGTCAATCAATTCGGGGAGGTTCATGTTCGACAGCGGGAGGTCGGCGTTGGCTGTAGTCCTGCTGGCTGTGGTTGAGTCTCTCCTGCCTAGTTGCACCTCCCATGCTGGCCCTCCAAGCTGCAGATGCAATATTCACACGTTCACATTTATAGTCAAATTGATCATAATATTCCAACTTAATTATTATTATTATTATTATTATTATTTTTCAAACTATTTACTCCATGTAATATGAATATGTCTTATTTTTGCGAGAAAATGAATTTTTGCTTTTGTGATGACTAAAAAGAATTAAGAGTAATGTTATTTAGTAGAATATTTTAACATTAATAACCAAAAGGGTTAATGATGCAAGAGTACAAACCGCAACAACAGAGTCACGAGCAGCGACAGCCAAGATATCTGCACATGAGACCATCGGACCTCCACAGGCTTTGTCGACCTCGGACTTGATACTGTCCACCACCTCAAATCCTCGGATGGAATTGTTACTGGCAACTGCAGTTTTCTCGCTGTCAATGGTGGGTGTAGAATCAAGAAGAACTGAACCATCACAACCCTGCAGCATTTATATATATCATAAAAGGATAAGGTTTTTGAAATATTATGGAAATTGAAGAGCATACAACTATAGTTAGTTCAAGATTAGACGAGAAGAAGGGAAACATTGTAGTTCGTACGTTAACAAAGCAATCGTGGAAATGGAGACGCAGTAAAGAACCGCCCATGCGACGCTCTTTGTATATTGCCATCCGGACAGCACTTTGGATAGTCGACAAAGCATGTGGACAAGAATTGTCGTAGAAATTGGGAGAAAGCTGTGAGAAAGCTGTGGTTGCAAGAGCCAACAAGACAAAGGCACGGATACAGAAAAGACTACCTGAAGCCATATCTAATAGCTCTAGTAATTAAGCTTTGAATCTGTCGTGACTATGTATTGATCCTAGGCTTTGGGTACCTTTGGCTTCCTTGGTTTTGGTATTTATAGGAAGAAATAGAGACTTAAAGGCTAGTTATTTTCTTGGATTCGGTCAAGAGAGCTAGGAAGCTTCGTGTATCAGCTCAACTGCCCAGGTCGTCATTTAAATATACTAAAATGTGATTAGAAAAAGTATTACATGAAAACTTCTTAATTTCAACTGGAATTGTATTGAAATTTATCACTATTCGATAATACTGGGAAAGAACGGAAACAAAAATTAACCTCAAACAAAGAACACCCAAAATCAAAACTCACTGGAACTCGCAAGCAGCAATCTTTGCCTCCGCATTTCGAACACATTGAAGAACAACTGGTTTCCCCTGATCGTCCCTGTAAGCTCCCTGAAATTAGAAATTAAAAAAATGGATCAAACAATATTAAAACAGAGAGAGAGAGAGAGAGAATTTTCTAGCACCAAAGGCACAATGAAGTGAAGGAAGAAGTGTACCACTCCAAGATTGATCTTGTTGGGGTTGGTGTCAGCAAGAAAAGCCTCGGTTACACCAGTGATGGGGTCCTTAGGAGCTGGGCTCACATGCTCCCACCATCCAAAGGCCCTGCTTGAGCTTGACATGCACCTCGTTGATCTACTAAATCTTCCTCCCATGAACCTCCACATGATGATGATTGATGATCCTTCACTGAAGCCCTGTGACTGAGTGAATTCGAAGAACCCAAGTTACTCGGTGTAGGTAAAAGAAGGGGTGGGTGGTGGTGACTTGGAGAGCTCCCCTTTTCCATGGTTTTTTCCTGCTCGTCTTCCAGTGTTCCAGTGGGCTCCTTGGTTTTGCAGACTTCTGCTTTCCAAATCCCACGGCATACATTTTCCTATTCGAGGTAATCGTGGTGGCGACTTCTTCGGTGTTAAGGCGACAAGATAGTCTTTGAAATAAGTCGGCAGTAACAGTTTTTATGTCCACATTTTAATTTCGACGCAATTGCTTCTCTTTTCTTTTTCTTTTTTTTCTTTTTTTTTTTAAAAAAATTATTATTTTATTTTTATTTTTTTTAGCGTTTTAAAAATAGAATATCATTAGCTTTAGAACCCTTTTTTTTTTTTTCAAAAAAAAAAAAATAATAATAAAATTAATGAGTGAAACAAGACATTACAGCAACATTTGAAAACAAAATAGGAAAATTACATATTATCAAAACAAAGATTAAAAAAGTTACTTTCTATTACTGTAATCCATAGATTAATTATGTTTTATGCTCCGTTTGTTTCGACATAAAATAATTTCTGAAAAATGATTTCGACATTTTACGGTGTTTGGTAGGGGCGAAAATAATGGTCAACGAAAATCATTTTCGGTTTGATCGTAAAAGCTTCTTTAATTTTTGAAAATGATTTACGGTTTTAAAAGCCATAAATTGTTTTCTGAAATTAAATTCTTCGTCCTTGTACGCACGTTTGATATTTGATTGTCGGAATCCGACAATAGTCGGTCGTCAGAATCCAGGCGGCGCCGGAATCCGGCAACATCCGGCCACCGGAATATTGCCGGCGCCGGAATTCGGCGACATCTGGCCACCATCACCGGATGCTGATGGACCAAATTCCGGCTGAAACTGGCCGAAATCCGGCCATGGTCAGAAGCCGGCTGTATTTGCCCAAAATGGCCGGGATCCGGCCGAATTTGATCGGATCCGGCCAAATTCCAGTGCATGTTCCAGTGGGCTCCTTGGTTTTGCAGACTTCTGCTTTCCAAATCCCACAGCATACATTTTCCTATTCGAGGTAATCGTGGTGGCGACTTCTTCAGTGTTAAGGCGACAAGATAGTCTTTGAAATAAGTCGGCAGTAACAGTTTTTATGTCCACATTTTAATTTCGACGCAATTGCTTCTCTTTTTTTTTTTTTAATTATTATTATTATTATTTTTTTTTTTGCGTTTTAAAAATAGAATATCATTAGCTTTAGAACCCTTTTTTTTAAAAAAAAAATTAATTAATTAAATAATTAATTAATGAGTGAAACAAGACATTACAGCAACATTTGAAAACAAAATAGGAAAATTACATATAATCAAAACAAAGATTAAAAAAGTTACTTTCTATTACCGTAATCCATAGATTAATTATGTTTTAGTGGAAATAGATGTTAGGGGCGTGCAAAATCCGCAATCCCCGCCCCGCCCCGCAGCACCCGCCCTACCCCGACCCGCAGAGGACCGAGTTTTCGAGTTTTTTTGCAGGTTAGGGTCTTAATTTGAGAAATTTCTGCAGGGCAGGACGGGTTGCGGGTTTAGCCTTTTAAAAAATGCGGGTCCCCGCCCCGCACAGAAGAGAAAAAAGAAAAAGAAAAAAGAAGAAGAATAAATCATGTTTCTTAGAATTTTATCTTATAATTAATAGGGCTTTTAGTTTAGTTTACATGGCTAATTCCATAAAAAATGTTCTTGTATAGAAATAGGAACGATTGAAAGATATGTGTCAACATGTTGAAGGACTAAATTTAAGGAGTTTTGAAATTATAATTTTTTTCTTTAATGAAACAGAGTGGATTCCCTAAAAATCTAAGTTTGCATTCATAAGATTATGTGAAAAAATAATATGAATTTAATTTTTTTTTATTAAAAAAACCAGTATTTTTTCGAATTTTTATTTTTTACAAAATAAAATCAAAATTGCGTAAATGCCACTTAAAACACCCACCCACCCCGCCCCGCAATCCCCGCCTCGCGCGAACCGCCCCTCACGGGTTGTCTTTATTAAGTGCGGTTTGCGGGTTGGAAATTTCCAACCCGCATAGGTGCGGGGCGGGGCCAAAAAAGGCGAAAAACCGCCCCGCCCTGCCCCATGCACACCCCTAATAGATGTTACGTCTAATTGCCCTAAAGAGATCACTATATGTCGTGGTAATGGATCTAATATCACCATAGGGGTGGATTGAATACCCATGGTTGCCCCCTAAGGGCTCTTGCTGTGGGGGTTTTGGGCATGTGGCTCATTCCTGCCCTAAGAAGGAGAAAAAAGTTTGGATTCCTAAGATTAGGAAGCTAGACCTGGTGAGAAAGAGTACTGCTGGTCTTTCAAAATCAATGCCGCTTGATGGGACTATCAGGAAGCCTAATGGGGCTTCAATTTCCAAAGGCAAATCTAGGGGTATTAGATTGTCTAACTCTTTTGGTCCTATTGGGAACAATGTGGTGGCTGATAAGGAGGAGGAGGAGATCCCGAGTAGAACTCCTATCACTTTCCTTGATGTATTTGAGAATGCCCTAACCACCAAGGATAAAGGGAAGGCTCAAATGGGAGAGGGCAGCAGGGGGGGGGGGACTGAGTTTTCTCCTTCTAAAGGGACATGAAGATCCTCATTTGGAATGTTAGGGGCTTGAATATGCCCCTAAAACATAAGGAGATTAGGAAGATGGTGAATAGGCTTGGGGTTTCTGTTCTTTGCTTAGTGGAGACCGAGTTAAACAATTTAATTTTGATAGATTGTCTCTTCTATGCTTCCCGGTTGGGAAGTTATTCACAACTACTCTGCTCACAGCTTGGGGAGGGTATGGATTTGTTGGGACCAAGGTGGATTTTCTATTAAGGCTATTGATGTACATGAGCAAGTTATTACTTGCCATGTCAATTCTGTTGATTTGGGAAGGCCTTGGATGTTCTCTGTGGTGTATGGTGCCACTCAAAGGTTGGAAAGGAGATTTTTGCTGCAGGAACTTCAGTACATTAAATCTTTAGTTGGCTGCCATCCGTGGCTCTTGGCTGGTGATTTTAATGTAGTGAGGACTGTTCAGGAAAAGTGGGGAGATGCTGGAATTTCTTGCTATGAAAAGGATTTTGAAGACTGTATTCTCGGATTGGAGGTGGATGACCTTGCGTATACAGGATGTTTTCATACCTAGACTAACAATCAAATTGGTTCAGCTTTTGTTTCCAGGAAGCTTGATAGGGTCATGTCTAATTTGGTGTGGTTGCAGCATTTTGGCAATACCTCTATTGAGTTTCTTGAGGGGGGTTATCCGATCACTCACCAGCTTTGGTGACTGTGGCTAAGTTCATTAGTTATGGTCCCAAACCGTTTAAATTCTTCAATTTTTAGGTTGAGCGTGCTCATTTCATGGATTGGATTGGTGATAGTTGGAGACTCGAGGTGAACGGATATGCTATATTTAGACTTTATGCTAAACTGCAAGCTGCTAAGAGTATGTTGAAACAGAAAAATCTGGAGGTTTTTAGGGGGCTTGGTCAGAAGGTGCTTCAAGCTAGGCACAATTTGGCTAAAGCTCAAGTAGAATTTCTTGCTTCTGGAGGTAATGCTGAATGTCACTGTAGAGAGAAGGAATGTTTGCATCTTTTCATTTCTATTTCCAGTGCTGAGGATAATTTTTTGAAACAAAAGTCCCGTAACAAATGGCTGAATTTAGGGGATGGGAATAATGCTTTCTTTCACAACTCTGTTAAGGTGAGGAACTCCTCCAACCTTATCAAGATGTTGAAAGATGCTAATGGTAATTGTGTTCAAGATGTGCAGCGTATTAAGAACCTGGCTCTTGACTTTTATCATAAGCTTATTGGTAGTTCTTCCGATGTTTTTTCTTTTGCGAAGGCCAGAAGGGTTGTTGGTCTCATTAAGAGGAAGTTTTCTGCAAATTGTATTGCTGGAATGAATGCTCCAGTGACTAGAGCTAAGATTACAAAGGTGATGTTTGCTATGAATAAGGATAAGGTACCAAGCCCGGATGGTTTTTCAGCTGGTTTCTTCCACAAGGCTTGGCCTATTGTTTGGGGAGATGTTTGTGATGCTGTCCTTGAGTTCTTTAACTCTAGCCTGCTTCTTAAGAAGGCTAATTCGACTATTCTTACGCTGGTCCCCAAGAAGAAGAGCCCCTCTTCTATGGGTGATTACCGTCCCATTTCCTGCTGCAATGTTGTGTATAAGTGTATCACGAAAATCATTGCTAACAAAATGATTCCGGGTCTTGGTGATGTCATTAGCGCACATCAAGGTCCTTTTATTCCTGGCCGAGGTATAGCAGAGAATATGTTACTGGCTAAGGAAGTGGTAAACGATTATCACAAGGAGAGAGGTAAGCCTCGTTGCACACTCAAAGTGGATTTGATGAAAGTTTATGACTCTTTGAGTTGGGAAAACATTCTTTTCTGTTTACATTGTTTTGGTGCTCCTCCTAAATATATTTCTTGGATTCGGGAATGCATTACAAGTCCTAGTTTCTCTATAGCTCTCAATGGTTCATTGGTGGGCTATTTTCAATGGAAAAAAGGACTTAGACAAGGGGATCCATTGTCGCCTCATCTTTTTTGTCCTAGCTATGGAGGGGCTATCTCTTCTACTAGAGGAGGTTGCTCATTCTCATCTTTTTACTTTCCACGCTAAATGCAATTTGATCAAGCTACATCATCTCTGCTTTGCGGTTGACTTGCTGATTTTCTCTAAGGGTTCCATTGATTCTGTCCAAGCCATTCTTGTTGCTCTTAATGAATTTGAGGAGCTTTCGGGGCTGAAGGCTAATCCTTCTAAGAGTTCGGTTTTCCTGGCTGGTGTTCCTCCTCTTGTGAAGCAAGAAATTCTCCATGTTCTACAAATGCCATAGGGTGTTTTACTCGTGAGATATCTTGGTGTTCCTCTAAGTACCAAGCGACTTTCTACTGTAGATTGTGAGGCTTTAATTACCAAGATTTCTTCTCGTATTGATTCCTGGTTAGTGAGAAAGCTGTCGTTTGCTGGGAGACTTCAACTTATGTCTTCGGTTCTTTTAAGTCTACAACTTTTCTAGGCTCGAGTTTTCATTCTTCTAAAGAAAATCATTCGGCTTCTTGAACAAAAGTTTAATCGATTCCTTTGGTGTGGTAGTGATGTGAAGGCCAAGGCAAAAGTGTCTTGTAATTATATTTGTGTGCCTAAGAAGGAATGAGGTTTAGGAATCAAGAACATTGAGGTTTGGAATCAAGCTTCAATTTTGAACCACATTTGGAACCTTTTCGCCAAAGCTGGTTCTCTTTGGGTGGCATGGGTTAATATTAATTGGTTAAAGGGTAGGAGTGTGTGGCAGATTCCTATCCCTAAGTCATGCTATTGGAGCTTGAAGAAGATCTTGAAATTGAGAGACATTGCTAAGAAGTTTATTCGGTTTAAGGTGGGTGATGGTAGTAAAATTTTTCTCTGGTTTGACCATTGGCACCCATTTGGATATTTGTTGGATACTTTTGGATATAGAGTAGTTTATGATTCAAGTCTTTCTTTGGAGTCTAAATTTTCTTATATTATCCTTCATGGGGAGTGGTTCTAGCCTAGTACCCGGTCCGATGCTTTGGTTGATATTCAAGTTCAGCTCCTGGAGATTGGCCTTGGAGGTATTGATACTCCTATTTGGGATTCCAGGAGAGGCACCAACTCTTGTTCATAGACTTGGGATAAGTTGAGAGTAAGGAGTCTAGAGGTAGTATGGTGGAAGCTTGTTTGGTTTTCCCAAGCTATCCCCAAACATTCTTTTCTACTTTGGTTAGCCTACCGTGATGCTATTGTTACTAAACATAAAATGTGTGGTTGGGGCTATATAAGGGTTGTCAATTGTCTATTTTGTCATAGCTATATGGAGGATAGGGACCATCTCTTTTTTGGTTGCAGTTTTAGTCGGCAAGTTTGGAGAGCTGTCATGGCTGTTTGCTTGATAGAGAACCCTCCTATATACTGGGATGTGGTTTTGTAATGGGGTCTTGCTGTGTTCCATGGTAAGACTATAAAAGCTTGCTTGAGGAGACTTTGTATTGGGGTTGTGGTGTATCATCTTTGGAGGCAAAGGAACGACATTCAGCAAGGAAACACCCCTCGAACAGAGGAGTCTTTAGTTGCTCAAATTCTTTGGGAAGTGCGTGCTAAAGTGCTGGCTAGAGGCAATATCAAGGGCTTATCTAAACATATGTCTCTTGTCTATCGTTGGAATTTACAATCCTTGTTATGATTGGCTGTTAGATGTTGCAATTGGGCTGGTTTATTTGGTCTTTTATGGGTGTTGTTGCTATATGTAGCAGTAAGTTGAGGTTGTAAATAGTTATTGCTGCTTCACGCAGCAGTGGGTAACTTTTTGTTTGTGTTCTAGTTTTCAGACAATTTACTGGAGGGTTGTATTTCTTGAGTTTTGTTCTATAAAGCATTTGATTTATCAAAAAAAAAATCAATTCCATCGCCCCCACGGAGAATCCTGAAGATAGAAGAAGCAAAGGGGAATGCTGCAAACGATGCTAGTTGTAGCGGCCTATGGTGAAAGTTGTAAGTATAATAGAAGGCATTTAAAGGATTTTTAGTTTTAGGCCAGCTGTAAAAAAGGCTAAAATAACTACGAGATACCTATACAATGAGTAATTCTATAAATCCTTTATGTGTCAGGGTAAAAGAGTTGCCACCACAGATTGTGAGATAAAAAATAGCAATTCCAGTGTATTTTGAAGTCAAGATCTAAGTATGGAAGAAACAAAAAAATAAATGTTGAAAGAGCATTTCCCTGTGTTTTTGGGTCGCATGATCTCTTCTCAGGAACAAATTGTAATTAAAAATAGTATGCCAAGAGGACCATGGCCCAGATTTCCATTAATCAAATTCAGAAGAGAATCCAGCTTTTTTAAAGAGTGGATAATGGATCCATTTTATGGTCCAAATCAAATTTTACAAATAAAATGGTGTTTATATTTCCACATAGTGTATATATTGCCACTCCATTTAAAATTTTAAATAACATGACATCTTATAAATTGTTCAATGTAACAAAATAAAATCTTAACAGTAAAATGAATCATCTTCGTTTCACCTATTTCTTTTGAGTTCAAAGGAAAACCCTAATTGATCATTGGTGAACCATTTAAGAAAGCTTATTAAGCAAATTAAGGAAGGGCTAGAGTAGGCAGGAAATCACTTAAGACCTATGAGTTTAGATATAACCCATGGGTCACTCCATGAGATTAGAGATTTAAAAGTTCAATTAAAGCCTAAGTAGTTCTTTCTTAATGATTTTCTTATTAGTGACTAAAAAATGGCGATATTTATGGAGACAGTAAATACAATATATATATATATATATATATATATATATATATATATATATATATATATATATATATATAAAATCACACATTTTATTTTTTCGAAAGTGTAATTGATTGAGATACATATAATCAAATCACGTGGTCATAATCACATCATGTGGTCATGTTTGATAATGACTTTGTTTACAAATAAACAACTTAAAATATAAAATACTTTTCAAAATACAAAAATTATTTTGGTCTTTAATCGTGTTACATCGAGTACATTTTCTAACAAAACAATTAACAAATGTATAAATATAGGTCATACAATTCAACTTATTGGTTCACTTTGCTACAGCTCAGGCGGATTTCTCCTTGATAACCCATCAATGGTTTTATATTGCCCATTTTCACCATGGATTTGGCAAAATCCTGCCAAAAAGCAATGGGATATGAGCTATACTTGTTCACTAACGGATCTGTGCATCCTCCATTGAACAGTGCCTGATCCGAGTGGAGAAGCCCCTTCTGCTGAACCAAGTTATTGAAGTATGCTGTGTCAAAATATGCCGGTGTTGGGTCCAAGGATGCGAGGTTTGAGTCTCCATCATTGGGGTTTTTTGGACATGTGGATTTAAGCTTTTCTGCAAATGCTCCGTCGATGTTTGTCTCATTGTAAATGCGGTCCCTAAAGGTAAGGCACCGTGCAAACCCTAGGGTGTGGCCACCGGAGAGCACGACAAGGTCTGTCTCATCAAGGCCTTGCTTTTTGAAGTTGTCAATCAGTTCGGTAAGGGTCATGTTCGACAGCGGGAGGTCGGCGTCGGCTGTAGTCCTGCTGGCTGTGGTTGAGTCTCTCCTCCCTAGTTGCACCTCCCATGCTGGCCCTCCAAGCTGCAGATGCAATATTCACACGTTCACATTTTTAGTTAAATTGATCATAATATTCCAACTAAATTTTTATTTTTATTATTATTATTATTATTATTATTATTATTTTTCAAACTATTTACTCCATGTAATATGAATATATCTTATTTTTGCGAGAAAATGAATTTTTGCTTTTGTGATAGCTCGAAAAGAATTAATAGTAATATTATTTAGTAGACTGTTTTAATATTAATAACCAAAAGGGTTAATGATGCAAGAGTACGAACCGCAACAACAGAGTCACGAGCAGCGACAGCCAAGATATCTGCACACGAGACCACCGGACCTCCACAGGCTTTGTCGACCTCGGACTTGATGTTGTCCACCACCTCAAATCCTCGGATGGAATTGTTATTGGGAATTGCAGTTTTCTCGCTGTCAATGGTGGGTGTAGGATCAAGAAGAACTGAACCATCACAACCCTGTAGCATTTATATATATCATAAAAGGATAAGGTTTTTGAAATATTATGGAAATTGAAGAGCATATAACTACGGTTAGTTCAAGATTAGACGAGAAGAAGCGAAACATTGTAGTTCGTACGTTAACGAAGCAATCGTGGAAATGGAGACGCAGTAAAGAACCGCCCATGCGTCGCTCTTTGTATATTGCAGTCCGGACAACACTTTGGATAGTCGACAAAGCATGTGGACAAGAATTGTCGTAGAAATTGGGAGAAAGCTGTGAGAAAGCTGTGGTTGCAAGAGCCAACAAGACAAAGGCACGGATACAGAAAAGACTACCTGAAGCCATATCTAATAGCTCTAGTAATTAAGCTTTGAATCTGTCGTGACTATGTATTGATCCTAGGCTTTGGGTACCTTTGGCTTGCTTGGTTTTGGTATTTATAGGAAGAAATAGACTTAAAGGCTAGTTATTTTCTTGGATTTGGTCAAGAGAGCTAGGAAGCTTCATGTATCAGCTCAACTGCCCGGGTTTTTTTTTGTTTTTTTTTGACATGTTCAATTTACACGAGGGGGAAGGGGGAAGGGGGAAGGGAGATTCGAACTAATAACCTCCGCTTCATGAGGCGTGATCCCTAACCGATTGAGCTATCTCTCGGAAGCAACTGCCCAGGTTATTTAAATATACTAAAATGTGATTAGAAAAAGTATTATATGAAAACTTCTTAATTTCAACTGGAATTAATTGTATTGAATAGGTTAAAATATTAATTAATTAAACAATTAAATGTATCATTTTCTATGAGTTTTGACATAAGTTATGATTTAACTAAAAGCTTATATATGGCATGTTTGGGTGAGATGTTTTTTACAAATACTTTTCATATACTGTGTTTTAAAATTTCAAATTCTACTCAAATTTTATCTAACTTTTTCTAATTTTGTCTTAAGTTTTATAAACCATCAAAACATAATTTCAAAAAATAAATTCTTTCGGAATTTATAATTTTTTAAAAAATCGCACATCCAAACAAATCATAAGTTTTTAGTCGATAAAAATTGATAAATTTAATAATTTAATCATTATATTATCCAACATATTATCAAACCATTAATACCGGACAGGGATATATACTAACTATTTTGACAAGTCGATGAGACAGCTAGGGCTTACAATTTATTTCAAAAAGGAATATATCAACAGGGTATTTATTGATCAGGTTCTCTACAATTTTAAAAAAATTTGAAATTATCAAATTGTGTGAATTCATGCCTTTTTTTACATCAAATAACGTAAAAAATGCTACATATTAAATATATGACATGTTATCGAGACAAAAAAAAAATAAAAAAAAATTCAAAAGACTTTTTCTTCACTTTAGAAGAGACACTTTTTATTTACTAAATTAAAAGACAGTTTTTTGCTCAAAGCTTTTATACGATATAAAGTGTAAGAACCTGATAAAAATATAATCAATTCTTATCGTTAACATATTTCATTTTTAATATGTATCCTTTTTCGTGCCGTTCGAAGTATATGAAACGACCTAAATTCACATTATTTGGGAATCTTAATTTTTTTTTGAAATTGTAGGGGATCTCATATATCTTGGGCTGAAACCATTGGGTTCGGTCATAAATGTCATTAGACCATGTCCAAGAAACTAGTAGCTTATGCATGCAGTACTTGGACCTAGTCAATTGTGATTGCAAAGACTGAGTAATTCCATATTATGCATACACATAAATGTTCGATCGGATTATAAATAATTCCTGCTCCTATCAACAAAATAATTAGTGCTGTACATTAATATTTCCTAGGCCTTCTTTTACGACATGGGCATGTGTTCCATAAGCCAGTTTCACACTCTCCTCCACCAACTTTGAACCCACAGCGCCGTTATACATTTTCCTATTCGAGGTAATCGTGGTGGCGACTTCTTCGGTGGTAAGGCGACAAGATAGTCTTTGAAATAAGTAGGCAGTAACAGTTTTTATGTCCACATTTTCGACGCAATTGCTTTTTCTTTTTTGGTTTAGCGTTTTGAAAATAGAGTATCATTAGCTTTAGATTTTTAATTTTTTAATTTTTATTAATGAGTGAAACAAGACATTACAGCAACATTTGAAAACAAAATAGGAAAATTGCATATAATCAAAACAAAGATTAAAAATGTTACTATCTATTACGGTAACCATTCCACCGCCCCAAGGAGAATCCTGAAGATAGAAAGAAGTAATGGGGAATGATGTAAACGATGCTAGTTATAGCGGCTCATAGTAAAAACGTTCTTTCTAGTTTCTCATAATATTGAATATGGAAAAGGGATAGAAAATGGATGAAAAATAAAAATGGAATGGATAAAATGCAGAAGATATTTTAATTGAATCAAAAGAACATAGGTCTGAGCAATTCAAAAAGCTCAGTTTTCTCCCAAGTCACCAAGAACTCAAAACAAGATAAAACTCTCAATACAGATTACAAATTCCAAAGGCTATTTAAAGCCCACAGATGAGATAACAAACTAACTACTTCAGCCCAACTAACAAACTCAATCCCAATCAGTTAAAAAATCGAGCCCAAAAGGCCTAACCTAATATCCCTTACAGGCATTCAAAGGATTTTTGGTTTTAGGCCAGCTGTAAAAAGGGCTGAAAAAATTAAGAAAAATCTATACAGTAAGTAATTTTAGAAGTCTCTCGTATCTCAGGGTAAAAGAGTTGCCATCACAGATTGTGAGACAAAAAATAGCAATTCCAGTGTATTTTGAGGTCAAGATTTAAACCTGGAAGAAACAAAAAATAAATGTAGTAAGAGCATATATTTCCCTGTGTTTTTGGGTCACATAATCTCTTTCTAAGAACAAATTGTAATTAAAAATAGATCCGACTTCTATGCGGTAGTGTAAACTGCCACATATATGCTATTACTCTAAATCGAAAAAAGGAAGAAATATCCCCGTCGCCATTTCCAATAATTTCGTTATGTTCTTCTTCTTTTTATTTTTCGGGAAAATGACGACGGTGATAGTGCAAGACCAGAATTTGGAGAATGATGACTGGGTTCCTTCGGATCTTCAACCGCCACCAGATTCTCGCCGGGAAACGCTTCTACTCCACCAAACGCCTCCCTCCATCTTTGGTAAGTTTCTCATTTTGGCTCTTTTAAAACATTTTTATGTCCTCTGTTTGGTTGCTGATAATTTTTTTTTTTTTTTTTTTTTTTAGAAAAAAAGAAAGAAAGGAAATTGACTTATGCAAAATTTTTAGGCAGTGGATTAGACGCCGAAGTCGGAGAAGAGCATGGATTCTCCGGTGGTATCGGGAGAATTGGAGAAACAACAAGAAGCGAGATCGGCACCATCGCCGAAGAGACTGAAGCAGTCTTCGCTACCAGAGGGCCAAACTCCGACGGCGGAGACTGCTACTTCGGCGGATACTCCGACCAAGTCACTGCTTCCCTTCCATAAAAATAATATGCCAAGAGGACTATGACCTAGATTTCCATTAATCAAATTCATAAGAGAATCCAGCTTTTTTAAAGAGTGGATAATGTATCCATTTTATGGTCCAAATCAAATTTTACAGATAAAATAATGGTGTTTATATTTTCACGTAGTGTATATATAATTGCCATGCCATTTAAAATTTCAAATAACATGACATCTTATAAATTGTTCAATGCAACAAAATAAAATTTTAACAGTAAAATGAATCATCTTCGTTTCACCTATTTCTTTTGGGTTCAAAGGAAAACCCTAATTGATCACAGGTGAACCATTTAAGAAAGCTTACTAAGCAAATTAAGGACGGGCTAGAGCAGGCAGGAAACCACTTAAGACCTATGAGTTTAGATATAACCCATGGGTCACTCCGTGAGATTAGAAATTTAAAAGTTCAATTAATTAAAGCCTACATAATTCTTTCTTAATGATTCTCTTATTAGTAACTAAAAAATGGCGATATTTATGGAGACAGTAAATACAATATATATATATATATATATATATGTTATTGAGATACATATAATCACATCATGTGGTCATGTTTGATAAAGACTTTGTTTGCAAATAAACAACGTACTTTAAAAATATAAAATACTTTTCAAAATACAAAAATTATTTTGGTCTTTAATCGTGTTACATCGAGTACTTTTTCAAATAAAACAATTAACAAATGTATAAATATAGGTCATGCAATTCAACTTATTGGTTCACTTTGCTACAGCTCAAGCGGATTTCTCCTTGATACCCCGTCAATGGTTTTATATTGCCCATTTTCACCATGGACTTGGCAAAATCCTGCCAAAAAGCAATGGGATATGAGCTATACTTGTTCACTAACGGATCTGTGCAGCCTCCACTGAACAGTGCCTGATCCGAGTGGAGAAGCCCCTTCTGCTGAACCAAGTTATTGAAGTATGCTGTGTCAAAATATGCCGGTGTTGGGTCCAAGGAAGCAAGGTTTGAGTCTCCATCATTGGGGTTTTTTGGACATGTGGATTTAAGCTTTTCTGCAAATGCTCCGTCGATGTTTGTCTCATTGTAAATGCGGTCCCTAAAGGTAAGGCACCGTGCAAACCCTAGGGTGTGGCCACCGGTGAGCACGACAAGGTCTGTCTCATCGAGGCCTTGCTTTTTGAAGTTGTCAATCAATTCGGGGAGGTTCATGTTCGACAGCGGGAGGTCGGCGTTGGCTGTAGTCCTGCTGGCTGTGGTTGAGTCTCTCCTGCCTAGTTGCACCTCCCATGCTGGCCCTCCAAGCTGCAGATGCAATATTCACACGTTCACATTTATAGTCAAATTGATCATAATATTCCAACTTAATTATTATTATTATTATTATTATTATTTTTCAAACTATTTACTCCATGTAATATGAATATGTCTTATTTTTGCGAGAAAATGAATTTTTGCTTTTGTGATGACTAAAAAGAATTAAGAGTAATGTTATTTAGTAGAATATTTTAACATTAATAACCAAAAGGGTTAATGATGCAAGAGTACAAACCGCAACAACAGAGTCACGAGCAGCGACAGCCAAGATATCTGCACATGAGACCATCGGACCTCCACAGGCTTTGTCGACCTCGGACTTGATACTGTCCACCACCTCAAATCCTCGGATGGAATTGTTACTGGCAACTGCAGTTTTCTCGCTGTCAATGGTGGGTGTAGAATCAAGAAGAACTGAACCATCACAACCCTGCAGCATTTATATATATCATAAAAGGATAAGGTTTTTGAAATATTATGGAAATTGAAGAGCATACAACTATAGTTAGTTCAAGATTAGACGAGAAGAAGGGAAACATTGTAGTTCGTACGTTAACAAAGCAATCGTGGAAATGGAGACGCAGTAAAGAACCGCCCATGCGACGCTCTTTGTATATTGCCATCCGGACAGCACTTTGGATAGTCGACAAAGCATGTGGACAAGAATTGTCGTAGAAATTGGGAGAAAGCTGTGAGAAAGCTGTGGTTGCAAGAGCCAACAAGACAAAGGCACGGATACAGAAAAGACTACCTGAAGCCATATCTAATAGCTCTAGTAATTAAGCTTTGAATCTGTCGTGACTATGTATTGATCCTAGGCTTTGGGTACCTTTGGCTTCCTTGGTTTTGGTATTTATAGGAAGAAATAGAGACTTAAAGGCTAGTTATTTTCTTGGATTCGGTCAAGAGAGCTAGGAAGCTTCGTGTATCAGCTCAACTGCCCAGGTCGTCATTTAAATATACTAAAATGTGATTAGAAAAAGTATTACATGAAAACTTCTTAATTTCAACTGGAATTGTATTGAATAGGTTAAAATATTAATTAATTAAACAATTAAATGTATAATTTTCTTTGAGTTTTGAGATAAGTTATGATTTAACTAAAAGCTTATATATGGCATGTTTGGGTAAGATGTTTTTTTCAAATACTTTTCATATACTGTTTTTTAAAATTTCAAATTCTACTTAAATTTTATCCGAATTTTTTGTAATTTTGTCTTAGAATTAATCAATATATTATCAAACCATAAATACCGGACAGGGATATATACTAATTATTTATAAGTTTGACAAGTCGATGAGACAGCTAGGGCCTACAATTTATTTAAGAAAGATTAAATCAATAGGGTATTTCTTATGGATTAGGATCTCTACAATTTTAAAAAAATTTGAAATTATCAAATTATATAAATTCAAGCCGTTTTACATTGAATAACGTAAAAAATGTTACATATTAAATATATAACATGTTATCGAGACAAACAAAAAAAAAAAACTCAAAAGGATTTTTCTTCACTTTTGAAGAGATGCTTTTTATTTACTAAATCAAAAGACAGTTTTTTACTCAAAGCTTTTATACGACATAAAGTGTAAGAACCTGATAAAATATACTCAATTCTTATCGTTAAAATATCTCGTTTTTAATATGTATCATTTTTCATGCAGTTCGAGATATATAAAATGACCTAAATTCACATAATTTGAGAATTTCAAATTTTTTTAAAATCGTAAGGATCTCATATATGTTGGGCTGAAACCATTGGGTACGGTCATAAATGTCATTAGACCATGTCCAAGAAACTAGTAGCTTATGCATGCAGTACTTGGACATAGTCAACTGTGATTGCAAAGACCGACTAATTCCATATTATGCATACACATAAATGTTCGATCGGATTATAAATAATTCCTGCTCCTATCAACAAAATAATTAGTGCTATACATTAATATTTCCTAGAGTCTACCTAAACCAAATGCGACACAGTCTATACGTATATAATGGAAAAATCCAGCCATTGATCGAGTTGATCTATTCCAAAAGCCTCGATTACCAAAATTATTGGCTTATTGACAATTTCTCCCTTTTTTCGGTTGAATATTTCATTCATAGGGTCAGTGGCGGACCAGGTAATTGATATCGAAGGGGCCAATAAATATAATTTAAAATAAAAATTAAATAATTTGTCACATAATGTGTATCACAATAGCAGACAATATGCGGCATCCATAGTACAAGAATACTTAAGCCAAGATGAAAATTGTGTGAACCACGAAGCTTGAAAACGACGGGAATGATTTTCTGGTCCAGAAAGTGGATAGTCTGGAAGAAAATGTTGATGTGGACGCGCTTTCAAAAAAGCCATTCTTATTTCATTACGTCAATTGATTTGATAATCCCACATCGGAGGACGTTTTCCTAGATCTCGTTCTACAAAAAAAGCATCAACTTCGTTAACATTAAGCGTGGTGGATTTAAAAGGAATCTCTTGAGCTTCCACAATTAGAGATTCATAATGATGTTCTTCAACTTCAACCCTTTGAGATTTAAAATGACGTTCTTTGAGATTTGAAGTTTCAGCATTAAAATTCAATGGTAGATTAATTTCTGGAGCACCAACTTGTTTTCTTTTAAAAAATGACTATAGTTTTAAACTTTAATATGCTTGATGAACCTAAATTTTTCAAGTTAAATTACAACCCCATAAGAGACAATCAAAGTTATAAAAAAAAAAATAAATAAATAAAAAAAAAAATCAGAGTCTAACAATCATAAAATCTAAAAAAAAGAAGGGAAAAATACAATTTAGCCCCCCTAACTACCATCGATTCTCCGGATGGCACCCCAAACGTACTACCAATGCTTGCATTCCGGCCCCCCAAACTACTAGTTGCTTGTTTTTTGACCCCATCCGTTAGTTTGAGCCATCTAAATTGATGAAAATGAGTCGCATGCCGCGCACGTGACTTAACATTACAAAAACTCTCCAAAATGCCCTTCTCTTTAGATACGAGGCTTTATTTACGTGACTTAATAGTGCACGTGAGGCAGAGCATTTGCATCGCCGGTCTTGAGACGAATCTGGTTCTCGAGGTGGATAAGGGCGGAACCAGCGACAATGGTGGTGGTTCCACCGCTGTCGATGCTGAGAATGCGAGTCTTCTTTGTGTTCTCACAGTGCGAGAGTCATTTCTGCTCCAGATTGGTGAAGATTTCCAGCGTGACCTTGCTCAGGTTGTTTTTACTCGTGCTATGGTTGTTTTTACTCAGCGTCAATTCTACTCATGCTATGGTTGTTTTTGCCGATTTGTTTGCATCTGGTTTTGAACTGAAATTGTCAATGGGATGGATCTTGTCAAACCCAATCTATTGTTTGAGTGCTCTTGAAGTTGCATATCCATCTGTTCCTAATTTAGGTGTCATCGACCCATTGGACTCGAATATGGTTCAGTGCCGATGAGCATGTTGGTAAACCTGGGACATGATTCTCAGAGCATACAAGCTCAATTTCCTGCAAATAAAAGCCGAGAAGCCCATCCTCATTTGATAAAGTTCTGGACACGGCCGAAATTTTCTCGAGAAGTGCCTCAGGAAAGACCAGAAAAAGCGGTGGAGCTACGGTCAACTGTTGCAGGACCCATTTTTGTTGTCGTCGACGATTCCTAAGCTGGTCATCTACTCCTTGCCATGTTGCATGCTTGGCCCTAGCATGAGAAGCCTGCATATATTTATGAATTATATACAAAGATATGCATATGTATTATTATAAAAAGTTCACTCTAGTGACGTGTCCAAGTTCGATCAGCTTCATCTCCTGTTCCAGCCAGGTGTAGAAGTTCAACATCACATGCTCAAGAAACGTGTCACCCTTGGGTAAACGTCTTCTTCTTGACTCATGCAAGAAATGCATGTACACCACGAGAAATAAAGGCTATGTAAGTACTTCATAAACATTGGCATTGGAAAATAAATTCCAGAGGGAAAAATGCAAATTCATTGATTCTTTTTTCTAGGACATCTAAGTATATGTTCATTTTCTGTTGCATGTAAGAGCTAAAGCAGTATCCCACTTTGAGAGTGGAAGTCGGAAATGCAGCTACTGAGTCATTGGACAGGATGAGGGATGAAAGTAAGAAAGCAACCTTGTAGTTAGTTGACATGGAATGTGGTTATCTAACTGTTGAATATTTTCGCAAGCTTTCCGAAGATATTTTCATCTGTAGGTTTTGTACTCTCGTGGTTTCACGTTTAATACTTGTTTTCCACCCAGTCATTACGGCGGTCGGCGGGGCACAAAACAGAGTGAGAGAGAGATCTATTTTGGAGGTTTAGTCTTTGTGCTCTGTTTTGAACCTTCAAAACAGAGCATGGTCTCTTCAACGGCTAGTCTTGCCCACTTCTCAATACTAACCGAAAAATCCATGCAAACCAGGTCACAAATGATCAGACTAACAAGTTATGTGAATTACCATTAACTAATTGCTTTATTTGACCAACTCTGAAATTTTTTCGTTCTTGGTTTTCCTTAAACTTATGTGGTTGTTACCAGTCCTAATCATATATATATAATAGGCATTCTTAATATGCAAACAATATAATCGTTACAGAAACCATAACAAACATGACGAATGTATGCTGGTTGTTTGTAAACAGATTTTTGAAAAGATGTAAAGACCTAGACTAGACACACTTGAAAGCAGAAAAATATAGAAGCAGCAAACGTTGTTAGATTTACAGCTTTTCTTGTTTTGTGGTTTCAAGCAGCTTCCCCATCATCACTCTTCTAAGTCTTCTCTCTCCTACCAAACAACTTGAACCCTTTGGAAAGCATGTTCTAAATCTGCTCAACCGGCAGACTTTTCGTTTTAGGCACCAACAAAAAGATAGCAATAAGGCCGATGAAGGAGAAGGCAGCATAGAGAAGGAACGTGGCCAAGGAACCCAGAGCCTCGGTCAAAGACAAGAAGGTCATGCTCACAATTAGATTGGAGGACCAATTGGCCATGGCTGCCACACCTCCCCCCTCTGTATTTGAGGGGATAGATCTCTGCGTTAACGATACACGGCACCGTCCCCATGCCCGGAGAGTAAACTATTATGTACAATCCAAGAAGCATGACAGCCAAGACTCCCAGTTTCACTCCATTCTCTATGAAATGAGGATGTTTAAGCTGGCCATTCCAAGAGAGGTAGTAAACGACGGGAACTTTTTGCTCAGTAGCCTTGGGCTTTGGCTCAAACCGTATTTTGTTTCTCTCAGGACTAGTCTCTCTGTCTTGCCATTGCCTTGGCATCCTCATAACTGTTGTTCCTCTTGTATTTGCTGCCATTCAAGCTTATCAATAGAAGACGAGTGGGAGTTCATGCATTTATAAGGGGTTGGCCTGGGAAATGATAAGTGCTAGACGGTGCAAGCTCCATTATCGGAATCCTACTTCGGGAGCCTCGAGTCAGACGATAGTCTGATTTTCGTACAGATCGTGTGGTTGATCCTTGTCCTCCTTTGCAAACTCGACGGCAAAGCCGAGTACCACAAAGACGTGGGCCACAAGGCACTCAGGTTCCTCACATTTTTGCTGAAATAGCAGTAAGCACAAAATACAAAAGGCTGAAAAAAGTAGGAGGAAAAGCAAGCCATAAGAAGGAGAAAGAGCGAGAAAGTCGGGGAGGCTTTCACGGTCTTCTTGCCAGAGTTGGGAGTTGCCGGAGTTGGGACGTCAAACGTGTTTTGAGAGAGAACGAGAAGGCGGGAATTTCAAAGGGTTAATTGGGAATTTTAACGTGTAGGGAGAGGGGTATTTTCGGGCTTTTTGTCTAAATGAGTCACATGTCGTGCACGTGACTCGGTTTCCATCCATTTTGACGGCACAAACTGATGGGTGGGGTCAAAAAACAAGCAGCTGGTAGTTTGAGGGGTCGGAATGCAAGCATTGGTAGTTTGGGGTGCCATCCGGAGAATCGATGGTAGTTAGGGAGGCTAAATTGTATTTTTCCCCCCCAAAAAAAAAAAAAAGTCTATATAACCCTAAACTAAAAAAAAAATCTGAAAAACTAAAAATTTTAAAACTAACATCATTCATAATTTCATATATAACCCAAAAATAATTTTTTTTTTTTGAAAATTTGAATAGAGAGATTTTTTTTTTTTTTTTTGAACACAAGAGAATAGCACCTTCATTAATATGGAAATAAGTCCCAGAGGGAATACAAATAACCAAGGACATAGATCAGTTCAGAATGCTAACAACAAAGCTCGAAAGCTCAAACATTGTCTGAAGACCATCACAGTGACTAGAGATGAAGAATCTCTACCCATTAAGTCAGGAAAGTCCCAACTTGAAGCAGCTACCAAGGGTAGACTGTGAACAAGATCAAGAATATACAAAAACTACAGCTATCCAAATAATAAACAAACATTACAAGGAGCAGACATGTTAAGCCTCTCTTGACAGTGATGCACAACCAAAACAAATAAAGAGAAGCAGATCTAGCATCAGCCATCAGACAGATCCTCATAATGTCTGAAAATTACAAAGGATAAACTGTAAAAAAACACAAACAGAAAAAAACACATCTTCAGAGCACGCACAGAGAAGACAACATCCCGGCACCGGCGCGTGGCTTACACGCGCCACCCCCCGGACTCCCCTTTTGCTGTCAAACGCCGACCAACCCGAAAGCACCAACAACCAGGCCGGAAGAAAAGTAGCGTGGAGTTCTAACACGGCCGAAAGTTGCAGCGACTGAAACCGGAAGTTGACGGCGAGCAACTTTGAAAGGGACGTGTCGCAAGTTTTCCGGCGTATCAACGTAGATCTAGCTCGAAAGGAGGCCAGAAAAAAAAAATGAAACGGTCACTCCCATGAATGTCTCCACCGAAATGCTTCTGCCAAAAGAAAAAAACACAAAAAGCAAACAAATAAACAAAGCTCCATAGCCCCAACAGCTAGGAGGACAACAACCTCCACCGGATCTAACCGGGAGGAACAAAAAACTCCACAGCCCTAGTGGCTGGGAGCACAACTATCCCCACTAGAACAAGCCAGGGGGAACCAAAAGAACCCATGGCTCTAAAGGAGCCAGGGACCAACTGGGTGGAGTGAGGTGTGAGGCCTCCCCCCTCCCAGAATTACAGACTTTCACCGCGCTCTCACTCAAGGAAGAAGACGGAAGACCCAGAGGAGAGAGAGAGAGAAGAGGTTCCCATTCAAATTCTTGTGACTTGTAGACAAGATCATCATAAGTATTGAGCTTAGTAGAGAAGCAATGCCCAAAAATGGTGAAAAATCTCTTGTCCTTTTCCCTCTTTTGCTCTTCAACACCAGCAAAAGAGTGATGCCTTGACTCGTGAGAGTGCTGATGAGTGATGCTTGTGGCTGTGGTGGAAAAGGAAGTCTGGGATAGGAAGTTTTGAAGTGAAACTCAGAAATTGTGGAAGCTGGCATTTTTTTTAAGAATTTTTTTTAGTGTTCTATGAGAAGGTTTTTTTTTTTTTCATTAAAAAATGTTAGTTTTGAGGTTTGCAGGTGTTGAAGAGCAGAAGAGGGAAGAGGACAAGAGGTTTTTCACCATTTTTGGGCATTGCTTTTGCCACTAAGCTCAATACTTGTGATGATCTTGTCTACAAGCCACAAGGTAATCTTTTTGTTCAAATTTTCAGAATTTTTTTTAGTTTTGGGTTATATATGAAATTATGAATGATGTTAGTTTTGGAATTTTTAGTTTTTCAGATGTTGTTTTTTTTTTTTTTTTTTTTTTTTTTTTTTTTTTTTTAGTTTAGGGTTATATAGATTTATTTATTTATTTATTATTATTA
The DNA here is from genome assembly GCA_028654335.1 of Alnus rubra. Taxonomy (NCBI): domain Eukaryota; kingdom Viridiplantae; phylum Streptophyta; class Magnoliopsida; order Fagales; family Betulaceae; genus Alnus; species Alnus rubra. The sequence goes on along the minus strand of JAJPGS010001500.1, from coordinate 1,305,926 downwards.
TTATTATTATTTTTTATAACTTTGATTGTCTCTTATGGGGTTGTAATTTAACTTGAAAAATTTAGGTTCATCAAGCATGTCAAAATTTAAAACTATCGAGTCAATCTTTAAAAGAAAAGAAGTTGATGTTTGAGAAAGTAATCCATCATTGAATTTTAATGTTGAAACTTCAAATCTCAAATAACGTCCTCTTAAATCTCAAAGGGTTGAAGTTGAAAAATATCCTTATGAATCTCTAATTGTGGAAGCTCGATCAAGAGATTCATTTTAAATTCTCCATGCTTAATGTTGACGAAGTTGATGCTTTTTCTATAGAACGGGATCCAGGAAAACGTCTTCCAATGTGGGACTATCCAGTCAATCGACGTGATGAAATAAGAATTGCTTATTTGAAAGCGCATCCATATCGATCAACATTTTCGTCAAGACTATCAACTTTCTAGACCAGAAAATCATCCCCGTCGTTTTCAAGCTTCGTGGGTCACACAATTTCTATCTTAGCTTGAGTATTCTCCTACTACGGATGCCGCATATTGTTTGCCATTAATGTGATACACATTGTGTGACAAATTATTCAATTTCTATTTTAAATTATATTTATCGGCCCCTCCAATGTTAATTACCTGGGTCCGCCATTTAAGTAGGTAGGCTATTGGCTATTGATGGGGCCAAACTTGGGAATTCCAAGTCTGAGAGACCAAAAAACAGTATACTAATTTTTTTTTATTTTTTCAAGAGCCTGCAGGGGTTGTGCTATTATAAGTCCACCCCTGCATGCATAGGGTTTATATATATATATGAAAAAAATAAAAAAAATTCCTTTTGCAAGTGAGTGTTAATTTCTGTTAATTGTACTAGGCATTGATCAGGTTTGAATGTTTCTCACCACCTTTTATATATCATGTTAATTAATGAATTTGTCTTAATTGTATTCGCCCGTGCATATAGGCTATTAAATATGTCGAAAACCACATAAATTTTATTTTATTTACGTATGTATGACTGATTTGTTTTTCTTGAAAGGGGAAGGACTCAAGGACTCCCTCGTCTACCTTTGTAATTGTTTTTTCCTCTTGTTCGTACTTGCATGTTTCTTATCTTTAGAAGATAAGGAGATTCATAATTTTTTTTTTTCTTTGAGCCCATCAGCCCATGCGCGCATGCAGTGCGTCTGTGGTAATAAAGAACCAGCTAATCTTATATATGATCTTGCCTCTCATCCATCTAATCTAACAAGAAAAAACATACAAGAACCATCTCGGGCATGCATTCTAGTATTCTACACAAACGACCAAAGACAGTTAATCATTTCTTTCATTCGACTGTTGTTTGAGGGAATATACCGGCAGTCAATTGATAAAGTAGGCAAAACATTAATTATCCCTGCTTTGACTCAAAACAACAAGTATACGTATAGTCAGGGACGGAGCCAGAAAGTTTTTTAGGCAGGGGCCAAGCCATTAAGGCCTAAATTACAAATTTATTAAAATAGGAGTAGAGGTTAAATCTTGAATAAGAAATACTTTACGATTGAAGATGAAATAAATATATAAAACCGAAATTAGCATCAATTTAGTTTTGACAAAATAAATAAACAAAAGAAAATATACTAAATAAGTATTTCATAATAAATCAAATTTCAGCCAAAACATATATCAAAATGGAACTCATCATTTTTTTTTAATCTAAAAAATATTTATGATTGAATCTATGGTAATTGTTGCAACAAGTAACTTCTCTTTCGATGTACACCATTAAAGGATCCGTAACTTAGTTTTAACAATAATCATGGTTGAAAATATTTGTAAGTTAGCAATTAACAAACGCACGTAAAGAATAATAGACTACAACTAACTTAACAAACGCACATAAAGAACAATAGAATACAATAATTTTTACATGTCAAATTCTTTAATTAATTGTTTAGACTTATAAATTATAATAAACAATATTTTCAATATTTAATATCCATAATATTCAAATTACAATATCACTTAAATTAGAAATTGTCCGCTTAAAACGACGCAGTCTATTAAACAAAATGCATGAACACTCAAGTAACAAAATGCATGAACACTCAAGTGGCCTCCAGCTGATCTGTAGTATTTGAGAAATCAATATCCGGATGCCACATAGCCTTATCCCGACACAGCTGCAGCTTCTAGGTTCGTCTCTTCCTTACGCATAAAGCTTCTAAGTTCTTCTAGCTTGATGCAGCTTCTAGGTTCTAGGCCTCTAGCTTCAGTTTCCTTCATCTCTTCTTATCCTTACGCTGTTACGCAAGAGATAAAATCGAAGTTCCAGTTCTACTTGTGGGGGATCAATCAGAGATAGAACCAAGCAATCCCATCAGCTGTGGGCACTCGACCTACCTCTTGCTTTGTTTCCGCTTTCTCTTTGCAAGACCCAGAGACGACGTCGTAAGAGCTGGATCGAGCCCCCTGCTACTCTGCTTCTACTTGGATCTCTACACCAGCTTGCGGCCCCCCTTCTTCTTCTTCAACTTTGTATTTGTGGCCCAATGTCGTTTTCCTTTTATTTTGCTAGGGAGATTAAAAACAAGTCTCAAATAAGAAAGTATAATTTTTTTCTTCTTCAAGAAATTGGGGGGGGGGGCTCATGTCTCTATGCCTTTGGCGTGGTTCTACATGCAGCATAATTAAGAAGTTAATATCCATTCTAATTGATTATAATTTTAAAGACTTGGTTTACATGGATAATTTTTTTTTTCCATCAACCGTTTTTAATGAGAGCAGAGTCCTTTTAAGAAAATTTAAATTCACACAGAAAAGCTAGCTCCTTAATTAGACGTCGCAAGTTCAAGGCTGAAAGAGCATTTCCCTGTGTTTTTTGGTCTCATAATATCTTCTCAAGAACAAATTGTAATTAAAAAGAGTGTGCCAAGAGGGCCATGGCCAAGATTTCCCTTAATCAAATTCAGAAGAGGATCCAGCTTCTTTAAAGAATGGATAATATAATGGATCCGGCCATTTTATGATTCAAATTAAATTTTATAGATTTAATGGTGTTTTTGTTGGCACATATTATATATATTGTCACATCATTTAAAATTCAAAAGAGTAGATACTTGATCCATTTTATAGTCCAAATTAAATTTTACAGATTTAATGACATTTATATTTTTACGAGTAATATTAGAAGTCATTCTTACCCGTAAATCTTCATTTCACCTATTTTATTAGATTTTGGGTTCAAGGAAAAACCCTTACTGATCATAGGCCGGTGAACCACATAAGAAAGCTTGAGCAAATTAAGGAAGGGCTAGAGTAGGCAAGAAATCACTGAAGACCTATGACTTTAGATATAACCCATGGGTCACTTTGTGAGATTAGAGATTTAAAAGTTCAAAGGCCAATTAGTTCTTGCTTAATTATTTTCTTATTAGTGACAAAAAAATTAACGATATTTATGGAGACAGTACATACATACATATATAAGCACCTATTTTATCTTTTAAAAAGTCTAATTGAGATACATATGGAATACATAAAATTACGCATTGTCATGTTTGATAATGACTTTGTTTAGAAATAAACAACCTAAAACATAAAATATTCCTCAAAACACCATAAACATTTTGGTCTTTAATTATCTTATATTTGATACTTTTTCAAACAAAAAAAAATAAGAGAATGAGATGTGCTATACATCCTCCCCATGTCCTTATTCCATCATCCCACTTTTGAAGATTACCATTAAATCTGTAGAGATCGTTTTTCTATGTACTGATATAGGTCATACAATTCAACTTATTGGTTCACTTTCTTGCGGATGAAGCGGATTTCACCATGATTCCCCGTTAATGGTTTTATATTGCTCATCTTCACCATGGACTTGGGAAAATCCTGCCAAAAAGCAATGGGATATGAGCTGCACTTGTTCACCGGCGGATCTCTGCAGCCTCCACTGAACAGTGCTTGATCGGAGTGGAGAAGCCCCTTCTGCTGTACCAAGTTTGTGAAATATACCGTGTCAAACTATCTGCATACTTGTTGGTGCAGGTGAGTCTCATAAAAACTCTCTTGTATTTACCGTGTGAATTGCTAGTAATTAAACCGGACAAGTATATTTGGGTTTCTAGCTAGTTGCAACTGGCCGGTCTTGGTCATTTTTGACTTTTGCTTAATTTACAGGAAGATCGTGGGGAATGGTCAAGATGGTTGGATGCGAAATAGATCAAGCTTTGTCATTAAAACAACTTGAGGTCGAAAATCAACTTGTCACTTGCATATATATATATATTCGTACACACTGAATATATACGTTGTGTGCTAGTCTTATATATGTTCCGAAATATACAAAGCTAAGGTACGTGGGTGTCTTCTAGCTTCTCCCATCTTCATATCCTGACGAAGTCAGTGAATCCCCCATCAATCTCAAATGTTCAGTGGCAGCTCTGAGCTTCCCCAAAGCTGCCCTTCAAATCAAGCAGGACGACAAGTTCTTCTCCAGGCTTTTATCCAAAGAAAGCTCCAGGGCAAACCCTTCTCTCAGAGTGTATTTTGGAGGAGCATCCGGTGCTGTTCCATTCATGTGGGAATCTCAGCCTGGTACGCCTAAACATGCATTTTCTGACACCGTCCTTCCCCCTCTTACTCCACCTCCCGCCTATCATTGCACTTCCAAGAAGAAACCCATCAAGAACCACTCAAGATCCAATCTTTTACACGCCTTATTCCTAAAAATCAGTCCTAAAAAGTCGATCAATGTCTCACCTTACCCATCTCCATCAACATCCTCATCGTCCCTGTCATCATCAAAGTTTGCTCCAATCAGTACCCCTACCAAGTACCATGGAAGGAGGCGAGTTTTTAGCCAGAGCAGCTCATCCTTCGAATCCAGGGAAGATGATGAAGGACAGACCGTCAGATCACCAACTTCAACATTGTGTTTCAGGGGTATTGGGCGTCGAAGCTGCTACCGGTTTTGAGAATAAAGAAAAAGCCTTTTTCGTAAAAGTTGGGCAATGGATCTAGCTAGGTACGACTGCCTATAGATTTCCCATATGTTTTTCATGATTAAGCTTTAGGCTGTCTAAGTTGTTCTGTTGTAGTAACTTGCAGTTCTTACGATCGATATGAAGCAAACTTTCTGAAATGTATGATGGTGAAGTTTGTTTATACAAAAAAAATAAGGAGTTGGCTTTCAAGATTCATTGTATCTAAACCATGTAATTTTTCATTAACACAACTCATCTCTTCCTTCTCCTTCAAATCTGAAATGTGAGACTAGAGGGGGACAATTTGTATTCGTGTACATGTTAAGTTCAGGTCATTTCGAAATATGAGTATAAGAGTATTAATCATATATGGTTCAGTAAATATTTAACTAAAAAACACATTCTTCTATTTTAGTTACTAACTTTTCCAAAATACCTATATCTGGATCATCATTAATTTTAACTATTTACTTTCATTTTTTTTTTCATTTAATTTAATTAATTAATTAATTAATTTTTTATCATCTACTCTTATCTAAATTTGTTAAGCACAGTAACAGCTCAACAAATCATTAACTATTTTAACTAGCCAGATGTGGAGCTTTATTGGAAACTTTTTGCTACAAAATTAGCTAAAATAACATTTTAGCTATTTTGGTTAACCCAATGGAGTGCTAACTATATAAGTTAATCTTAACTCAATCCATTTAATTAAATATATTAGACCCCACAACTCTAACCCGCGAATTATGTGTTGAGTTCACGAATTGTTTCAAATATTGTCAATCATAAATGTCGTGTGTCAGGTTCAGGTCCTATCGAGACATGGATATAATAGGATTATACAGGTCAACCCTAACCCGATCTGACATAAATTTTCTGCAAATCGGGTTGCAGGAACTCCTACAACCCTACAACCTAAGCTTTAAAAAAGTGACATGTATTAATTAGCATGTGAGAAACACATTTTTTTTAAATGACATTAATAAGAAAGCTTTTACTTCTCATATGCTTAAATGACGCATGTCACATTTTATAGGCTGGGTTCTAGCAACTCTTATAACCCAATTTGTAGAAAATTTTATATCTAACCCGACCTATGTAATTAAACGGGTCAAACCACTCAACTTTAATCTGCTAATTTCATGTTGACGTGGTTTTGTATCGAGTTCATAGATTGTGTAAAAAATTGTCAATCTTATCACCAAGACACATGAAATTGGTTAAAATGTGGCTGAATTTGGTATATGATCAAACCAGTGAAATAGACCTAGCTCAATGAAGTTGAAAAGAATATACCGTTCTACTACGTACTACCATATCCCCTATATTGTTTTCATTATTTTCTTATTTTTAATTAATTTATTGGGTGTTTAGTTGTCTTTTTAGTATTTTCCATTGTTCAGAGATCCATTAGTTCGAAGGAAGTAGATTGGATCATCCAACACCTTTTCAACCTTGATGTAATTACGACACTGGCATCTCGTGGTGTAGTACTTTCCCAGAAGCAACAGCAACTACTCTCTGTGGGGGGTTTATTAATTACTTTATTAATTTGGTTGAGTTCATTGTCGGAAAACATGTCTTTTTTATTTTATTTTTTATTCATGCATTTACATGTGTCTCTAATTTGTCTTTCTTTCCATGGTTATTTAATGCAAAGACGAAGATGGGTCTCTATTCCTATCAACATATATGTTTAATTCTGCATGAGCGCATTGTCTGGAATCTTTTGGTTCTAGTGCTTTGTCCTCATCACGTACAGAAAGTTTGTCTCATTTTTTAAGGAGCAAAGCTTTTTACGGGGATAAGGAGTTTTTATTTTTTATTTTTTATTTTTTATTTTTTACATGCGAAACTAATTACAACATGAAATAAAAAATACAAACATAGGATCTGGGCAACCAAAAATTAAACTACGAATGAAAGTACGAGGAGTCAATGCTTCTAAAGATGTGAGCCATTTGACTTGAGACACGAATGCCACAAAGTCGAAGTCACTAGTAAAGGTGATTTGACAAGTGTACTAAGTCATAAGGACTCAACCACAAAAACAGGAGTGAAGTCACAAGGACTCAACAAAAAAACCCAAAAATACAATAAAAAAAATCACAAACAGCAAGAACTAAACGGGTTGGGTGTGAAGTTGGGTGGGAGCCGTTCCTGGAGGCGTGTGAGAAACACGCGCCGCCCAAGGGCGGCCTCTCAACAACAGGGAGAAACAGAATCTTTTGGAGCCGCCGGGGGTTGAAACAGAAGGTGGAGGAGGACGCAGGCGTGAGCTCCACGTGCCAATTGAAAGGAAGAACAATCGGGCGCGTGGGAAGCACGCGCCGACATCCAGGCGGCGATGGAGATGGACGAGACCACCGGCGGACTCCTGAGACTTCGGAGAACCTGTTGCCGAGGAGCATATCTTGAGAGAGAGGATGGAGGTGAGATGATCTAAGTCCAAAAAACCAAACACCAAATGTTAAAATCCTCAAAACATGGTAGGTGATGGGCAAGTACAAAATTGGAAAATTGGAAGATAAAACTGGTGCAAAGTCGGCTCGGGAATGGAACATCCGGTGCAAAGCCCGATTTGGATTCCGAGAGAAAACTCTCAGATTTATTGGTTGATGGGGAAGAAGGGCGGGTGGGTGGATGGGGAGAGGGAGATGATGATGAAGGGGCAAAGGGGATGGAAGCTTTGCCTCCCATGGTGGAAACAACAGCAAAATGGAGAAGTCAGTCGTGCTAAAATCGCTTTAGAGAGAAGTGAGAGCTTCTCTTTCTAGTTGGGATAAGGAGTTAAGTTTCGACTCAAGACCTCTATTCTAATACCATGTTAAATCATTGTATTAAAAAGTAATTGATTTAATATTCTTTACATATGTGCCTGAATAAATCTCGAGCTGCTCAAGCACATGCCTGAATAAGTGAGTTCCAAGATCTCTCTGGTCCCTAATGCAGAGAAATCAACATTTTGTAATTCAATAAACAAATTGTACCTGCTTTCACAGCATAAGATGCTTACTGGCCCTTCAGTTTCGTAGCAAATGATGCTGCCGTATCATTTGTCAGCATTTTCCACTGGCCGCTAGGTATGATTTTCTTCATACAATTGCAGTTTATATGAAAGTTATTTCCTTAATGATTGAACAGAAGAAAAGCCAATGACACAAAACCAAGCTACCTTTGTCTGTCTCATCAACCAAGAAAATCGTAGCACGTCTCAGAAGATTTTAGTGTTTGCAATTTTAATCAAGGAAGAAGAGGCTGGAGAACCATACCAAATTCAAACCTCTCTCGTTATCTAATTTGTCGGCAGCTCTGCAGCTATCACGTGCACGCGGGCCATCATCATTTGTATGGGATAGATTTCACACAAAATAACGACCTCCTGATACTTTATCATTTTTCTCTCGCCAGGATGGGAATCCCATCAAGATTTGCAGTATAACCTATGCTACAAATCCTGCAACAGAAGGTTGGACAAGATGGAACTAATTTATAGCTTTTCCTTTGGGGGAATAAGAGACAAGGACGGCCAAGAGTACTACAATTTTTACAATAAATATCTTATAAATTAACATAACAGTTTACGTGACATTCATCATGTCAGTCACTAAATAATTAAATTGATTATGGCTGATGCAACATTATCACGTGAACTTCTACGCCAATTTGTAAGGAGTTGTGATAAAAGCTATAGAATCCTAAACATTTTACTTATATACTCATTTTCATGCTTTCTCTGCCTTTGGAGCCAGAGCATTTACGAGGTACTGAATTCCTATCATATCAAGAGCGGGGTTAACTCATCAAGTTATTAGAAGTTTTGAACCAGAATGTATTGTACAAGTTGCATGGATATAAACCATTCACGCACGTAGATTCACATAATGAATTTTCCAAATCTGAATACAAGTACTTGTATCAATCTGTATTGGAATCTTGGGTTTATAAGAGTCAAAAGAGTTAACATCTTGAACTATTTTAGCACATAACCTTAACTCAAACCTATATCAATGGATTTAAACCTTTTTATGTTATAAGTAAAGCAAATTCATTAAAAGCTAAGGAGTGCAACCCAAGTACACTAGACGTATACAAGATAAGAATATCCAACAGATTAAGAACAATGAAAGAGATAACAAAAATCTACAAAGCTAGAGCTATTGGGAAGGGCATTCAATGGCTTTAAACCTAACAATGTTAAATTAGTTACTTGCTCTTATTATTACTGCCCGATCTGAAATTTGACTACCTAACCAATCACACCACAGAGGTGTGAATATTCCAACAAAGTGTTTTAGATAACTAGGTGTGAATATTCCAAAAGAGGTGTGAATACGCCAATGTTAAAGCCATTTTTTCCCTCAAATAATGTGAAAAATGCTACATATTAAATATATGACATGTTATCGAGACAAAAAAAAAAATTCAAAAGACTTTTTCTTCATTTTTGAAGAAATGCTTCTTATTTACTAAATCAAAAGACAGTTTTTTGCTCAAAGCTTTTATATGACATAAAGTGTAAGAACTTGATAAAAATATACTCAATTCTTATCGTTAACATGTCTCGTTTTTAATATGTATCATTTTTCATGCCATTTGAAGTATATGAAACCATATAAATTCACATAATTTGAGACTCAATTTTTTTAAAAAATTGTAGGGAATCTCATATATCTTGCGCTGAAACCATTGGGTATGGTCATAGATGTCATTAGACCATGTCCAAGAAACTAGTAGCTTATGCATGGAGTACTTGGACATAGTCAACTGTGATTGCAAAGACTGACTAATTCCATATTAAGCATACACAAATGTTCGATCGGATTATAAATAATTCCTGCTCCTATCAACAAAATAATTAGTGCTATACATTAATATTTCCTAGAGTCTACCACAACCAAATGCGACACAGTTTTTACGTATATAATGGAAATAAATAATATTATGGTTTCTGCTACAGTTGGTATAAAATGAAGCATTAGGTATAAAATGAGATATTAAAGACTGATGTTATAGATATTTGAGGCTTCTTGATCATATTTTGTAACTTCATGTATCGCGCTTGCCAAGTAACTCACATTGCTTGTAGTTACACCTGCAATGCTGTCAATGGTGTCATGGTGATGCACACAATTGCAGGTTGGAATAGCTTATGTCAGTATCATATCCATAAAAAATGTAGAACAAAATGGAACAAGAAAACACAATGTAAATCATAATTTTAAAAATAAATTTAATCATTTGACTAAAACAAGTATACCTTATTCGTCCATCTCTAGTCATATATATGTGGAATTCCCTTACTAGCCGATCAACCTGATCAGGGGTTAAGCCGGAGAAGCAAAACATCCCAACCTGCACCATCGTACATAAGCAAAAGATCCCATGAAACCTTAGTAATTAAACTCCAGTCACAAAACCACCAAATACTGGCCCAGAACACAACACACACCCACCCACCCACCCAACCTGGTTAGATATGTGCTCCCAGTCGAGAGGAGAACCCAACTCCACAAGACGTTCACGCAGAGTAGCCCGCATTAGTTGAATACGATTTGCCATGACCTTATAATGTTGGGTTAATATTAAAGGAATATTAGGATCTCCCTACTCCAAATGGAAGAGAAAAGAAAAGGAACCAGTATGAAAGAGATAGGCAAGTATACATTACCTTCACCTCTTTGATCCAAAGTGCCTTGGTCTGTGGATCTTTTAAGATCGTGGAGACCAGCACAATACCATGAACAGGAGGATTGCTGTACATTGCCCTGGCAATCTTCTGCAGTTGGCTTTTAACTGCAACTGCTTGCTTCACATCAGCACATAGGACACTAAAATTTTTAAGTAGAGTAAGAAAGAGTGAAGAATGATCAAATCCATTCCAGAGGACAGGTTCAGATGGTTGAGTTATTAACCTGATTAACATAATAACACATTGACCTTTGGGTAATACTGCCTCCACCTAAAGACAATGAATAGATATGGGTATGGCAAAGGGCTTCATTGGTCAGTCTCATCCTAATTTGTTTTCCAAAACTTGTTACATGCACTGCCCATTTCCCATTGATCACATCTATAGTCATTCTCATATATTTTTAGTCTAACTACTAACAAATCCAGACCTCATACTTTCCAGAACCCATGCTTATCTTACCTGAGACAACCAACTCGGTGTCCGTATAACCCCATGTTTTTGGAAAAGGATTGAGCACAGCCGATCAGATGTCCATCTTCAAGAAAAATACGGATTGCTTGGGCATCCATGTCAAGTTCTCCGCTTGCAAAACCTTGATAAGCCATGTCAAAGAAGGGAAAGTGATTCTTTACCTGAAAAATGATGGATGCAAGAGCTAAAGATAACTATGAAGAATTAGAGATACAGAAAAAAGCTGGTAAGCACTACATTTGAAAAATTACCTTAAATTGATATGAGATTTCCCTCCACTGTTCCTCAGTAGGGTCAACCCCAGTTGGGTTGTGAGCACATGGATGAAACAAGAAAAAAGAACCTTCTGGGGCATTCTACACAAACCACCAGACGAAATAAACCAAAGACAGTTAATCATTTCTTTCATTCGACTGTTGTATGAGGTGATATACCGGCAGTCAATTGATAATGTAGGCAAAGCATTATCCATTGGCTTAAGATTCCTGAAGAGGATACTGCATGACTCCATGCTTTGACTCAAAACAACAATTGTACAATGCGTATGGATGAATATGTGCCTTTGGCGTGGTTCTACAGCATAAGAAGTTAATATCCATTCTAATTGGCTATAATTTAAAAGACTTGGTTTACGTGGATAATTTTTTTTCCATCAACCCCTTTTATTGAGAGCAGAGTTCTTTTAAGAAAATTTATATTCACACAGAAAAGCTCCTTAAGACGTGGCACATCATTGATTGAACAAATGTGCTTCTCTTGTTTGGGTGACATGAGGCCTTGAAATGTTGAAAGAACTTGACATCGACATCTCTTTTGAATCAATACAACCCATGACTAAGGTCCATTTGAAATTACAATTTCAAAATAGTGGTTCTAGAATGTGCAATTTGAAAAAGCGGTCTTTAAAATTAAAGTTAATTGTTTGGTAAAATCGCAATTTCGAGTTTAAAATCATACGTTTTTTAAAATGCACCCTCTTGCCTACGATTTAAAAACGCAAATTTTTTCACTTTCTCAAATCACAATTTTTTAATAAACACTCCCAAACAATATATTTTTTTTGCGATTTAGTTTAAAATCACACTTTTGATCAGAAAAATTGCAATGCCAAACGCAATCTAACAAGTCCAGGTAGACTCTTATACCTTGACATCATCCATGAGAGCTGCGAAGTCTAAACCCTTTGTAATGGGATTGTAGTACCGGAAGCCTCTTTCTGGAACTTAGGCATCTCTCCATATATTGTGGTGGCTATGCCATTGCACATGATTGAAAGTAATACCATATACATCAGAGGGGAATTATGTAGACCACGAACAGTAAATCAGTAAATGCGGAAGGAATTAAAAGGGTAAAGAGCAAACTTACTTGGACCAAGTTGGGTAAGGTAAATAAATTGGTGATCCAGGATAGAAACGCCTCTGAAGCTCAGCAAAGAGACGACACGCACAAGTACCAGAGAGGGCTTGAAGTCCAGCAACCCTCCCTTCTTTTACGACATGGGCATGTGTTCCATAAGCCAGTTTCACACTCTCCTCCACCAACTTTGAACCCACTGCAGTAGCATTTGACTCCCTAACCACAACCAAATGGCTTTTAAGAAAAATTCAGACTTTTTTAAAGTATCGATTAAAGGATTAAATTCATCATTTTCTATCTCTCTACACTCTTAGGATCGGTAGTATTATACAGCTGGTCCACAGATGAACAACTTGAAATTTATCACTATTAGACAATACTGGGAAAGAAACGAAGACAAATTAACCTCAAACAAAGAATACCCAAAATCAAAACTCACGGGAACTCGCAAGCAGCAATCTTTGCCTCCGCATTTCGAACACATTGAAGAACAACTGGTTTCCCTTGATCGTCCCTGTAAGCTCCCTGAAATTAGAAATTAAAAAAATGGATCAAACAATATTAAAACAGAGAGAGAGAGAGAGAGAGAGAGAGAGAGAGAGAGAGAGAATTTTCTAGCACCAAAGGCACAATGAAGTGAAGGAAGAAGTGTACCACTCCAAGATTGATCTTGTTGGGGTTGGTGTCAGCAAGAAAAGCCTCGGTTACACCAGTGATGGGGTCCTTAGGAGCTGGGCTCACATGCTCCCACCATCCAAAGGCCCTGCTTGAGCTTGACATGCACCTCGTTGATCTACTAAATCTTCCTCCCATAAACCTCCACATGATGATGATCGATGATCCTTCACTGAAGCCCTGTGACTGAGTGAATTCGAAGAACCCAAGTTACTCGGTGTAGGTAAAAGAAGGGGTGGGTGGTGGTGACTTGGAGAGCTCCCCTTTTCCATGGTTTTTTCCTGCTCGTCTTCCAGTGTTCCAGTGGGCTCCTTGGTTTTGCAGACTTCTGCTTTCCAAATCCCACGGCATACATTTTCCTATTCGAGGTCATCGTGGTGGCGACTTCTTCGGTGTTAAGGCGACAAGATAGTCTTTGAAATAAGTCGGCAGTAACAGTTTTTACGTCCACATTTTAATTTCGACGCAATTGCTTCTCTCTTCTTCTTTTTTTTTTTTTTTTTTTTTTTTTAATTATTATTATTATTATTATTTTTTTTAGCGTTTTAAAAATAGAATATCATTAGCTTTAGAACCCCTTTTTTTTTTTCAAAAAAAATAAAATTAAATCAATGAGTGAAACAAGACATTACAGCAACATTTGTAAACAAAATAGGAAAATTACATATTATCAAAACAAAGATTAAAAAAGTTACTTTCTATTACCGTAATCCATAGATTAATTATGTTTTATGCTCCGTTTGTTTCGACATAAAATAATTTCTGGAAAATGATTTCGACATTTTATGGTGTTTGGTAGGGGCGAAAATAATGGTCAACGAAAATCATTTTCGGTTTGATCGTAAAAGCTTCTTTAATTTTTGAAAAATGATTTACGGTTTTAAAAACCGTAAATCGTTTTTTGAAATTAAATTCTTCGTCCTTGTACGCACATTTGATATTTGATTGTTGGAATCCGAAAATAGTCGGTCATTAGAATCCAGGCAGCGCCGGAATCCGGCAACATCCGACCATCGGAATATTGCCGGCGCCGGAATCCGGCGACATTCGGCCACCGTCGCCGGATGCTGATGGACCAAATTCCGGCTGAAACTGCCCGAAATCCGGCCATGGTCAAAAGCCGGCTGTATCTGGCCAAAATGGCTGGGATCCGACCGAATTTGATCGGATCCGGCCATTGGTCCAGCTGAATCTGGCCAAAATGGCTGGGATCTGGCCGGATCCAACCGAATCAAGATGATTACGGCCGGAATCCGGTCATTTTGGCCAGATCCGGCCAACACATGCTCACCGGAATCCGGCAACGGCAACCAGACGTTGCCGGATTCCTGCGACAGTTATATTTTCGCCTTCCGTAATTTTTTCTTGCGAGCCAAACGCTGGAAAATATTTTCGAGAAAATCATTTTTTTTTTAAAATGATTTCGTCGAAAACATTTTACAACGAGAACCATTGTACGTCGAAATAAACAGAGCATTAGTGGAAATAGATGTTACGTCTGATTCCCCTAAAGAGATCACTATATGTCGTGGTAATGGATCTAATATCACCATAGGAGTGGATCGAATACCCATGGTTGCCCCCTAAGTGCTCTTGTTGTGGGGGTTTTGGGCATGCGGCTCATTCCTGCTCTAAGAAGGAGAAAAAAAGTTTGGATTCCTAAGATTAGGAAGCCAGACTTGGTGAGAAAGAGTATTACTGGTCCTTTAAAAGCAGTGCCGCTTGATGGGACTATCAGGAAGCTAGCCTAATGGGGCTTCTATTTCCAAAGGAGTATCTGAGGGTATCAAATTGTCTAACTCTTTTGTTCTATTGGGAACAATGTGATGGCTGATAAGGAGGAGGAGGAGATCCCGAGTAGAGCTCCTATCACTTTCCTTGATGTATTTGAGAATGCCCTAACTACCAAGGATAAAGGGAAGGCTCCAATGGGAGAGAGCAGCAGGGGGCGACTGAGTTTTCTCCTTCTAAGGGGACATGAAGATCCTCATATAGAATGTTAGGGGCTTAAATATGCCTCGAAAACATAAGGAGATTAGGAAGATGGTGAATAGGCTTGGGGTTTCTGTTCTTTGCTTGGTAGAGACCCAGGTTAAACAATTTAATTTTGATAGAATTATCTCTTCTATGCTTCCCGGTTGGGAAGTTATTCACAACTACTTTGGTCACAGCTTGGGGAGGGTATGGATTTGTTGGGACCCAGGTGATTTCTCTATTAAGGCTATTGATGTACATGAGCAAGTTATTACTTGCCATGTCAATTCTGTTGATCTGGGAAGGCCTTGGATGTTCTCTGTCGTGTATGGTGCCACTCAAGGGTTGGAAAATAGATTTTTGCTGCAGGAGCTTCAGTACATTAAATCTTTAGTTGGCTGCCAATGAGGACTGTTCAGGAAAAATGGGGAGATGCTGGAATTTCTTGTTATGAAAAGGATTTTGAAGACTGTATTCTTGGATTGGAGGTGGATGACCTTGCGTATACAGGATGTTTTCATACCTTGACTAACAATCAAATTGGTTCAGCTTTTGTTTCCAGGAAGCTTGATAGGGTCATGTCTAATAATTTGGTGTGGTTGCAGCATTTTGGCAATACCTTTATTGAGTTTCTTGAGAGGGGGTTATCCGATCACTCACCAGCTTTGGTGACTATGGCTAAGTTCATTAGTTATGGTCCCAAACCGTTTAAATTCTTCAATTTTTGAGTTGAGCATGCTCATTTCATGGATTGGATTGGTGATAGTTGGAGACTGGAGGTGAATTATTTAGACTTTATGCTAAACTGCAAGCTGTTAAGAGTATGTTGAAACAGAAAAATCTGGAGGTTTTTCGGGGGCTTAGTCAGAAGGTGCTTCAAGCTAGACACAATTTGGCTAAAGCTCAAGCTGGATTTCTTGCTTTTGGAGGTAATGCAGAATGTCACTGTAGAGAGAAGGAATGTTTGCATCTTTTCATTTCTATTTCCAGTGCTGAGGAGAATTTTTTGAAACAAAAGTCCCGTAACAAATGGCTAAATTTAAGGGATGGGAATAATGCTTTCTTTCACAACTTGGTTAAGGTTAGGAACTCCTCCAACCTTATCAAGATGTTGAAAGATGCTAATGGTAATTGTGTTCAAGATGTGCAAATGTTAGGAACTCCTCCAACCTTATCGAGATGTTGAAAGATGCTAATGGTAATTGTGTTCAAGATGTGCAGGGTATTAAGAACCTGGCTCTTGACTTTTATCAGAAGTTTATTTGTAGTTCCTCCTATTTTTCTTTTGCGAAGGCTAGAAGGGTTGCTGGTCTCATTAAGAGGAAGTTTTCTGCTAATTGTATTGCTGGAATGAATGCTCCAGTGACTAGAGCTGAGATTACAAAGGTGATGTTTGCTATGAATAAGCATAAGGCACCAAGTCCTGATGGTTTTTCTGCTAGTATCTTCCACAAGGCTTGGCCTATTGTTGGGGGAGATGTGTGTGATGTTGTCCTTAAGTTCTTTAACTCTAGCCTGCTTCTTAAAAAGGCTAATTCGACTATTCTTACGTTGGTCCCCAAGAAGAAGAGCCCCTCTTCTATGGGTGATTACCGTCCCATTTCTTGTTGCAATGTTGTGTATAAGTGTATCACGGAAATCATTGCTAACAGAATGATTCCGGGTCTTGATGACGTCATTAGAGCACATCAAGGTGCTTTTATCCCTGGCCGAGGTATAGCAGCGAATATTTTACTGGCTAAGGAAGTGGTGAATGATTATCACAAGGAGAGAGGTAAGCCTCGTTGCACACTCAAAGTGGATTTGATGAAAGCTTATGAATCTTTGAGTTGGGAATACATTCTTTTCTGTTTACATTGTTTTGGTGCTCCTCCTAAATATATTTCTTGGATTCGGGAATGCATTACAAGTCCTAGTTTCTCTATAGCTCTCAATGGTTCATTGGTGGGCTATTTTCATGGGAAAAAAGGACTTAGACAAAGGGATCAATTTTCCCCTTATCTTTTTGTCCTAGCTATGGAAGGGCTATCTCTTTTGCTAGAGGAGATTGCTCATTCTCATCTTTTTGCTTTCCATCCTATATGCAATTTGATTAGGCTACATCATCTCTGCTTTGCGGATTACTTGCTGATTTTCTCTGAGGGTTCCATTGATTCTGTCCAAGCCATTCTTGCTGCTCTTAATGAATTTGAGAAGCTTTCGGGGTTGAAGGCTAATCCTTCTAAGAGTTCGATTTCCTAGCTAGTGTTCCTCCTCTTGTGAAGCAGGAAATTCTCCATGTTCTACAAATGCCAAAGGGTGTTTTATTCGCGAGATATCTTGGTGTTCCTCTAATTACCAAGTGACTTTCTGTTGTAGATTGTGAAGCTTTAATCACCAAGATTTCTTCTCGTATTGATTCCTGGTTAGTGAGAAAGTTGTCGTTTGCTGGGAGACTTCAACTTCTGTCTTCGGTTCTCTTAAGTCTACAACTTTTCTAGGCTCGAGTTTTCATTCTTCTTAAGAAAATCATTCGGCTTCTTGAACAGAAGTTTAATTGATTCCTTTGGTGTGGTAGTGATGTGAAGGCTAAGGCAAAAGTGTATTGGGATAAGATTTGTGTGCCTAAGAAGGAAGGAGGTTTATGAATCAAGAACATTGAGGTTTGGAATCAAGCTTCAATTTTGAACCACATTTGGAACCTTTTCGCCAAAGTTGGTTCTCTTTGGGTGGCATGGGTTAATATTAATTGGTTAAAGGTTAGGAGTGTGTGGCAGATTCCTATCCCTAAGTCATGCTTTTGGAGCTTGAAGAAGATCTTGAAATTGAGAGACATTGCTAAGAAGTTTATTCGGTTTAAGGTGGGTGATGGTAGTAAAATTTTTCTCTGGTTTGACCATTGGCACCCATCTAGATATTTGTTGGATACTTTTGGATATAGAGTAGTTTATGATTCAGGCTTTTCTTTGGAGTCTAAACTTTCTTCTATTATCCTTCATGGGGAGTGGTTCTAGCCTAGTGTCCGGTTCGATGCTTTGGTTGATATTCAAGTTCAGCTCCCAGAGATTGGCCTTTGAGGTATTGATACTCCTATTTGGGATTCCAGGAGAGGCACCTACTCTTGTTCATAAACTTGGGATAAGTTGAGAGTAAGGAGTCTAGAGGTAGTATGGTGGAAGCTTGTTTGGTTTTCCCAAGCTATCCCTAAACATTCTTTTCTACTTTGGTTAGCTTGCCGTGATGTTATTGTTACTAAACATAAAATGTGTGGTTGGGGCTATATAGGGGTTGTCAATTGTCTATTTTGTCATGGTTGTATCGAGGATAGGGACCATCTCTTTTTTGGTTGCAGTTTTAGTCGGCGAGTGTGGAGAGTTGTCATGGCTGTTTGCTTGATAGAGAACCCTCTTATATGCTGGGATAAGGTTTTGCAATGGGGTCTTGCTGTGTTCCATGGTAAGACTATAAAAGCTTGCTTGGGGAAACTCTGTATTGTGGCTGTGGTGTATCATCTTTGGAGGCAAAGGAACGACATTCAGCATGGAAACACCCCTCGAACAGAGGAGGCTTTAGTTGCTCAAATTCTTTGGGAAGTGCGTGCTAAAGTGCTGGCCAGAGGCACTGTCAAGGGCTTGTCTAAACATATGTCTCTTGTCTATCATTGGAATTTACAATCCTTGTTATGATTGGCTGTTAGATGTTGCAATTGGGCTGGTTTATTTGGTCTTTTATGGGTGTTGCTGCTATATGTAGCAGTAGGTTGACGTTGTAAATGGTTGTTGCTGCTTCACGCAGTAGTGGGTAACTTTTTGTTTGTGTTCCAGTTTTCAGACAATTTGCTGGAGGGCTGTATTTCTTGAGTTTTGTTCTATAAAGCATTTGATTCATCCAAAAAAAAAAATAAAAAAAAAAATCCATTCCATCGCCCCCAAGGAGAATCTTGAAGATAGAAGAAGCAAAGGGGAATGCTGCAAACGATGCTAGTTGTAGCGGCCTATGGTGAAAGTTGTGAGTTGATGAGTCACAAATATTGTATATTTGGACCCCTTAATTTACATTAGTTAAACCTTTAGTTTTGTTATTTTCTAATGTCTTTTGCGAATTTTAGTGTTTTAGTGTTTATCAGGTCATTGGAAAAAATAACGGTGTTTATGTGAAATTGCAAAGAAATGGGAAGAGGCCCAAACTCAAGGACCGGCTGTACATATATATTTTTCTTGTACATAGACGTGGAGCACATTAAGTGCATTAATGTTGAACTTGTAGCCATGCAATTCATTGCCATAAGACACAATTCTTTCTGAGGGCAGCACGTGGACAGCATGTACATGAAGATCAATTCTGCACATTTTCTTCTCCAAGTCTTCCACCCAACCTGCAGCAATTTGCACACGTGGACAGCACCTGGACAGCACCAAGAGAAGGCCAGCAGCAACTCCACAACTGCTGGATAGCAGCATTGTACGCAGCACTACATTCCTCTCCATGCAGCAACTCCCGAGAGGACAAACCAGCTGGGCAGCACTGAACCAAAACCTGCATACAAGTTATTCTCCTAAGCTGGCAGCAGTGATACACGTGACTTTCCAACAGCAGGACAAAGACACATACCTTCTCTCTATGCATGCAGCACCGAATGGACAAAAGCTGGAAATCACATGCACTCATGTCTCTAAAATTCAGTCCCTACACGTCATGCAGCTTCCAAACTGCATTGGACAGCACCATCTCCACTCAACCGACCAGCATCTCTCCTTCCCAAGCTGCTGGACAGCAGCACCCAAGAGGCCAGCACCGAATTGTCCAAAGCTGGACAGCAGCAGCCCCAAAAGCTGCTGGACAGCAGCAACTCCCTAAAATTTGGACAGCACATGCACACTTTCCACTCTTGTCCCCCCATGACGTCTAGCACAAAAACATTTATGATTTTTCATTTCAAAACCAGAAGCATAGAGAGCGAGAGAGGAGAATTTAAAAAGCACCATTTTTTTGTAGCTCTAGTTTTTTTTGGTTCGTGGACAGCAAGCTTGTGGATGGGGAATTGTTCTTCAACTCCAATTTTTCAAAGGATCTTCATGCGTGGCTAAAGCTCTCCATAGGGTTTTGATAAATCCTATCCAAGTATCAATGGCTTAATTATATTTTTCTTTGGAAATATTTATTTTGGGCATCGATGATTGTGTAACTATGAGAATTACAATTTCGTAATTGATTTTAATGTTAAATGCAATCATGATGAAATGTTTATCTTGTCTATGAGAAAGTCTTTTATTTTGATTGTGCTCAAATTATATTTATTGTTCAAAAGATGATAAATATAATGGTTATGCAATGGTATTATTTGAACATGCAACAAGAGGTTTTGATAGTTCATACCTAGGATAGACAAATCATGCTACATTTTAGGTTAGAGTAATTTAGGTAGATGATTTGTGCTAATTCAAAGATGAGCTACACTTAATCCTTGTTTGTTTGTAACCAAGTTAATGAATTTGATAGTCCATCATTTACAAAGATGGATTACACTTATTTATTAATGATGGTATTTTCTTGACAATTTGTTGTGTGCTTGACAACCACACACAAATAATATTAGGCCTAGAATGAATATCCCATATTATTATGATAGCCACTGTTACAAGGATAGCGGTATAATCAATTCTAGCATTTTATTTCCGTTGTTAGTTTATAAATTAAAAATCACAAAAACAACATTTTTCTAATGGATAAATTAGGATTGATTTTATTAAAGCTTGATATACGCAATCAATACAATCCCTGTGGATCGACACCCTCAATATAGACACTGTCCTGCAGTGACTCGTGCTATTGCGAGTGGTATTATTATTATTGAAGTACAAAATGACCACATCATGAGTATAATAGAAGGCATTTACAGGATTCTTAGTTTTAGGACAGCTGTAAAAAGGGCTGAAATAACTAAGAGATACCTATACAGTGAGTAATTCTATAAATCCTTTATGTTTATATTTCCACATAGTGTATATATTGCCACGTCATTTAAAATTTCAAATAATATGACATCTTATAAATTGTTCAATGCAACAAAATAAAATCTTAACAGTAAAATGAATCATCTTCGTTTCACCTATTTCTTTTGGGTTCAAAGGAAAACCCTAATTGATCATAGGTGAACCATTTAAGAAAGCTTATTAAGCAAATTAAGGAAGGGCTAGAGTAGGCAAAAATCACTTTAGACCTATGAGTTTAGATATGATTAGGCTTGGCAATTCGGGTCGGCGGGTCGGGTTCGTGTCGACCCGGCTGACTCGATTACACAATCGGGTCAGACACGAACCCTACCCGATTATTAATCGGGTTGAAATTCTTAACCCAAACACGACCCGGGTAACACGTTTACTTTCAACCAAACCCTGAAATCTGAATCCCTGATTGATCAGAGAAGCAGAGAACTGAGAACCCAATGTTTATCAAAACAAAATCAATACAAGCAATAACAAATCTAATGGAAAATTCACCTAAATCGGCACGGGACCGAACTACCGAAGGGTGAAACTGAAACACTGAAGTGAAAATCTGGAAGAGATTCAAGAGAAGATGAGAACTCGAGAACGACGAGTACGGCCGTGCGGGAGTGTGAATTGCGGACTGCGGGCGGGTACTTCATTGTTGACTCAACTGAGAAAGTAAAACAGACCGGTTGGTCCAGTTGTGGCGTCGTTCGGGGGCGAAGCCGCGAAGGTGACCAAACCGCGTGAGGCTCAGCGAGATTGGCCGGATGGTGGGCGGTGACACTGACGGTGGTGGCCGGTGGGTAAGAGAGGGGGGAGGGAAAAGTTTGGCGTAGAGAGAGGGGGAAAAGGCCAGAATCGACTGATGGTTGGAGGTCGGGCGAGCGGAGTGTGGGCGGTCGGCGTCTGGGCGGGCGGGCGGCGGGCTTCTGGGTAGTGGGCTAGGGTTCACATTCACAGATTCAGTGATTTGGGCATTTTGAAATTTGTATTTTTCCGGTTAGAACTTAGACGAATAGACGGGTTAGTTCTCTTCTTCTTTTTTTTTTTTTTCAATACAGTCGGGTCAGAATCGTGTCAGAATTGGGTTGACCCGATTTCGACCCTAAGCCAATTATATTAAACCCAAACCCTATTTTTCCGTGTCGTGTTCGTGTCGGGTTCGCGGGTCGTGTCAAAAATTGTCAACCCTAGATATAACCCATGGGTTACTCCGTGAGATTAGAGATTTAAAAGTTCAATTAAAGCCTAAGTAGTTCTTTCTTAATTATTTTCTTATTAGTGACTAAAAAATGGCGATATTTATGGAGACAGTAAATACAATATATATATAAAATCACACATTTTATTTTTTCAAAAGTGTAATTGATCAAGATACATATAATCACATCATGTGGTCATGTTTGATAATGACTTTGTTTACAAATAAACAACTTAAAATATAAAATACTTTTCAAAATACAAAAATTATTTTGGTCTTTAATCGTGTTACATCGAGTACTTTTTCAAACAAAACAATTAACAAATGTATAAATATAGGTCATGCAATTCAACTTATTGGTTCACTTTGCTACAGCTCAGGCGGATTTCTCCTTGATACCCCGTCAATGGTTTTATATTGCCCATTTTCACCATGGACTTGGCAAAATCCTGCCAAAAAGCAATGGGATATGAGCTATACTTTTGTTCACTAACGGATCTGTGCAGCCTCCACTGAACAGTGCCTGATCCGAGTGGAGAAGCCCCTTCTGCTGAACCAAGTTATTGAAGTATGCTGTGTCAAAATATGCCGGTGTTGGGTCCAAGGATGCGAGGTTTGAGTCTCCATCATTGGGGTTTTTTGGACATGTGGATTTAAGCTTTTCTGCAAATGCTCCGTCAATGTTTGTCTCCTTATAAATGCGATCCCTAACGATAAGGCACCGTGCAAACCCTAGGGTGTGGCCACCGGTGAGGACGACAAGGTCTGTCTCATCGAGGCCTTGCTTTTTGAAGTTGTCAATCAGTTCAGGGAGGTTCATGTTCGACAGTGGGAGGTCGGCGTTGGCTGTAGTCCTGCTGGCTGTGGTTGAGTCTCTCCTCCCTAGTTGCACCTCCCATGCTGGCCCTCCAAGCTGCAGATGCAATATTCACACGTTCACATTTATAGTCAAATTGATCATAATATTCCAACTAAGTTATTATTATTACTATTATTATTTTTCAAACTATTTACTCCATGTAATATGAAGATATCTTATTTTTGCGAGAAAATTAATTTTTGCTTTTGTGATAGCTCGAAAAGAATTAAGAGTAATGTTATTTAGTAAACTATTTTAACATTAATAACCAAAAGGGTTAATGGTACAAGAGTACGAACCGCAAAAACAGAGTCACGAGCAGCAACAGCCAAGATATCTGCACATGAGACCACCGGACCTCCACAGGCTTTGTCAACCTCGAACTTGATATTGTCCACCACCTCAAATCCTCGGATGGAATTGTTATTGGCAACTGCAGTTTTCTCGCTGTCAATGGTGGGTGTAGGATCAAGAAGAACTGAACCATCACAACCCTGCAGCATTTATATATATCATAAAAGGATAAGGTTTTTGAAATATTATGGAAATTGAAGAGCATACAACTACAGTTAGTTCAAGATTAGACGAGAATAAGGGAAACATTGTAGTTCGTACGTTAACAAAGCAATCGTGGAAATGGAGACGCAGTAAAGAACCGCCCATGCGTCGCTCCTTGTATATTGCCTTCCGGACAGCACTTTGGATAGTCGACAAAGCGTGTGGACAAGAATTGTCGTAGAAATTGGGAGAAAGCTGTGAGAAAGCTGTGGTTGCAAGAGCCAACAAGACAAAGGCACGGATACAGAAAAGACTACCTGAAGCCATATCTAATAGCTCTAGTAATTAAGCTTTGAATCTGTCGTGACTATGTATTGATCCTAGGCTTTGGGTACCTTTGGCTTGCTTGGTTTTGGTATTTATAGGAAGAAATAGAGACTTAAAGGCTAGTTATTTTCTTGGATTTGGTCAAGAGAGCCGGGAAACTTCATGTATCAGCTCAACTGCCCAGGTCGTCATTTAAATATACTTAAATATGATTAGAAAAACTATTATATGAGAACTTCTTAATTTCAACTGGAATTGTATTGAATAGGTTAAAATATTAATTAATTAAACAATTAAATGTATCATTTTCTATGAGTTTTGAGATAAGTTATGATTTAACTAAAAGCTTATATATGGCATGTTTGTGTGAGGATTTTTTTTCAAATACTTTTCGTATATTGTTTTTTAGAATTTCAAATTCTACTCAAATTTTATCTAATTTTATCTCAGATTTTATATACCTTCCAAACATAATTCAAAAAACAAATTCTTTCCGTATTTGCAATTTTTAAAAAAATTGTACATCCAAACAAATTATAAGTTTTAAGCTAAATAAAAATGATAAATTTAATAATTTAATCATTATATTATCCGACATATTATCAAACCATTAATACCGGACAGGGATATATACTAACTATTTTGACAAGCCGATGAGACAGCTAGGGCCTACAATTTATTTCAAAAAGAATAAATCAACAGGGTATTTGTTATGAATTAGGATCTTTACAATTTTAAAAAAAAGTTAAAATGATTAAATTACGTGAATTCAAGCCATTTTTTTCTCTCAAATAATGTGAAAAATGCTATATATTAAATATATAACATGTTGTCGAGACAAAAAAAAAAAAAAAATTAAAAGGCTTTTTCTTCATTTTTAAAGAAATGCTTCTTATTTACTAAATTAAAAGACAGTTTTTTGCTCAAAATTTTTATATGACATAAAGTGTAAGAACTTGATAAAAATATACTCAATTCTTATCGTTAACATGTCTCATTTTTATTATGTATCATTTTTCATACCATTCGAGATATATGAAACGATATAAATTCACATAATTTGAGACTCTTATTTTTTTTTAAAAAAAATTTGTACGGAATCTCATATATCTTGGGCTGAAACCATTGGGTACGGTCATAAATGTCATTAGACCATGTCCGAGAAACTAGTAGCTTATGCATGCAGTACTTGGACATAGTCAACTGTGATTGCAAAGACTGACTAATTCCATATTATGCATACACATAAATGTTCGATCGGATTATAAATAATTCCTGCTCCTATCAACAAAATAATTAGTTCTATACATTAATATTTCCTAGAGTCTACCACAACCAAATGCGACACAGTTTTTACGTATATAATGGAAATAAATAATATTATGGTTTCTGCTACAGTTGGTATAAAATGAAGCATTAGGTATAAAATGAGATATTAAAGACTGATGTTATAGACATTTGCGGCTTCTTGATCATATTTTGTAACTTCATGTATCGCGCTTGCCGAGTAACTTGCATTGCTTGTAGTTACACCTGCAATGTTGTCAATGGTGATGCACACAATTACAGGTTGGAATAGCTTATGTCAGTATCATATCCATAAAAAATGTACGTAGAACAAAATGGAACAAGAAAACACAATGTAAATCATAATTTTAAAAATAAATTCATTTTACTAAAACAAGTATACCTTATTCGTCCCATCTCGAGTCATATATATGTGGAATTCCCTTACTAGCCGATCAACCTGATCAGGGGTTAAGCCGGAGAAGCAAAACATCCCAACCTGCAGCATCGTACTGTTAGAACAGATCCTGGTTTGGTGGTTGATGAACTGGAAGAGCCTATCTCCACTGCCCTAAAAAAGAGAAAACTAGGTCGGAGGGAATCCGACAATCCCACTCCGATGCTTTTATCAGTATTATCCAAGTGTATATCACTCTTAATCACAATAAGCCATCTGGAAAATACCTGTCTACTTGTGAAGTATTTATACATAGAATGTTGAGAGCGCTCCGGTTGTTCCATTGGACCACGTGTCAGATCCGGAGCGCTTGTTGATAAGTGTTAAATGTTACACATTCAAGCCCCTTAATTTACATATGTTAAGCTCTTAGTTTTGTTATAGTTTGATGTTTTGTGTTTTTTTGTATTTTACAGGTTTTGGAAGAAAATTGATCAAATTCCAAGATTATAACGAAGTCGGCAAACTCACTTTTGGATAGATTCAACTCCAAATCAATTTTAAATTTAAGGAAAGAGAAGTTGGCAAAAATTTGTTATTTTTGGAAAGAATCCAAAATGAGCACGTCTCAGTAAGTTAATCATAACTTTTGTCTCAAGTATCAAATTGCAACAAAAATTGTGGCGTTGGAAAGCTAATAATAAATTCAACAAATATGTCAGAAATAGGTGTTTCCTAATTCGGATGTTTACCATGCCAAAATCTCCCCGTAATAAAAGACCGCAAATCTGTACGAATTTTGGAATCCTTTTCTTACTTGGATAGAAATTTCAGAAAAGGAAAAGACTTATAATTATTCTATTTGGACTAGAAGACCTATTTAGAATTGTAGTAGGAATTCTAGAGCTTCTTTAATCCCTGTAAATAGGCATCTAGCCTTTGAAGAAAAGACACACAAGCTTTGAGGAAGAATTAAATACTACACCAAGAAGGAGGTTCTTTCTTGTTTTTATTTTCTTTATTTATTTATTTTATATATGTATATAATTTTATTTTATATTAGTTGTAACTAATACTTTAGTTAGGGCTTGATTGAAGCCCTAATTATGTCTCGTTAAGGTTTTCAATTGGCGTCTTTGCTACAATTCATATATTGATGCTTAACTTGATTATTTCCTATTTTCTTGAATTCTTCTCATGTTTATGCTTGATCATCATATGCATGTGGTATGGATTTGTTATTTATGTCAATTTGGATGACCGAGTCCTGGGCATAATAAAGTAACAAAAGAACCACATCACAGGTTCTTGGATTAATCAACATAAGGACAACTAGAATAGACACCATGTTCCAATCTGAGTGTGTTTACCGATTTCCATAAATTTATGCTTTCTTGAAGAACAACTTAGTAGATACCATGCTAAATCCTTCAATGAAGAAAAGAGTTAGAGTAGATACCATGCCTAACTCGTTGCTCAGGGAAATCAATAGCTTTAGGAGAAGATACCATTTCCTTGTGGCTGGTAAGCATTAAGTATCAAGTTATGATGGTAGCATTGGCATTGTGAATCTTAATTGAGTATGATTAGCGGTGGATATCGAAGCCCTACCATATTTCATATTATATTTCTTCAATATTTTTATCTCTTCTCTTATTTGATCTGATTAATATTTGTATTGCTTTTCACTCGTCTCAATTATTAAGGAATTCTTTTTAAGCATAATTTACCAATCCTCGTGGGAATGATCTCGTATTTGCCTACTATACTATCGTTTTGATCTTGTGCACTTGCGAGTAAAACGTACAAATATTTATCTATTTATTTAGGTAGATATTTGCACAACACTTGTCGACTACTCCGATCGTGGGATTGGGGTATGTGCTCCACGATTTTTACCTAGTCGGTCTTGAACTGGCTTGATAAGTCGCCGAGAAGAAAGCTACGGAGAAGAAAGCTGCCGAGAAGAGCCTCAGTTGGGCGAAGAGCTTGAGGGGGAGCATGTTAAGAAAAAACCAAGGATTGAGGCGGCACAGTCGTATCTCAAATCAATTGATTTGGCGGTTAAGGGTATTCCCATTCGCGCCGAACCCTTGTCGATGATCACCTCCGAATGCTCACTTCGGAATGCCGAGGAGGAGGCTGCGCCTCATCTCCCATCACCAGGTGGAGTACCAGTGCTCCGTGATGAGGATGTGCTCAGCGCACAGCCTGCGGGCCAGGATGTGACTCTTACGTCCATGGCTGGGGAAGAAATGGCTCAGACCGAATTCTTGAAAGTGGCTCGGCCTTGCCCGAGTTGCTAACTGTACAGGTAGAAATCGAGGTCGAGACCCACCAACTATCGAAGCCAGAAGTGGCCGCTGAGGTTGGTGGTGATGCGGGATCCATCCAGGCCGAAGCTGATAGCACGGCCGTCGGGGCAAGTAACAGGCCCTCAGTTTGTCCTTTGGTCGAGGAAGCAGAGCCAAGTTGTAGCAGGCCCTTTGTCGAACTTAGGACCGATTAGGCCGGGCCAACGACAGGGTCTACTTACGATTCCATCGGGTTTTTTAGGCCAGCCCGAGAATACGAATATAACGAGGCCTCACTGGAAGAGCACTTGGCTGGGGCGATTATGGATGCAATACGGGCTTTGAACCCGGTCGATTACTTAGGGAAAAGTACCGCTGGGTGTATCCCTACCGAGGATATGAATGCTGCATTGGTCCGACTACAGACCATGGTGAGTTTATTTTGATCTCTTTTTCCCTTCCTTTTTTTTTTTTTTTTTAAACCTTTTCCTTGCTCCGCAGCAATTGGTGGATACCCCTGCACTGTTCGACCAGCACAGGAGTTTCCACCGGGACCAGGTTTCGGTCATAGCCGGACTTCAGCAACGGATTTCCGAGCTCGAGCTCGAGCTCAAGTTAGGTCGGAGACAATTTCTTGAATCGGAGATGGCCAGGCTGAATAAGCTTATTGCCGAGCGAGAGTCGGAATTAGCCAGACATGATGAGTTAGTTGCTGACGCCGAGCTCAGGCAAAATGCGGCCGAGGAAACCTGCCGAGGATTATCCACCCAGCTGGATGTGAGGACCCGCGAGATGTTCACACTTAAGACTCACACTAATAATGTCGAGGCAAAGTATTCGGTTACATCATGCAGTAATACAACTCTGCGGGCCGATCTGAGCGCTGTGACAGCACAAAGGAAAATCGGTGGCCAGGCTGAATAAGCTTCTTGCTGAGCGAGAGTCGGAATTGGCCAGACATGATGAGTTAGTTGCTGACACCGAGCTCGAAATGTGGCCGAGGAAACCAGTTGAGGATTATCCGCCCAGCTGGATGCGAGGACCAGCGAGATGTTCGCACTTAAGACTCACACTGATAATGTCGAGGCGAAGTATTCGGCTACATCATGCAGTAATACAACTCTGCGGGCTGATCTGAGCGCTGTGACAGGACAAAGGAAAATCGCCGAAGAAGCTCGGCGGAATGCCGAAGAAGCTCAAAAAGTCGCTGAGGAGAAGCTAAAAGAGGTTGAATTGGGCTCACAAATAGCTCAGGCAGATTTACAAGAGGCGAAATCCAAGTGTCATAAGCTTCGGAAGAAGTCCAAGCACTATAAATCGAAGGCCACCTGCTACAAAACGAGGGCAGATCGGTTTCATAGTCAGATTCTGGCATTTACCAAGGTTCGAGATCAAACCTGGGTTAACAGATTTAGGTGGGGTTTTGATTCCATTAAAGAATTTGTGCTTAACCCTTCGACACCTTCTCCAAATTTTGCCGAGCTGAACTATACCGACTTTATGGACGTTGATGTGTGTTTTAAATAGTACTCGCAAGTGCACGAATCGTTTTGCAATATAGTGTTATGCAAGTGCGAGGTCGATCCCACAGGGAAATGGTCAAATATTGGAATCTTGCTTAATCAACCTCATTTTAACCTAGTTCCAAAGGTTTGAGAAATGATTGAAGAACAAAAGACTAAATTGAAGAGATGTAAGGAAATATGTAAATTAAAAGGAACTAAGGTTAAAGAATCCACCAAACCAAATCCTACAACTCACACTTCTTGGTTTCCACTTGAACACCCAAAGAACATTAAGCTTAGGGTGTTATTCAAGTTTCTTAACCATAAACCCAAGAACCATTAAATGAATCCAACACATTGACAAATCACAAAGAGTACCGATTGAAATCAAAACATCCAATGTATCATTCAATCACAATGGATATCATCATTCAAACCGATAAAACAATGTATTAGTCGGTTGAAACACATAAAATGTCCTCTATCCACCACTAACCACATTCATTGCAAAAGATAAAGCTTTAAATGAATGGAACTTGAACAACTAACATGATATATCATTAAATGTGCAAGTGGTACAGCAAGATTGTGAGTGTCATCAATGGAAAGGTTTCATCCTCAACCCTAGTTGAGGTTACTAGCCTTCCATGACTAAGAACACCACAAGAAAATGATGAACAACCATGGAAATGAAAGAAAAGCTCTACAAAGAGAAAGTATCTGAAATTAAACTACTGAATTACACTACAAGAAGCACGAAATTAAACCTATCTACAGAGTTTTTGCTCTATTCTTTCCTCTCCTACTCTCTCTACTACTCTCTCAACAAGGGGATGGCTATGGCTTTTATAGAAGAAAGCCATGGCAAGAAATGACTTCTCTACCCTCCTCTAGAGTTCTTCTGCAGCTAGAGACAACCCCAAACACGAAACCAGCGTGTTCTGCAGCGGAAATCAGAGGGAGGACTGCTTTTTGGCTTCTGATTGGGCGTTCTGGCGCGCTCTGCAAAAGCAGTTTCTGGGAAAATTCGATCGATCGACTTTTATTTCGATCGATCGACTTCGGGCAAATATTCGATCGATCGAATTTTAAGTTCGATCGATCGACTTTTCAGGGTCTCCAAATTTCCAGTTATCTTCTTATGAAATTTGTCATTCCTCTCTTATTGTCTTACAGAAGCAGAAAACACAAAAACTAACCAAAACATTAGAAAATAACAAGGCTAAAGGTCTAACTAGTGCAAATCAAGGGGTCCAAATACACAATATTTGGCACTCATCAGACGTTCCCAAGCAAGCTATCTTAGAGCTGAGAGGAATAGGCCGAGACTTGATTCCCGATGTCCCAGATTGGATTGGTGAAGACCCCGAACCTGTTGGTGAGGTTATTGAGCCGGCAGATTTAAACGCTTCGACTGAGACCGTTGATATTGAAGCTTCTGCTGCTCAAGTTTCCGGAGAACCGAATACCGAGAAACCTTAGTTGGTTTTTTTTTTTGGCAGGCCATTAGATTCGGCGTTTTTGTAAGCCTTTGTATTTTTATATTTATGACATTCGGTGTTTTTAGAAATTAGGTCTTTTTACACAAGGTTTATATTGGTGTTATACCTTTTTATACGGTACTATTACCGTCTAAGTTTTACACTTAGCCGATTTTTGCTAAGTGTAGATTTTGGTAAACCTAGTATCATCTAACTTTCGTACTTAGCCAATGTCTACTAGGTGGCATTGACTTGAATTCTTGAATTTTGGTTCGAGATGTTGAATCTCCGACTTGGATCCCCTCAACGTGATTCAAGTCTCGGCTCGAATCCCTTCAACGTGATTTGAGTCATATAATTTTTTTCGGGCTCGAATCCCCTCAACGTGATTCAAGTCTCGGCTCGAATCCCCTCAATGTGATTCAAGTCATATAATTTTTTCCGACTTGAATCCCCTCAACGTGATTCAAGTCATATAATTTGAGAATGTTGCTTTTGGATTTAATATGCTGTTTGAATCCGCATTTTATTGATAAACGATAAAAACAAGCAGATTACATATAATATTTCCGGAGATGCTCGGCATTCCATGGTCTTTGCAGCTTCTTCCCGTTTGTATCTTCAAGATGGTATGCTCCTTTTGGGTTGCTTTTAATAACTTAAAACGGTCCTTCCCAGACCGGCCCTAGTTTCCCTTCTGTGGGGTCTTTAGCTGCCGAAGTTATCCTCCGAAGCACCCAATCACCTGTATTGAACGATCGGGGCTTCACTCCTTTGTTATAATACTGAGTTGCTCTTTCTTTATAAGCAGAAGTTCTGACTCTTGCTTCTTCTCGTTTTTCTTCCAGAAGATCGAGGTGCAGCTTTAATCCTTCGCTGTTGAATCCGGGATTATAATGCTGAATACGAAGACTCGGTGAACCTATTTCGACTGGGATCACTGCTTCGACTCCGAATGCGAGTGAGTAGGGAGTTTCGGAAGTAGCCGAGCTTCCTGTTGTTCGGTATGACCACAAGACTTCCGGCAGATATTCTACCCATCCTTACTTACACTTCGGGAGTTTTTTCTTTAATATCTTCACCAGAGTTTTGTTTGTTGCTTCAACCTGCCCATTTGGTTGGGGGTGATATACCGATGAGAAAAAATGTCGGATTTTGAGCTCGGTGCACCACTCTTGGAATGGTTTACAGTCAAACTGCATTCCATTGTCGATTACTAAGGCGTAAGGCATTTCGAATCTACATATGATCGCCTTCCAGAGGAAATTTTTGATTGCCCCGGTTGTGATAGTTACTAAAGGCCCCGCTTTTGCCCATTTGGTGAAGTAATCTACTGCGACCACTAGGAATCTGCAATTCCCTTTTCCTATGGGCATGGGCCCTACAATGTCAACGCCCCATTGGGCAAACGACCATGGTGAAGAAACTGAGCTGAGTTCTGCTGGGGGGTTCGTTTGCAACCTTGCAAATCTTTGGCACTTGTCACATCTCCGGACCATCTCCATTGATTCTTGATTCATTGTTGGCCAATAGTAGCCAGCTCATACAGCCTTGTGTGCTAACATTCTACCCCCCGAGTGACTGCCGTAGACTCCCTCGTGAATTTCTTTCAATACATACTCAGCCTCAGTTGCTGAAAGGAATTTCAGGAATGGGAGTGTATAACCTCGGCGATATAGAATTTCTCCGACGAGAGTGTATCGTGCTGACTGCATCCGGATTTTTCGAGCTTCTTTTTTATCGTTCGGCAGTTGCCTGATCTTCAGATATTCAACCACATGCATTGCCCACTCGGGAATTATGTAGGCATCATCGATCTGCATCACCGATCCAGGGTCATCCATAGAAGGCTTGTTCAGGATGATTACCAGGTGTTTCGAAGCCAAAATTTTTTCGTCCGTTGCCGACCTTAGCCAAGCTAGGGCATCGGCTCGCTCGTTCTCGGTTCTTGGGATCTGTGTGACCACCACTCGTTTGAAGCGGTCCCAGAAACACAAAACCTTGGCAATATATTTTATCATTTTTTCTCCCTTAGCCTCAGATCCACCTTGGATGTGGCCGACGACCACCTGCGAGTCACTCCGGACCTCAAGGTTTTTTGCCTCGAGATGTTCTGCTAGGCTGAGACCTGCTATTACTGCTTCATATTCTGCCTCGTTGTTTGTGGTGGGAAAGTCTAACTTCAATGCCACTACAATTTCTTCTTTATCCGGTGTTATCAAGGCTACCTCGGCTTCGCTTCGGGACTTCATGGATGACCCATCGACATATGCTATCCACGCTTCTTTTTTGGGCGTTTCTTGACTTTCGGGGAGATTGGTGAATTTCGCTATAAAGTCTGCCAGAACTTGAGCCTTGATGGTGGTTCTCAGATAGAATTCCAGGTCAAATTCTCCGAGTTCCATGGCCCAATTCACCAACCTACCCGAGAGGTCGGGCTTTTGCAATACTTTCTTCAAATGATACTCTGTGAGCACCCTTATAGCATGTGCTTGGAAGTAGGGTCTCAGCCTCCAAACTGAAGTAATGAGGGTGAAGCCTAACTTCTCAATCCGAGGATACCTTCCTTCGGCTCCGTGTAGTGCCCTGCTGGTGAAATACACTGGTTTTTACAATCCGGCCTCTTCTCGAACTAAGACCGAGCTAACAGTTGATGGCGACATTGCTGGATATAGTTAGAGAATTTCCCCTTCTTCTGGCGAGCTTAGGAGTGGTGGGTTGGCTAGGTACTATTTTAACTGGCCAAAAGCTCTTCGAACTCGTTGCTCCAAACAAACGTCTTCCGAAGTATCTTGAAGAAGGGCAAACATTTATCCATTGATAGGGAGATGAACCG
Source organism: Alnus rubra (assembly GCA_028654335.1). NCBI lineage: Eukaryota > Viridiplantae > Streptophyta > Magnoliopsida > Fagales > Betulaceae > Alnus > Alnus rubra. Next base: position 1,272,132 of record JAJPGS010001500.1, on the reverse strand, counting down.
GTTTAAGGCTTCAATCCTCCCGATCAATTGCTGCAATTGTTTTGTTGTACAAGGAGCTTGCATTTCCAACATAACTCGAATTTTCTCTAGATTTGCCTCGATTCCTCTACTCGAGACCATGAACCCCAGAAGCTTTCCTGATGAGACGCCGAAGGCACATTTCGCCGGGTTCAACTTCATATGATATCTCTTTAGCGTGTTAAAAGTTTCTTCGAGATCAGCCAGATGGCTGATCGCTTTCCAACTCTTCACCAGCATGTCATCCACATACACTTCTACATTCCTCCCGATCTGGTTACTGAACATTTTGTTGACTAGCCTTTGGTAGGTTGCACCGGCATTCTTCAAACCGAAAGGCATCATATTGTAGCAATATAACCCTCGATCAGTAATGAAGGAAGTTTTTTCTTTATCGAGCTCACTCATGTGGATCTGGTTATACCCCGAGAAGGCATCCATACAACTTAGGAGCTCATGCCCCGAGGTGGAATCGATTAGGACATCCATTCGGGGGAGAGGGAAACTATCTTTTGGGCACGCCCTGTTGAGGTTGGTGAAGTCCAAGCACATTCTCCATTTCCCGCTTGACTTTTTCACCAAGACAACATTGGCTAGCCATTCAGGGTAGTCCACCTCTCGGATAAAACCGACTTTCAGTAGTCTCTCGACTTCTTCACGTATGGCTTGGTTTCTTTCTGGAGCAAAGTTTCTTCTTTTTTGCTTGATGGATCGGTAGTTTGGGTCGACATTTAGCCTATGTGAAATTACCGAAGGATCAATTCCTGACATATCGTCATGACACCAGGCGAACACGTCAGTATTACTTCGAAGAAAAGCTACAAAGGATTCTTTGATCTTCGGAGGCAGCAAAGATCCAATCCGTACTCTTCTCTCTTTACCCCCTACTTCAAATTCTTCCATCTCCTCGGTTGGTTCTCCCGGCTGTAATTGCTATTGCTCGGCTTTGATCTTCGGAGGCAGCAGAGATCCGATCCGTACTCTTCTTTCTTTACCCTCTACTTCAAATTCTTCCATCTCTTCGGTTGGTTCTCCCGTTTGTAATTGCTATTGCTCGGCTTTCTCTTCGCAGTTACCCCATGATGGGGCTCCTTTCATTGTTACGTTGTAGTACTGGCGTGCCACGCCCTGTTCTCCCCTTACTTCCCCAACCCTCCTTTCTGTTGGGAATTTGATCTTCAAATGTGAAGTGGAAGTAATCGCGTTCAAATCGTTGAGGGCTGTTCTTCCAAGGATCGCATTGTAGGCCGAGGGTCTATCAATCAACAAAAACTTGACCATAATGGTTTTTGTGGTCGGATGATCCCCGACGGTTACAAGGAGCTCAATAGACCCGACCGGCTGGACTTGCTCTTCGGCAAACCCCACCAAAGGGCAGGTAGCCGGGACCACCTTTTCCGGGTTGATCTCCATATTTCGGAAGGCCGACCATTAAACACACAGAGAGAGAGAGAGAGAGAGATAGAGAGAGAGAGAGAGAGAGAGAGAGAGAGAAGAAGAAGAGAGAGAGAGAGAGAGAGAGAGAGAGAGAGAGAGAGAGAGAGAGAGAGAGAGAGAGAGAGAGAGAGAGAGAGAGAGAGAGAGAGAGAGAGAGAGAGAGAGATAATTTTCTAGCTGTAAATGCACAATGAAGTGAAGGAGAAAGTGTACCACTCCAAGATTGATCTTGTTGGGGTTGGTGTCAGTAAGAAAAGCCTCGGTTATACTAGTGATGGGGGGTCCTTAGGAGCTGGGCTCACATGCTCCCACCATCCAAAGGCCCTGCTTGAGCTTGACATGCACCTCGTTGATCTACTAAATCTTCCTCCCATGAACCCCCACATGATGATGATCGATGATCCTTCACTCAAGCCCTGTGACTGAGTGAATTCGAAGAACCCAAGTTACTCGGTGCAGGTAAAAGAAGGGGTAGGTGGTGGTGACTTGGAGAGCTCCCATTTTCCATGGTTTTTTCCTGCTCGTCTTCCAGTGTTCCAGTGGGCTCCTTGGTTTTGCAGACTTCTGCTTTCCAAATCCCACAGCATACATTTTCCTATTCGAGGTAATCGTGGTGGCGACTTCTTCGGTGTTAAGGTGACAAGATAGTCTTTGAAATAAGTCGGCAGTAATAACACTTTAATGGCTTATGTATTTCTCAATTTAGAATAGTTAATCAAAATTTATTTTATCTAGTTTAGCTAATAAGTTTTAAAATGCACCATACATCCGATTATTTATTATTAACTCTATATTATTTTTTTTTATTATTTTTCATTAATTTTTTCATTGTAATATTTTTTTTTCACGTGGGTCCTACTTGATAACTCCACTACTTTACACACTTTCCCTTAGATCTCCACTATAAAGAAAGAAAAAAAAAAAAAAAGGAAGAACATGGAGTCACATAGGAAAAAGGAAAAAGAAAAAGCAAAAAATGTGGAAATAAAAGGAATCTCCACTATTTATGGAATTAAGAAAAATCTATTTTAGAGTTGGAATACATAAGCTGATGGAATCTCTTTTTAGCACTTTTGTTATCTATTCTAGCTTAAAGTTGCAAATAGATAATCGATTGGGAGTGCTCTAACAGTTTTTATGTCCACATTTTCGACGCAATTGCTTTTTTTTTTTTTCTTTTTTTTTTAGCGTTTTGAAAATAGAATATCATTAGCTTTAGATTTTTTATTTTTTAATTTTTTAATTTTTTTTAATGAGTGAAACAAGACATTATAGCAACATTTGAAAACAAAATAGGAAAATTACGTATAATCAAAACAAAGATTAAAAAAGGTACTATCCATTACGGTAACCATTCCACTGCCCCAAGGAGAATCCTTAAGATAGAAAGAACTAATGGAGAATGCTGCAAACGATGTTAGTTGTAGCGGCTCATAGTGAAAGTTTCAAGTATAATAGATGGCATTCAAAAGATTTTTAGTTTGAGGCCAGCTGTAAAAAAGGCTGAAAAAATTAAGAGATATGTTAGGGTAAAAGAGTTGCCATCACAAATTGTGAGACAAAAAATAGCAATTTCAGTGTATTTTGAGGTCGAGATCTAAACCTAGAAGAAACAAAAAATAAATGTTGAAAGAGCATATATTTCCCTGTGTTTTTTGGTCCCATAATCTCTTCCCAAGAACAAATTGTAATTAAAAATGGATCCGGCTTCTATGCGATAGTGTAAAACGACATGGTTTTAGACTAATAGCAAAAGGAAGAAATATCCCCGTCTCCATTTCCAATAATTTCGTTATGTTCTTCTTCTTCTTCTTATTTTTCGGGAAAATGACAACGGTGATAGTGCAAGACCAGAATTTGGAGAATGATGACTGGGTTCCTTCGGATCTTCAATCGCCACCAGATTCTCGCCGAGAAACGGTTATACTCCACCAAACACCTCCCTCTATCTTTGGTAAGTTTCTCATTTTGGCTCTTTAAAACATTTTATGTCCTCTGTTTAGTTGCCGATAATTTTTTTTTTAAAAAAAAAAAGAAGAAAGGAAATTGACTTATGCAAAATTTTCAGGCGGAGGATTCGACGCCGGAGTCGGAGAAGAGCATGGATTCTCCGGAGGTATCGGGAGAATTGGAGAAACAACAACAAGTGAGATCGGTATCATCGCCGAAGAGACTAAAGCAGTCTCAGCTACCAGAAGTCCGAACTCTGACGCCGGAGACTGCTACTCTGGCGGATACTCCGACCAAGTCACCGCTTCCCTTCCCGATTTTTGAACTGAAAGAAGCCACTAGGACATCATGAAAGTTCTGCAAAGATGCTCCCAGACTTTCTTTGGACAGCCGAGAGCCGAGTTGTGGTTGATACTAAGGGAAGCTTAAAGCCAGTGAACCGGACGGGTCGGACGGGGAACAACTCTCTGCTTTCAAGCTTTTGATCGAGAGCCGGAGTTCGGCGGCATGTGAACGAGACGTTGCTGGCCGTGAGCCCAAGGTGTGAAAGGACAGAGATTGATCGGAACGGACGGTACCAGAAGAGAGAGAGAAACGGGAGTGACGTGAATAGCCCGAGTAGAAAAAGACCACCAAGCATTGAAACGCAGAGCACAGTGAATGTGATTGATTCGGTGGAAAACAGAAGGGTCTCTCCTATTCAGTCTCCTATATAAGGTTAGTGTGAAGAGAGTTGGAAAATAAGCCAGGCATGCAACCCATTTGCTTCTCCAGATTATTGGTCTTGCACTATCCTAAACATTCCAAAATGTCAGCAATAATTTCTAATCATTATCTTTTCTATGGTAGTGCAATATGCCCTCTTGCTGGTAGTTTAAAATGATGTTGTTTTAGACTAACAACATCTATGCGGTAGTCTAAACTACCGCATAGAATCCATTAAAAATAATATGCCAAGAGGACCATGGCCTAGATTTCCATTAATCAAATTCAGAAGAGAATCTAGCTTTTTTAAAGAGTGGATAATGTATCCATTTTATGGTCCAAATTAAATTTTACAGATAAAATAATGGTGTTTATATTTTCACATAATGTATATATAATTGCCATGCCATTTAAAATTTCAAATAACATGACATCTTATAAATTGTTCAATGCAACAAAATAAAATTTTAACAGTAAAATGAATCATCTTCATTTCACCTATTTCTTTTGGGCTCAAACGAAAACCTTAATTGATCACAGGTGAACCATTTAAGAAAGCTTACTAAGCAAATTAAGGGCGGGCTAGAGTAGGCAAGAAATCACTTAAGACCTAGGAGTTTAGATATAACCCATGGGTCACTCCGTTAGATTAGAGATTTAAAAGTTCAATTAAAGCCTACGTAGTTCTTTCTTAATGATTTTCTTATTAGTGACTAAAAAATGGCGATATTTATGGAGACAGTAAATAGATATATATATATATATATATATATATATATATATCTAAGGTAATTCTTCCTTCATCAAAGTCTTTGATATAAGGAAGGTTTACGGTGTGCTTCTTCCTATGCTAAAAGGCAGTAGGGACGTCAGAACAAACTTCACTTTTGATCCTATCTTCAAAAAGTTGGATTCTTTGCTGAAGGATTTTTTGACTTAATTGTTCTTCAATTCTTTTAATTTTAATCTCATCTTGTAAAAACCCTATCTGTTGGTTTTTTGACTTGATTAGGTTAACAGACTTAGAGATTGAATTGCTTTTGAAAGCATTCAATTGACTTCATTCTGGCTTAGCCAAGAATTTGAACTTAACCTTTTCATCCATGGGATAGGTAATTAACCCGTCTTGGTCTGTTGTAAAAGGATACAACAGGGTGATGAAAGGTAAACCTAATATGATTTTATCAGTCATATTTTTAACTAAGACAAATGATGTTTTGAAGCAAACATTGTCTTGACACACATGGGCTTTACTAATTTCAAAAGTAATTTGCATCTTGCTGCCATTTGCAGAACGCAAAGTTTCTTTTGTCTTATTGTAATACTTCGTAGGAACTAGTCCTTCTTGTATACAGTTTAAATCTGCACCTGTATCAATTAATACAACTACAGATAACTCAAAATCTTGAATCTTAATCCTAACCTTGGAATACCATTTTTTAATATGGATTCGGTTGATTAGACTTAGACTTTTTTCTTCAAATGGAGGCGTATCTTCAAGCTTAGGTTCGGGCTCGGTTTCGCTATCACTAGGACTGCTAGCGGCTGTCTTAAGCTTGTGCTCAATTTTCAAGAGATTAACATCCTGTTTTAATTCTTGATTCTCTTCCTTAAGTATTTTAATCTCAGACTTAATTTGATTAACTTCAAGTTGCAAATCTTTTATTGTGATTTGTTCCTTAGGTTTGTCAAATCTTTTAAGCGTGTTGCTTAAACTTATCTCAAGACTTTTAGACTTTTTTCCCTCCCTTTTTGTGAGAAGTTTTCTTAATTTTTCTAAATATTGTCTTTTTAACTCAGGATTCTCAATTTTACTTATAAGATCAAGAAGCAATTCTTCTTGTTCTTCTTATTTGGTTATAACACCAATTGTTTTGCAACAATTGTCGTTACACCCGAAACTTATGTTTGGACCAGACTCAGATTCATTGCTACTGCATGAGCGATAGCTGTTATTACTTGAACTAATACTTAGTTCAGACTCATAGTCACTGGGTTTAGTGTCTTTTATCTCTAACATTCTTATTAAATTTTCATTTTCTTCGTTAGAGACTTTTAGAGACTTAATGGTTTCATTAGCTTTGCAATCCCTTGCAAAGTGACCTGGCTTACCACACTTATAACAATTATCTTTGTTGTTCTTAGATCTTTTAAACCTTTTCTTAGGTTTTCTCTTTTCTTTTTTATAGAAATCATTCGGCTCAAAGCTTCTTTTCTTGAATCTTTTAAACTGTTTCTTATTTTTTTTATATTCTTCGTGCTTACGAGACTTCCTATGTTTCTTAGATGGTGCTACCGAAGGCAGACCATACTGCTCACAGAAATTACCCATTTCATACTTAGCCTTTTTCTTATCCTTATTGGCTTGGTTCGATATTTTCATATCGATACACATTTTAAGACATTCTTTTTGGATGACACTTATGATATTCCCGTAAGTGAGATTATCATACTCTATCACATTGTTCTCATTGACTAAGACTTCTTTGATCTTATGGGCGAAGAGGTGAGGCAGACCGTTTATGAATTTCTCTTTCCAAAACGGTTGGTTGCTATCATCCCTTAGCAGGACTCTAGAGAGGAATACATCTTTGTACCATCTAAAGTCGCTTAGGGTTGGACATCTAAGATTACTTAGTTGGTCATGGACCCTAGACGCAAGGTGGCTTGGTGTGCCAACAAAATGTTCTACAATTGTATAGAACAGAGTGTTGACAGCATCAGAATCTCATAATCCAATCTTTTCATTGAATATAGGAATTCCTTCCTCATTGGTTTTGACAGCACTTCTTATGCTGGCTCTAGACTCATCGGTGAGATGTTTTTCCCACCAGGATTGAAGGGTTCCTGTAAAACCTGCAACTAAGAGGTCAACAACCTCTGGTTGGCTTAAATCATGGTTCATAACATAACTGTTAGAGACCATGGTCATATGGGTTAACTTATCAAGAATTTGTTGTTCTGCTAAACCATCAATATTCCACTCATATAGTTTATCAGCAGAAACTGTAAATTGACTTGGAAACTTCTTTCTTCAAATTGGATATCCGGAGGGGTTGGTTTGGGATACCAATTTTTGGTGAAACTTGTTGGTGAAAAATTAGGTTTGTGAATTCTGTTCGGCTCTAAAGCTGAAAGGGCTTTTTCAACTTTTCTGATATTTTCATCTGAATCAGACTCCGAAGAGGATTCTGTCTCTGATGAACTTTCAGAAGACTCAAGGATCTTAGTAACAGACAGAGTATTGGAACTACTGGGCTGTTCTTGTTTGGCCTTGACCAAATCCTTAAGCATTTCCTCTATTTTTTCAACAAAGGGCTTATCTGGCTTATCTTTGTTAACCTTTAAACTAGTTCCCTGTTTTAGGTCTGGAAACTTGATTATTGGTTTCTCTTGTTTAAAAGGCTTATGTTTCTCTTTTAGGAGAGGTTTATTATCGATCTTTTCTTCAATCTTATCCAACTGGTTTCCTATGGAGTTTAGGTACTGGTTGGTGTAATTGGCTTGCTCAATGACTTTCTTAACATTTGTGTTATCAGATGCAACCTTAAAGGGTGAAGCTTTAATCGTAGTGGTTCTATGTTGGAACATTATGGCTTCTTGCGGAGGGTGACTTGAAGAGACAATTGTGTTGTCTTCTTTTACCCATTTTTCCTTAGAGATGGTTTGAACCTTGTTTTCTACAGAGTAAAACTTATCAAAAAAATCAAAATAAGAGATGTTCATCTCTATTTCACATAAATGTTTCTTAAAGCTGCTTAAGATTTCCTTCTTTTGTTCAAGGTTGAACCTTTCCTTATAGGTTTTTCTTCTTTCAAGATTTGATTTAGAGTCAAAATCGATTTCAAGGAAATCAAAATTTATCTTGAAAGGTTTCCTAGGTTTCATTAGGGTGCATAGTTAGGGGTCTACAACTGTTTCAACTATAAAATCAGATTCCGTAGGAGAGGCATTTCCTTCCTGGGATTCTTCATCTTCTAGTTGTGTGTTAGCTGTATAACATGGATGACTTACTTGGGAGGTTGTCTGGACTCCCTTTAACTTAAGCTTTCTTAGTTCTTTTTTCAATTCTAGATCTCGTCGTTTTAGTTCTTCCGTTGAGGTAGAACCGGCAAACGAATGCCTAGCTGGAGTCTTATCCTTAGGTTGTCTAGAAGATCTAGACCTTGGTACTTCAGATCTAGATGTACTGGATCTTGCAACTTCTTCTATGAGAAGATTTGACTTAGGGGTCGACTGAGAACCTCGGTCGAAACTAATCTTAACAGTACCATCCAAGTACTGCTGGATATAATCTAGGTCTCCTAGATTATGCCTTATGAGTTCAGGCTTAAAGCTTTCATTGGTTAAACTCCATTCTTTGTGTAACTCTATGTCAGTCCAATTAATAGTTCGAGGAACGTGAATACTCGCGTTACTCTGGCTACTTTGAATCAACATGGTTTGACCATTTGGGCTTCTTTTGATTGCCTGGAAGTTCATGTTAGTTCCAATGCACTTATAATAGATCCTGTAAATTAAGGCTAAAGGCTGAACTCCTTCAAGGATTTTGTATCCTTGAGTTCTGATACTTAGGGTTAAAACCTTTAGGATATGGGGATCACTTAGACTTACTGTGAAATCAGGGAAACAGTCAAAATAGACTGGCCCATCATGCATAGTTGCTTCAATGACTCCGAGGAGACTATCCTGCCAGTCCGTAAAGCGGGCATCTCTTAATCCTAGCATTACAGAGGCTTTCAGACCTCTTCTTGTTAGGGGCTTAATGGCGACCTGAACTAATCCTATGTGGATAAAGTTGTGGCCTTCTCTTCTATGTCGCTTAATGGCTTCTGGGCTAAAAAGCTGGCATAACTCATGTTCCTTATTGAGAGCATAAACTTGCTCTACAGTCTTGACATGCTGTTCAGTTTTGAACGATGTCATGGACCACTTTTTTCTATAAATTTCTTTACTAGGGACTTTGGGTATGTTCCAATCATTGACATCAATGAAGGAATCCTCATTGTGGTACTCAACGTGTTCTTCGTTGATTACCTCTGGAATCTCAGGGATCCTAGTGGATCTAGAGCTTGTTGATGAGCTAGATCTGAACAATCTATTCATCTTTGCAAGTTTTAGGGTTACCTGACTTAAACTTTTACTGTTTCGGTCTCTCTATTACACTTCATCTCTGTTCTCCAACTAGGTTTTCTAGGTCATACGTCTGTGTCCTATCCGTGTGTCCTCCCGACTTACTTGGCCTTCCCTCGGCTCTAAACTGTGCTGATGGCACGTTGACGGCAGTGTCCTTTTCCTATTAGCCCTAGAATCTTAACAGAGAGTGGTATAACAAACAAGACTGGAATAATAGCAGAACAAGCAGAATAACTAGCCACTTGGGCGGATACACAGATCAAACAGGAATCAACTCAACACTTATGGCTCTGAGATTCCATATATATATATATATGTTATTGAGATACATATAATCACATCATGTGGTCATGTTTGATAAAGACTTTGTTTACAAATAAACAACATACTTAAAATATAAAATACTTTTCAAAATACAAAAATTATTTTGGTCTTTAATCGTGTTACATCGAGTGCTTTTTCAAACAAAACAATTAACAAATGTATAAAAATAGGTCATGCAATTCAACTTATTGGTTCACTTTGCTACAGCTAAAGCGGATTTCTCCTTGATACCCCGTCAATGGTTTTATATTGCCCATTTTCACCATGGATTTGGCAAAATCCTGCCAAAAAGCAATGGGATATGAGCTATACTTGTTCACTAACGGATCTGTGCAGCCTCCACTGAACAGTGCCTGATCCGAGTGGAGAAGCCCCTTCTACTGAACCAAGTTATTGAAGTATGCTGTGTCAAAATATGCCGGTGTTGGGTCCAAGGATGCGAGGTTTGAGTCTCCATCATTGGGGTTTTTTGGACATGTGGATTTAAGCTTTTCTGCAAATGCTTCGTGGATGTTTGTTTCCTTGTAAATGCGATCCCTAAAGATAAGGCATTGTGCAAACCCTAGGGTGTGGCCACCAGTGAGCACGACAAGGTCTGTCTCATCGAGGCCTTGCCTTTTGAAGTTGTCAATCAGTTCGGCAAGGTCCATGGTCAACACCGGGAGGTCGGCGTTAGCTGTAGTCCTGCTGGCTGTGGTTTAGTCTCTCCTCCCTAGTTGCACCTCCCATGCTGGCCCTCCAAGCTGCGCATGCAGTATTTACACGTTCACATTTATACTAAAATTGATCATAATATTCCAACTATTTTTTTTTTTATTATTATTCTTTGAACTATTTACTCCATGTAATAAGAATATATTTTATTTTTGTGTGAAAAATTATGTTTGCTTTTGTGATAGCTTGAAAAAAAATTAAGAGTAATGTCATTCAATAGACTGTTTAACATTAATAACCAAAAGGGTTGATGCAAGAGTACGAACCGCAACAACAGTCACGAGCAGCAACAACCAAGATATCTGCACACGAGACCACCGGACCTCCACAGGCTTTGTCGACCTCGGACTTGATGTTGTCCACCACCTCAAATCCTCGGATGGAATTATTACTGGCAACTGCAGTTTTCTCGCTGTCAATGGTCGGTGTAGAATCAAGAAGGACTGAACCATCACAACCCTGCAGCATTTATATATATCATAAAAGGATAAGGTTTTTGAAATATTATGGAAATTGAAGAGCATACAACTATAGTTAGTTCAAGATTAGACGAGAAGAAGGGAAACATTGTAGTTCGTACGTTAACAAAGCAATCGTGGAAATGGAGACGCAGTAAAGAACCGCCCATGCGTCGCTCTTTGTATATTGCCGTCCGGACAGCACTTTGGATAGTCGACAAAGCATGTGGACAAGAATTGTCGTAGAAATTGGGAGAATGCTGTGAGAAAGCTGTGGTTGCAAGAGCCAACAAGACAAAGGCACGGACACAGAAAAGACTACCTGAAGCCATATCTAATAGCTCTAGTAATTTTTTTTTTTTTTTTGAAGGAAATAGCTCTAGTAATTAAGCTTTGAATCTGTCGTGACTATGTATTGATCCTAGGCTTTGGGTACCTTTGGCTTGCTTGGTTTTGGTATTTATCGGAAGAAATAGAGACTTAAAGGCTAGTTATTTTCTTGGATTCGGTCAAGAGAGCTAGGAAGCTTCGTGTATCAGCTCAACTGCCCAGGTCGTCATTTAAATATATATACTAAAATGTGATTAGAAAAAGTATTTCATGAAAACTTCTTAATTTCAACTGGAATTGTATTGAATAGGTTAAAATATTAATTAATTAAACAATTAAATGTATAATTTTCTTGCCCTATCCAATTACTGTGGAACTTTAGCTTGGTGCTATAAATACAAGCATCATCAACCTCATGCCATATCATTGCATATATTGGCAAAGTTAGAGATACAAAATTAAAGGGATCGATCGGAGACGTCAGTGATCAGAAAATGAGGCCTGTAAACAACTCCACTGCAGCTACTGTTGATGCCGGCTTCCGGAACTTCAAATCACCCATTCCTTACCTCTTTGCCGGCCTAGCCGCCATGTTGGGACTCATTGCGGTGGCATTGGTAATTCTAGCTTGCTCTTATCGTAAATCTTTGCCGGACTCGCCTAGTGATGCTGAAGAAAAACCAGCAAAGCCGGTACCGGACATGGAGATGGATTCCGAGCCAAAGATTGTTGTCATCATGGCCGGAGAAGACAACCCTACATACTTGGCCAAACCCACCTCTATCACTTCCCATACTGAACCAGTCTAAGTTGAAATAGTTATATTTTGTTATTCTTTTTCTCTTAGCATTATTTTCTTGTTTAGGCTTTGCGAGAATATGTAAAAATGAGTTCAAAATTATTTGGTCATTTTTATTATTTTCTTGGATTCGGTCAAGAGAGCTAGGAAGCTTCATGCATCAGCTCAACTGCCCAGGTCATTTAAATATACTAAAAGGTGATTGGAAAAAGTATTACATGAAAACTTCTTAATTTCAACTGGAATTTTATTGAATAGGTTAAAATATTAATTAATTAAACAATTAAATGTATCATTTTGTATGAGTTTTGAGATAAGTTATGATTTAACTAAAAGCTTATATATGGCATGTTTGGGAGAGATGTTTTTTTCAAATACTTTTCATATACTATTTTTTAGAATTTCAAATTCTACTCAAATTTTATCAATTTTTTTTTAATTTTGTCTTAGGTTTTATAAACCATCCAAAACATAATTTCAAAAAACAAATTTTTTCAGTATTTGTAATTTTTCAAAAAAATCACACATCCAAACAAGTTATTTATGTCTTAAGTCGATAGAAAATGATAAATTTAATAATTTAATCAATATATTATCCAACATATTATCGAATCATTAATACCGAACATGTATATATATATATACTCGCTATTTATAAGTTAGACAAGTCGATGAGACAGCTAGGGCCTACAATTTATTTCAAAAAGATTAAATCAACAGGGTATTTATTATGGATTAGGATCTCTACAATTTTTAAAAAAAATTAAAATTATCAAATTATGTCAATGCAAGCCCTTTTTTACATTAAATAACGTGAAAAATGCTACATATTAAATATATGACATGTTATTGAGACAAATAATAATAATAATAATAAAATTCAAATGGCTTTTTTCTTCACTTTTGAAGAAACGCTTCTTATTTACTAAATCAAAAGACAGTTTTTTACTCAAAGCTTTTATACGACATAAAGTGTAAGAACCTGATAAAAATATACTCAATTCTTATCGTTAAAATATCTCGTTTTTAATATGTATCATTTTTCATGCAGTTCGAGATATATGAAATGACCTAAATTCACATAATTTGAGAATCTCAATTTTTTTTGAAATTGTAAGGATCTCATATATGTTGGGCTGAAACCATTGGGTACGGTCATAAATGTCATTAGACCATGTCCAAGAAACTAGTAGCTTATGCATGCAGTACTTTGACATAGTCAACTGTGATTGCAAAGACTGACTAATTCCATATTTCTACAAGAAATTTGATCATTAGCGGTCACATTATTAGCGGCCAACGCATAGTGGCCGCTAATAATCATATTATTAGCGGCCACATTTAAAGGTGGCCGCTAATAATACACTATTAGCGGCCAAACACAATTGGCCGCTAATAGTCGCCGTTATTTGTAAATTATTAGCGGCCACTTAATTGTGGCCGCTAAAAATGGCCGCTAATAACTTGGCGGGGAGTTGAGGGAAATTTCGGGAAACTATTAGCGGCCAAAAAGTGGCCGCTAATAATATTTAGTTTTTTTTATGTTTTCAAAATAATATGTGGCCACTTTTTTCGTTTTTTTATTTTTTATGTTTTCAAAATTTTCATTCTTTGTTTTTGTTTTTATTTTAAATATATATTTTTCATTCTTAATTTTTTTTTCTTTAATTTTTTTAATTTGTTTGTAAAAAATATTTTTTTTAAAAAAAAATTTGGTTTTTTAAAAATAATAAAAAGAAAAGTTAATTTTTGGTTTTTCTATCAACAAAAAAAAAAAAAAATCGTTCTTTTTCCTTATTTTTTTTTTTTTAAAAAAAATAATAATAGAAAACTAGGTTTTTTTTAAAAAAGAAAAATTGTTTTCATAATTAATGCACTATGGTCAATCAGATAGTTTATCAATCATATTAATCGATCAAACCTTCATTGTGTGAAGTTTGATCAGTCGAACTCTATCACGATCGATCAAATGATCTATCGATCCTATTGGTCTATTAAAATTGATCGAATGATCTATTGATCATATTGATCGATTAGATGATCTATTGGTCCTATTGATTGATCAGGATCATCGGATGATCTCTCGGTCCTATCTATCGATCCTATTAGCCTATCAAGATCGATCGAATGATCTATCGGTCCTATTGATCGATCACGATCGATCGGATGATCTATCGGTCCTATTGATCGATCACGATCGATTGGATGATCTATCGGTCCTATTGATCGATCACGATCAATCGAATGATCTATCGGTCCTATTGATCAATCAAGATCGAATTGGTCTATCAAGATCGATAGGATGATCTATCGATCCTATGAATCGATCACAATCAATTTGATGATCTGTCGGTCTTATTGATCGATCACGATCGATCGGATGATCTATCGATCCTATTGATCGATTTTGATAGACCAATATGATCCATAGGACCGATAGATCATCCGATCGATCAATAGGACCGATAGATCATCCGATCGATCGTGATCGATCAATAGGATCGATAGATCATTCGATCGATCTTTATAGACCAATAGGATCAATAGATCATTTGATCGATCGTGATCGATCAATAGGACCGATAGATCATCCGATCGATGAATAGGACCGATAGATCATCCGATCGATCGTGATCGATCAATAGGACCGATAAATCATCCGATCGATCGTGATCGATCAATAGGACCGATAAATCATCCGATCGATCGTGATCGATCAATAGGACCGATAGATCATTCGATCGATCTTTATAGACCAATAGGATCAATAAATCATTTGATCGATCGTGATGGAGTTCGACTGATCAGACTTCACACAATGAAGGTTTGATCAATTAATTTGATTGATAAACCATTTGATCGACCATAGTGTATTAGTTATGAAAATAATTTTTTTTTAAAAAAAAAAAGACGAAAAATAAAAAAGAGAAAATAGTTTTCTATTAAATTTTAAAAAAAAAAAACGAAAAAAAGAACGATTTTTTTTTGGTTGAAAGAAAAACCAAAAATTAACTTTTTTTTAAAAAAAAAAACCAATTTTTCGAAAAAATATATATATATATATATATATATTTGATACAAATAAATTAAAAAAAAATAAAGAAAAAAAAAAAAGGTTTTTTTTTTAAAAAAAAAAAACTGAAGATTTTGAAAACATAAAAAAATAAAAAAAATAAAAAAGTAAAAATATTATTAGCGGCCACTTATAATCAATTATTAGCGGCCATATAAAAAAGTGGCCGCTAATATGTAAAACGCAGCGTTTTGATGCCAAAATTTAGGTGGGTGGTCTTGGCGCTATGGGATTTTTTGGGACGAAATTTTTCCAGGCTAGTTTCTTCACTTCCATCTTCTCCCCTTTCTTCAACATTTTTAGAAGCCTCTCTCAAGCTCTATCTCTCGTCCACTCTCACCTCTCTCTCTCTCTCTCTCTCTCTCTCTCTCTCTTTCTCACGTCCCTGTCGAGTCTCTCTCTCACGCTCTCTCTTTTCCCCTCAACTGCCATACTACCCCTCACCTCCGATCTCTGGCGCCGTTTCCAGCTAGCTCCGTCGACCGCTTCTTCGGCAGCCTCCAGCCAACGCATTTGTCTAAGATTTGCACTTCAGCTGCACTGGTATCATCAATTTAAGTTTTTGGGTAAAGATTTTATTTTTCTTACTTTAATTTCTTACCATTTAGGGATTAGAGAAATTTCTCTCCATTGGGTGATTTGGGTTTGTGCTGAAATTGAATTGGATCATTGTGGGTTTCCATTTGTGTCCAGCTTGGTGTTTTGGCCCGTGGGTTTATTTGAATTAGAATTAGCCTTTTCTTACTGTACGAGGCTTCTTTTATTTTTCTAATTTTGATCAAGATAGACTAGGTTGTTATGCATTCTTCTGTCCTGTTCTAGGATGATATTAAAGAAACAAATAATTTCACGACCATGATATTTATGGAAACACGTTGAAAAAGGTATGCCTATAGTGCATTGTTTTGCCATCTTCCCTTCGACATCCTTTGATCCATTTCTCAAGCAAACTTGACTTATTGCAGGCAGTGAAAAAAGAAACATCTGGGCACTTTGGGTATGCCCTTTTGACTATCTTACAATGTGCTCACCATCCAGGAAAGTATTTTGCAAAGGTATTAATTCTGCATTTTTCCACACATTTTTGTCCAACAATTTCCTGATGTTTTCTCATGATGTAATGTAATAAATTAATTCTGAAATTTGATGGATGCTTTTCCGTTCTTTCTATTTTCTACATATCCTTGCTCTAAGGTTTATAGGATGGATATAAAAATTGTATACTTATAATATACTTAGAAGAGACGTAATGTATGGCAAATTTGGGGAATTTGTCTCTGTGATTGTGGTCAGCTTAGAGTTAAGAGAATCATTAGGGGTCTAGGGTTTAGAATACTTCATTAAGTTAGAAATAAAGCATGCAGACAATGTTGACACACAACCACCCCAACACACAAGGAAATATGAAACTGGTCATAACTGCAACGTATAAAAGAAATCCGCGTTGAAGTACAAATAAAGAGATAGTAGAGAACTCACTCCTCCTCTTGCCATCTGTGTTGCAGTTGGAAATTTAGTAGTTGCTTCCCCTGAGAAATTGTTGACATAAATAGAGGAAGCCAGCCTGCAAAACAGAATGTTAGGTCAAGTTAGATAATAGCTTTTTTACTTAATCAAGTGGCTATGTTATTAGTTGATAAAACAAACTTCCTTTTCATTTCTTCTCTCTCTTTTTTTCAATTTTCAAAATCTACAAGATGCTACATACCGATCGCATATACGATACGCTGCCCAGCATGGATGAAGAGTTTTTGCTGCTTTCTCAACATCAATTCCCTTTTCTAATTCTGACATCCAGTATAGTGCTTGTTTTTGGTACGGCCTAAGCTCACACATGAGTTTATATGGGGGTTCCATCTCCTAAAGAATTACAAGAGAGGAATCAAAAGAGGCAACTTGGTGACTTCCCATACCAAACTTGCTCCAAATTCTGAAGATAGGTGATAAACATTCAAATTGCTCTACCTCCAAGTTATACACTTCTACTGCCCCCACAAGTTTATTCAGAGATGACTCCGTGACAGCTTGTTCATCATTGGTTTGTTCTGTATACTGTTGACAACCCTTTCTTCGCTTCAGAATAGGCAAGGTCGATGCAGCTTCTTCTGAATCACCCTGTTCCAATAAACAAAAAGTATCACTTTTAGACCTGTGCATGTCTTCACTCCTGAGACATTGCATGTCTTCACTCCTGAAATTATATAAAGGTTTTATGTTAAACTTATTTAAATTATTGAGATCTTTGAGTTTATTATTTGAGCTCTCATAGAGTTTTCTTTTCTTCTTTCCCTCCTTATGGATGCAAGAACTTCAAGGAAGACCATGTTTTTCTTCTTTCTTCCCACCATCCACTATAATAGTTGGTATCAGAGCAAGTTGTCTACCATCTCTATGACTTCCAAAAACGAGCAAGGTCATTAAAGCCTAAGAGTTAATGCTCCAAGAGATCGCCCAAACTTTGCAGTAGCAGGTTTACACCAGATCGGAGAGGAAAATAATATTATTCCTAATAGGTGTAGGCGTTGTCATAGTTGTGACTATCAAGGGTTTGAATCTCGTAGAGAACTTAATCATAATGATCCAAGTGATGAAGAGGCAAAAAATAGTCTTTCAACCAAAGAGAAGACATGGGGAAGTAGTAGAAGAACATGATTTTCGAGTGAAGGTTATCTGTAATCCTCTAATGGCCAATTACATATTGAAGATTTTCTTAATTGGCTTATGGAGCTGGAACGGTACTTATATCGAGATTCTGGAAGACAAAAAGGTTAAATTGGTCACTTATAAACTCAAAGGAAGGATATTTAATTGGTTAAAACTGATGCAGTGTAACAGGACAATAAGAAAAACAGCCTATCAAGACTTGGCACGAGAGGAAACAATTGATGAAGGTAAAGTTTATCAGCCTCAAATTACAGACTGGTACTATATCACCAATATCAAATATGTGTGACAGTTCAACCAAGTACCAAAAAGTCCTACAATTTGGCATCTCCCAATAGTTTGATAGACTATAGGTCAAATTATGCGCAATATCCCTTTTGGACGAAGCAGAATTGTGTATAAAGGGGGGATTTTAAAGCTGTCCTACTTATGAGGATTGTTCTGATAATAAAGTCGATGCAGCAGAGTTCAACAACATATATTGTGACTGTATTTCAAAGTATAATGTTGATGTGTAGCACATATTTGATAGGTGCCCTAAAACTGATAATTGTACCTTTGAAGTTCAATTGTTCAATGGAATTTCAGAGAGACCAATTTTAACAAAGATTGATTCTTTTTCTTCCGAAGGTTGGCACTTTTATTTTATTTATTTATTTTCCTAGTGAGAGATCCAATGAAGTCCGTTATGGATATTTCTTTTATAGGTGGAACTTTTACATGGTCGAACAACTAGGATCCTCACTCTAGGTCTAGAATAGGCAAGGTTCTAGTTTCTCCTTATTGGGAACTCCAGTTTCCTGAAGTGTACCAGAAGAAGTTGCAAAGTCTTTGCTTGGATCATTTACCCATTTTTCTTGATTACCTACTCTGAAATTTAAAAGGAATTGAGGAGATGGTTAAGTTAAAAAAATTAAATAACTAATTAAGAGTCAAAGGGCAATAATAATTCCAAGACATGCAGCCAAAAGAGAAGGTACATGATTGAAGCTAGACATTGATCATGCATAATAAGAAGGCAATAATAATCCTGTTTTTGTTTTCTTTTTCTTTTTCTTTTTCTTTTTTCTCCTTAAAAGAAAAAAAAGGGGAATCATTTGTCTATATATATATATGGTATATATTTTGAATTTTGAATTTTGTTGGAAAGGGACTAGTCTAGTCAGACGGTCTTAGAATTATTTAGTGCCAAATCCCAACCAATATTCGTTGATTATGTTATCTGCATATATATTTAGAGAGAGAGAATGTTGATCTGCCTTTTGATATATATGCTAGACAAATCATTTATTTATTTATTGATTTATTTCTAATTGAATAAAGAAAGAATTTTTTTTTGTTTTTTTTTTAAAGGGAATAGAGAAAGAGCTATTGGGGAGGAGACACATGCATCATTATTTTGTTTATATTAGATGTGGCTGAGATGTCTTTATTGGCTTCATTTGTTAATTTTTTTTTGCCTTTTTTTTTTTTTAAAAGCAAAAACAGTTGTAATTGTTATGTAAGTGTTTTATATTTTATGTTTTTTGCTAATTTTTTTAAAAATAAAATAAAATAAACAAACAAAACAAAAGAGAGCAAAAGAAGAAGAAGAAGAAGAAATTCCAAACAAAATCAATTTGTTTTTGTACTCTTTTTGGAAGATTATTTGTCAGTGCCTATATATTAATGATGTATACATTTATTGGTTACATATTCATGCATAAAGCTGAAATTTTCACTTTTTTAGTTTCAGACCATAAAGAGTAGCCTGCGGAAAAGTTCAGGCCGTGTGAAATCTTTCATAGCAAGTTTGGTATGGTATCTGCTTCCCCCTCTTTTGGCTTCTTGAGAGTAAAGAATTGTTAAATTATGTTGATTGGAGTTCTGGAACTTTGCAGAATCTTGTGGACCTTGCTGGAAGTGAACGTGCCTCCCAAACAAATGCGGACGGTACAAGATTGAAGGAAGGCAGTCACATCAACCGTAGCTTGTTGACACTCACAACAGTGATCAGAAAATTAAGGTAAGCAAGTGCAAATGTCGAAGCACCACGGTTCAATACATTTGGAACTTCAGGTTCATGAGTTTGTTTTAGCGCTATATTATGGCATTCACGAAACAAACTAAAATATTGAGACCTCGATATAGTTTTGTTAGAAACAAAAAAAAAAAAAGCCTTAGTTTTCGTTAATGCTATCAAGTTGCTTGCTATCGAGTGAAATCTGCTAATTTTATTAGAAACATAAAAGGCCTCCAAAAAAAAAAAAAAAGTCTCTCAATTCTTGTTAACAGCTGTATCAAGGTGCTTGCTTTCAAGTGCAAACTATTAAAACACCAGTACCATAAACCTATAAAAAACAATTTTTAATTGAACTGGGATGATTATATGTATAATCATCCCTCAATTTTTATTGCCTTATCAAAAAAAGCCATTAGATAAACATAATGGGGATTTTATGGCTAATTGTGTGGGATACATGCATTGTTTAATTGTTTGGGGGAAACTGACATACTAAACAATACATGTATCCCACACAATTAGCCATAAAATCCCCATTATGTTTATCTAATGGCTTTTTTTGATAAGTCCCTCTTCTCTAATAATTGCTCCCCCCACTCCCCCCCCCCCCCCCCCCCCCACTAGTTTGGTCACTGAATGCTGAACTACATTGAAAAATAAAATAAAATAAGATAGATTTTTGCCATTTATATACATATTTATAATAAGAACAATACCTTTTGGATACCTCTCCAAGAGGGGCTGTCCTTCCTATGAGGTTTTGGGTAAACTACCTTAGAATGATTAGACCATAAATCTTCTGGTTTCTGCAGATAATAATAATTTAAAAGGAAAAAAATTGTCATAATTGTAAGCCCAAAAGCTTTTCAGCAAATGTGTATCAAGGTGAGACTTTACCATATTGGCATCGGGAAGTTCTCTCACTGTGTAATCTGTTAATGATTCGGCACTGTGGTATACTGCATACCCGTTTTAGCAAAATAAACTTTCCTCTCACGTGAACTATCACATTAGCTTATAAGTGTAATAAGTACCACGTGGATTGTCATGTGGCACTTTGCATTTTAATAGCTAAAATGATAGTGTCACATATATAACCACAACCAATAGAGATGATTATACATATATAGGAACTTTAAGGACTAGAGGACCAAAAGTTTCAATATTTGGACAACAACTACAAAATAACTATATAACTTTAAGAGAACATATAACACGTGATTTGGTATATCAAATCATTAAGGACCATCTTTTTAGGTTCAACGTTTGCCTCTCTGTTATTTATAGGATCTTTTTAACAAGTAATTAAATAAAAATAAGATGGATAAATATGTGGTGAGTAATGCTTAAAAATGATACTGAGGGCTTGTTTAAAAAAAAAATCTAAGTGTTGATTTGAATATAACTGCTATATATTATATAATCACTATTCTATATGGAATTAATTGGCTGATTTAAATGGTAAAAAGTTGGTTGGTCTGGATCCAAGTCCATTTTTTTATTATTATTCTTATTATTGTTTTTTTTTTATTTACAATATGGAGTAGTAATTCTTAATTTCTTTTTCTATTGAGTGCGCGTGGTAGCTATTCTATTATGCTTGTAGTTATCTAGTATATAACATCATAGACTATGATTTATGCTTTGTTGTCTACTTCCCTTTTTTTTTTTTTTTTTTAATGAAATCATCGATTGTTTCTAAGTTATTTGGGAATGTATAATAGTATTTATGGAAACAACTTTCTCGTGGTATATTAGCTTGTGATGTGTTGGGGTATATTTGTAGTCTAGGGGCTATGAACGTTGTCGAGATGACCAAATAGTAATGTTGTCACTCATTTTCATTATCTCTTTAATGATATTGACATAAGTTGTCATTCTCTCTCTCTTTTTCATTCTCCTAAACCATTTCTTGTTGGTATTCTTGTGACTTGGGTGTTAATGTAGGCAAAAAGTAAATAGTTATAGAGACATCAAGATGGATCGGAGTTGGATGCAAGAACCTACTAGATGTTCGGATAGATATCAGGCTGGTGTTGAAGAATTCATAAGAATGGCGGGTAATTGTGTGGGAGTAGATGGTGAGACAAAGTGTCCATGTCGTAAATGTGGAAACAAAAATTTTCATCATATTGACTTGGTAGAGCATCACTTGTATGTACATGGAATTGACACTAACTACACTCGATGGATATTCCACGGGGAAGAAGATCCGTGTAGGGTAAATGTTATTGGCAACTCGCAATCTATGGGTGTGAATGAAACGATAGATGAGATTGATGAGGTTGAAGAATTGTTAGGTGATGTGCGTATGGGGACATTCTACGATGCTAACATAGGCGAGTCCTCTACTGCTCAAGGTTCCACAACCGACGATCAATTGCCGAGAACATCTTTTGACCGACTATGTGTAGATGGCCTGAGAGAACTTTATCCAGGCTGTAAGAAAATTTCAAAAATCTCTTTCATTTTGAAGATGCTTCATATAAAGGCGATTTGCAACATGACTAACAAGGCATTCGATGTGATGATTGATTTGATAAAGGGGGCCCTTCCAGATGGAGAGACCTTGCCACAATCATACAGAGAAGCAACAAGGTGGACCCGAGACTTGGGTATTGGTTATGAGTTGATACATGCATGCAAGAATGACTGTGTACTATTCTGGAAGGAGCATGCTGATAAAGATAAATGCCCAAAATGTAACACTTCAAGATGGAGTATTGTCAAAGGTAGTGGTAAGAAAATTCCTCAAAAAGTCTTGCGGTATTTTCCAATAAAACCGAGGTTGCAACGGTTGTTCACATCAAAAGATATAGCCAAACAAATGAGGTGGCACAAAGATGGACGAGAAGATGACGGCAACACTCTCAGACACCCGGCCGATTCCATTGCATGGAAAGAGTTTGATAAGGAACATGACTGGTTTCCTAGTGATTCCCGCAACGTGCGACTTGGTTTGGCAAGTGATGGTTTCAACCCATTTGGTAATATGAGTACATCATACAGTATGTGGCCAGTAGTATTAGCACCGTACAATTTACCTCCGTGGATGTGTATGAAGGCTCCAAATTTGATATTGGCATTACTTATCCCTGGACCCATGGCCCCCGGAAACGAGATTGATGTTTATTTGCGGCCGTTGATTGATGATTTGCATGAATTGTGGGATGAAGGCATAAGCACTTATGATGCATCGACGAAAGAGACATTTAAATTACATGCAGCATTATTGTGGACAATAAATGACTTTCCTGCGTATGGAAACTTGTCTGGGTGGTCTACCAAGGGAAGGCTTGCATGTCCGGTGTGTAACAAGAATACAACATTCAAGAGATTGAAGTATGGAAATAAGACGTGTTACATGGGTCATCGTAGGTGGCTTCCTAGGGGTCATATATGGCGCCGAAAAGGAGAATTGTTTGATGGTACTGAGGAGCATAGATTAGCACCTAAAGAATTGTCAAAAGATGAGCTGTTACGGCAACTCGATCGCGTTAAAGGTGTGAAGCTTGGAAAAGGAAGTGGGACAAAGAGAAAGCGCCCAAATGATGAGTTGAATTGGACGAAGAAGAGTATTTTCTTTGAGTTACTTTATTGGTCAACATTAAAACTAAGACACAATTTAGATGTAATGCATATCGAGAAGAACATATGCGACAGTGTATTAGGTACATTGATGAATATTGATGGGAAGACAAAGGACACATACAAGTCACGATTAGATTTGCATGAGATGGGTATTCGTAAGGAATTGCATTTGCAGGGAAATGGTGCAAAGGCGAAAATGCCACTTGCAAAGTATACTTTGACAAGAGATCAAAAGAAAAGGTTGTGTGATTGGTTGAAGGGAGTTAAGTTTCCAGACGGGTATGCATCTAACATCGGTCGGTGTGTGAACAAGCTGCCTGGCAAGCTTTCGGGAATGAAAAGTCACGATTCTCATGTCTTCTTACAACGCTTACTTCCTGTTGCAATCCGTGGGTATGTAAAGCCTGAAATACAAACAACGTTTACTGAGTTGAGTACTTTTTTTAAGCAGTTGTGTGCACGGACATTGAAAGTAGATGTCTTGAAGCAAATGAAGGACAACATTGTCATAATCTTGTGCAAGTTGGAACAAATATTTCCACCTGCGTTTTTTGATATTATGGTCCATGTAGCAATTCATTTACCTCGAGAGGCTGAGCTTGCGGGACCAGTGCAATACCGTTGGATGTATCCAATTGAAAGGACACTTGGTAGATATAAGAGGTATGTGCGGAACAAAGCGCGACCTGAGGGTTCAATTGCCGAGTGCTACTTCGCTAATGAGTGTTTGACCTTTTGCTCAATGTATCTTCGTGATATTGAGACAAGATGGAATCGTGCCGAGAGAAGTGCTGATTTTGGCCGAGAAGAAAAGGAAGAAGAGTTGGATGTGTTCAGTCAACGAGTCCGACCGTTGGGTGCAGCAAAATTGGTAACACTTGATGAGAATCTTTTTGCAAGGGCTAAATGGTATGTGCTTAGCAATTGTAAGGACACCGATTCATACTTGGAGTAAGTGTAGTGATAGAGATTTCTTATCATTACTTTAAGTTTACTCACGTCACAAGATGATGGCTAACATTTTATTTTGGATATATATGCAGTGAACACTATCAGTTGATTGAACGAGATGGCTGCCATGACATTCAGAAGAAGCATGAGACTAATTTCGAGCGTTGGTTTAGAGATAATATATACCGTGGTGCATGCAATGCAGGAAATGTCCCAAAACCATTATATGATCTAGCATGCGGGCCTAAGCGTCAAGTTAGATCTTATAGAGGTTGTATTGTGAATGGGGTTAGGTTCCACACAAAAGAATGTGCACAAAATCATACTACCCAGAACAGTGGAGTTGTTGTTCGAGGTGAGCACAACAAATCGATCATTGAGTTCTATGGTGAGCTGAGGAACATTTTTGAGTTACGTTATCCTGGCACAAATCGGGTGTTCCTGTTTGAGTGTGATTGGTGGGACATTGGGAGTACGAGGGGAATGAAAATGGACAACGGCTTTACGATTGTGAATACTTCTCGTAAATGGTACGAGTCTGACCCGTTCATTTTAGCAACTCAAGCTGCGCAAGTGTTTTACCTGAATGATCCCAAATTAGGTGATAGTTGGAAAGTGGTGCAGAAGTTGACCAATAGAAACATATACGAGGTTCCAGCAATAGTGGAGAGAGATGATGACCAAGGTATGAACGTTGATGTATACCAGGAGCGTGTATGTGATGGGGGCAATATTGCCATTGTTGAAGACTCCACCATATTATGTAGAGATGATCCAACAATACCTATTGATGAATTATATGTGCACCTTGATCCAAAGTTGTTCGTTGGCAATAACCCGCTGATTGAAGAATACGACACAAACTCAGAAGAGGAGGAGGAGTTATCTAGCAACAATGATACGGACTCTGAACATGTAGACGACTCTGATTACGAAGATTCATCTTCAAGCGACAGTGATGCAGAACATGATGATGACATGTGTTAATATAATGTATTACACTTCTCTTTTCTTATCATTAAGGTGTAAAATGCGTTAACCATCTTCGTCAAACCAAACACTTCTATCAAATGCCAATGGAAATATAGAATAACTAAAAAAGATTGAATGAAATTTACATGCTAATGTTGGATGCTTTTAAATTTTACAAACAAATGCAGTTGTATTTACACTTTGATTTCCTTAATGTAAAGGTGTAGAATAGTTAATCATCTGTGTCAATTCAAATACTTCTCGTTCCTTATTTTATTTTCTTTTTGAAAAAAACATATTGCCAACTAGTATGACTGATCATTTTGTTGTTTTTGTTTTTGTTTTTTGGTACAGGTCAATCAAGAAAATTAGACATGAATAAAGGAAAACGAGTACCAAAAACATCTACTAAGCAAAATCGTGGTCGGGGCCTAGGCAGGGGCCATGTGGAGGACCTCCCAATGCAGGTGGACAACCATCATCTCGAGGAGCAGCTAGATGTCGCACTTACTTCACCGGTGGAGGGCCAGCATGTCGAGGAGCAGCCAAATGCCGCACGTACTTCGCCGATGGAGGGCCATCATGTCGAGGAGCAGCCATATGCTCCACTTACATCACAGTCTGATGCCGCACACTCATCGGTGGGATGTAAGTAAACATATGGTCATTAGTTTTTTTTTTTTTTTTTTTTTTTTTTTTTAGAAAGAAAGAAATTAAAGTTTTTTTTTTTTTTTTTGTTGAATTCATTAATGCTGACTATTTTTATGTTTCGAGTAACAGCTACCACATCTATTAGGCGCAGAAGAGGAAAGAACAAAAATAAAAGGCTGAAGGAACTAACGAAGAATGGTCCCATTGATATTGAGTTCGAGGGTCAGGAGCGATATCCATCCAGCGATAATGCCGGTTTTTTCCCGAGGTTGATTGGTGAGGTCCTAAGCGATCATTGCGACTTGCATCACGATTCTTGGACTGAGGTCCCAAGTGAGATGGTGCCAATATTAAAAAACCATGTGAAGGTACAAAGTTTAGACCATTGTTTGTGTGTATTACACCAATTGGTAGAAATAATGTCACAAAGTTTTGACCATTATTGTTTGCGTAATTACTATTTCGCAGAGTTACTTCAGGTTGGATGATGATAATATAGTACACGTGGAAGGCTTAGAATTTGGTCTAAGTAGAGGCTATTCAAGGACTCGCTCCAACCTGCACTTGCATAAATACAAGCCTCATTTCAAAGACATTAATGTCGAAGATCCGGCTGCGGTGACTGATGCAAGAGCCAAGGCGAGGGCTATTGTTCCTACTCATCTTAGTTGGGAACAATGGTCTTTGATCTGTGACTCATTTGAAACGAAAGAATGGAAGGTAAATATATATTCTTAAAGTCATTGGTTAATTAGGATTTATAGTGTTTGTTTATAACTGCAAGTAATATAATGACGACTCTGATTTTTGGTTGAACACTATTAGGAGAAGTGTGCTCGGAATGCGGCCAATAGAAGCCAATTGAAAACAAATCACACTGCTGGATCCTGCTCCTTCATCAACGTTATTCACAAGAAGGTAAGGAGTTTAAAGCATATTTCTTATCAAAGTAATTTTAGTTTATTACCATTAATTATTTATTTTATGTGCAGACAAAAATAACTGGTGTCAGGCCCAAACCTCTCGAATTTTATGGCGATACGCACAAAAAGAAGGACGGGTCTTTTGTTAACGAAGTTGTTGAGAGCTTATATGTAAGTTTATAAAATAATTACTTGCAACAAATGTAAATATTCAGTTTGTGTGAGTGATTTAGTTAATGTTCATTTTGCTTATGCAGAATGAAATGGAAGTAAGAGTTCACTCAGACAGCACAGATTGCACTGAAGAAGAGGCATTCACGGAAGTGCTTGGGGTTTCACGCTCGGGGCATGTTCGAGGGATGGGGTTAAGTGTCAAACCTATTCGGCCAAAATCTTCTCGAGCAACATCCGCAAGCCAAATTGATGTTCATGAGGAATGCAGGAAGCAACGGGAAGAGCTCGAGACATCTTATCAGTCCCTGCGTGAGCAGATGGCTGCATCGCAGGAGCAGATGGCCGCATCGCAGGAGCAGATGGCCGCATCGCAGGAGCAGATGGCCGCATCGCAGGAAAGGATGCGTGCAGAGTTGGCTGCATCCCAGGAGCAAATGGCCACATTGCAGGAAAGGATGCGTGCAGAGATGCAGGCAGAGATGCAGAAACTACTATCACAATTTCAAGGGTTAGAGAACTTTTTCAATCGCATTTTTTTCATACACACGCATCTGATATGTAATTATTAGAAAGATTATTGATAATGATTTGAA
Source organism: Alnus rubra (assembly GCA_028654335.1). Classification (NCBI taxonomy): domain Eukaryota; kingdom Viridiplantae; phylum Streptophyta; class Magnoliopsida; order Fagales; family Betulaceae; genus Alnus; species Alnus rubra. The sequence goes on along the minus strand of JAJPGS010001500.1, from coordinate 1,244,667 downwards.
TTCTACTCTTATCAGGCATGGAGGGAGATCTACTTAAGGTCAATCAAGCCAAAGCAGTAAGGAGTTTTTTGATGCTTTGTAATAATTTTTCGTAAAAACTATTATTGTTATTCGTAGACACTTTCTTTTGTAACAGTTTAAATGTTTCAAACAGTTATGATTTCTATTTTTTATAAAACATTCGAACAATTATGTGTGTTTTGTAATATGCGTAATTGATGTTTTGTAAATGATGGTTTGTGTTACTACAAGGTAAAATTGATGAAGACAATTTTTTTGGTTTTAAGAACTTTGAATAGTAAACTTCCCTTGACATGTTTACCAAGGTTAAAAAACTTTGAGTGAACAAAGCAAGGGAGTAGAACTATATAACAAATTTTATTTTTTAAGTGTTTGTAGATGCCAAGAGAGAAAGATGGTCGAGCTAGAAATTGCGGTGCTAAAAGGCTCAAGTGATCAATGGTAAGTTATTTCAATCCTATTGTCATTTACTTATTGGTGAAAGTACTGTAAATTGTAACAAGCGGGCGGCTTGCATGGAGTGATAAGGTTGTGCAAAAATTATTTGGAGTGTTTGGATATGGTTGTTGGTTGGTTGTTAGTTGTTGATACTGTTATATGGGGTAGTGAGATATGCATATATTTTTTATTGAACACTTCATTTATGAGTAAAAAATTATCAATCAAGCCAAGGTAGTAAGGAGTTTTTTTATGCTTTGTAATAGTTTTTCTTAAAAACTATTATTGTTATTCGTAGACTCTTTCTATTCTAATAGTTTAAATGTTTCAAACAGTTATGATTTCAATTTTTTTATAAAACATTCGAACAATTATGTGTGTTTTGTAATATGCGTAATTGATGTTTTGTAAATGATGGTTTGTGTTACTACAAGATAAAATTGATGAAGACAATTTTTGTGGTTTTAAGAACTTTGAATAGTAAACTTCCCTTGACATGTTTACCAAGGTTAAAAAACTTTGAGTGAACAAAGCAAGGGAGTAGAACTATATAACAAATTTTATTTTTTAAGTGTTTGTAGATGCCAAGAGAGAAAGATGGTCGAGCTAGAAATTGCGGTGCTAAAAGGCTCAAGTGATCAATGGTAAGTTATTTCAATCCTATTGTCATTTACTTATTGGTGAAAGTACTGTAAATTGTAGCAAAAGCGGGCGGCTTGCATGGAGTGATAAGGTTGTGCAAAAATTATTTGGAGTGTTTGGATATGGTTGTTGATACTGTTATATGGGGTAGTGAGATATGCATATATTTTGTGAATTTGGTAATATTTCTTTGCAAGCTTGTGTCATTTGGTATGATGATTATAATTTGTGAATTACCAGGAAGAGTAAGATAAGAAATAAGTGAAAAGGTTGGCCACATTATATTTTTATGAGCTTCATTAGTTATCTATGCGGAAACATCCTTTTCTAATTATTGTCGTGATATTGAAAAATTAATAAAATACTTTTCACCTACTTGCTTTATAATGTTTTCCAAATTTATCTTTTTTTTAAAAAAAAAAAAAAAAAATTAGAAGTGGAAAAGCACGTTTAGGCATTTGTAATTAATGTGAAAGCAAAAGTTTAATTTAGGAAATATATGAAATATATCTTTGACTTTGGAAGCATGGACAAAGATTTTGGGACGTCTAAGAAAGGAAATGTGGTCTACCTGTATGGGACAGAGGAAGGATTTTTTTGGTGCTAACAATATATATCCTTCTTTTTGTTTGTTTTTGGGAAAAGATGTAATGAATATTTAATGTTCAGTCAAACTGTCTTGAGTGTTTTTAATCCAGTTTAATGGCTTGATGTTTCAAGTGCACTATCTGTAATATAGATTCAGATTATAAAAATGACAACAATCTTGGTTTCCAACATTTATGTGTTTTTGAATCTTTAAATGTATGGTACATGAATTGGTTTGCATATAGAAGCCAATTTTCATAAGATATTGTTCTGCTGTACTCCTAACTGGCATGTTTTGGTTATGTAGATTATAGTTGGTAATGTTTTCATGCATCAAAGTTTGTAAATTTGTTCTATTTTCTCCTATCAAGGTTCTGTTGTACATATGCCGGCATTAGTCAAAGCTTCTATTTGTTGATATATTATAATCTGGTTGGTCTCCTTGGGCATGGTAAAGTAGGACTCGGAAATATGGTTCATGCAGAGCATTATAGTGTCAGATGGCCGAAAACCTATACTCTGTAATTAAAAGAACTTCAATTTACTCCCTTAAGAAACTAAAAGAATGCTGTTCATACCTTTTTTTTTTTTTTTTTTTGTAATATGTTCATGCTTTGTTAGTTTGCTACAAGAAGGTGATTTTTTTGGTTTATTGTTTGTTTCGAATGTTATAATCTCCCTTTGAATTTTCCATATGCTCTTTAAGAATTGAAAAGAGATAAAAATAAATTTCCAGTTTCTCTTGCATCTGAGTTTGATCCCTTGATTCGTCGCACTAGGTATGATGACACAAATCCCCAAGCCGAAAAGAAAGAGTACATTGATCATATTGAAGAAATTGTCCAGTGGATGGGTTGGGAGCCCTTAAAGGTATAGTGGTTTCTCTCCATTGATGGTGTATCCTCTATTGTGCTGCCCTTAGTTTTGGCAACTGTTGGATTTGCTGAATTTTGCAGATCACTTACACCAGTGATTACTTCCAAGATTTGTATGATTTAGCAGTGGAGCTCATACGAAGAGGTCATGCATATGTTGATCATCAGGTTGTTGTTTGATAATTGGACAAAATACTTATAATCTAGAAATTTAGAACATTATTTTCTTATTCTATTTGTTGTGAATTAGTTCTTGCTGCTAGGGTGTGGTGCAGTGCCACTTCCAGCTAGGATTTGACTCATCCAAGCCAAACTATCAATTTTATGGCAAAGTTGATTGCATGACTTGATGTTATCAAGTTATGTAGTTATGTGTAGTAACATGGGCTTTTGACTGTAATCTTTTTGTCCCATTCCTCTCTGGTCTATTCTTCCTTTCTTTGGTGAATGAAGGGCTGTAGCTGAGGCTGCTGTTGAGTTCTAGTGTTTTGTATTTTCTTTAATGGAATTTGATTAGGAAAAAAGGAAAAGGAAAAGAAGAGTCTATGCTTGGCACTTGTACATTGCTTTCGTGGGATTATTTTCTTAATCAATCTCGATAAAGTTCCTGACTCTCTGAATATTTGTTTTAGAAATTTAATTAATGCAGTGAGGATGGGTGTATCTGATATTTTTTTAAAATAAAATACATATATATATTTCATTTTTTAATAATATTAGTTGCATATAGAGATTTAATTAATGCAGTGAAGATGAATGGATCTTAATTTTTTTAAAAAATATATATATATATATATATATATATATATTTATATTATATATATATATATATATATTTTTTTTTTTTTTTCTATTTTTAATAGTATTAGCGTCCACAAATGTGGCCGCTAATAGTTAAAACACTCGGTTATTATTAGCGGCCACATACGTGTGGCCGCTAATAGTATAGTATTAGCGGCCACAAATGTTTTGTGGCCGCTAATAGTTAAAACAGACGGGTATTATTAGCGGCCACATGTGTGGCTGCTAATACTAGACTATTAGCGGCCACAAATGTGGCCGCTAATAATACCCATTTGTTTTTACTATTAGCGGCGTCTTTAGACTCAGTTGACAATTATTAGCGGCGGATAAAATTACTTTTAGCGGCGAACTTGGTGGCCGCTATAAAGCAATTATTAGCGGCGAACAAAAAAAAGTGGCCGCTAATAGTCTTTAGCGTCGGACTATTTGCGGCCACTTTTTAGCGGCCAAAATAACATCATTAGCGGCCAAATTTGTTGGCCGCTAATGAGCAAATTTTTTGTAGTAATTATGCATACACATAAATGTTCAATCGGATTATAAATAATTCCTGCTCCTATCAACAAAATAATTAGTGCTATACATTAATATTTCCTAGAGTCTACCTAAACCAAATGCGACACAGTCTATACGTATATAATGGAAAAACCCAGCCACAGTTGATCTATTCCAAAAGCCTCGATTACCAAAATTATTGGCTTATTGACAATTTCTCCCTTTTTTCAGTTGAATATTTCGTTCATAGGGTCAGTGGCGGACCAGGTAATTGATATTGGAGGGGCCAATAAATATAATTTAAAATAGAAATTGAATATTTGTCACACAATGTGTATCACAATAGCAAACAATATGCGGCATCCAGAGTAAAAGAATACTCAAGCCAAGATGAAAATTGTGTAAACCATGAAGCTTGAAAACGACGGGGATGATTTTCTGGTCCAAAAAGTGGATAGTCTTGACGAAAATGTTGATGTGGACGCGCTTTCAAATAAGCCATTCTTATTTCATCACGTCGATTGATTTGATAGTCCCACATCGGTGGACGTTTTCCTAGATCCCGTTCTATAGAAAAAGCATCAACTTCGTTAACATTAAGCGTGAAGGATTTAAAAGGAATCTCTTGAGCTTCCACAATTAGAGATTCATAAGGATGTTCTTCAACTTCAACCTTTTGAGATTAAGAGGACGTTCTTTGAGATTTGAAGTTTCAGCATTAAAATTCAATGGTGGATTACTTTTTGGAGCACCAACTTCTTTTCTTTTAAAGAATGACTCGATAGTTTTATACTTTGATATGCTTGATGAACCTAAATTTTTTAAGTTAAATTACTACCCCATAAGAGACAATCAAAGTTAAAAATAAAAAAAAAAAAAAAAAAAAAAAAAAAAGTCTTTATAACCCTAAACTAAAAAAAAAATAAATCTGAAAAACTAAAAATTCTAAAACTAACATCATTCATAATTTCATATATAATCCAAAACTTAAAAAAAAAAAAAAAATTGAAAATTTGAATATAGAGAGATTACCTCGTGGCTTGTAGACAATATCACAAGTATTGAGCTTAGTGGAGAAGCAATGCCCAAAAATAGTGAAAAATCTATTGTCCTCTTCCCTCTTTTGCTCTTCAACACTTGCAAACCTCAAAACTAACATTTTTTTTTTTTAATGAAAAAAAAGGGGAAAAAAAAACCTTCTCATAGAACACTCAAAAAAATGTCAACTTCCACGGTTTCTGAGTTTCACTTCAAGACTTCCTATCGCAAAACTTCATTTTCCACCACAAGCACCACTCACCAGCAGTACCCTATTTTAATTCCTTCCCTGCATAGGGTTTTATATATATATATATATATATATGAAAAAAATAAAAAATTCCTTTTGCAAGTGAGTGTTAATTTCTGTTAATTGTACTAGGCATGCATTGAGGTTTGAATGTTTCTCACCACCTTTTATATATCATGTTAATTAATGAATTTGTCTTAATTGTATTCGCCCGTACGTGCATATATATATAGGCTATTAAATATGTCGAAAACCACATAAATTTTATTTTATTTACGTACGTATGACTGATTTGTTTTTCTTGAAAGGGGAAGGACTCCTTTGTGATTGTTTTTTCCTCTTGTTCGTACTTGCATGTTTCTTATCTTTAGAAGATAAGGAGATTCATAATTTTTTTTTTCTTTGAGCCCATCAGCCCATGCGCGCATGCAGTGCGTCTGTGGTAATAAAGAACCAGCTAATCTTATATATGATCTGGCCTCTCTTCCATCTAATCTAACAAGAAAAAACATAAAAGAACCATCTGGGGCATGCATTCTAGTATTCTACACAAACGACCAAAGACAGTTAATCATTTCTTTCATTCGACTGTTGTTTGAGGTAATATACCGGCAGTCAATTGATAATGTAGGCAAATTAAAGCATTAATTATCCATGCTTTGACTCAAAACAACAAGTGTACGTACAATGCAATGCTCATGTCTCTATGCCTTTGGCGTGGTTCTACATGCAGCATAATTAAGAAGAAGTTAATATCCATTCTAATTGATTATAATTTTAAAGACTTGGTTTACATGGATAATTTTTTTTTTCTCCATCAACCGTTTTTAATGAGAGCAGAGTCCTTTTAAGAAAATTTAAATTCACACAGAAAAGCTAGCTCCTTTTCTTTTCTTTTTTTGACGTGAGCTACCTCCTTAATTAGACGCGGCAAGTTCAATGTTGAAAGAGCATTTCCCTGTGTTTTTTGGTTGCATAATATCTTCTCAAAAACAAATTGTAATTAAAAAGCGTGTGCCAAGAGGGCCATGGCCAAGATTTCCCTTAATCAAATTCAGAAGAGAATCGAGCTTCTTTAAAGAATGGATAATATAATGGATCCGGCCATTTTATGATTGAAATTAAATTTTATAGATTTAATGGTGTTTTTGTTGGCATATATTATATATGTTGTCGCGTTATTTAAAATTCAAAAGAGTAGATACTTGATCCATTTTATGATCCAAATTAAATTTTACAGATTTAATGACATTTATATTTCTACGAGTAATGTTATAAGCCACTCTTACCCGTAAATCTTCATTGATATTTCACCTATTTTATTAGATTTTGGGTTTGAGGAAAAACCTTATTGATCATAGGCCGGTGAATCACTTAAGAAAGCTTGAGCAAATTAAGGAAGGGCTAGAGTAGGCAAGAAATCACTTAAGACCTATGACTTTGGATATAACCCATGGGTCACTTTGTGAGATTAGAGATTTAAAAGTTCAACGGCCAATTAGTTCTCGCTTAATTATTTTCTTATTAGTGACTAAAAAATTAACGATTTTTATGGAGACAATATATATATATATATAAGCACCTATTTTATTTTTTAAAAAGTCTAATTGAGATACATATCTTTACTTAGAGTAATATAAAAAGTGTGAAAGCCTCTTGAACAATGCTTTTTGTTTGACACTGCGGTTTTACGATTCCACCCTTCATTTTTCTTCATTGGAGTTAAATCAGGCAGGGTTATTTGTGTCTGTCGTTATTTGAATTTACGATTCTGCCCTCATTCTTTCTTCATTTGAGTTAAATCAGGCAGGGTTATTTTTGTCTTTCAACATTTGTTTAAATTTTTAAAATTACTATGTTGCCCCTGTTTACCCTTTGGTTGGTTAAGAAATTTCTTGGGTATTGTTGTCTTTTACTTCAAAGTACCCTTTTGCCCTTTGGTCTTTCAATTTTTCTTTTTCTGCAATTTCTTTTGTACCGCGCGAGTTTACCATTTTGCGCTGGTTGGTTTTCACATGGATATGATATTTTACGGTTTGTTTAGGTATTTCACCCCTTTTCATTCTTCTTCTTCTAGCCGTTTATTTCTTCTTCTTCTTCTCGATTGTTTTCAACAGAAAGAAGAAAAATTAAGAACATCCATACCGCGAAGGACTAGGCCTGGCAATTTTGATACGACCTGATAATCCGACATGAACACGACACGAAATTAGCGGGTTTGAGTTTATCTTAAACGGGTTTGGGTCATAAACGGGTCGACTCGTTTATGACCCGTTTATCTTAGCTTGGCGGTTCGTGTCGCGGGTGACCCGCCAGACATGATTATGGTTTTTTTTATTAATTAATTATTATTAGCTGAATAGTGAAAACACACAAAAAAAAAAAAAAAAAAAAAAAAAAAGAAAAAACACCCTAACTTCTTCTTTTCTTTTTCCTTCAATGCCGCCACCTCTTCTTCTTCTTCTCCCGGTCTCTCTGTTGCGCCGTTGTCCTCGAAGCCCCACGGTCTCCCCAATGTGTCCGTCTCTGCTAACTCCCCTCGCCGAGTCACTGGTCGTGGTCTCTACCCTCGTCAAACTCGTTCAAGCTTAGGCCCTGGTCTTCGGTCCCCATGCCTGAGTCCGATTGCGCCATGAAGAGCTTGGAGGTCAGAGCCACCTCGGTGCCCAAGAGCTCCAGCGAGAGCGCAAAATCCAATAGCTTGTTCAAGACGTTGGAGACTTGGAGCTCAGGGCATTGTTTGGGCTTTGGTACCTCTTGGTCTTCTTCAATATCTACTTCAATATTTACAAGAAGCAGGTGAAGTTTTTGATGGATTTTGCGATCTGATTGTCGATTTGAATCATTTGATTTTGTTTTGACTGCTGAAAGTGAAACATTTAGTTGAAATTTGAGGTGCTAATTGTGGATTTTGATTTGGTTTTGAGATAATGGCTTGCCCTTAGCTTTGAATGTTCAAACGGGTCGTGTCGGGTGACCCGTGAAATTATCGTGTTCATGTCGTGTCTGGAGCCCTGACCAGCTAACATAAACGGGTCGTGTTTGGGTTTAGCTTAAACGGGCCGCAGGTCTTAACGGGTCGTAAACTGATCACATGTCTTAACGGGTCGTAAACGGATCGTGTCGGGTACCCGTTTTGCCAGCCCTACGAAAGACACCAACCATACCGAAGGACGATTCTTTTTACCAAACGCATCAACAAATCGTGCGTTTGGTAGATGTGGCCATTGCTTCCTCTGTCTTCTTCTTTTGCCTCTACGGTTTCTGGTTAGAATCAGATTCATGAAGCCGATGAAAGGACGAGTCCGCTTTCGAGGCAGTCGTTGCTGGACCCGAGGAGAAACAACCCAAGATTCAGCTTCGGGAGGCAGTCGTCGCAGGACCAGATACGCCGGAGCCCCTGCCAGGACGCGGCCGGATTGGAGCTTTCGGTGCCGAAGAACCTGGACGCCACAATGCAGCTTCTGTTAATGGCGTGCAAAGGGGAGGCGAAGGGGGTGGAGGATCTGCTCAACAAAGGGATTGACGTCAACAGCATCGACTTGGACGGGAGAACTGCGCTGCACATCGCCGCCTACGAAGGCCACGTCAAGGTCGTCAAGCTCTTGCTCAGTAGGAAGGTCAACATGACAACATCGATGCTCATGATCGCTGGGGGGCACGGTACGGTACTTCCAGCTCCCCCTTTTGTTTTTCTTAAATATTCTTATTCATATCCTTCTATGTATTTCTCCGGTTGATTTATTTGACTATAGAATTTAAGGATTATTTTTGGAAAGAGTTGTTGAGATTAATTTTCAATATAATTTTTGAATGGATTCTAATTTTTTTTGGTAAGAATTTCTTGTATCATTCAACAAAATGAGAGAGAATTTAATGTTGATAGTTATGAAAGATATTACAATTAATTAATGTCTCTGCAGTATTATATGAAAGTGATCTTTATCTGGAAGGGCAGCTGCTGATGCTAAATATTACGGAAATACCGAAGTTTACAATATTTTGAAAGCTCGTAGAGCCAAAGTTCCGGTATAATATGAACATTTTCTTGTTTTTTAGGTTAGACTTCATGCCTGTAAAGAGACTTAATAAAATTGGCATTTTGCATACTTTCAGAATATCAGGAAGACGCCTATGACTCTCTTAAATCCTCGAGAAGTTTCGGAGTATGAGCTTAATCCACTGGAACTTCAGGCTCGGAAAGGTGATTGGATCTCAAAGGTATGGTCATTGTGTCTCTCCTTTCAATTAATGTTTTTTTTTTTTTTTTTTTTTTAAAAAAAAAATTAATTTTAATTTTTTAATTTATTTATTTATAAGTAATTGACCCAAGGGGAGATCTCCAATTCCATTATTCTGTAAGAACTGAGCTAATTATTGATGCCTTCTCAAATATTTATAATATCTTTATAGATATGTTTGTTCGTGTGGCTCTTGTACAGGGAACATATCAAGTTGCTAAGTGGAATGGAACAAAGGTTGCCGTAAAGAGACTTGACATGGACAGCTATTCAGACCCTGAAAGCATGTATGTGATCATCTCATTTTGACATTGTTTTTAATATGTATGTTGGATCAGTCTTTACTCTTTAGAGTACCAATTTCCAGTCTTTTTCCCATAAAAATTTCACAGAAAGCTTTAGTTTTGTTGCTCTCCTGATCGAACTGGTTTTCACATTCTTCACATTGGAGTGACTGAACAAGTACTTTAAATCTATATAAGTATTACAGTTTTTAATTTTGTCAAGAGTGCTTTAGCTATCCAGTTTTGAAATTTCATATCATTTGGAAAAGTAGGTAGTTTTGCTGTAACAAACAATTGCAAATTATGAAGTTTATATGGTTTGGCTGAAATGCTGTTGCCGTTAAAGTTGCTGTGTGGTTATTTGGGGTTTGGTTCAGCAGGATTGCTGAATTTGCTGGTTCCTAGATTTTATTTCATAGCTCTAACATTAAATCCTATTTCCTTAATTAATTTTTTCTTTCTTTTAACAGAAATGCTTTCAAACACGAGCTAACATTGTTAGAAAAGGTTCGGCATCCTAATGTGCTTCAGTTTGTTGGAGCTGTTACCCAAAATAAACCTATGATGATTGTTTCAGAGCATCATCCAAAAGTAAGCAAGTCTATACTCTCTCTCCTCCCACCCTTCAAAAAAAAAAAACAAGTGCTGGCAATTTGCATATGTTTGAAAGAGAGAGGAATAATAACCTAAATGTGATTTTTTATTAGAGCTATATAAATTAATTAATTAACTAAAAAAAAAAAAAAGAGGAGGGAAGAGAGGGAGAGAGATACAGTGTTGATCCTTCATTAGTTCCTTAGAATCAGCTTTAATATTTTACAGACATTGGACATATATAGTGGCATAAAATCCAGATAAATTCAGATTTGTGGCACTTGCAGCTGGTTCAAATGTAACTTTTCTTGCAGATCAGGTAATAGTCTGATACATAACATGTCATAGAACTTGCAATGGTTTAGTTTTTCCAATTTACAACAAGCATTAAATTTTAGGGAAATTATATCACAAACCCCTCGTGCTTTAATTCGTGCCTTTTGAGATTAAAACCTCAGTTTTCAATTTGATGAAATCAAGAATCACATGTTGAATATTTGTAAATTGAGAACTTCTTTAGTATTTTCCATCAAATAAACAACAGAAACAACATGAAAATATAGTTATGCCCCTAAAATAAAAAAGATTCAAAATACAAAGCAAAAAATAAAAATTAAATAAATAAATAAAAATAAAAAAGAGAGCCAAAAAATTAAAGGCCGGGCTGGCGCTGTCACTCAGCCCAGTGATAGCTAGGTACCAAACCACAGGGCCATTGCTGGGTTCTGTCACCTAGGCATGCATGGCCCTTCTTTTTTTTCCAAAAAAAAAAAAAGAAAAAAAAAAGGACAAATTATCTGAGGGGAATAATTTTATTTTCATATCGTTTTTGTTATCTATTGATGAAAAATACTAATGGAGGTCTCGATTTACGAATATTCAAAGTATGGGTCTTGATTTCATCAAATTGGAAACTAGAGTCTCGATATAAAAAAGCACAGGGGTGATGACATAATTTACTCTAAATTTTAACAAGACAGTCTGACCCGTGTCGCTTGATTTTTTTACTCACTTGAGTATGATCTTGCTTTAACCACAGGTGGGTCTCATTTTTCACTTTGTAGTTGCTCATGCAATTAGTGTGGTAATATTTGTGAAAAAATTCATATGTTTGTGGGTCAGGAATGTAACTTGTCGAGGAAATGAAGGGAGTTTCAAATCTTTCTATGTTTTTGTTTTTTTCATCTGGATTACTTGTTCTTGGCAATTAAGTGGAACACATTTGATAGTGTTTAGACTTGAATGGAATTTTTTGTTTTTGTTTTTGTAGAGAATAATTGGCTGATATTTGCGTTGTACGTGGCTTTTATAATGCGTTGCATCTGTATCGAATGCTGAATTGAATGAAAGAAACTTGGTTTAAAATTTTAAAATTCTACATTTGGCATTGTGGTAGTAGTGTGATACTACTTTACACAAGCATTTGCTTCTTCACGCTTTGTTTCTTTTGATGTATGCCTATTCTATAATATAATATATCTATAATATTTAAATTATAATGTTAACAATTATAGTGATACATAACATCGGAAATCAAGCACGTGCAATGCACGTGCCATCCAACTAGTGGAATATATAAAATTACACATTGTCATGTTTGATAATGACTTTGTTTAGAAATAAACAACTTAAAACATAAAATACTCCTCAGAACACCAAAAACATTTTGGTCTTTAATATATTATCTTATATCTGATACTTTTTCAAATAAAAAAAACATAAGCAAATGAGAAGTACTATGCATCCTCCTCGTGTCCTTATTTCATCTTTCCACTTTTAAAAATTACCATTAAATTGTGTCCTTATTTCATCTTTCCACTTTTAAAAATTACCATTAAATTGTTGGAAGTTCAACAAATCAAAAAACGTAAGAGAATTGTTTAATAAAGAAGTTAAGAGCATTTAATGAATAATAGCATTTGGTTTATTAAAATTAATGTCTTAAGTTTTCTTAAACCGAAGCCTTAATTTAGAAGAGTTATTGTTATTAATGTATTGTAATAAAGAGGAAGAATCGAAGATGGCTTTGGTCGCTTGTTTTGTATGCCTATATATATGGGCTTTGTAAGGTGTTTTGAAAAATAAGAAAAGAAAAGAAGAATTCTTCTACTCTTCTCTATTTTCTCTACTCTTCTCAAAGTTATATATTTTTAGTAATAAAAGTAAGAGAGAGTGAAAGAGAGATAGAAAGGTAAGTAGTTAGTAAACTAGTTCGTCTTTCAAAAATTTGTAGAGATAGTTTTTCTAAGTACCGATAATAGGTCATGCAATTCAACTTATTGGTTCACTTTCTTACAGTTGAAGCGGATTTCACCCTGATTCCCCGTCAATGGTTTTATATTGCCCATCTTCACCATGGACTTGGCAAAATCCTGCCAAAAAGCAATGGGATATGAGCTGTACTTGTTCACCAGCGGATCTGTGCAGCCTCCACTGAACAGTGCTTGATCGGAGTGGAGAAGCCCCTTCTGCTGAACCAAGTTTGTGAAGTATGCCGTGTCAAAATATGCCGGAGTTGGGTCCAAGGATGCCAGGTTTGAGTCCCCGTCGTTGGGTTTTTTTGGACATGAGGATTTAAGCTTTTTTGCAAATGCTTTTTTGATGTTTGTCTCATTGTAAATGCGGTCCCTGAAGGTAAGGCACCGTGCAAACCCTAGGGTGTGGCCACCGGTGAGCACGACAAGGTCTGTCTCATCGAGGCCTTGCTTTTTGAAGTTGTCAATCAATTCGGGGAGGTTCATGTTCGACACCGGGATGTCAGCGTTGGCTGTAGTCCTGCTAGCTGTGGTTGAGTCCCTCCTCCCTAATTGCACCTCCCATGCTGGCCCTCCTAGCTGCGCATGCAGTATTTACACATTCACATTTATACTAAAATTGATCATAATATTCTAACTATTTTTTTATTATTATTCTTCGAACTATTTACTCCATGTAATAAGAATTTAGTTTATTTTTATGTGAAAAATTATTTTTGCTTTTGTGATAGCTCGAAAAAAATTAAAAGTAATATTATTTAATAGACTGTTTAGCATTAATAACCAAAAGGGTTGATGCAAGAGTACTACGAACCGCAACAACGGAGTCACGAGCAGCAACGGCCAAGATATCTGCACAGGAGACCACCGGACCTCCACAGGCTTTGTCGACCTCGGACTTGATGTTGTCCACCACCTCAAATCCTCGGATAGAATTGTTATTGGGAACTGCAGTCTTCTCGCTGTCAATGGTGGGTGTAGGATCAAGAAGAACTGAACCATCACAACCCTGCATTTATATATATCATAAAAAGATTAGGATTTTAAAATATTATGGAAATTGAAGAGCATACAACAGATAGATCCAGATTAGACGAGAAGAAGGGAAACTTTGTAGTTCGTACCTTAACAAAGCAATCGTGGAAATGCAAACGCAGTAAAGAAGCACCAATGCGTCGCTCTTTGTATATTGCAGTCCGGACAACACTTTGGATAGTCGACAAAGCATGTGGACAAGAATTGTCGTAGAAATTGGGAGAAAGCTGTGAGAAAGCTGTGGTTGCAAGAGCCAACAAGACAAAGGCACGGACACAGAAAAGACTACCTGAAGCCATATCTAATAGCTCTAGTAATTTTTTTATTTTTATTTTTTTTTTGAAGGAAATAGCTCTAGTAATTAAGCTTTGAATCTGTCGTGACTATGTATTGATCCTAGGCTTTGGGTACCTTTGGCTTAATTGGTTTTGGTATTTATAGGAAGAAATAGAGACTTAAAGGCTAGTTATTTTCTTGGATTTGGTCAAGAGAGCTAGGAAGCTTCATGTATCAGCTCAACTGCCCAGGTCATTTAAATATACTAAAATGTGATTAGAAAAAGTATTATATGAATTATTGCAATGAATATGTTCACTCTTTCTCTGTTTTTTCAACCCACGCGCGGTTGCTGTAAGTTATAAGTTTTGATAATTGACCAAAAGGCTCAACTTATAACCGGTCAGCGTATTGCGAGTAGAAATATATCACTACAAAAATTGAATCAGATAGCCATGTGGCTAGAGTAACCATTACTGTAGCCATCTGGCCTATAAGAACATGTCGCTGAGTGATTCAATGATGTGGCCAACTGACCACGAGGCCAGATGGCCACGTGGGATTCGGGCACATGGCCATGTAGCCACGTGAGTTGCGGCAGGGGCGGAACCAAAATTTTTGGTGTGAGGGGACAAATTTTTTTTTTTAATGGGGAGACGGCCTTACATAAATATAAAAGTATAGAGATATATAAAAATCTTTCTATATTTGTGTTTGTACATATTGGTATAAAATAAAAGCATAGAAGTCTTACATTTAATCTCAAGGCATCGCAAACACAGTAATATAAACAACTAGCAAAATAGCTTAGAAAAATAAACTAAACACAATCTATAGGGTTCAATAAAAATGATATCTATGAGCGTGGACTCTGTTTCCGAACAATCTCCTGAAGCCCCATATGACAATGCTAAGAGTCGAGCCAAACAATGGTGCAATCATAAATCATTAAACCATTTAACTTGTGATGCTAAAACAAATATTGTTAATCCAAATGACTGCAGAATAACCACTAAAAAAATTGTTGTTGGTTAGAAGACAGTCAAAGAATAACCACTCAAAGAGCCCAAACCATTTAACTTTTTCTTTCACATTTTCACTCTTAAACCAAATTGAGTCAATTGAGTTTCTAGTTAGAAGCCAACTAGAATATGGAAGGAAACTAAATGAATTGGGGTATTTTAGGCTTTTTGTGTTGGAAGAGGGGCCAAAACTAAAAAAATTAAATTAAAAGGGGACACAAATATTATTTTGGGGGGACAAAAGTATCATTTTGACTCTTTGAGATGACAAATTTATAAAATAAGTAAAATTGAAGACATTTATAAACATTTTGGGGGGACACAAATATTATTTTGGGGGGACAAAAGTATCATTTTGACTATTTAAGAGGACAAATTTATAAAATAAATAAAATTTGAGGACATTTTTAAACATTTTAGGGGGACATTTGTCCCCTACCCCAAGACATGGGTCCGTCCCTAGGTTGCGGGCACGTGGCCACATGGCTACATGCCCGAATCCACGTGGCCACATTCAGCCACATGCGGTCACGTTGAATACGTGCACACCACTAATATATTAAATATATATTAATTATTTAAATAATATATTCAACGTATTAAAAATATCCAAAATGATATACCTCTAACTGTCTATTTTAAAAATATAAATCATTTAAAAAATAAATACAACTTTTAATTAATACTACATACATATTTTAAAATATGTATAACTTTTAATTAATATATCAAATATGGTATATTATATGGTTTGAACCCTAACCCTAGTTTAGTATTTATATAGCATGCAAATATACGTATGGCACACATACGTGTGGCTATGGTTTAGATTTGTGTACTAATATATATATATATATACACATTAAAAGTATATACTTGTTTTAATTAATACTATATACATAATTAATAGTTTATAATGTATATATACTATTAATTATTAAAGCACTAACCCAAGTTTAGTGTTATATATAGTATATATACGTTTTGTAGGGTTAGAGTTGTGTACTACTCATATAAGCTATATACTTAAACAAATATAACAATTTTCAATATATTAATACTATATACATAAACCACAATTGTGCTAAGCCTGGTACGCATAAGAAAGTGAATGCACAAGTTCCTAAGGATCATCAACAGAAAAGCCAACCTCGTCAAATAGTTCAAGGTAATGTGTTGGCCTTGTGGTCCCGATCATTCCAACATACCAAACAAAGATCGAAATTTGCATGCCTCTATCATTATATAGATCCAGTTCAATGTTCAAAACTTGATCGAATTGTGACTCAGTCACTCCACGTGGCTGACAACGTTATTTGTCACAACCTAAAATCCCATAATGTTGATTTTGCAATTTTGTCAAATTGTAAGAACATAAATTGGCACATATGTAAATTTTTATTGCCTTACAAATTAAGGACAATCTCTCAATTCAATGTGTGATCCATATGATTGAGAGTTAATTTCACGATAATGTAAACAAACTTCACCGAATGACCATCTAATAAACACACCGGGAGTACCCCCCATTGGGCTTCCCCGAAGAATCATGTGACACATTCATCCCAACTATCTCGTAGGTGGGAGCCTTGGATGATTAGAGCTAGAGAGAGTGTTCAACTTCCGGTAATTAATTCAAACCATAGGTGGTTTTTGCATTTATCTTCAAACACACCGTGAAGGAGGGCGAGTTGAATTCCCTTCAACTCTCCACATTTAGTCAAATCTCGTATAAGTCTTTGTACAGTATATACATGTGTTAATGGTATATTTTATTTATACCATCAACAACCCCAGTTTAGTGCTATATATAATATATATACGTATAGTTAGGGTTTATCACTTGTGTACTACGTACACATGCATATAAAATATATGCTTTAAAAAATATATATGCCAACTTGGGGGTTATTACTATGTACATAATGTATATATACTATTTATATACCCTAACCCTAGATTTGTGCTATATATAGTATACGTCCGTAGGGTCAGGGTTCATCTTTTGTGTAGTATATATTTAAACTTTATACTTGAATAAATTAGTACTACTTTAATTCAACATATATATATATTTTTTGGTGTATTTTATTTATTGAACTTTAACCCTAGTTTAGTACTATATATAATATATATACATAGGGTTATGGTTTACATCTATATAATATATATTCATTTAAGAATATATGCCAATTAACTTCCATGCAATACTATATACATAATATATTGTACATATACTATTTATATACCCTAACCCTAGATTTGTGCTATATATAGCATACGTAGGGTTATGATATATTTTATTTAACGAACCCTAACACTAATTTAGTGATATATATGTAGTATATATACGTATGGTTATGGTTTACATTTGTGTACTGCACATATAAAATAAATACCTTAAAAAATATATGCCAATATAATTAACTTCCAATTAATACTATATATATACATAATATTGTACATCTACTATTCATATACGCTAACCCTAGATTTGTGCTACATATAGTATATGTACGTATATAGGGTTAGGGTTTACATTTGTGTACTATATATATATACATTTTAAAAATTTACACTTTGTAAAATTAATCCTACTTTATATATACCAAAATATATACTTTGTTGGGTGTGTTTTATTTATTGAACTCTAATGTACCATAATTTAGTGCTATATATAGTATATACACTTAGTGTTAGGGTTTACATTTGTGTACTATTTAAATACTTTAAAAAATATATGCTAATTAACTTTCAATTAATTGGCATATATACATAATATTGTATATATAATATTTATATACCATAACCTTATATTTGTGTTATATATAGTATGCGTACGTATATATAGTTAGAGTTTACTTTTGTGTACTATATATATATATATACATTTTTAAATTTTTCACGTTAAAAAATTTATATTACTTTATATATTTCAACATATATACTTTTTCTAGGTATATTTAATTTGTTGAACTCTAACATACCCTAGTTTAGTGTTATACATAGTATATACACTTAGGGTTAGGGTTACCTGTCCTAAAAAAATAAAAAATTGATGAAAAAAAAAAGAATAAAAATTTCAAAAAAATGATATTTTAAATGGGTAGCTACCCATTTCTCTCACTCGTACTCTCTCTCTCTCTCTCAGCACAAACGTCCCCTGCCCACCACCACCACGCTTCCGGCCTCCCCTCTGGCGACTGTCTCCTCCGTCCACTCCCTCTCACTCTCACTCATCTTCTCTATCTCTCTATCTCTCTCTTAGAAAATCTCCCTCTCTCTCTCTAACTTAAAAGGCCTATCGTCCAACAACCACCTCCGGACGGTGACACAGCCCCCTGTTAGTGTTTTCTCTCACTCTCTCTCAACTCAGTTCCCTCTCTCTCTCTCTCTCTCTGTCTCGGTTTACACCATTTTTTTAACATTTTTTTTCTCCAAAAATGCAGGTACACACAGGCAACCATCCTTACACTACAAAATCCACTGTGAGTAATTTTTTCATTTTTGTCTTGATTTTTTTTGCTATAATGAACTTGATACATTTTAATATATTTGTTTTGATATATGTCTATTTTTTTTCTTTCCCAGTACGTGGAAATATGGAATATATACTTGTAGATTTTTTTATTTTTTTTTCATGCAATGTTACTGATTTTTTTGGGTTATATATATATTTTGGTTTTGCTGCGGCTGGTCATTATGTAGATGTTGGTGTTTATGTTACTGTCATTTTTGTGTGTGTGTGTTTTTTTTTTTTTGGTTTAATTGTTGATGTGAGAAGATTTGAGATATATTTTGGTGTGCTATTATGAATTTTAGTAATTTTGGGAAAAAAATAAAATAAACAAATTCGCCAACATTTTAACTTTATAAAAATATGTTCATAACCAACAATGACAAACTAAAATTAAAATAAAAAATTGTAATCAATAATTTGTATTATGAATATATATAAATTGTAATAAAAAAAAATATTGTGCTACTAATATATATAAATTGTGGTATTTTCGGAAAAAAATTTAAAACAAATTTTCCACCGTCCACCATTTACAATAATAAATTTAAAACAAACGTCATAAATAACCAATAGCGACGAATATGTTTTTCTCTTTCATTTTTAACTTTAATTGTTGATGTAAGGAGATTACAAATTTATAAGAAGAATTTGGTATCTTCGAAAAAAAAAAACAAAAACAAAACAAAATTTCCCACATATGCATATTTAAAATAATATACGAAATCCACAGTTTAAAACAAACGCCAAATTCAAACACTTTAATCGGCCACGTTCTTACCTTTTTTTTTTTATATAAGTTTAATTGTTGATGTGAGAAGGTTCTAAAAATTTTAAGGTGCTATGAAAATAGATGAATTTTAGTATCTTCAAAAAAAAATAAAAATTGACAGGACCATGCATATTTAAAATAATATGCGGAATCCACAGTTTAAAACAAACATCAAGTTTAAACAAGTGCGACGATCACATTCGTGCCTTTTTGTTTTTTAAAGTTTAATTGTTAATGTGAGAAGGTTATAACTTTTTTAATGTGCTATGAAAATAGATGAATTTTGGTATTTTTGACCAAGTCCATAAAATTTATAAGAAGAATTTTTCACATACACATATTTAAAATAATATACGGAATCAACAGTTTAGAACAAACGCCAAATTCAAACACTTTAATCGGCCATGTTCTTACCTTTTTTTTTTTTATAAGTTTAATTGTTGATGTGAGAAGGTTCTAAAAATTTTGAGGTGCTATGAATATAGATGAATTTTAGTATCTTCGAAAAAAAAAAAATGAGAGGACCATGCATATTTAAAATAATATGTGGAATCATCAATTTAAAACAAACATTAAATTTAAACAAGAGCGACGACCACTTTTTTTTTTTTTAAACTTTAATAAATTTAAGCACTTTAGTTGCTCAAATTAAAAATCTTAATTTGTTTCGGTCTATTAATTCACACACAGACAAATATGGACAAATCTTGGATGTCAGCATGTAAGGGTATGACACAGTATAACGACGGGTGTAGAGCGTTCTTAGCATTTGCCGTTAGTAACTGTACGGCCACTGATAGTAAAATTTACTATCCATGTAAGTCTTGTCGAAATAACCAACGCCACCCCCCAGATTACGTTCTTGCCCACTTGACAGAGGGTAGGGGAATGTCCCCGAGATACATTTTGTGGTATATGCACGGTAAGACAAGGATTAGTGGACCTGTTCCTGGCCGGTATTCGAATCATGTGGCCGCAAATGCGACGGCTAGAAGCACAGAACATGGTGGAGGCACAGAACAGGGTGGAAGCAAAGAACAGGGTGGCGACATGTTAGTGGACGTGGACCTGTTCCTGGCCGGTATTCGAATCCTGTGGCCGCAGATGCGACGGCTAGAAGCACAGAACATGGTGGAGGCACAGAACAAGGTGGAAGCACAGAACAGGGTGGCGACATGCACGCCATGTTGCGTGATGCCTTCGGCATGCACGATGTTAGGGAAGACATCAATAGCCAGCCGCATGGAGTTAATGAAGGAGCGGCTGGAGGGGACTCATTGAAGTACTACGAATTGCTAAGAACCGCCGAGAAGCTACTTCACCCTGGTACCAAGCATAGTAAATTGAGTACTACAATACACATGTACAACTTGAAGTGAGTTGGAGGTATTAGTAACAAAATTTTCTCAGATATTCTCAAATTTATGAATCAATTGCTACCACCTTGTGATGAGACTTTGCCAGGTAATACGTACGGAGCAAAGAAGTTTCTCAGTGACATGAGGCTCAGGTATGAGAAGATTCTGGCGTGCCGTAATAACTGTATGTTATTCTGGAAGACAATAAGGAATTAGATTCATGTATCGTATGTGGAGAATCTAAGTGGAAGGATGACAATCATTTAGACGAGGATGGTGAGCCCATATCCTCGAGGAAAAAATGTCCAATGAAGGTGTTGCGGTGGTTTCCACTCATCCCATGACTACAGAGGCTTTTCATGTCTGAGCATACTGCGCCCTATATGAGGTGGCATGCTGAAGGCCGCACTAGGGACGGCGTACTGAGGCATCCAGCTAACGAGAAAGCATGGATATCATTTGACAATTTACATCCAGATTTTATGGTAGAAAGTAGGAACGTGCGGCTTGGTTTAGCATCTGATGGATTTAATATTTTTGGGAACATGAGCACATCTCACAACACTTGGTCCATATTGCTTGTACCATACAATTTGCCTCATTGGATGTGCATGAAACAGATGTCGTTTATACTATCACTAGTTATCCTTGGCCCGAGCTCACCTAGTATGGATATCGATGTCTACCTTCAGCCATTGATAGATGAGGTACAAGAACTATGGAATGTAAGGGTACGCACATTTGATGCTTCAAAAAAATGATAATTTTAATATGCGAGCTCAGTTGATATAGATAATAAACGACTTGCTGGCATATGCAAATTTGTCCAGGTGGCCTAACAGGGGTGTGAAGGCATGTCCTTACTGTATGCATTCAACAAGGTCTAAATATTTGAAACACGGCCGGAAATTTTTCTATATAGGGCACATGAGATACTCGCCAACGGAGCATCTGTGGCGGCTGAATAGAAGAACGTTTGATGGTACTGAAGAATTGGAATGTGCTCCCAATGTGCCACACAGGGACGAAATCCTTCAACAGTTAGACGAAATTGCATTTGGGGATGAGAATGCGGGTAAGGAGAAACAGAAGAAGCAGAAGACATGTGTAGTAGGTACTGATGATGTAGTGTGGAAGAAGAAAATTATTTTTTTCAGATTGCCGTACTGGAAGGACAATTTACTTCGGCACAATCTTGATGTCATGCACATAGAAAAAAATGTCATGGGCAACATAGTTGGCACTATTCTGGACATCTAAGGAAAAACGAAGGACAACCTCGAAGCTCGAAAAGACTTGCAAGAAATAGGGTTGAGACCTAAATTGCATCCGTTCACAGAAAAAAATGGTAAAACATATATCCCCACAGTTTGCCACATGATGTCTAAGGAGGACAAATCAAACTTTCTGAAGGTTCTTCGAAATGTGAGAGTCTCGGACTAATAGGCCTCGAACATTTCTCGGTGTGTTCGACTCAAGGAACATACGATTTCAGGGTTGAAGAGCCATGGAATCACGTACTCATGCAATAACTTCTCCCAATTGCATTACGCCTGTCACTTTATGCAAGCTGGAACAGGTTTTTCCCCTCGGGTTTTTTACTAGCATGGTTCACTTGGTCGTGCATCTTGTGCGTGAATGTAGACTCGACGGACCCGTACAGTATAGGTGGATGTACCTGGCAGAGAGGTAAAATGTGAAGGGTTACAATAAAATATTTTTACAATAAAATATTTTAATTATTTCGAAATTGGTTTGACAATATCTAAATAAATTGATTGCATGTGTGTACACTAGGAGCCTCGGGGGGTTCAAGTCTAATGTGTGCAATAAAGCGGCCTCTGAGAGGTGCATTGCGGAGGGTTACATAGCGACCGAGTTGGTGACATTCTGTTCGAGGTATCTAGATAACGCACCAACCTTCCACAACAGACCTCAAAGAAATCCTGATGGTTCGAAGGGGGTGGGAACGCGAGTAAGCCTGAACCATTTGACAATGAACCAGATTCACCATTTCATTGTGTTCAACTCTGACGAGATCCTTCAATTGCATATGTAAGTAGGGTTTATATAGTATGCACATTCAAATACGCTTCTGAATAATAATCAATACATAATAATATCCACTGAATGTAGGATGCACAAGGGCACGCTTAGGCGATTATGCACTAGGGTTCATTTTACGGACGATCTTATTGAAGCCCAACATCATGAGCAGTTCTGCGAATGGTACCATTCATATGTAAGGAAATAGTGGTATTTAATTATAAAAAAAATATACCGCGTACTCAATGTATTTTAAATATTGATTTACCAAAATAATTAACCAATGTGGTTTATATTAATTGTAATACACACATAGGTCGATGGACTAGACGATCAACACAGGGAGGAATTGGGTCACAAATTGGTTATGCATTGTAGAGGGCTGAAGGAGACAGCAGTCAAGTATAACACGTACATGATCAATGGCAAACTACTTCGCACGTTTGCCCATGATGTGGGAGGAGGACTCAGAACAACGGCGTATGTGTGCCAACTGTTGATGGCGAAACGTACTACGGAAAGTTAACTGATATAGCTGAGGTCGAGTACTATGAAAGGACTAATTACATTATATTCAAGTCCTGTTAGGCAAACCCCATGAGAGACAAGGGAGTTAAGATAGATGATTTTGGCCTAGTGTTTGTCAACTTCAATCACCTTGTCCACAGGGGAGAGCTGATAACTGATGAGCCTTACGTGCTAACATTTCAAGTTAACCAAGTATTTTACGTCGAAAATGAAAGGAACCTAGATTGGGTTTGTGCTGTGAGGACTAAACCCAGGAACGTGTACGACGTTGGTCAGGGTGAAAAGAGTCATGATGCAGGTGAACCTATCACGAGTGCAAGCCGCTCATATTAACTAGTGGTAACCTATATGATATGAATGATGAATTCAAGCACGACAGGCCCAATATAGATCTGATTGAAGCGCCCGTTGGATGAATAAATATTATTTGCTGGTACAATTCATGTAAATTCTATTACATAATTTGTAACGTATAGAAATTAATAAGTGCGTTGACCAAAATGAATAAATCTCATTGTCTAATTTGCATGTTCCTTATTAATATATATATATATATATGTGTGTGGGTAATTATACGCATTAATGTGTCTAATTCGTTGCCTAACCTTGTTCACAGGTTTCAATGAACCAGAGACCTCCTCCTTGTGCCCACCGAGCACCACACATGCCTGTGTCGTCCACGTCCATATCCACGCCACAAGGGTCACTGTATGTTGCGCCACACCACATAGATGGTGCTTATAGACCATTACTGCCGCGTACGGCGGGGTACCAGTCAGAGCACTTGCAGGCCGGCTTCGTTGGAAATTATTCTTCTTCATATGCTATGCTGCCAACACTCTCGCAACTAGGGTCATCAGGGGATCAATACCCTTTAGGCTACTATATCGTACGAGCCATTCCCCTGGTTTGGACCCCATCCATGTGGATCTAATAGTGAGACGCAGGATTACATGTTCCTGTCGACCTAGCCGGGTGAAAGCCAGATGTCGGCTCAGGGGGGAAGCCAGGGGCCGGATCAGGGGGAGAGCCAGGGTCCAGTTTCGGGGAAAGCCAAGGGTCGGATCGAGGGGAGAGCCAGATGCCCCATGAGGGCAACTTTGCGATGTTGGGTCCCGATCAGTCGCCCCCAGGATATGCCTCCAGACGATAGCCAACAGCCGCCCCCGGAAGAGAATGGCGACGAGCGTGCAGATGACCTTGCGACCCAGTGCCTACAGCCGTACCAGATTCGATTGATGGGTAAGCACATATTTATACATCATTAAATCCCTGAATATATATGAAATTAAAATGAAGTTTGAAATAATATATATCTATCATTGTTTATCTTAATTTATTTTTTATTATATTAACTTAAGTATTTTATTTTCTTTGCTTTGGGTATAATCTAGATGGGAGCATCTACTATGAGGTAGTCAGGGACCCTGAGAGGAATTGGGTGCTCCCCACGGAGAAAAAGATTGTACTACAGTATAATGTAACGACACAACCCGTTGGACGAGCCTGTAACCAAGTTAGGCGCAGTATGAGGAATCTTGTAAGGAGCGGCTCCTACTTGCATATGCGGGACGAATGGTTGAGGGTAGATAAGCAAATAAAGAGGGCTATGTGGCAGGCGTTGATGGTATATATGTTTCAATACATATCCGTATTTTGATTAATTTATTTAGTTTTTTTTTTTTAAAAAAAAAAAATACTTGGGGTGATGCTTTTGTTGAACTTATAAACTTAATGTTTAAATTGCATGTGCAGGAGGAGTTCTATCTCCAGGTCTCTGTAGATAAACAAAAGGCACAGCACAAAGCGTTTCAAGATATGGGATGTAAGCATCGTTCGTGGAAGCATTCACTTAAAACATAGCTAGATATTTGAGACAGTGACACGCCTGAAATTATACGTGCAAGAGTGTCTACCAAAGTTTTTAAGAAGTATGACAGAGCAGATGTGGAGCTTCTGCTAAGAGAATGGTGTACCGAGCAAAAAATGGTATGTAGGTTTTTGATTGTATTACTATTATGTGTATTTTCAATAACTGTTCAATTAATTTTATGTCACATTTAAGTGTGTCAATGCTTAAATATTATGAAATATATGTTCATTGTGTAGGAGGCCTGTGAACGGATGAAACGGATGCAATAGCAGAACGACCTCCCCCATTGCTTGGGATAAAAAAGCTATGCCAGGTTCAATCACGATGAGGTATAGGCATATATATGTAGATGTTATTATATTTGTATATAATTGTTTTTAAAAAATAATGTTCTTGTTTTTTATTTGTTTTGAAAAATTTTCCATCTTCATTTTTCATTTGGATGTCGACAGGCAACAACTTCTGGCACTCCTCCCACTCGAGCAGAATCATTCGTCAAGACAAACACGAGGTGGGACGGGAGTCACCCAAACAAGTGTACACGGGTCCTATGCGTATGCTACTGATCTCATTGTTTAATATTTCTAAGTTATGCGTGTGATAACTTATATATTGACTACGTATATATTATATATTGACAACATACAGGAGAGGATGACACAAAGTATACCGAATGACCTTGCTGCTACGCAGTGCGTTTCGGAGGACACGGTGCATTGGGCACCAAATGACGCATACGAACAGGCGCTTGGGAAGCCTGAATACGAGAAGAGGGTTCGGCGAGTTGAGCCAAACGTTACTCCTGTACGAGGGACGTCCTATTCCTATCGCACCCGTTCACAGGCAGGTCCATCACAATGTACATCTCAAAGCTGCTCTGTACGCGAGGGTAGGCTTGCCACGATGGAGATATTGCTACGGGCTCAGACCGACCGATAGGAATGACGCATTAGAGCAGCGTATGAGGCACTTCGAGTCCATTCTTGCCTCCATGGGGGCACTACATACAAGCCCGGTTGCTCAACACTCTCCACCTCCAAACGGAGGTAGTACATCGTCTGTAGGTAGTGCCTCTGCAGGTATGATTACAATTGTGTAAACTGCTTATTTTTGCTCAATGCTATGGACTTGATATTCATATAAATTAATTTTTCAATCTTTTTATTATTTGTAGGTAATGCGACTATGATTGGGCCGTTGTTGCCCCAGGGTTTGGTCTCGCCCCTTGGACGGTAGCATTCGCCATTGCCACTGGGCCAGCACTCTTCCGCTGGGACACCCTCATCCGCTACACCATCCCTTGCGCATCAGTCTCCCGTTGGCGGGTCGACTCCTGGTACGGGAAATTGTGATTCCCAAAAAGGCCGACGTGAAGATTTGTAGAGTTTTTGTAGTGCAATTTTGTTAATAAACAATAACAATAACGTTTATTTATAAATAATTTATTGTTGTTTTGATTCAGATTTATTGCAATATTGTTCAAATTTGTATTTATTGTAAATCATTAAATATTTTGGAAAAAATGAATTTAATGAAATATTTTTTTTCTAAAAAAAAAAAAAAAAAAAAAATTTTTGCCAATTTTTGCCAAGTGGCAACGTGGTTGGTTTTGACCACGTGGTATTTTCCACGAGGCAACATGTAGCCACGTGGATTTGGGCCACGTGTCTGACTGTGGCGACGTGGTCCAAATCCACATGGCCATAGTTAGCCACGTGTCTCAATCCACCTGGCCACTGTGCCACGTGGGTTCTGGACGTGGTTAATCCACGTCGTCCACATGTCGCGACATGGCTAGTAAGCCACGTGGACAGCGTGGCCACGTACATTTCGCAACACCCTGATTTGCCACGCCGCGCCCACGTCATTACTGACACGTGGCTAGCAGTTAGCCACGTGGATGACCCCCATCCAAGTGGCCAATTTTTTATTTTTTTTTGTATTGTATGTATAAAATATAAAATAATATGAAAGAGAAAGAAAAGAGGTAGAGGAAGCTGAAAGTAATGAAATTACTAGCAGTGATATACCTAAACTAATTAAGGAAGGAAATAAACACTACAAGAAAACTATAAATGATTCTTTTTATTGAGATATAAATTATAAGAACTCAAGAGACAAGGTCACAAGAGTTACAAGCACTTAAAAGACAATAGTTACAAATACTCAAAAGACAAGAATGTTAAGATGATAAATTAGATTTATTGTTGTTAATGTAGAAGTAGAAGAAACTTGTAATGTTTAGACTATGTCTCTAGAAAGAGAGTTTTGTATACAATCAAATGAATCAAGCAAATATGTAGTCAAGAAAAGGCTTTGACAAGTGGCCTTAAAGGCTAGAAACCGTATCACCTAAAATCTATGTTTCATCTCTTTCCTTTATCTCTCTTTAAATTATGGAAAAATATTATTTTAGCCCCCCAAATTACTACTCGTTTGGCGTCTAGCCTCACAAACTGCCAACACTTAAACTCCGGCCCCCCAAACTACCAAAACCTTTGAAAAAGACCTCATTTGGCGAAATATCCCCATATTACCCATGCCATGTGTCATTTTTTAATTAAAAAAAATTAAAAACTAAAAAAATTAATTTTTTTAAAAAAATAGAAAATATGGTGTTTTGGGGGTAGCTGCCACCTTGGGGAGGGGGGTGGCCGCGCGCCACCCCGACCCCCTAGGGGTGGCTTTCGGGCCACCCCGAAATCCATTTGGGGTGGCCCGAAAGCCACCCCCAGGGGGTCGAGGGGTGGCGCGCGGCCACCCCAATTTTCCTTATTTTTTTTTTTAAAAAAATTAAGTTTTTTTTTTTTTTTTTTTTTTTTCTAGTTTTTAGTTTTTTTTAAAAAAAATATTTTTTTAATTGAAAAATGACATGCAGCAGGGGTAATATGAGGATATTTCGCCAAATGGGACATTTTTCAAAGGTTTTGTTAATTTGGAGAGGCCAGAGTCAGTGGCAGTTTGTGGGGCTAAACGCAAAACAAGTGGTAATTTGGAGGGCTAAACTGTAATTTTCCCTTAAATTATTATTAGTTCTTACATGGTACTGTAATATAGGCTAACACCAATATTCGATCATGTGCCAATTCTTTTTTTTTTTTTGTTCACTCATCTTTTTGCATCTTATATCATAACCAAAATCAAAATGCTCACAAATATCCATCATGTGCCATTTTTTTTTTCCTTGGGTTTGTCCATCCTTCTACATTTTCTCATCTTGTGCCAGAGTTATTTCTCTTCTCACACCCACATGAGTCTCTCTTTGTCAAGATGACATGCCGCATTGCCATTGTTTCCTCTACCAGCAAATATCACATACCCAATTCTCTCTTGTTAAAAAAAAGAAGTTCAAATAGGTTTTGTGCTCATAGTTGGCCTAATTCCGGTCATAGTAGCCCCTTTCGGCCAAAGTCGCCAATGTCCAAATTCTAGCCATAGTAGCCAATGCCACCTAAAGTCGCCAATGTCTAAGTCCCAACCATTCACTACAAAAAACTCTACATTTAGTGGCGTGCCTACAGTAAAGTACTTTTTGACACCTCACTAATTAGTGGCGTGTTAAAAAATAACACCTCACAGAAATAATTAGTGGCGTGTCAGAATGACACGCCACTAAAATTACTATTCCCGCGGCTGGCCCCTTCCCCTCCAAAAAATTTCATAACTCTCTCTCACTACTCAATCTCTCTCTCTCTCTCTCTCTCTCTCTCTCTCTCTCTCTCTCTCTCTCTCTCTCTCTCTCTCATCTCTCGCCCCCATGTTCGGCCAACTCCGCCCACGGCTGACGAAGACCACAACCCATACGGTTAGTGCATTTCCCTTTTCTTTTTCCTTTTTTTTTTCAATTATATATTAATTATCTATATATATGTGGAATATATGTAAAATACATTTATTGTTCTGTGTAGTGTTTCAGTTTTTGATTTTTGTTATTATTTGGTTTTTTGTTATGTTTCATGTAAGTCCATGATTGCATGGGAGGCACATATATATGTTGCGCATTTTCCCGGTCATGAAAATCTTATTGACGACTGATATTGAGTGACATTTAGGGTTATTTTAGTTGGTGAATACGCACTTGCATTTTTTATTCTTGTTTTGTAATCTGTATAATTTGTTATAAATCTATGACAGAGATTGATTGTATGTTTGTTGAAACTTTTGTTTTCTATTTTTTATTTTTTAATAGTTGTAATTGTTGATTATCGATAAAAATACAAATTGTTGTGATTGATGGAAATGTAATAGATTAAGGTTTAGGGTTTAGGGTTTAGGATGGATTGATCTTAAACCATAAAATAAAAGCATTAGGATGGATTTTTATTTTTTATTTTTTAAAAAAATGTCCTAATTAGTGGCGTGTCGTTCTGACACTCCAGTAATTATTGGCGTGTCTAAACGACTCCCACTAACGCCTAAATACTGACCCATTGATTAGTGACCTTCTAGGAAGGTCACTGATCAAAGGTCACTAATGTTTAGTGACCTTTCACCCTTCCTGGTTGGCCACTAAACATCAGTTACAAAAAGCATGTATTTTTGTAGTAATAGTAGCCGATGTTAGCCAGCGTTGCCACATTCCAAGTTTCGATCATAGTATTAAACTGATGTGGGTCTTTTTATCAATCAACTTTTAAGGACAAATTTAAAATTAAGAGACATGCATGTTACATGTACATCTTTTTTACATTTTCCATACATCTCTTTTTTAAATCATCCATTGTTTCTGTATGATCCACATGTAGGTTCTTGTGAGTCCTACAAATTCAATAGTTAATTTGGAAAAAAGATGTAAACAAATCATTTTTCTAAAATTCAAAAGTACGCCACGTAGGACTGGGTGTATGGGGGTGTAAAATAATCATATCTCTAAGAAAATAGAATATAAGAGAATATAAAATTGTTATCAAATCTAGATTTGATTACAATCAAACCTAAATGAGAAATATATATTCTATCTTTGTACAATGTCAATTGATTCGGCCAATTGCTACGCAATCCTAGCAAGTTTAATATTGCGCTGTCAAAATTTTGTTTGATTCTGTCTTACTAGACCAGTTTCTTATTTCATCACAAAATAAATTTACATTGCATCAACCACCGACGGGGTTGTGGTATAATGGCATTTGGGCTAAATGCTATGACTCAACCGGCTTGAAGGAGTGCATGCTGTTTCTCAGCAGGTCAGTACTACTATTGTCATACACAGGTAGAGTAACTACTCTAGTCGCATCCTCTTGCATTTTTTATTGAAATATATATATATATTACATCTTAACTAAGGAAACTATTTGTTGTTGAGGTATATGGGGTTTAACCTTTTATCAAATCATTCCCTAAAGTTTAAAACTTGATCAAATTACTCTTTCATGCATGGTCTGTTATCCATACTTCGTTCGTACACTTGTCATTAGGGGTTTTAAAAAAAAATTGTAAAATGTACATAGGTAGAAGACTACGTCAAACCCAATAAAATAGCTCTATGTGAACAGAAGTAACATCTTACCTTAATACGTGGGAGTGGGTTGGCATGCAGCCTAGCCTGCATGAGAATTAGAGTATTAAGAGCATCTCCACCCAGAGAAGTTAAAATAGCTACTCAAAAAGTACAAATATAGACTTTAACTTCTCATTTTTCTAAACACACTCCAACAATTCACTTTCTATTTTCTTTAAATATTGTTTTTTAATATTTTTCCTAATTTTTTTTCATTTCTCTTTCACTCTCTAGTCTCCCCCCAGTGTGACTCGCAATTCATCCTTCAGCGGCCCAACTCGGAGGATTGACTCGGCCCTGAAATCCCACCGCCAATTTGCCCGTCCCGTCGAGTCCAACTCGGTGAATCACTATAAGATCGTCCAAATTCTTACTCTCTTTTCGTAATTTTCAAGCTCACAGTGTAGAATTCTTGTACTAGATCGGTGATCTGTTCGACTTAGGGATTCGTTTTCCTACTTGTTTGGTTGCTGAGAAAAAAAGTGGGAAAGACAGGAATTGTGGAATTCTGAGTTTTAGAGTTTTTCGTAGTTTGTAGAAAAAGAAGGTTTGTTGGTTTGGAATTAGCTTCGGCGAATGAACGGGCGTCTGGGGGGTGCAGACTGGAACCTGGAACTGGTGAAGAGAACTCCAGAGAAGACGAGGCAGAAGGGTCACCTGAGTCCGAAGAGGGAGAAGCTGGCTTGGACGATGCGGGCTCTGGTGATCTGGGCCGAGAAGGCGAACAACCAGCAGGAGGTGGGAGGCCGACGACTGAGGACGGTGACGACGACAACAAAGTGGACGTTGAAGCACTAGAGAGAGATCGATTGAGGGAGAGGGAGAAAATATTAATAAAAAAATGTAAACAGATGAATAGTGAATAGACAATATTGCCTATTCACTGTTTCACTATTAAGAAAAGAAAAAAAAAAAGAAAAAAAAAAAGCTAATCTGCTATAGAGAAGAAAAAAAAAAAAAAAAAAGAAGGCAAAAATAGTTAAATTTAACTATTTTGAGAAATTTAGCTCTCTTGGAGATGCTCTAAATAGAAATTTCTTTTTGCAAGTGAGTGTGAATTTCTGTTAATTGTACTGGGGCTTGAGGTTTGAAATGTTTCTCACCACCTTTTATATATACATCATGTTAATTATTGATTTTATTTTTTAAAAGTTCAAGTATCCTTCTTAAATTACCACCCAATTGACAATATTCTCCCAAATTTCAATTTGAACAATATTCTTTCCAAACTACCAAAAACTTTCAATATTTTTCTTTGAGCCCATCAACCCAATGCATATGTGGTAATAAAAAACCAGTTGCTAATCTTATTCTGGACCCTCGTCCATCTAATCCATCCTTTCAAGTCTGAAGAAATTTTTTCAACCCATTTTATGATTTGAATCACATGATATTTTTTAATAAAACTAATAAAAAATCACATTTTTTCGCATACTTAAAGAAAATATGACAGTTTTATAGACTGATTTCAGTCCGGATCAAATTAAAAATTTATCTAATTTAATGGGACGCAAATAAATAATGCTAATGACCATTTTTTTTTATTCTTCTTATATTGATGTGAATTTTACAATTACCATTACATCAAATCGATAGTAATTTATATCAAATTCAATGATGATTTTAAAAATCATATTATTATTAAAAATATAAAAAGAAGGTCTGACATTATTGGGCACAAATAGCCCAAGAAAAGAAAGAGATAAGATTTGTGATTCGAGATATGATATATATTATAACTTTTATATTACTCTTATACAATTTTAATAATTTTTTTTAAAATCAATTATTAAATATATATTACTCACATATAAAAAAATAAAAAATCAAACAGTTGTACCGATGAATTTCAAAGCAAATCCTATCGTGCAAGAACAACTCTTATGACGACAGACATTCATTGCTTTGGTTAATGCATAGAACAGGAGTAGCTGTTTTCTGGTCACCGCTGGCATACCATGATTGGCTTTCAGAGGCTAAGACCAGCAAAAAGTAAAGTTAGAGTGGTGAGCGTAGACTTCTCCTCTTCTTAAAGAGGATTTGATGTGTCTATTATATCTCCCACGTGTCAGCGTACATGTCTCTTCTTCCTGACCCATCTTTTCCCTTCTCTTAAACTCAACAGTACTTTGCACTTTACACGTCCTCAGGCCATCAATTACTAGCTTTCAATCCCCAACAACTACAACATAATATTGCCTTCTTTTCTGTGGAAGCTAGCTAGCCATGGAGAATATCGGCGATTCTCTGAGAAAGCCCGTGAGAAGAAGGTCCCATGCACGAAGACCAGCGCCAAACGACTGTGTGATCGACATGGCTGAAGCTAGGAGAGAGATTGCCCATGCCTTGCACCTCCGCAGATCATTATCATCATCATCATCATCAGCAGCAGCAGCAGCAGCAGCAGCATCATGTTTTATGAATAGGAAGCCTACAATATCAGGTAATAGGAATTCTATTTTTGGTGGTTCACAATATTGTTATTCAGTAATGGAGTCTATGCCTCTCCCCGAACCCATATGGTCGACAACTGCGCCTTCAATTCTGGCTGCGCCAGCACCGCCGGCCATGGAAGCGCCGGAATTCGAGTGGGGAGAAAACCAAGCTTCTTATACATGGTGGCTGGGATTTCTGAAGACATTAGACAGTAAATTGTACAACGAGGAACCAAGGTACCCTTTTGAAAATCAAGAACTGGGGGAGCCGCCTTTTCTTGATGCGTGTGATCAAAGTTGTCCAGATGAATGGTTGATGTTTCCGACGACGACAGAAGATCAGGGTGAGAGTGACAGTGTAATCCCCCTATGAAAATGGTGGGTTCTAATGGGACTTCGAGTTCGTATAATGCTTCTTTTGTCAAAATCAGTGTGCGGAAAATTGCGAGTGTTGCCAAACACACTCTAGGACTCCAGCCACCGCCTCCAAAGTCCAAAGAGTCTACGTAAACGTGAAGTGCAACTATCACGTATTAGTCCTTTTAATGTAACGTGGTCTGTAATTTTTCAATTTGTGAATGTAAATGTCATGTAGATTGTTGCGAACAACTGACATCGTAGTGGATGGGGGCGATAAGTATCAAACGAATATTACATTAGTTTGAAAGGTATTTTTTTTTTTATTATTAGATTTGCCTATTTCCTATTGAGTTTTATATATATATAAAGGGGGTGAATAAGTCTAACAAAGACCCTGAACAATTAGTACACTACCAAAATAAAAAATAAAAAAAAACCCTAAAGTAAAAGCAGTAATACAGATATGGACCAAAATTGCATTTCTCATTTCAGGATCAAGCGTAATTTCTAAACAAAAAATGTACATAAACAATTCGATAATAATAGTGAAAGTAGCTATTGAAAAAGAACAACTTTCTATTTTAGTTACTATTTTTTTTTTTTTTTTATATTATCCTCAATATATTCTCTCTTTTACTCTCTATTTACATTTAAATAATATTTTGTGTGAGAGAAAAAGTGTGAAAGAAATAAAGAGAAAGAAAAAGAAAGAAAGAGAGAAAATAATAATAATAATAATAATAATAAAATTTTATTATTCAGATTAGAAAGAAAAAACTTATTTTGCTTATTCGGCTGAAGACGAAAAATGGCTTATAATTATTAAATTTGACTATTATAAATTATTTGTCTATTTTATTGATAAAAAAAAAAAATGAAAAACAATGGGGCCCACCTGCTGTCTTAATGTGGTTTCGTCTATGAAAAAAAAAACTCCTTAAGAGTGTTTTTTTTTTTTTTTTTTTTTTAATTTATTGAGAAACTGAGAAAAATACTAAAATTTGGTCTCAAAACCGTTTCTATTAGACTTGAATAAAAATAGAGTCGCAACCATGAAAAATAAATTACAAAACTATCAGGAATTAGTACTAGGCCATCCAGCACGAAATAAACAATTGGGCTTAGCTTATGTTGTTCCCAATTCGATTAACTCTATCATGGAATATAAATATAAGCGTCGAGAATAAGTTGGCACATGAGGCAACCTGCCAGCCCCAGCTTCAATGAATCGAATCATTCAGGCCCAATATCAGTTCAACGTCCCTTCACCTTGTGATCTTCTGTTCGGCGATGGCATTTGGCCCGTAAGAACTAATAATTATTTAAAGAGAAATAAAGGAAAGAGAGAAAATATAAATTTTAGGTGATTCGGCTTATGGCCTACATCCATACGTCAAAAATTTTTATTGGTTATATCTTTTCTTGATATATTTGATTGTATACAAGACCCTATTTATAGAGAAAGAATATAAACGTTACAAGTCTTTTCTACTTTTATACTAATAATAATTTATAATATTGTAACTATTGTTTCTTGATCGAATGTATGTAACTTTTGTCTCTTGAATGCTTATAACTTTTATCTTTTAAGTTCTTGTAACTCTTGTCTCAATACACCCCCGCAAACCCAACGATATAACACAGACATTGAGGTTTGATCTTGAACATCAAAGGACTAGAAAAGAAAATATGGCTACTATGGCCTGAATTGGAACATCAGTTTCCATGACCGAAACTTGGACTTCGGCGACTATATATGGCCGGGACTTGGACATCGGTGACTTTGGCCGGCATTGGCTATTATGGCCGGAATTTGGACATCGGTAACTTTGGTCAGAAGCGGCTACTATTGCCGAAATTGAGCCAACTATGAGCATGAAACCTCTTTGGCTTTTTTTTTTTTTTCAACAAGAGAGAATTGGGTGGTGGTATTTGCTAGTAGAGAAAATAATGGCAATGTGGCATGTCATATTGACAAAGAGAGAGAATCACTTGGATGAGAAAATGTGGAAGGATGGAAAAATACAAGAAAAGAAAAAAAATGGTACACGATGAATATTTGTGGGTATTTTGATTTTGGTTATGATTGAAGATGCAAAAGGATGAGTGAACAAAAAAAAATTGCACATGATTGAATATTGGCATTAGCCTATAACTTTAATACCATGTAAGAAGTAATAATTATCTAAAGAGAGATAAAGGAAAGAGAAGAAACATAAATTTTAGGTGGTTCGGCCTATGGCTTACTTCCACATGTCAAAACCTTTGTTGGCTACATCTTTTCTTTATATATTTGATTGTATACAAGACTCTATTTATAGAGAAAGAATGTAAACGTTACAAGTCTCTTCTACTTCTACATTAACAATAATTTATCATCTTGTAACTTTTGTCTCTTGAGTGTATGTAACTCTTGTATCTTGAGTTCTTTTAACTCTTGTCTCAATAGCCCCTAAATCCTTCTGCAATTGGTGATGTCGTTCTAAATTTAAGAAACCCAAAATCCGAGCCCTTTGCATGGACAATCATAATTTTTAACACCAACATGGTATCCTTAAATTTATGGCTGATAATTTTTTCTAGAGCCCGTAAATTTGATATGAATCAAATATGAAATTAGTAAGTTAAGATGAAAAAGTTTGACTCTTGTAATTCAATGAGTCAGGTTAGGGTTGACTTATATAGTCTTATAGTTATATTTCGACACTACCCAATCCCGACATACAAAATTTAGGGCTGATAATTTTTTATAAGACCGGCTAACTCGACATGAACTCAAAACGAATTAATGGATTATGGTTGAGATGTCTGATCCATTTAATTAAAGAGATCGTATTAGAGTTAATCTATATAGTCTGATACCATATTTCGACACAATCTGAACTCGGACATGAATTCCACCTTACTTAAATCTATGTTTTCACCTAACATTCTGAAAATATAAATATAATACATTTATAATTTTTGTATAATTCTTGTATAACCCCAACAACTTTTTTTAAAAATTAATCATTGAATATGTAAGACCCACGTGTAGGAAAATTTATCCAATTGTTAGTTAAAAAAAATAAAATTAGTAAAAATTGTAAAAAATTATAAACGTATCATTTCTCCTCAATTTATAACGATAGTTTTTTGTCATATTTGAGAAGCCACATGCTCCACACAATTTTCAATGTTATTGTTAATATGGAAACCTCAAGAACGACAAGGCAGTCTTCAAGAAAATCTGAATGCTTGATATAAACAAAACGTTTCCTTCTATTGTATCCCTGATATGCACCGAGTACAACATAATAAGGTTTTGTTTTGTTTTTTTTTTGTTTTTTTGGGTTAAATAGAAACTTGTCCCATGTGGTTTGTAAACTTTATTTTTTGCCCCTTGAGTTTTACTTTTTATCATAGGTGGTACCTGCGGTATGTGAAAAGACGGAAATGGTACATCCGTCTAATTTTCCATCCAAAACTAACGTCCAGCCACGTCATCCTACAGGTGTCATATGGCTCCTGGCTTAGGGCGTCATCTCCATCCCGAAAATTGAACACTAAGTTCGGTTTCCATAACCGAGGTTTGAAGACAACAATGGCAGAGGAAGCTGAACCGGTGGCTAGGGAGTTTCGGAAGGGATTCAGCGAGGCAGCACATAGTGGTTCACACCATGATCAAAAAGAGAAGGGGAAGGGCGATGAGGCGCATAGTGAGTTAGTGGGGACCAGGTGATAGTGGCAGATGACATATGTGATGACAGTGATACAATTGCTCTATTGCATGCTTACAAACCAAAGTTGTTGGAGCCCATAATCAAGGATGATGAGTTCCAAGAAAACTATCAATATCTGGAAGTCTCAAGTGATGGCTGTGCTTTTGGTAGAGGTGGGGGAACGAAGGATGGGGATAGTGACTGAAAAAAAAAACAAAAGGAAGGGTTCAATGCGAAAAACTAGAAAAGAAGGGCCAGACTGGGGGTGCGCTTGGATATAGTTTTTGATCATGCCAGTAGGAATCTTGCTGAATAAAGAAAAAGGAAAGATAATGGGAAAGGGGCTACGGGAAATGTGGGAAAAAAAAAGGGGAAGGGGCTAGCTTTGGAGGATGAGAATGAGTGGACTAATGATGACTTTTCTTTGGCGGTGGCTGGGGTCTAGCCCTGCTTGTCACAATGAGCATCTTAAGTTGGAACTGTCGAGGGATTGGGAACCCTTGGACAGTCCGAGACCTTTGCCAAACAATAAAGGAAAAAAGACCCATGATGGTTTTCCTTATGGAAACCAAGCTGAGAAATCATAAAATGGAATCTGTAAAAAATAAGACTGGTTACAATGGAATGTTTGTTGTTGACTGTATTGGCAGAAGTGGCAGACTGGCACTTTTGTGGCGCGATGATATTGATGTGGAGATCCATAACTATAGTAGAAGGCATATTAATGCCAAGGTTAATACTCATAGAACTGGTCAGGGCTAGAAGTTTACAGGATTCTATGGGAATCCAGAACCCCATAAGAGATATGAGGCATGGGACTTGTTGCGACATCTTTCCTAGTATGAGCCAGTGGCATGGTTGTGTTGTGGAAATTTTATTAAAATCCTAGACCTCTTAGACAAATATGGGGTGTGTGGACGGCCTTGACGTCAAATGAAGGATTTAAAAAACACGTTGGAGGATTGTCGGTTATGTGATTTGGGTTTCTTTGGGCCCAAGTTTACTTGGACTAACAAACGATACAGGAAGCGGTTCATGCAAGAGTAGCTGGATCGAGCGATGGCTAACCAGCAGTGGTGTGCGCTGTATAACATTATAGAGGTTTCTGTTTTGGCAGCCCGTAGTTCAGACCATTCGCCTCTTCTCATTTAGTTAAAAAGGCATAACATGGAAGTAAAAAAGAGGGGCTTCCGGTATGAAGCAAGCTGGGCACGAAAAAAGGAATGCAAGGCCATTGTTGAACGAGTCTGGAGAGTGAAGGAGACACAAGGGGACCATTGGGGGAATCTTAAGAAAAAGTTACATCACTGCCAGCATGAACTAATACGATGGCACAAATCCAACTCTGGTCAAATGGAAAAGCTTATCAAACATAAGACTCAGCAACTAGTATATTTGCAAGGGGAAGATGGGGAGCTAGCTATGGGCGAAATCAATGGGATTCAGAGTGATCTGCACTCGCTCATGGAACAAGAAGATCTGCAATGGAGACAACAGGCTAAGGCAAATTGGCTTAAACATGGAGATAGAAACACTAAGTATTTACATGCCTATGCTAATCAACGGAAGATGGCAAATTAGACAGACAAAATTATGGATGAAACTGGCTATATGTGGGAATCACATGAAGATATTTGTCAGGCTTTTATTCTCTACTATCAAAAGCTGTTTTCTTCGAAGGCTTGAGGAGGTATGGAAGAATGCCTTTTCCCATGCAGAGAAGAGTCACAGAAGCCATGAATTCCCAACTATTGAGGGAATTTACGGTGGAAGAAATCAATGGAGTGCTGATGCAAATGCTGCCTTTAAAATTAAAGCACCAGGTCCAGATGGATTTGCAGCCTGTTTTTACCAGGAAAATTGGGCTACTGTGGGGACTGAGGTATGTAATACCATCCTTGGTATTTTAAACTCAGGCAGTATTAATAATGAGTTGAATTCCACGTATATTGCTCTAGTCCCAAAAGTAAAAAATCCTTGTAAAGTTAGTGCATTTAGGCTCATAAGTCTTTGTAATGTCCTTTATAAAATTGCATCAAAAGTCTTAGCCAATAGGTTGAAGGAGGTTATACCCAATGTGATATCTTATATATCCAGAGTGCTTTTATTCCTGGGCGTCTTATTTCTGATAACATTCTGGTGGCTTATGAAACACTTCATTCTATACAAACTCGGTTGTGGGGTAAGGATGGCTATATGGCATTGAAGCCAGACATGAGTAAAGCGTATGACAGGGTGGAGTGGGCCTTTCGTGAGGAAGTTATGCAGCGGATGAGGTTTGATTTGAGATGGATCAGGCTGGTCATGAATTGTGTCAAAACGTTGAATTATGCTATAATTGATAATGGCACTCTTGTGGGGTGAATCATTCCATCCAAAGGTATCAGGCAGTGGGGTCCCCTGTCACCTTATTTGTTCATTCTCTGTGCAGAGGCATTAAGCTCTCTACTACATCATACTGCTACCACTGGACAGCTAACTGTTGTCCCAATCTCAAAGCGGGGCCCTAGCATTAGTCATTTTTTCTTTGCTGATGATAGTTTGATTTTTTGCAAGGCAAATCCTCTACATTGATACAGATTATCAAAACTTCTGACCACTTACGAGCAAGCTTTTGAAAAGAAATTAAATCAGGAGAAAACCTCGATCTTTTTCAATCGGAATACGAGTCAAGAGGCTTGGGACCAACTTCTACATATTTCGGGGATCCTGGCTACACAAAGATCTGATAAATATTTGGGGTTGCCAGCTATAGTGGGGAAGAATAGAACACATGCGTTCCAGAGTATTAAAGACAAAGTATGGAAATGGCTACATGACTGGAAGCTAAAGTTTCTATCACAAGCAGGAAGAGAAATTTTACTGAAGTTAGTGGTTCAAACTATACCCACGTATAGTATATATGAGCATCTTCCTTCTACCGAAAACATTATGTAATGAGCTAAATTTAATGATACAATGGTTCTGGTGGGGTCACCAAGAGCATTAATCTAAGATCCAATGGATGATCTGGGAGGGACATGGGCTCTCAAAGGCACAAGGAGGCATGGGGTTTAGGGATCTGGTTTGTTTCAATAAAGCTCTTTTAGCCAAGCAGTGTTGGAGACTCCTTCAAAATCAAGACAGTCTGGTTGCACAAATTATAAAGGCTAAGTACTATCCCAGCTGCACAATCTTAGAGGCAAAGTTATGTAAACGTCCTTCATGTAAATGTCCTTCTTTTGCTTGGCGGAGTATCTTAGGGGCAGGAAGTTTATTAAAACAATGGCTCATATGGTGAATCGGTGATGGATACACAACAAAAATTTTGGGTAGATAAGTGTGATAATAGCTTACAAGTGCATATTTTTTCTATTAAAATAAGTATTATCATACTATGTTTTATTCTAAACCTTACATTTTACAATTGATTGTGGAATATTGTTTAATTATGAAAGTTGAGGTTAAATTGACATCAATGCAATAAGTTGTATTTTTTTTTAAGGAATTAAGAAGCGAAATTCGTGATTCTCTCCAAGATTGGTGCCACGTTTTTCTCAACAGCTCGAGACACACTATTATCTCCAAGGAAAGTTCCAGCAGCTACACGTTATTTTCAAAGGAGGCATCACTGAGATTTCATATATGGAGAGTGGAGGCAGATTCTTATGCTTTAACCTGTAGCCATGTGTGGGACCAGGGGAATAAAAGAAGACAAGAAGAAAGGAAATCAGAAAAATAAAAAGAGAAAGAAACATGAAAGGAGAGAAGACCAGAAGGGAAGTGAAGCCAGCAGCGCCATACAGGGTACACGATTCTTTCCAAAGTTTCTATAATGAGCATCACCTTTTCTTTTGTAATCATGTACGTGGATGAGTGGTAGGAGCCAAACACATAAGGAAGGACGAAGACCTGGGCTGCTGTGCACCTAATTAACTAAGACATGAGATTCTTTCCATGCAAGGGACCGAATAGAGATTCACATGATTTTCTCCAAGCTTAGCACCGCACGTCCCTTAGCAGTGTGCATGCGCCGACCTACCGAGCATTATATATATCATGTTTTCTGGTAAAAAAGGGGGGGGGGGGGGGGGGGGGGGCAGGAGGCAAAGAGCACACTGAAGATTTCTGAAGCAAAGTTTTAATTTTTTTCTTAATTTATTTTATGTTTAGTACTTTGATTATGAGATTTATTTTCATAGACATGAGTGGCTAAACCTCTAACTAGGGCTAGAGGTGAAGCCTAGTATTTTTTTTTCTTTTGTATTTGTGAGACCATTTTGTATTTTTTTCCCTGAGTCGACGCATGATTTGAAAATGCTCCCTAACTTTTTAATTTTCAATATTGACTCCTTAACTTTTTCGTGTTTTTGAATTGGGCCATTTCGTCACTTTTCCATCCAATTTTGCAAACTCTATTAGTGCCACGTGTCCATTTTTGCCATATCACCTTAAAATATTATCTTTTAAATAATTTTATTTAAAAAAATTAAAAAAAAAAAGAGTGTTGGGGGTGGCTTGCGAGCCACTCCTAGAGGTGGCCGAAAATGGACACGTGATACAAACAGAGTTTGCAAAATTGGATGGAAAAGTAACGGAAGAGCCCAATTAAAAAACACGAAAAAGTTAAGAAGTCAGTGTTAAGAATTAAAATGTTAGGGGGCCTTTTCAAATAGCATGTCGTTGACTCAAGAATTTATTATAAATTTACCCTAATTTTAATTTGAAAGAAGTTTCATGATAGCAAATTTATTTTGATTTGTTATTATATTCGTTTATATCAAATTCTTATTCTTT
Source organism: Alnus rubra (assembly GCA_028654335.1). Taxonomy (NCBI): domain Eukaryota; kingdom Viridiplantae; phylum Streptophyta; class Magnoliopsida; order Fagales; family Betulaceae; genus Alnus; species Alnus rubra. Next base: position 1,202,946 of record JAJPGS010001500.1, on the reverse strand, counting down.
TTGTTTTGATATGATCTGAATTAATAATAGATGCTTAATTTATTGTGTCATGTTATCAAAATCAAATTCTAATTGAAACCATATTTTATTTATTTTATTTTTAAGAGTGCTTTATTGCCGTATTTTCTGATTAGGAGAATTAAGATTCTACCTAATTTAGCTATCGTTATATGTCTCATGAATACGTAAAACGATGCTAGGTAGATCCTTGAAACCCTAGTATTTTCCAATAGTTTCTTCCAAAGCCTATTTATTTATTTTAGTTTCGTAGTTTACTTTTTAATTTAAATAATATTCTTTTGCTCCACTTTCTAGTGGAAACCAAAATCAAATTTCTATTTGTTTTTCTTTTCTGCATAATAATAAGAATTATTCTCTCGTGTCTGATCATTCCCTATGGATCGACCTCGTACTTACCGAGAATTATTACTTGCGAAAACCTACACTTGAGTTTGCACCCTTTTTCGTAAAACACTAGATAAGTGGCTCCCAACGCCTAGTACCTTTTCAGTTCAGTTTCCAAGAAAAATCTTAGAAACCAACACTAAGGTGCATGAACTTATAGATATGGATATTAAAGGGTGGAATTTTGCATTGATAAAAGAGATATTTAACACAGAAGAGGCGGCTACTATAAGTAAACTACCTCTAAGCAGCTTGGTGTAGCTTGATATGTTGATCTGGAGAGGAACCATGCATCACTGGTCAATTCACTGTGCGTAGTGCTTACCATTTGAAAAAAGAAGTGTACGATCACCTGGGGGAAGAAGGGTCAATGAGCAAGGAGTGTAGAGGAATATGGTGGTTAATTTGGAGCCCGAATCTACCTAATGTAGTGAAGATGTTTCTTTGGAGAGCATGTCACAACATATTTCCAACCAAAGAGAATTTGTTGAAACGAGGTATAGTTAAGGATCCTTTTTGTCCTTGTTGTGAAATAATTGGTGAAAGTCTATCTCATATACTTTGGAGTTGTCCATCAACGATGGATGTTTAGGGAGCCTGTGGGAATACTTTTCAGAAAAGTCCTTGTAGTGGATTTGAATTTCTACGGGTTGTGGTGAAAATGGCTACTAGGTGTAACTCCGAAGAATTTGAGTTTTTTTTTTTTTGTGTGTGTGTGTGTGTGTTTGAGAAAAATTGGCTTAGAGGTAATAAAATGGTCCATGGGGGGTCAAATTTGAGGGACAGGGGGTGGGGTGAATTGTATTTAACCCAAAAATAATCAAAAGATAAGGTACTAAAGGTTTTGGAATCCACACCTACCAAATCACAGCAACATTATTCTCTTGTTCATCAATACATATTTGAAGTTCTCACCATACAAATCTTATGTATGTTCTACTATGCTTCAAAAATTAATTAAATCATTCAATGAATCTATTCTTTGCATAAATCACAAAAGATATCCAGTTTAAACCAAATCATCAAATGTATCCGTAGTACGAAACACAATGAATATCCAATGTTTTGATAAATAAAAACTCAAGCAATCAATTAAATGAAACTATCTCAAATCATCACATATATCCGTAAATCACAATAGATTTCCAAGAATCATCTCATAATTGAATTGAAGTAGAACAATTAGAAATAAAAAAAAACTTATAAAATCGGATAGTAAAAACTTATATGAAAATATTGTTGTTCTTCAATGGTGAGGCTTCATCCTCGACCTTAGTTGAGAATTTAGTTACACATGATTATGAAAAATAAAACATAAACCTAAAGAAAAACTAAACTAAAAGGGAGAAAATATGTGGAATTTCGTTTCTGGTGTCCTACCTCATTACAAGAGAAAATAATATATATATATATATAGACTAATTTGCTATTTTTTTTTATTTTTTTTTTCGGTGCTTCTATTTCCTTATCAAGGACAACTCGATGCTGCTAAGTCTGACCCTTCTTCATCTCACACACGGCTTCACTCACTAACTTGCTTTCTTGATTCTTTCATTCTTAAGGATTTTGTTAGTTTGTAATTGGCCACATTCTGTTGGACAAAATCACTTATTTGTAAAGATGCTTTTTAATATGGATTCTGCTATTTAGAGTGCTTCCAGAAGATTTTGTACAATTTACAAGTCAGAAAAATCTGGTTCCCTGCCATTTGTCCGGACGCCCATCTGTCCAAAGCATCATCCGTCCGGACGACGTGGATTCCCATCTGGACCTTTCTCTATGTCGAGAAGCTTCAAACTGCTCCAGCTTGCATCCGTCTGGACAATTCAGCAGCCCGTCCGGACGACTCTCAGTGTTCGACAAGCTTCAGGATTTCTTTCCAAAACACAGATATGGGAAGATTGCTGCAACCGTCCGGACAATGTGGATTCCCGTCCGGACGCGCTCATCCATAAGGCAAGTATCGCAATTCAAATCCAGACTTCCAAACGTCAGTCATCATGGTCCGGACGCACGAGCATCAAATATGGAAATTGTGTGCATCAGATCAGCCGTCCGAACGACCATCCTCCTGGTTCGGATGCGCGAAGCCTCTATATGAAAATTACTTGTAGCGGACATGCGACCGTCCGGACGACAGGGCACCACCATCCGGACTCGGCTCATTTCAGGAAAGAATTTCAGCGAAATTCTCGGGCAATTGATCGCACAGTTGTCCGTTCGGACGGCCCATAACTACCGTCTGGACGGCGCCCAGTTTTTATCAATCCAGACGCTCATTTGAACCGTCAGCCTATAAATAGAGGCCTTTAGGCTTGAGAACAGTAAGAATTCGGTATTGAATTTCATTAGTGCTTAGAGAGCTATATTGTGAGTTTATTGAGCTGAGTTGATCTCTCTAAAGCCGTTACTGTGTGTGTTGTTGCTGCGCTTAATCTGAAGTCTATTTTAGGGGTTAGCCCTAAGGTAAAGGATTCCATTGAAGACCCCTTCAAGTAGGAGACCTGGTTGGGAGGCGTTCGTGTTGGGTTACACGTTAGAGTACAAGGTACGACCACTGCATCAAGGGTATGTGAGTGCTACTACTTTGTAACTAGTCTTGTCTTCTGAATAGTGGATATTCTGGGTTTACCTGCCCCGGAGTGATTTTTCTCATATTGAGTTTTCCACTTCGTTAACAAAAATCTTGTGTTATTTAATTTCCGCATTGTTATTATTTTGTTAACACTTAGTGCACACACACACTTTCTTTGTGTTAGAAGTCAATTTCAATTTTTCAGATTTATTGCAGGTCTGGCCCTTCTTGGAACAAATCACGTACTGATCGGTGCTATTCTTTCCTTAAAGAAGACGTGCATGACTGTTTTGGAAAGAGAACATTTGCTGCTTAGTGTGTTCGGCGCTGCCGTTCACACGTCTTCAAGAGAAAAGCCAACATAATATCACAAGCCCTAAGTTTGCTTTTCAGTTGCCAACAGCCACATTAATGCACTCGCCCAGGTCTGGAAAGAATTGAGTCTTGGAAATAATCGTGTCATGGAAAGACCCGTGTCTTTCGGTGCTGCTTTTGTGCATGTGTCTTCTTCGGTTGGTGCTGCACTTGGAAACAATTCATGTGCTGCCAGCTGTGCGTGGATTTGGTCTCCATTTATGGAAAGATGTGTGTGCCGTTTCTTTGGTGTAAGAGGCCAGCAGGCGTGATATATTGAAGAGCTTAGGTTTTGGCGCATGCTAAGCTTTGCGAAGAATAAGTTGTTGCTTCCAGTGATGGAGAGTATCACCCTTGCATGTACACATTGCTTCTAGTTATGGAGAGTATCACCTTTTTGGTGTTGCTAGGCTGAAGAGAATGTGAGTCGATGCCTCCTTTTTACTAAAAAGAAAACTTGTACACGTAAAGGGCTGCCTCTTCTTGGAAAGAATATTGTCTTGATATCTCTCGGTGCTGCATGCCATCCTAGAGAATAATGTGTTTCATATATATCACTCATCCACATGTGTCTTCCATTAGACAAAATATTATTCTCTCCAAATTTGCAATTTCACATAAAAATCGCTATTTTCTCTCAATGACTTGTAAAATACCAAAACTAACCAAAAATATCAAAACTAAAGGTTTAGCAAATACAAATTAAGGAGTCTAGATATACAATATTTGGCACTCATCATGAAGGGTCAATAGAGCGAGAAGAAACACTGCCTCTCAAATGGAAAACTCTTCCTGTAGGCATACAAAAGGTAAACTGGGATGTTGCAGTTGACACTACTATTGGTCGATTGGGAATGGGTTTCATAGTGAAGGATCACGAGGACTTTGTCCTTGCAGCTAGAAGCTGGACTAAAGTGGGGAAATTAGAACTAGTTGCGGCTGAGGCATGGGCAGCTTTTTATGTAACCGAATTCAGCAGAGATCTCAGTCTAAGAAATATTTTTTAAGAAAGTGATGCATTCCAAGTGTTGACTGTCGTCAAATCTCAAGGTCGAAATTGGAGCAGGTATGGTCATATTATTGATGATATACGTGAAATACTTAATTGTATACAATCTTGGCAGATTGGCAATGTTAGTAGAGTGGTAAATTCTGCTGCCCATAATTTAGCAAAAACAACTGTTAAACAAGTCATAGATCGGGTATGGATAGAAGAAATCTCTAACTGTATCTGTGACTTAGTTTTGTTAGAGCAACTTGCTCTATCTCTATGAGTTTAATGAAAGTTGAATCATTATAAAAAAATTAAAAAAAATAAAAATAAAAATAAAAAGGTCTCGTATAGCTTTATTTAAATTGTGGTGGTGGATATATATATATATATATGACATAAATAAAGCTCTCCACCTATTAAACGAGTGATCTTAAGATGCATATAAAATTTCTAATCTAGTATAAATATAGCAATGCATGCGGTGATATTGGAAATTACATGTGAGCGTGAGATTGTTGAGTGTATATGTATAAGTGTAAAAATGTTAATTCCTGCATAAATACCAAAAAAAAAAAAAAAAAACAGAAGAAGAAGAAGAAAGATGTCGTATCTGCTGGTGGATAATAATGGTCCATTTCGCAATGAAAGTAGGGCTGGTGGTATTCATGGCATGGATAAAGGCCTCCCCATAGCATATAATTGATATTAAGAATAACCTATACGATTGATAAAACTTTCAATCGATGGGCAATATATATATTTGTGTGTGTGTGTGTGGTGATAGACTCACATGTGAGTGAAATGTTGTTAACATGCATGGGTTAAATTTTGTTAATATTGAGGCATGGGTGATTGTTTTGGCCACCAAACCCAACAAGCTTCCATCGGTTCATTTGGTCGTCAACTTGGAGTTTATAATTATACTTAGAAGAGTAATGTTACTCTTCACACTCAATTAGTATTGGTTGGTGTGATGTGTTTTAAGTGACTTTTTATTTCGGTCAACAATTAAAACAATTTAAAATTGTTAGTTTTATTGGCTTCATTCTGTTGACAAAATCACTATCATGTAATGTTGCTGTCCGAAACAGATTTACCGTATTATTTAGAATCTCTAGTTTATTAGAGTTTATTTCTCTAAGATAGAAGGAGCCTTATTATGACAAGTTCGTGTCACAAGCATGAAGAAGGTAATTTCAGAAGTTCCAGGAAGATTCAACACAGTTGACAACTCAGCAAAAGTCGTATCCCTTGTTTTTGTCCGGACGGTCCAGTGTAGCGTCCGGACGCCCTCTAGTGTCTAGAAGTTTTTGACAAGCTCAGTGTTGTATCCGTCTGGACTTCAGGGCAACACCTCTGCACACTCTTCAGTGTTCGAGAAGAATCCAGTTTTCCTTTGCAAATAAGGATCGAGAAAGACAGCTTGCAACTGTCCGGACGCTAGGGCAACACCGTTCGGATGAGGCCTTAATATGAAAATGCGTGAAGCACGTTATGGAAAGGTGGTTTCACATTTCACCGTTCAGGCGCTCTATGATCTGTCTGAACGCCGCTTAGAGAAATCCGAATCAGTGGTGATTTAGGTCTTCTAAGCCTATAAATAGAGGCATCTAGGCATGTATTATTTACAGAATTCGGTATTGAATTCTCTACAGCTTAGAAAGGGTTTTTAGGGAGATATAGTGAAGATCTGCTAGCTCTCTAACTGTTTTCGGTGTGTGGTTACTTTGTTCGTGTGAAGTCTAGCTTAGGGAGAAGCTCTAAACTAAAGGAATCTATTGAAGGCCCCTTCAAGTAGGAGACTTGGGTGGGAGGCATTCACGTTGGGTTATGTGTAGAAGTGCAAGATATGATCTCTGCATAAGGGTATGTGAGTATTATTGTCTTGTTACTAGCTTTATTTTCTGAATAGTAGAATTCTTGGGTTTGGTTGCCCCGGAGTGATTTTTCTCTTAATTGAGTTTTCACTTCGTTAACAAAATATGTCTCATTTAAATTTCGCACTTATGATATTTTGTTACACACTGTTCACACATACACACACACACACACCATAAATTAGAAGTCTATTTATTTTTCAAAAATACATAACATCAACCGGTGTGATAAATGAGTATGAAAAAAGGTATTATTGGACTTAGAAAGATTTGAAATTTAGTATTATAATTCATCACTCATCTTGAACCAAGATTAAGGTGTATATATATATATATATATATATATATATTTATATGATAATCCATTTATGTCACATATCATAAAACAAAAGCCCTTATTATTTAATACTCAAAAGCACACAATATGTAAACATATATATGCTCTAATTCTGTCACTCGGGCAGTTTAACAACAGAGAATCTTAATTTTATTGTGATCCCCTTAATCTTATTGTTTAGCCCAATAAGTGCCTTAACTCAGTTGACTTTCCTGCAATTTGTCCTGATTTGACCGCTCGTGCCCGTAAGCAGGCCAAGGTTACCCATCTTCTTCATCGCCTTCGTAAAGTCTTGTTGGAAACTTATCGGGTTAAGCTTATAAGCAATAACCTGAGAGTCGGTGGAACCACCATTAAAGAGCTGTTGGTCCGAGTGAAACAGACCCTTCTGGCTTACCAAATTAGCGTAGTAAGCATTGTCAAAAGACGTTGTGCTAATGGCGTCAAGAGGGGCAAGATTGTCATCACCTCCAATCCTTGGACAGTTTGATTGTCGTGCTGTTGCGAACGAGGGATTTATGTTTGTTTCATTGTATATCCTGTCCCGAAAGACTATGCATCTGGCTTGGCCTATTGTGTGAGCTCCTGAATAAATGTATAAACAAAATATATGGGGGTTATTAACGAGTCTTTTCTATACGATTTTTTTTTCAACTCGCTTGTATTGCCCAAAGTTTATAAACATATGATTTCAGAAACCCAAAAATTAGTCCAAAAAATAGCTCAAAATGCAAAGTGGATGTCACAGGCAGTTAGTACAAAACAATCGCATGTATGTGTGCGGCTTTGGACGGATTCTGCAAAGTTTAGATGTGGATATAGATACTAAAATTCACTCTTTTCAAAGTACATGCAGATGTGAAATAAGAGTATTATCCCACCCATATAGTCGATTTACACCCCTATCGTGGACCAATTTATGGGTTAAAATTAGAGTTCTAGAGAATTTATTAGGATTTAGACCCACCTGATAGAGCAACCATTTCTTCGGCAATGAAACCTTTGTTTGCGAACGAACTAATAAGACCACTAAGATCCAGAAATGGACTAGGGATGTCAATATTAGCAGCAGTTTTATTTGAGGTGGTAGAGTCTCTTCTGCCCAATAGAACTTGCCATATCCAAGTAGCTCCACCTAGCTGAATTGATCAATTTAATAATATATAAGGAAAATGATACCAAAAGAATAAGAACTATATGATCTGCCAGTATCGTGGCTTATAACAATTCAATATATTAATTATGAAGTTAGAATTTTTCTTTTGTTTCTTACAGCAACAACAGAGTCTCTTGCAGCGACGGTTAAGATATCAGCACAAGACACAACACTAGGACACTCTTTCTCCAGGTTAGATTTGATGGAGTCGATTACTTCAAATCCCCTTAGTGAATTATTATTGGGAAAAGCTGTTTTCTCTCCATCGATGCCGTCCAACAGCACTGATGCATCACATCCCTGTTACAGAAATGTTACTCAAACTTATTATTAATCTTATTTCAAAGAATCCTATTATGTGTCTCAACACCAGTATACCCATGCTTCAACAAATTGAGGAGATCAATAACAATTTTGAAAATAATAAACAGAATCTAACAACCACGAATAAGGGGGTGGAATAAATGTATACCAAATAAAACATGAATTACAAATAAAAACAACCACAACCAAACAATTACCCAAATATATAAAGCAGTAAAACAGTTTACACAGATATTTGGTTACGAATTGAAAATTCTTTGAACTCAGAGAGAAAAACCACTTCGGGACAGCCAAACCCAGAAAATCAATTCAATCAGGAAGAATAACGAATTAAAAAATGTTCATACTCACAAAACTTTTACAATCGTTAAATTCTTGAATTATAACAAGTAACCCACTTGTTTCCTTCTCTCCCATAACAATTGGAGAGTTCTTCTTCTTGATCTCCTTAACCGGAACTCCGATTGGCTTCCAATTCAAGATTGATGGTTGAACTAAAACACTAAGAGAGATATAACATAAGTATCCCAAATTTATAACACTCTCTTAGCATACGAAATTCTAGAGTTGAAATTCACAATAAACTATTACCTAGAAACCTCTCTAAATAAGTTTCAGAAACCCTAATACAAATCAGGAACAGATTCATAGGCGGCGGCCCCTGAATAAGTTACTAACGTGTTCGGACACAACAAAACAAATGATCTATCTGTAAGATCTGTTCGAATAGGAATATCACCTGTCCGGACACATAGAGAAATATGAACTTCCTGGAAGTCCTGTCAGGGCATAGTCACAAGCCGTCCAAACAAGAATTACCTTTTGAGAGTATCTAAAATTCTGTCAAGACATGACTTCTGGTTGTCCGAATAGGAGGAATCTTTGATTGTTATTGGAAGTCTTGTCCGGACACAGCTTTTGACTATCCGGACAGGCTTGGCTGCTTGAGACCTTTATCTTCATACTTAAAGCACACTCTCAAAAACTAAAAGCTTTTGTATGTAGCCAATAAATAAAACTAACAAGTTTCAATTTAGCGCAGTTAATCAAGTTTCTTATTTTTTTTTTATATATATAGCATGTGAAAGTGAAACGTATTAGCAAGTAGGTTGGCCACAAGTGACTGACTTGAGCACGAGACTGACACAATCTCTTTTATAAAAGGGAAAGGGATCGACTCGTGAAACAAGGACCGGGATTTCCTAGAATTTTCTATTCAAACTTAAAGAAATTCAAGTAGGGAATAAAAGAGGGGACTCTGGGTCCTAGGGTGCCCGATCAAGTTCCCGAAAAAGTTCGAGTGCAGGGCATATATGTCTGGGATTCGAAGTCCCCTCTTTCATTCTCTACCCGAAAGCGTGATAATTCCAATTGTTCAACCAGGCCTCTTCACACCATTTTAGATCAGGGAAAAATGCTCTACAGGTTCATGAGGCATCGCTTTTTTATCAAATCCCTCCCTACAATTTAAATTTTATTCATTAACTTTTTAAGGTTAGAACTGTTATTAATTTTTTAATAGTGCTTTCACACTAAACACAACTAGAATACACGTGTCCCCTCTAATAAAAAATAATAATAATAATAATAATAAAGAAACTGAATGCAATGCAATAACGGCAAATCTTTATCGAGATGAAATGCATGCCAAAAAAAAAAATCCATATATGTGTGTGTAAAACCCTTGAAAAAGGTCATGGTGTTTTAAACAATTCAACAATCATGGCATAAGGCCGATGTAAAAATATAGATTTTCTTTTCTATCTTTCTTCTCTTTTCCGCGAAAAGGGAGAGACTATGAGGTATATATTCTCGGGGACTATTTTGTACGTCCTCAAAATTTCATGTCATGCACATTTGGTTGACACGAATTGCTCCACAAAATGATTTTTTTAAAAAAATATTATTTAATTCGTGGAGGAATAGCTAGGCAAGTGGAATATAATACATGCACTCAGACACTCACAACACATACAACCTGTTTTAAGATAAGGTGATCACAAATTAATCAGCAACCTTCTCTACGTTACGATTCACAAATTACATTCAATCACACACTCACAACTCATGCAAACATTTGCAGATAAGACACTGAGGAAAGGAAAAAAAAGGAGGAAGTGAGAGATGAGATGACTTGCTTGAACGAAGCAGTCATGAAAATGAAGACGGAGCAACGATGCGCCCATGCGTGCCTCTTTACTCACAGCAGAGACAATAGCTGATTTAATGATGAAAAGGGCTTTAGGACAGGATTTATCATAGAAAGTAGAGGACAACTGGGCAGAGGCCATTCCCGCCATTCCCACAAGAAGTACTGAGAATAAAAGGCACACTTTTGTGGTTCTGTGAACGGAGGGGGCAGAACGATGGGAAGCCATGAGGCCCATAACTAATTGTGACTTCGTGTGATGTGAAGAAGAAGGCTTTTGGCTTGGTGCGTGCATGTTTAGGGCACAAGAGTTGTCGTGTATTTATATAGGTGCTCTACCATTGACTGGGGCATGCATTTTCTCATGCACTTTGTGATAGCGATCCACGTCGTCAACAAAAAGAACACAAACATAACTACAAATCACTGTACACGCCCGACTCGCAAGGCATGTCGAGCTAGAGCCTATCGGCCGCTCGAAAACAGTACGGCTAAAACCGGCTTGGTACATCAACAAAGCGTCCCGTTTGACCTTCAACCGGTCCTAAACCACGTGCACGGAAATCATTGACGCAGACGATCTGGGTGTACTGTCGAGTGTCGAGGCCTAGAAACTTGCGCCACAGGGCTTGACTTTTTGGATTAGGTGGTAGATTAAGGATGATGGCACTGGTTGATCTGAGCCCCATCCTTAGCTTTAATTCTCCGGCGGCTCCAGTTGACCACCCCTCGCATTGCTCGCAAGAAGGTGGTCATTGGTCTACTTGAAACGTTTTGAACGAATGAGTGGTTGATTTACTTGGTAAGTAAACCCACTCTGACGAGGGAATAAGGATTTGGCTTGCATCATGTAAATTTTTCAATGGAAATTCCAGTTCGAAAAACATGAATAAACAAGATCGTACGGTTGGACGAAAAATTTAGGGAAACTTTACTTGTACTTTGATTTATCAACGTTTCTTTACAATCACGATTTCGAACTTTTATTTTTTGTAATGTTGGTATCTTAAGAAAAAAAAATTTCTCTTAATTTTACTCAATTTTTTGTTAAAAGGCCCCTTTTTTTAAAAAAAAAAGAAAGTAAAAATGACGTGTCACCAAAAATTTTACTTTCTCCTTTTTTAAAAAAATAAAAAATAAAAAAAGGAGAAATTTTGTAAATTTTAACAAAAAATAGTAAAATTAAAAGAGAAAAATGATTTGACATTGAAATAATTAAAAGTTCGAGATTATGATTGCTTGAAGTTTCTCCAAAAATTTACTTATAAGAATCCCCTTCGATCGGTACATGATTTCTTAGCTTCTTCATATATATAGATTTTTTCACTAGAAATAATCTTGTAAATCATGTAAATTTTCAGTGGAGATCTTGGGCTAAAAAACAATTGATAAGATTATTTTTAGTGAGAAAATAAGGGAATTTTTCCTCCAATCTTGTTTATTATTTTACTGATCTCCACTGATAAAATTAATTGCAAAAGCCAAAATCGAGGGAATAATTGACTTCTGAGTTTTTTGATGAAGAAGTACTTAATTCATGGGGTCTACAGAGGGGTTAGTGAATAGTGATCATCAGTCATGCATGTCTACGTTAGGACTACGTAGATGGAGATCGAGGTTAAGCTATAATATATAATTTGCTAGACAATTGCCCTGGCTGTAGGACCCTTGAAAGTGTTGCACAAGGCAACATAAATGGCTCTTGGCCTTAATTAAACCTATTTGTAGAAATCGGTTCTTAGAAATTTCTGTCCATTAATTAAACCTATATATAATTTATAAGAAAAACATAAGGAATTATTAGTTTTTCCATTCTTTTCTTTTAACTATACTAATACAACAAACCCTCGTTGAGAATCCTAAAACTGTTGTGTAATGTAAATGGTGTTTTAAATTCCTAAGATTTTAAATATAAATGATATATAAAGCATTATTTTGAATATCATATGAAAAAAAAAAAAAAAAAAAAGAAAGAAAGAAAGAAAGAGCTTTTTGAAAGTCCAATCCGGACATGTTCATAGGCTGTCTGGACGCATTCATAGGCCGTCTAGATATCCAGGATTTTTAGAGCTTTTTGAAAATCCCATCTGAATATGTTCACAGGTCGTCCTGACATGCAAGTTTGAGATAGCTTCCTTCAGCAATATATTCATCCTTTCTGATTTTAAACTTGAGCACTTGATACTCCATTGTCCCAAAACGTAAGCAACAAGTTCTTGACACCGAATGGGCAATCTAAAAACCTAACAACACTAATCAATCTTTATACTATCTATATATGTATGCAATACAAATTAATTACTACATGGTATAATCAGGCCTTTCACGTTGCTCATAATAACACAATACCCCCCCCCCCCCTCCCCCACCTTTTTTTTTCTTTTTCTATTTTGCAGGTGTGCCACAATAATCATTTTTTTTACCATTCATGAATGCCGTTTAAATAAATGATTATATATTGTTGAAAGAACTTTTACAGTAATAAATATTGTTAAAAATCAATTATGCAACTGAATGAGTAAAGAATATTGATATATTTAAGATTATTAGCAATGAAGAAATCATGCAGCAATTTTAAAATATTCAAACTCGTCAAGGACAACTGAATAAATTAACTTTTACATGTTTAAAACAATAATTAAAAATTTGTTTGATTTATATTCTTTACCAAATTTTTGTTTGACACTATCTCTATGAATCAAAAAATCAAAGCTCCGCCACTATGAATCAATAATATAATTGTAAAATTAACTGAAAAGTTAGGGGGTTGAGTAAAATTTAAAATCAATGTGAAATGGCAAAGAATATTTTCAATATATAGTCAGCAAAGGACATTCAAATATTGATTTGAACAAGAAAAAATTACTTGAAAATTAAGATATCAATTAAAATTGAAATATATATGTATGGAGGACCACAAAGAAGGATTGAAAATTCAACAGAGCATGAATATCATAACGAGTTCCTTTTAATGGTTCCCCCTATGTCTTGCTTGTATACTCATTTTGAGTTGACGTTATGATAGAGTTATTGTACAATTAAATATTCATGACCAAAGAACACAATCTAATTGACCCCGCAAACTATTTTGGGTACTTAATTATTTTTCACCTCTTTTTCTTCACTCTGGAAGTCGTATTATGTCGAATATATATATAATTTGTTCACCGGCCGTCTAAGTTTATCCTTAAATGGCCGGGTTCTTGGTGAAGTACACACCTCTTCCATATTTCCTTAAATGGGCAAAGACCCGACTGCTTGTCTTCTTGTAGTCGGGTCTCCAAGTTTTTTCAATGTTCCAAATTCGAATACTTCAATTATGGTTGTAATAAGATGCAATTCAAAAGGGGGTTCGGACATAACTTTTTTGTAAATTGGGTCGTAAGAGTTCTTATAATCCAATTTTTAAAAAGTGATATTCGTATTTTAAGAGTAAAAAAATTACAGGCTTTCTTATTGATGCTATTTAAAAAATATGTGTTTTTCATGTGTTAAGAGACACATGTTACTTGTTTAAAGACTGATTTGTAGGAACTCCTACAACCTGTTTGTAGGAAACTTAATTATGCCATTCTACATTGACATAAATGTGCTACTTTTATAAGGGAAAGGGCTGGTCCGGCTGGATTATTTGTTTGATATCGAATAATGGCCAAGAATAATTATGGAAGGATATTGATTTCGCGAGGTGATCAACGGCTTTGATTGGATCGATCTAAGCCTTGTCAACATTTTGTAATTCAATGTGCCCTTCAATTTCAACGATTCGGGCTTCCATTTCGAGTAATAGCTTGAATTGAGTTAAATGAACATAGCTTTTAAAAAAAAAAAAAAAAAAAAAAACCTAAAATAGAGCGGCCAGCTAACGTTTTACCTTTTGAGAGAGCAATAAGCCTTGCGTCCAAAGGGAGTGGTAAGAATGGTATACTGGTATGACCACCCCTCACCCTTTGAAAGGGTCCATGAGTATGGTTGGGGCGATTAAACCACCCTCAATGGGGTGGCCGCTACCGCGGACACCAATTACACTCTTGACTTGATTAACTAGTCTGACCACGCTCTTGAATGGCCGACCACCTTAACAAATTGTTTAATCACGACCACTTTTTTTTGACTTTATATATGAGGACACGTAGCATTACTCTTACTATAATAGATTAATGGGGAATAATACATGTACTCATGGTGCACTACCACAAAGCACAATGAAGAGTAAAATTCACTCCATGAGTATTTTGAACATTTCCCTAGATTAATTATTTCCTCAACTTCAACACATAATAATAATAATAATAATAATAATAATAATAATAATAATAATGTATTCTACTTCACAAACAAAGCCAAAAGCCAAAAATGGTCGAGAAATGACAAACAACCCTTAGCTGAAATGACAAACAACCCTTAGCCGGCCTGGGTTGCCCACCTTTAATTAATACCACATTTAATAGACTTTGATTTAATACCCAACGTGAAAATAGTGCAATCCACTTTGTAGGGTACTGCCCACAAACAACAAAGAAAGAAAGAAAAATTGGGTAAAACATGATGAGCAAGTCGAGGCTCGTAGGCCGTAGCCATGAAGTTTGGTAAGATCGAGAGAGAGTAAATGTGGGTAAACGAGAAGATAACGAGCTTTAATTTTAAAGCCTACCACACTTAAAAAAAAAAAAAAAAAAAAAGACTCCCAATGCAACTAAAAGGAGGTTGAAAAAAACAAAAAAAAAAAAGAATAAGAAGAAAAAGCGCTATTTAACAACAAAATCAACTACAAATAAATAATTATCAAAATATGAAGAAAATAATAATAATAATAATAATAATAATAAAGCAATTGATAAAAATATTTGATGACAATATGAAAACTCTTTTAAGTCAAAAAGAAAAACCACTTTGAAGTAATCAACCTAAGAAATCAATTTAATAACGAAGAATCCGTGAATTACAAGATGTTAATACTCTTAAAACTTTTACAGTTGTCACACCCTTAAATTACAACAAATGACCAATTTGTCTACTTCTCTCCCAGAACATCTTGAGAGTTTTTCTTCTTGATCTCCTTAACCGGAACTCCGGTTGGCTTCAATTATTAAAGGTTGATAGTTAAACAATAACCAAAACTCTAAGAGAAATATAACATTAACACTCAAAGTCTAAAATTCTCTCACACTGAATTCTAGAATATAATTCTTAAGAAATTCGTACCTCCAAAGGCTCTTAAATAGACATAGGAAAATAACCCTAATTCTGAAAGCCGGTGGTCCAAAAATATTACTTTTACGATGCCTGTTTGAACGGGTAAGTGGCCCGTCCGGACCGGAGCTTGTTTCTGTGTTTCAACTTTTAGTCTTTTCTTCACATCCCTTTTTGACCCTCTAAATGTTGGAACTAGAAAATTGTTATCAAAATAGAAAGTTGTATAATTTCAAGTCAACTTTCCAACGCCGCAAAGTTTGCTTCCTTCGGATCTTGGTTTCAAAAGTTATGACCATTTTAGTCTGACTAGGTCAATGTTCCAGCACGATCCCGTCTGGACACATTCATAAGCCGTCCGGACATCCAAGATTTTTGGAGCTTTTTGAAAGTCCCATCCAAACATGTTCATAGGCCGTCTTGGCACATTCATAGGCCGTTCAAACATCCATGATTTTTGGAGCTTTTTGAAAGTCCCATCCGAACATGTTCATAGGCCGTCCGGACACATTCATAGGCCATCCAGATTTTTAGGATTTTTGGAGCTTTTTGAAAGTCCCATCAGGACATGTTCATAGGCCGTCCGGACACATTCATAGGTCTTCCAGATATCCATGATTTTTGGAACCTTTTGAAAGTCCCATCTGGACACGTTCATAGGTAGTCCGGACATGTAAGTCTGATATAACTTTCTTCAGCAATATATTCATCCTTTCTGATTTTAGACTTGAGCACTTGATACTCCATAGTCCCAAAACATAAGCAACAAGTTCTTGACGCCGAATGGGCCGGTCTAAAAACCTAACAACACTAATCAATCCTTTTACTGTCTATGTATGCAATTCAAATTAATTACTACATAGTATAATCAGGCCTTTCACGTTGCTCATTATAATAACACAATACCCCACCCAACCCTTTTTATTTTATTTTTTCTTTTTCTATTTTGCAGGTGTGCCACAATAATCGTTTTTTTTACTATTCATGAATGCCATTTAAATAAATGATTATATATTGTTGAAAGAACTTTTTTAGTAATAAATATTGTTAAAAATCGATTACACAACTGAATGAGTAAAGAATGATATATTTAAGATTATTAGCAATGAAGAAATCATGCAGCAATTTTAAAATATGCAAACTCGTCGAGGACAGCTGAATAAATTAACTTTTATATGTTTAAAACAATAATTAAAAATTTGTTTGATTTATATTCTTCACCAAGTTTTTATTTGACACGTACTATTGATGTGAATTTCAATTGTACTCGCAAGTGCACGAATCGTTTCCAGTTAATGGATTGCAAGTGCGAGGTCGATTCCACAAGGAATTGTGTTTTTTAAGAATAATTTGTTTCTAAACTAATTAAATCTTAACCTAGTTCCAAAAGATGTTTGATTTTGATAAATAAAAGAAAATCATAAATAAAATAAAACCAAAAAAAAAAATAAAAGAAAAATACTAAGGTCTTAGAATTCACACTCATCGAATCATAACAACATACTCCATGTTCATCAATGTTAATCCGAAGTTCTCATAATTAAAATTTTAAGTATGTTTTACTATGCTTCAAACAATTAATCAAATTTGCAATTAATGGATTGCAAGTGCGAGGTCGATCCCACAGGGAATTGTGTTTTTGAAGAATAATTTTGTTTATAAACTAATTAAATCTTAACCTAGTTCCAAAAAAATGTTTGATTTTGATAAATAAAATAAAAACATAAATAAAATAAAACCAAAAGAAAACAAAAGAAAAATACTAAGGTCTTGGAATCCACACTCATCGAATCATAACAGCATATTTCATGTTCATCAATATTAATCCGAAGTTCTCATAATTAAAATTTTAAGTATGTTTTACTATGCTTCAAACAATTAATCAAATTTGCAGTTAATGAATTGCAAGTACGAGGTCGATCCCACAGGGAATTGTGTTTTTGAAGAATAATTTTGTTTCTAAACTAATTAAATCTTAATCTAATTCCAAAAAATGTTTGATTTTGATAAATAAAATAAAAACATAAATAAAATAAAACCAAAAGAAAAAAAAAATACTAAGGTCTTGGAATCCACACATATCGAATCATAACATCATACTCCATGTTCATCAATATTAATCCGAAGTTCTCATAATTAAAATTTTAAGTATGTTTTACTATGCTTCAAACAATTAATCAAATTTGCAATTAATGGATTGCAAATGCGAGGTCGATCCCACAATGAATTGTGTTTTTGAAGAATAATTTTGTTTCTAAACTAATTAAATCTTAACCTAGTTCCAAAAAATGTTTGATTTTGGTAAATAAAAGAAAAACATAAATAAAAGAAAACAAAAGAAAAATACTAAGGTCTTGGAATCCGACACTCATCGAATCATAACAGCATACTCCATGATCATCAATATTAATCCAAAATTCTCATAATTAAAATCTTAAGTATGTTTTACTATGCTTCAAACAATTAATCAAAACATCCCATGTATCCATTCTTTACACAAATCACAAAAGATATTCGGTTTAAATCAAATCATCAAATGTATCCGTAGAATAAATTAAATCACAAGGGATATTCAATTGTTTTGTAAATAAAAACCAAGCAATCAATTATGTGAAATTATCTCAAATCATCAAATGTATCATTGAATCACAAAAGATATCCAAGAATCATTCCACACATTGAAAAGAAGTAAAACAATTGAAATATTAAACCCAATAAAATCAGACAATAAAAACTTACATGGAAGTATTGTTGTTCTTCATTGATGATGCTTCATCTTCAACCGTAGTTGAAAAATTAGCTACACATGATTATAAAAAATAAATCCTGAACTAAACGAAAAAGAGAAAAATATGAAGTTTGATTTTTTCTCTCTTGCTTCCACCTCCTCTTCTTGAGGCTTAGAGGTCTATTTATAGGGAGAAAACAAACCATAGAAGCCCTAGAATTTCTAGAAAAATTGGACTTCAATCTCCTAGTCAAATTTTAAAAGCAATCATAGTCCAAATTGGAATAGAATTCGTCCAAATTTGAGTTCTTATATTGCGGGACACTTCATAACAGGCGTGCGAATTAGGAAAATCCTATTTCACAATAGTTTGTAGTATTTTGAGTTAGCTTTCTAAAGATGCTAGTTTCATCTTAATCTGATATTTGAACAGAAAGTTATGGCCAAAATACTATGGCATATGCAGAATCTGAAATTTAATTCAATCCGATTTTGGCTCCAATTAGAGAAATTTCGATTTAATCATTTCATTGATTTAATTAAACATAACCACATCATCTAGGTCTTCTCAAAGTGTGCTTTCTTTCAAGCTTTGCATTTTTTCACCTTAAAGCTGCCGTTTTCTCTCAATGTCTTGCAAAACACTAAAATACCAAAACTAACTAAAAACATTAGAAAATAACAAGACTAAAAGTTTAACATATGCAAATTAGGGGGTCCAAATATACAATATTTTGCATTCATCAAATACCCTCAAACTTACATTTTGCTAGTCCCTTAACAAAACAAAACAAAACAAAAAATAAAATGAAAGCATGAAACATAAATCCTCTTTCATGGGAGAGACGATTACATTTAGCATATGCAAGAAGGCTTTTAAACCCTAGGACTCCCTCGTGAAAGGGTGAAGTCAAGTGAGGGTTTGCCAGGAATGGTACCCACAAACATTTTAAAACACTATGTCGTTGACAAAACAATAACTTTCATACAAACACATAGTTCATACATCATGAGCCGGTTTAACAAAGTGAACATCACACTTATATCATTTGGACATTAAAAATCATTCAACTCATAGCTGGAAAATTGAGACAACTCAGGTTCAAATGAGTGCAAAGTGAGACTAACATAGACTCATGAGGTTTCAATTTTCCTTAAAGTTTGTGTACCCCAAAATTCATAGGAATCTCATCAGATGAAAATAACCAAGATTTAAATCAAAATGTGCATTTTTTTCCTCTTTTTATTTTTTATTTTTATTTTTTAATAGGCTGTGCAATGTCTTGACTCCCTTAAGCTTTCTAATTGATCTATGTAACGAGTGTTGGGCCAATGACTCCCAAACCAAATGGTTTTAGAGCACTAGATGTAAAAACATCCCTAAAGGCTTAATTACTCAAGTAAAAAATGGTACAAAGCCAAACTAGGCATACAATCAACCAAATTGAATTTCTCATCTTTTGACGCGAACATTCAATGCTTAGTGAGGCAAAAGACTTGATTACTCAATGAGAAGTCAAACTGATGATATTATTAATTTTTTTTTTTAATTTAAGCCAATGCTTCATCAACAAATCATCCTACAAATCTCAATACACACATTTCTCAATTCAAATCTCATACCTCACGGAACCAATGCTAATATGCTTGTGAAAAATAATTCAAATAAGTGAAGTCTCTCTAATCCAGCAGGTGAGTCAAAAGATTCAGATTTTTAATGATATATAGTATTTAACATGTTAAACAAACCAATGATATGCAAACCACAATTGCGATGTAATCATGCTTAATCAACAATATAACACAATTTTATTTTATTTTTAACAAAAAGACAAATAAATAAACAAACAAATATACAAAGTTTTTTTTCATTCTCTCAAACTTGAATTACACATTGCCCTCAATGTGTAGTTTAGAAACACATTACCAGAAGTAAGGAAAGATTAAGGTGTGAAAAAGGTCAGGGCGTCTCCCAAACTTAAACACCAAAACATCTGTCAACAAAACTAACAGCAATATTTTCTCATAGAAACAAATATCAAAAGGTTAATTGATGTCAGAAAAAAAAATAAAATAACAAGAAATTAAATGAAAAATGAAAAAGAACTCAGAAATTAAATGCAGAATTTTTGTTTTTTTTTTTTAAAAAAAAGAATTACCATACCTGCCCCGATCATGTAGATGTCCAACAAATCCCTTATACCATTTCTTCTTTAATCTTATGTAGCACTCTAGGAGAATGTTTTGCCATCTGAGGAAGCTAATTTGCTTGCTTGGAAATATTTTATTGGGACGATGATTCCTAGATTTGTGCGCTTGTCTACATAAATCCTTGATAATCTTGGTTACGATGGCTCTTTGAGACATTGAAAAATTGAAGCTTTGGGCTTTGGATTCATGCTGTGTCTCAAGAAGGACAATGATGAAGGAATGAGCTTCAGTACTCACTTCATTGTCATTTGACAGACTTGTATCTGCTGGTGGCTTAATTTTCTCTTTATACTCAACTTGCTCTCTGTGCTCAATTTGCCCATCTTTGTACTCAACTTGCTTCTCTTTTTATTCTTCCTCATTGTTATCCACAATTTCCTTACTCTCGAGTATGGTGGTGTCAGAGACATGCTCATGATAAGGATGACTAGCATCATCCTCATCAATCATGTAGTGGCCTTGAGCCATCAGCTGACTTTGAAGCTCTTCTTCCTCTATTCGGTTGAATTCAGCAACCAAATAATCAATTTCTCATTCCATCTTGACAATAACTTGATGCGTGAACTGATTTGAATCTTTGATCTTATTTGTAAGCTCTTGTATATTTTGGCTATCGCTCAAAGTGGCGGTCTTAAGCTCTTGTATAGTCTGGTTAAACCCTTGTATATTCTGGCTACTTGCAACTTTAATTGTACTAACAAGTGCACGAATCGTTTGCAATTAATGGATTGCAAGTACGAGGTCGATCCCACAGGGAATTGTGTTTTTGAAGAACAGTTTTGTTTCTAAACTAATTAAATCTTAACCTAGTTCCAAAAAAGGTTTGATTTTGATAAATAAAAGAAAACCAAAAGAAAACAAAAGAAAAATACTAAGGTCTTGGAATCCACACTCACCGAATCATAACAGCATACTCCATGTTCATCAATATTAATCCGAAGTTCTCACAATTAAAATCTTAAGTATGTTTTACTATGCTTCAAACAATTAACCAAAACATTCTATGTATCCATTCTTTACACAAATCACAAAAGATATCCGGTTTAATCCAAATCATCAAATGTATCCATAGAATAAATCACAAGGGATATCCAATTGTTTTGTAAATAAAAACCAAGCAATCAATTATGTGAAATTATCTTAAATCATCAAATGTATCCGTAGAATAAATCACAATGGATATCCAATTATTTTGTAAATAAAAACCAAACAATCAATTATGTGAAATTATCTTAAATCATCAAATGTATCATTTAATCACAAAAGATATCCAAGAATTATTCCACACATTGAAAATAGGTAAAACAATTGAAATATTAAACCCAATAGAATCGGACAATAAAAATTTACATGGAAGTATTGTTGTTCTTCATTGATGATGCTTCATCTTCAACCATAGTTGAAAAATTAGCTACACATGACTATAAAAAATAAATCCTAAATTAAAGAAAAACTAAACTAAAAAGAGAAAAATATGAAGTTTGGTTTTTGCTCTCTTGCTTCCACCTCCTTTTCTTAAGGCTTAGAGGTCTATTTATAGAAAGAAAACAAACCCTAGAAGCTCTAGAATTTCTAGAAAAATCGGACTTCAATCTTCTAGTCAAATTTAGAAGCAATCATAGTACAAATCGGAATAGAATTCGTCCAGATTTGCGTTTTTATATTGCAAGACACTTTTGGCATAACAGACGTGTGAATTAGGAAAATCTTATTTCACAATAATTTGTATTATTTTGAGTTAGCTTTCAAACGTTGCTAGTTTTATCTTAATCCGATATTTGAACAGAAAGTTATGGCTAAAATATTATGGCATGTGCAGAATTTGAAATTTAATCCAATCCGATTTTGACTCCAATTAGAGAAATTTCGATTTAATCATTTCATTAATTTGGCTAAACATAACCACATCATCTAAGCCTTCTCAAAGTGTGCTTTCTTCCAAGCTTTGTATTTTTTCACTTTAAAGCTGTCGTTTTCTCTCAATGTCCTGCGAAACACTAGAATACCAAAACTAACTAAAAACATTATAAAATAACAAGGCTAAAGCTAGGTTTAGCATATGCAAATTAAGGGGTCCAAATATACAGTATTTTACACTCATCAACTATCTCTGTGAATAAAAAAATCATAGCTCCACCACTATGAATCAATAATATAATTGTAAAATTAACAGATAAGTTAGGGGGTTGAGTAAAATTTAAAATCAATGTGAAATGGCAAAGAATATT
Source organism: Alnus rubra (assembly GCA_028654335.1). NCBI lineage: Eukaryota > Viridiplantae > Streptophyta > Magnoliopsida > Fagales > Betulaceae > Alnus > Alnus rubra. The sequence goes on along the minus strand of JAJPGS010001500.1, from coordinate 1,180,415 downwards.
TTCAATATATAGTCAGCAAAGGACATTCAAATATTGATTTGAACAAGAAAAAATTACTTGAAAATTAAGATATCTATTAAAATTGAAATATGTATGGAGGACCACAAAGAAGGATTGAAAAATCAACAGAGCATGAATATCATAACGAGTTCCTTTTAATGGTTCCCCCTATGTCTTGCTTGTATACTCATTTTGAGTTGACGTTATGATAGAGTTATTGTACAATTAAATATTCATGACCAAAGAACACAATCTAATTGACCCCGCAAACTATTTTGGGTACTTATTTTTCACCTCTTTTTCTTCACTCTGGAAGTCGTATTATGTTGAATATATATATATATATATATATATAATTAGTTAACCGGCCGTCTAAGTTTATCCTTAAATGGGTTCTTGCTGAAGTACGCACCTCCTGATCCATATTTCCTTAAATGGGCAAAGACCCTACTACTTGTCTTCTTGTGATCGGGTCTCCAAGTTTTTGCAATGTTCTGTAATAAGATGCAATTTAAAAGGGGGTTCCGGCATAAATTTTTTGTAAATTGGGTAGTAAGAATTCTTAAAATCCAGCTAGTCTTTAAAAAGTGATATGCGTTTTTTATATGTTAAGAGACACATGCATATTACTTGTTTAAAGACTGATTTGTAGGAACTTTTATAACCTAGTTTGTAGGAAACTTATGTCATTCTAAATTGGCAAAAAGGTGCTACTTTTATGAGGGAGAGGGCTAGATTATTTGTTTGAAATCGAAGAATGGCCAAGAATGATTACGGAAGGAGATTGATTTCGCAAGGTGAGCAATGGCTTTGATTTGATCTAAACCTTGTCAACATTTTGTAAGTTGGTGTGCCCTTCAATTTCAAGGATTCGGGCTTTCATTTTGAAGAATGGCTTGAATTGAAACACATGAACCTAGCTTTAAAGAAAAAATATATATACTAAAGGAGAGTGGCCGGCCGACTTTTATCTTTTGAGAGGGCAATAAGCAGAGAGTGGTACTGATCATATGACCACCCCTCACCCTTTGAAAGGGTCCATGAGCATGGTTGGGGCGATTAGACCACCCTCAATGGGGTGGCCGACCACCGCGGACTCCAATTACACTCTTGGCTTGATTGACTAGTCTGATCACACTCTTGAATGGCCATCCTACTTAACAAATGGTTTAATCACGACCACAATCGTTTGGATAAGTAAAGGGCAGCAGAAGAATTGCATAAAAATCTGTTTTTAAGATTGGGCAGCGCTGCCCTTAAGTATGAAAAGGTAAAAGAAACAGACAAAAACATTGCTTATTTGGGCCAGGACTCTTAGCCTGGTTGGGTATTCAAGCCCAGCTTTGACAAGATTTGAATAAAGTATTCAAGCCCCATCAAAATCGAGTACTGAGGTGAAAGCTACTTTTTCTGGGCCATTACTCTAGCCTGCCCAGCAAGATGGATCCCTGAAGCCTAGGAGCCGGAAGGAATATGAATTCCCTGTTATTCTCCCTACAAATATGAGCGACAAAAATAATAACAATTATCCATGGAAATGACTCATTTACCCGAATTAGCTCATTGTCATGTAGAAAAGCCCTATTTACATTAAGTAGGACTCTCTGCATTTTATAGTTCATATTAAATTTTATAGTATCTAATAGTATATGTATTATTTATGTTGTCACGTCATTTTAAATTTTTAAATAATTTGAAACACCTTATATATAGTAGTACTGTTAGATGTTTGAAAAATTAATTTGAACAATAAAATAATTAATTTTCATTTCACTTAAAATGAAGGGGATCTTATTGAATAGTTATTTCAACTCACATACCCTCGACCAAATAAACAAAAAAGGGACATAAATTTCTTCCTTTTGAATCTATTAAATTGTAATGTATATATCCTCTAACACACTCAACAAGTTCTGAATATAATATTATAATTTATCATTCAACTGGGGGATGTAAATATATGATAGTCAACACATCTTAAATATAATAACAAGATTTCTCCGAGATTGTTGTCAAACAGACTACAAAACGAAATTACATCGACAACATTCAAACAAACACCATTATTAATTATTGGACACCCAAAGCCGCCAGAAGAACACTCCGGTCCTTCGATTTTTAGTTGGTTTTCCTGCAGTTTGTTCTGATCTGGCCGCTCGTGCCCGTAAGTGGGCTAATGTTCCCCATCTTCACTATGGCGTTCGCGAAGTCTGTTTGGAAAGTTGCCGAGTTGGAGCTGTAAGTATCAACTTGAGAGTCTGTGGAACCTCCATTATAGAGCTGTTGATCTGAGTGCAATAGACCCTTTTTGTTTTGCAAGTTTGTGAAGTAAGCAGTGTCAAAGGTTGTCGGAGAAGTGACGTCAAGAGGGGATAGATTGTCGTCCCCTCCGGTGCTTGGACATTGCGATTGTAGTGATGTTTTGTACGAGGAGTCTATGTTGGTTTCATTGTATGCCCTGGCCCGGAAGCTAATGCATCTAGCTTGGCCTATTGTGTGAGCTCCTGAAGAAATTAATAAGACTTCAATAACGTGAGAGAGAAAATCGACTTTTGAATTAACATGCAAGAGCTCGTAAAAAGTACGTCATATTAATTAATCGTCTAGTAATCTATTAAATATCATTTCTCATTTGTTAAATTTAGAGTTTTACCGGAAAGAGCCACCAATTCGTTGGCAGTGAGACCTTTGTTTGAGAAGGAAGTGATAAGGCCACTAAGATCCAAAGTTGGAGCAGGGATGTTGGAATTAGCATCACTTGCACTTGAGGTGGTAGAGTCTCTTCTGCCCAATAGAACTGTCCAATAAGGCCCACCTAGCTGAATTCAACAATTCAATATCATGAGGAAAATTACACCAAAAATAACATGATTTATATAAATTAAAAAATTTTATTTTTCTTACGGCAACAACAGAGTCTCTTGCAACAACGGCTAAGATGTCAGCACAAGACACAACACCAGCACATACGCTCTCCACTTGAGATTTGATGGTATCTATTACATCAAATCCCCTTAGCGAACCATTATTGGGAGCAGCTGTTTTCTCTGAGTTGGGGCCATCCAACAGTACAGATCCATCACATCCCTGTAACATAAATTTTATGCAAACTTGTTACTTTCTTTGTTTCCAAGATCCCAAATCATCAACCTGTCTTCTTTGGATTTCACTATATATACTACAGAACGACAAAAAAAAGAAGAAAAACAACGAGAGAGAAAGTGATCAGAGAGATGACTTGCATTAACAAAGCAATCATGAAAGTGAAGACGGAGCAACGACGCCCCCATGCGCGCCTCTGTTTCCACTGCAGCATCAACAACGGTTTTAATGGTGGAAAGGGCTTTGGGACAGGATGTATCGTAGAAAGTAGAGGATAACTGGGCAGAGGCCATTCCCACAAGAAGTGAAAATAAAAGGCAGAATTTTGTGGTTGTACTGGCAATGGAGTAGGGTATAGAGCGATGGGAAGCCATGACTAATGCTTTCGTGTGAAGAAGAGGAAGAAGAAGAAGGCTCTTCGCTTGCTGCGTGGTTAAGGCAGAGGAGTTGTCATGTATTTATATTACGTGCTGTACCATTGACTGGCATATATATTTTTCTCATGCACACACCAAGTCAGCGTTGTGAACAAAAAGAATACAAAATGCAATAATTATATAATCTACTACGCCCCTGCTCAGACTTAGTAAAGAACTAAAGATATCTCAAATTTTTTATATAATCTGAAAAGAAAGAAAAAGAAACACAACTTTTAATCATTAATTGGTTTAAAGAAATTGAGTTATAGCACCTTAAAATATATATATATATATTCCTAAAAATTAAAATAACCATCAAAATTAAATATCAAAACTTTCATATTGAAGTTTTTGGAAGTGAATAGCTAGCTAGCTATTTGGAGACTCAAAAATAAATTGGATTTTTATGAACATATACTCTTCTCTCTCCCCCAACTCTATCCCACTGTATTTCCACATCCGACATTTTTTTAAAATTAAAAAAAAAAAATCAACCCAATAAATTAAAACAAGGGATGCAAAATAGCATTTTTCATTCATAAAATATATTTTGATTAGCAAATATTTCTTGTGTCTCTATGAGACATTAGACACAATTGGGCCTTCATAGTAGAGAATTGGGGTACGGAACTTTCAATGAAGGGTGATTCCATACAATTGTGGACTTAACAATTGTAGGAGATCCCGATCGACTTTCAATAGACCTTTAATAACAATAATTAATTGCACCAATAATTCATGACTTTGAAAGATGAACTTACGAATACATTAATTTTTGCTTGAGTTAGATGTCATGCGGTTCTATTAATTAATGCCAAAACATGTCACACCTTTGTATTATTGTATAGAATTGATTGGTCAATGGAATTCATAGTAAAACTTTAGGTTAATTTTTTTTTTTTTTGTAGATGTCCCTCTGGAGCCTGGATGTCGGAAGGTTTGTCACTTTTCTAAAACAATAGGCTACTCATCAATGAATTCTATATAATATTAATTGGGCAAAACCGTGTTAGCGTACAAAAAGATAATTAAGTTCTTGCATTCAGGCACCACTGAGGCAGGCTGTTGTTTGTTGAGCTCGTGTCTTAGCAAGAAGAAAAAATAAAAAAATATTCCGAGTGTACCGTAAATATTGTTTGTTAATTTACTTGATATATTTATATATATAATTCAGGCACTACTGAGGCAGGCTATTGTTTGCCGAGCTCGTGTCTTCCGAGTGTACCGTAAATATTGTTTGTTAATTTACTTGATATATATATACACACCTACCACTAAAGAAAACTATTCTCAAGGTTAAAAATAAAGATTGATGCAATTGTGTCACGTTCGAAATTAAAGTTAAGGTATACTTTGCAAAGAATGAAAGAGAGAAATTGGTCATGTATTGCTATCAATACAAAAAAGAAAAAGAAAGAAAGAAAAAAAAAAAAAAAGCATTTTATGGATTTCTACTGGTCAGTTTTTTTCTAGATGGTTTTTTCGAAACCACCTGTAACAAATTTTTTATGGACGGTTTGTTTAAACCGTCCATAAAATTCCATACGGTTTTTTCGAAATCGTTTGTAAATGTTATTCCCAAAGAATTTTATGGACAATTTTTACCAAACCGTCTTTAAGTTTCAGTTCCAGACGGTTTCTTTTGAAGTCGTCAGGAAATATTTTTTCCCACACCATGTCATCAATCCCCGTGATACCCCCAAATTTTACCACATCCATCCGATTTTTTTCCCAGCCAAAATCACAACCGTCCGTTTCTTTTGAAAGCCAAAAAATTTCCCAACCAAAATTACACCCCCAATATTCAGCGCATTGTAAACAAATAAATACAAAACCCTAACCCTCCAGACCTTGAATTGAGTCGATCTAATTCCCAAACAAACGCAGACTGCCCGGAAGAAGTCGACAGAGGAAAGGCTTCTTCTTCACCGGCTTCTTCTTCATCGGTCTTCTCCCACTACGACAGCACCCTGCAGCTCCTCTACACTGGCTCCCAAGTTGGTTTCATGTTCATCCCCACTGGAAAGATCAACCCCAGTTAGACCTAGTCCTTCTCCTTCACGGCCCTGAAAATCGTCGAAGCCATGGGGCCCTAGCTTGCCAGCAGTGGGTTCCGCATGAACCTGTGGGGCTTCTTCCGCGTGAACCATGCCTCTGGGTTTTGATTGGATTTGAGTGGCTGGATTTGGCCGTCTTCTCCGTCATCGATCGACCTTGCGGCATTTTTCTGGCTTGATTTGGCCAGAAAAATAAATCCAACTAGATAAACAAATCCCGACAGAAAATAAATAAACCCCGACAAAAAATAAATAAATAAATAAATCCATAAAGGAAAAAAAAATTACAAAATCTAGACGATTTGAGCCAAATCGTCTGGAATTGCGGACTGTTTGGCCCAAACTGTCCATAACTCCGATTAGCAACCCATTTGAAACCGTCAAGAAAAAATCATCTGAACTTTTTCTAGACCATTTTTTACAATTTATGAACGGTTAGAAACCATCAAAAATTCTAAATTTTTTTATAGTGCACTATATACGTTTTTCTGAATCTTTCGTATCATATTGTGAAGGGAAATGCTAGTGTTTCCACCAGCATCCCACCCCCATCCCACCAACCCTAAGTATTTTCGTGCTTAGGGTTGGTGGGACGGGGTAGGAAAACTAGCATTTCTCTAGTGTGAATATTTAAAAGTGGGGCCCATAAATTAATTGCATAAAGAAAAATGCTTCCCTTTCATTCATTTTTTTTTTTTTTTTTGAAAACTTTGCTTGCCTTCTGAGCCACCAATTAGACCAAATCAACTGTTAAAAAAAACAAAAAATTATACCAAATCAACGAATTCAGAAGACATTGTCAAAAGATTTGCGTGTTGACCTCTACCTTTCGCCACCTACTTAGAGAAATGCTTCTCACACTATTACTTTCATAATTTTTTTAAGTAACTTTTAAAATTATAATTGTATTAAAATTTAATATTAATAAATTTTAAATTTAATGTTGATTATTAAAAACTATGTTAGGGAGCTTGTTAAGAATGTGAAAGTGAAAGTGTATATAAACCTCAAGGGGGTGTCTCAGTTGGACAAAGCAGGGACGGAATCAGAAGTTCTTATGAGTAGAGGCAAAGGGCAAAAACAAAATTTATTGATAGGGACCAATAGGTTAAATTTTATTTTTTTAACCTAGTAATTTTGTTTTTCTTTTTTGAAATTGAGGGGGGGCCATGGCCCCTGCCAGCCCCCCCCTTATGCAAGTCTCTGGGTCAAAGCTTGGGACAGTAGGGTATTTCTCCCTTCTAATCCTAGGTTTGAATTTTCCTGAATACTACTTCCCTCTTTGAGCCAGCTACCTGGGTATAACTCGTGATTCAAGCGCTCCATGTATATAATGGCGGTTCTCATGAGGTACAGATCGGAGATTAGTCTGTGAATCTAGGTTAGGCCTTTATGCTCGGTAATTACGCTAGTCCTTTGGGCCAGCTATTCCGAAGTATTGTTCAGCTATTAGTAAAACAGGATACCCTTATAAAAATAAAAAAAAATAAAAAAAAAGGAAAGTATATTATTATTATTATTATTATTATTATTACTATTACTATTATTACTACTACTACTAAGGAAAAATGGCTTTTACTTTCTTTTTTAAAATCATTATTCTTCACCACCAAGACTTTTTGCATGCGGCATGATCATTATTATTATTATTATTGTTATTGTTATTATTATTATTGAAAAATGGCTTTTACTTTCTTTTCTCTTTAAAGAGTAAAGATTTTATTTACACTGCATAATAGATGCACTACTACCTTAGAAAATGTTTTTTATTTTTATTTTTTGCTGCAACATTTGAGAAAAAAATGTAAGAATATTAATTAAATGATAGGGATATTTAGGAAAATGATAATTGTATGATTTTAAACTTTTAAGATAACTGATAATTTAATGTGCATGGTATCAAAGTAAAGGTAGTTCAAATTCTCAGTAAAAAGTATATCCTATTTTAATTAAATATTTTAAATATAAAAAAAAATTAAGAATTCCTTTAACTGTTAAACTGTCAATTGATCATCAGTTATTACACTGTGTACCATTGGAAATACTTGAACAATTCAAGATTTTGGCTGATTTTTTTTTTTTTAATGGATACGGAGATTGAGCGTTTCTAGGTGTGATCTGATGCAAATGCATGTGGCGCCCTTTGAATTTAGGATATTATTATGTAATATCCTTGACTCATAAATTTCATCCAATTAGATTGAAAGATTTTTTTTCTAATTCGGTCTATAAATTGTTATGTGTTTTTTAACATGTAAAAATCAAATAACTTTTTAAATTAGCATGTGAGAAAAAAATATATGTTAATTCTCACATGTTCAAAAAACACTGAACAATTTTATAGGATGAGTTAAAAATTAGCACCGCCAAAATATTAATCATCCCCCCTTGGTAATCCTCTTCCTCTTTTCCCCATGTTGAATAATAAAAAGAAATATTAATCAACACCACATGCACTTCTTCTCATATGGACATGCATGGTACATTCTACCGACTCTATGAGCATTCATATTGAGCTAGCTAAGATGTTATTTCGGTTTGTTTTGTAGTAAAAAATAAGTTTCAAATCCGACGAATCATTTTGATTCAGGATATGACTAGTTATTAGAGTATCTTTAACAGATGAGCCATTTTTCAGTTTCCTTTCTTTTTGATTCTTTTTCTTTTGATTTTTTTTTTTTTTTTTTCCCAACATAATTTTTTTAGAGAGCCCCTTTTATATAGTCACGCTGTAAAACACTACTTTTACAACCTCTAATAGAAGTTTGACACCTCAATTAAATACATCATGTAGAGTAGAGATGAAAACACCAATTTTTCAACCAAATCAACCCACACCCATCAATCCCTTTCTCCAAATTTTTCAACCAAACCCCACCACGTACCGGACAGAAAGCCATCGCCGGAAACTGTCTCACTTGATCCAGACAGCACCAGCCACGCCCATGTTCTCTCTCTCTTTGCCCACTCTCATCATGGGCTTCGAGAACTTGGGTGGCCTGGCCTCTTGCAATTCATGTGATTATTGCTAAATGTCTGTAAGGAGAATATGGTGAAAATAGTTTTTGTGTTTGATTATACGTGCTTTCCATATGAGTGTTTTGTGGGTGACGAACGGATGGTGAAGAATGGAGAAATAGGTGAGAAGTTGAAAAAGAAAGGGTATCTGATGCCAAAAACACTACAAAAAAATGGCATTTTGAGCCGTTTTTAACTAAAGCGGCTCTAATTATAGCCGTTTTAAAAAAAGTGGTTCAACCGAATTTTAGCTTTTTAGTTAAAACGGCTCCAATTAGAGCTGTTTTAACTAAAATGGCTCTAATTAGAGCCGCTTTTTAAAAACGGCTCAAAATTAATTAGAGTCCTTTAACAAAAGCGGCTCTAATTAAAGCTGTTTTTCTTAAAACGACTCTAATTGGAACCGTTTTAACTAAAATAGCTCCATTTTGAACCCTTTTTTTGTTAAAACAGCTTAATTAGAGCCGCTTTTTTAAAACGGCTCAACTTTGAGCCCTTTTTAAAGCGGCTCTAATTTGAGCTGTTTTAACAAAAAAAAAAAAGGTTCGAAATGGAGCCGTTTTGAAAACGGCTCTAATTGCAACCATTTAAACAAAAAAAAAATGTTTCACATAGATCATACCACGATCAATCATATGATCGTACCACGTTCCATCACATATATCGTACAACGATCAATCACATAAATCGTATCACAATCGATCACATAGATCGTATCACGATCAACCATCGATCACATATATCGTACCATGATCGATCGCTTAGATCATACCACAATTGATCACATAGATCGTACTACGATCGATCGCACATGATCGTACTACGATCGATCCACATGATCGTACACATCATGCATGATCGTACCACAATCAATCACATAGATCGTACCACGATCGATCACACTTAGATCCTACCACTATCGATCACATAGATCGTACCACGATTGATCACACTTAGATCCTACCACAATCGATCGCACATGATCGTACCACAATCGATCGCACATGATCGTACCACGATCGATCACAGCTAGATCCTATCACGATTGATCACACATAGATCGTACCACATTCGATCACACGTGATGGTACCAACGATCGATTACATAGATCATACCATGATCGTACCATGATCAAACACACATGATGGTACCACGATCGATCACATTGATCGTACCACGATCGATCACATGGATCGTACCGTGATCGATCACACTTAAATCCTACAACGATCGATCACACTTAGATCCTACAACGATTGATCACACATGATCGTACAACAATCGATCACACATGATCGTACAAAGATCGATCACATAGACCGTATTACGATCGATCACACTTAGATCGTACCACGATCGATCACTAGATCGTATCACGATCGATCACACATGATGTACTACGATCAATCACATAGATCGTACCACGATCGATCACACTTAGATCGTACTACGATCGATCACCATGATGTACACGATCCATCACAGAGATTGTACCATGATCGATCACACATGATCATGTTATAGATCGTGGTACGATCAATGTGATGGATCGTGGTACGATCAATTGATCGATTGTGGTACGATCTATATATCCCCCTCAAAACTACCATTCAATTGTCAATGTCCCCCCTCAAACTACCAAAAAATATCAATGTTCCCCCTAATGACAAAAATACCCCTCATATAATTATTTAAATTAAGAAAAAATATAAAATAAAAAAAATTATAGAAGATAAAAAAAAAAAAAAAAAAAAAAAAAAAAAAAAAAAAAAACTGGTTTTAATTTTTTTTGATTCAGAGCTAAGTAGTTAGTATATATGTTAACTAATACATACACTTATAAATATTAAGTAGCATATGTAACATGAATTAATAAATTGAGTAAAAAATGTATTAACAAATTTATTAAAAATTTAAAACTATTGGAGCTATATATTATATTTAATTAACTAGTATACTATATGCTTATTTAGTGTATATATAAATATATTTTGTAAAAAAATTTAAATTAGTGATTACAACCGTTTTTGAAAAAAAAGCTCTAATTAAAGTCGTTTTTGTCGTAAAACAGTTCCAGTTGGGCTCTAAACATCTGTTTTTTGGGGGTGGGGGGCAGGACACGAACTCCGAAAAAAATTCAAGATTGTTGAATTTTGATTTTTTTTTTCTTTGCTAACCCATTAAAGGCTCGCGAGACATGAAAATCGCGTGGACACAAAAATACACGAAATTTTCGTGTCCCGTGCGCACCTCTCCCATTAATTTCAAATCAACTTCTTTTTTTTTTCTTTTTTTTTTGCAAAAAGGCTGGACACACCTATCTCTCTCAACTCAAGCTTTTACTACTCTCTCTCTTCTCTTCTTATTTGAAAATAAATCTCAACTCTCTGACTCACTCTCTCATTAGTCTTTCTTCTTTTTCCGTTGTTTTTTTTTTTTTTTTTTTTTTTTTTTTTTTTGCAGAAGACGAGGACTCACCCCACCGGCCCACGACTCGGTCGCCACTACCCGGAGAAAGAGTTGTCATCCAGGATTTTTTTTTTTTAAAAAAAAAAGCTTTGTTTTTTGGGTCACCGGTGACCATGGAAGATTCCGAGGGGATTTTCCTTCCCCATCGAAGGAAAATCGCCCCAATCACTTATCACAATGAGCAATCTGAATTTACCTGTCCAGTTGTGAAGTATTTTTACATAAAATGTTGAGACGATCTGGTTCTTCCAGATCTGGAGCACTTATCGACTACTCAAATCGTGGGATTGGGGCACATGCTTCACAATCGTGGCCAAGTCGGTCTTTAACCGTCTTGAGATCGTGGAGTCATGGTTCGTGCTCCACGATCATTCTGGAGTCGATTTTCAACCGTCTTGAGATCTTGGAGTCGGTCCTCAACTGCTCTTAGATCTTGGGGACACCTTCCTTAGTGATAGCTATTGTGTAGGTAGTGGGCTTTCTTCCCTGGTTGCTACAAGGTCGGTTTTTACCGTCCTTGACCTTTACGTGGAGTCGGTAAATTACCGACTTTGTATACCTTTCTCGGCAATTAACCGAGAAAGATTCTAATGGGATGCAATTCTGGCCCATTGGGCAGAATCGGATTATTTCCCAACAGTTACCCCCCAATTCCTTTTGCACGAAGTAGTTTCGATGAAAGGAATTTCTATGTGTATCCCTGCCTAGTTTGAATGTGAAGTAAGCTGGAAATTGTTCAAACACCAGGAAATTTGAAATTCAAAGAGTTTTTTTTTTTTTTTTTGGGAATCGGAACCATCCGAAATAATGGACTTAGTCATCATGAGATTCAGAATCTGTTGTCAGGTCGGTCTGTATTCTTGTGCTGCATGGCTATGACTAGGTTGATTGGGTTGTTACGCTGGTGTATGACACTTGCTGGCCTTTTGGCTGTAAAATTTGTGTCACGCGCGCGCGTTTGGCTTGTCTTTGAGGCCAGCTGTAAATCCGACGGTTACAAAACCTTTTAACCCGGCGCATTCAATGAGCGTCTTTTCAGCTACTTCATGAAGGAGTATATAAACCCCATCCCTCATTCTTACTTTTTACAACTCACTATTCTGTAAAACACCACTGAGTTTTCCTGCAAGAACCCCCCTTTTCCGGCAATATTTCCTATTTCCCGATTACCTTCAAACTGTTTACCGACTTGCTTCAAACATCTGACCGACTTGCTTCAAACATCTAACCGACTTGCTTCAAACATTTGACCGACTTCCTTCAGACCTAAGTCGCGCTAGCTCGATGGCTTCTGTTCTGATTCTGACGATGCTCATGTTGGTGGCGGCCCCACTCTCATTCCTCATGAGAACAGATTCAAGTCTTTGATTCTGGCCTCTGAGGAGAGCCGCCTCCGCCAAGTTATAACATTCCGTCTTCAGTAATCCTTCATTTCCAGCAGCCGAGCAACTGTCCATCGCAGGCGGCGATGTGACAATCACAGAGCGAATGCTAATGGCTGGATTTCGGTTTCCTTTTCCCGGGATAGCCCGGGAATGTTAGTGCGGCTCGGGGTGGCCCCCTCCCAAATAAAACGAACGGGTGGAGGTATTTGTTTGCCTCCTATGTTCTTTGGAGGACCAAGCTTCAGAAATGATGACTATAGACGAATTCCTCACAATTTACCAGGCCGATTTCCGGCGGGACCGTACGATAGAATTCACTGTTCGCAAGAAGCCGTCTATTATTCACCTCGCTTGAGATATTCCAACAACAAAGAATGGAAGGAGCAAACATTTCGGGTTTCTGGCCAGTGGGAAAAGCCGGAGCAGTTACTATCCCCATAGTACCAAAGGGTTCCCCGGGACTGGGCCCGCATGAGAGTCGGGGCGTCGGAAGCCCCCGACTAAACGATGATCAAGTCGATAATGTCGACGCCATACTTGCCTTTGTGAAGGCTACATCAGCCGAGGATGCTAAGGTGGTGCTGGATTTCGACCACCTTGTCACGAACGAGAATATGCAAACATTCTCAGTTACGAGATCCCGATTTCCGATCATCCTTTTTTGAAGGATAGGAAAGGTAAGGCTCAGAAACCGAAAGAAGACTCTGCGCCTATCACCCTTAAGAGGGTCTCTGAAGGACCAAAGAAGTGAAAGGAGCCAAAAGAGGCTCCAAAAACTATGAAGAAGCTCCTTACAGATGCCCAACGGATAGGGGCAAATAAGAAGCTAAAGCCAAAAAGGTGGCCGAGGAGAAGAAGACCGCCGAGTTGAAGGCTACCGAGAAACCGGCGGGAAAATCAAAGGCTTTTCAAGAAAGGCCTCAATTGGGCAAAGAGCCTGAAGGGGAACTGTTAGGAAAAAACCAAGGATCGAGGCGGCACGGACGTACCTTAAATCGATTGGTTCGGCGGTTAAGGGTATTCCCATTCGCGCCAACCCTTGGCGATGACTGCTTTCGAGTGCTTACCTCAGAGTACCGAGAAGGAGGCTGTGCCTCAGCACCCAGCATAGGTGAAGAACCAGTACTTTGTGACGAGGACATACTCAGCATGGAACTTGTGGGCCAGGATGTGACCCTTCCGTCTATGGTTGGGGAAGGGGTGGCCCAGACCGCCCCTTCTGAAATAGATTCAGCCTTACCCGAGTTGCTGAATGCACAAGTAGAAGCCGAGATCGAGCCTCGTCAAATATCGCAGCCAAGAGGGGACGCTGAGGTCAGTGATGACATGGGATCTATCCAAGTAGAAGCCGAAAGCGGAGCCGCAGGACCAAGCGTCAGACCTATAGTTTGCCTTGTGGCAGAGAGGGCAAAACCGAGTTCTAGTAGGCCTTTCGTCGAACTTGGAACTGAAGAAGAAAAGGCAAAAGAAACAGACAAAAACATTGCTTATTTGGGCCAGGACTCTTAGCGTGGTTGGGTCAAATGGCCTCGAAAGCTATTGAAGTACCCAGCTTTGACAAGATTTTGAATAAAGTATTCAAGCCCCATCAAAATCGAGTACTGAGGTGAAGCTAGATATTCTGGGCCATTGCTCTAGCCTGCCCAGTAAAATGGATCCCTGATGCCGGAAAAGCTGGAAGGAATATGATCGAACTCCCTGTTATTCTCGATCCCTACAAATAAGAGCAACAAAAATAATAACAATTATCCATGAGAACGGCTCCTTTACCTGAATTAGCTCCTTCGATCTCATGTAGAAAAGCCCTCCTTACATGAAGTACATTATCTGCATTTTATAGTTCATATTAAATTTTATAGCATTTAACAGTGTGTATATTATTTATGTTGTCACGTCATTTTAATTTTTTAAATGATTTGAAATGCCCTATGTATAGTACTGTTAGATGCTATAAAATTTAATCTGAACTATAAAATGTTTCATTTCCATTTCACTTAAAATGGAGATCGGTTCAAGGGCGGATCCACCTTCCAAGCCCCCATATTTTTCCTAAAAAATAAAAAATTAAAATTAAAATTTTACACTTAAATTTTTTAATTTTTTAGTTTGTCCTTCCATTTTTTTTTTATTAATTTTTTTTTTTTTAATTTTGCCCTCCAAATCTCAAATGCTGCTCCACGCACCCTTAGACAGGATCCTATTCGGTAGTTATTCCCACTCACATACCCTTGACCAAAGAAACAAAAAACGGACATAAATTTCTTCAAACACAATCTATAAAATTGTATGTATATATCCTTAATTTTAAGGCTTTAACACACTCATCAAGGTCTGAATATAATATTATAATTTATTAATCAACTTCAACAGGAGCCAGGGATGTAAATATATGATAGTCAACTCGTCTTAAATATAATAACAAGATTTCTCCGAGCTTGTTGTCAAACTGATCGACTACAAAACGAAATCACATGGACAATATTCAAACAAACATTATTATTATTGGTCACGCAAAAGAAGACTCCGGTCCCTCGATTTTTAGTTGGTTTTCCTGCAGTTTGTTCTGATCTGGCCGCTCGTGCCCGTAAGTGGGCTAATGTTCCCCATCTTCACTATGGCGTTCGCGAAGTCTGTTTTGAAAGTTGCCGAGTTGGAGCTGTAAGTATCAACTTGAGAGTCTGTGGAACCTCCATTATAGAGCTGTTGATCCGAGTGCAACAGTCCCTTTTTGTTTTTCAAGTTCGTGAAGTAAGCATTGTCAAAGGTTGTCGGAGAAGTGACGTCAAGAGGGGAAAGATTGTTGTCCCCTCCGGTGCTTGGACATTTCGATTGTAGTGATGTTTTGTACGAGGAGTCTATGTTGGTTTCATTGTATGCCCTGGCCCGGAAGGTTGTGCATCTGGCTTGGCCTATTGTGTGAGCTCCTGAAGAAATTTAATAAGAAAACAATGGGGTTATTTTTAGTTTCTTATAAGTTAAAACTCAAATAATAGTAAAAATCGACTTTTAAATTAGTAAGAGCTCGTAAAAAGTATGCATATTAATCGTAGAACAGTTTACTAAATATTATTTCTCATTTGTTAAAATGAAAATTTTACCTGAAAGAGCCACCAATTCGTTGGCAGTGAGACCTTTGTTTGAGAAGGAAGTGATAAGGCCACTAAGGTTCAAAGTTGGAGCAGGGATGTTGGAATTAGCATCACTTGCACTTGAGGTGGTAGAGTCTCTTCTGCCCAATTGAACTGTCCAACTAGGCCCACCCAGCTGAATTAAACAATTCAATATCATGAGGAAAAAATTACACTAAAATAACATGATTTATATGAAGTGGAATTAAATTGGAAACTTTTTTTTTCTTACAGCGACAACAGAATCTCTTGCAACAACGGCTAAGATGTCAGCACAAGACACAACACCAGCACATACGCTCTCCACTTGAGATTTGATGGTATCTATTACATCAAATCCCTTAGCGAACCAGTATTGGGCGCAGCTGTTTTCTCGGAGTTGGTGCCATCCACATACAGATGCATCACATCCCTGTTACAGAAATTTTATGCAAACTTGTTACCTTCTTTGTTTCCAAGATCCCAAATCATCAACCTGTCTTCGTTAGAATTCACTATATATATATATATATATATATACAGAATGAATGAATATAATGAAAAAAAATAAAAAAAAAATGGAGGAGAAAGTGATCAGAGAGATGACTTGCATTAACAAAGCAATCATGAAAGTGAAGACGGAGCAACGATGCCCCCATGCGTGCCTCTTTTTTCACTGCAGCATCAACAGCTGTTTTAATGGTGGAAAGGGCTTTGGGGCAGGATGTATCGTAGAAAGTAGAGGATAACTGGGCAGAGGACATTCCCACAAGAAGTGAGAATAAAAGGCAGAATTTTGTGGTTGTACTGGGAATGGAGTAGGGGATAGAGCGATGGGAAGCCATGACTAACGCTTTCGTGTGAAGAAGAGGAAGAGAAGAAGAAGTAGTAGAAGAAGAAGGCTCTTCGCTTGTTTGCTGCGTGGTTAAGGCAGAGGAGTTGTCATGTATTTATATTACGTGCTCTAACTTTGACAGGCACCCATTTTTCTCATACACACACCAAGTCAGCGTTGTGAACGGAAAGAATACAAAATGCAATGATTGACCCGGAAACTTCTACGCCTCTGTTCAGACTTAATTAGTAAAGATATAATATATCAAATTTTTTATATAATCTGAAAAGAAAGAAAAAGAAACACAACTTTTAATTATTAACTGGTTTAAAGAAATTGAGTTATTGCATCTTAAAAAAAAATAAAAAAAAAATAAAAAAAAAACCATCAAAATTAAATATCAATACTTTCATATATTTTGAAGTTTTTGGAAGTGAATAGCTATTTGGAGACTCAAAAATAAATTGGATTTTTATGAACTCTTCTCTCTCTCCCACTTCCATCCCACTGAATTGCCACATCCACCCTTTTTTTAAAAAAAAAATTAAAAAAAAAAAATTCAACCCAATTATAAAACAAGGTGTGCAAATAGCATTTCTTATTGATGAACTACATTTTGATTAGCAAATATTTCTTGTGTCTCTTAGACATTAGACACAATTGGGCCTTCGTACTAAAGATAGAATTGGGGTATGGAACTTTCAACGTATGGTGATTCCATACAATTGTGGATTATCTGCAATTGCATGCATGCTCTTTGTAACAGAGCAAACAATTGTGAGAGGTTCTTGATATGGACTTGAAGACCTCTAACAATTGTAGGAGGTAGCCTGCTCGACTTTCAATAGATCGATCTTTAATAACAATAATTAATTGCACCTACAATTGACTTTGAAAAATGAACCTATACATGTGAAGACATTAATTTTTGCTTGAGTTAAATTTCATGCCGTTCTATTAATGCCAAAACATGTCATACCTTTGTATTGTTGTATATATATATCGATCGAACTGGTTGGTCAAAGGAATTCAAAGCAAAACTTTAGGTTAAGTTTTTTTATTGTAGATGTCCCTCTGGATGTCGGAAGGTTTGTCACTTTTATAAAACAATATATAGGCTAGTGATCGATGATCAGTTTCATATATGGTTTTATCTACTTTATGAATTCTATATTAATTAATTGGGCATAACCGTGTCAGCGTACAAATAGATAAGTTCTTGCATTCAGGCACCACTGAGGCAGGCTATTGTTTGTCGATCGAGCTCGATCGTGTCTTAGAGCATTACTAGCAGCTTCCCTACAAGGGATCTGTTCCCTAAATTTTAGGGAAAATTTTAAGAAAGTCAAAAAAACCATCCCACAGCAGCTTCTCTACAATTATCTGTTCCCTAGGAAGTGAACAGTGCTTCTCAATGCATTGGGAAGTACTATTCACATCCCATTCAATTGTTTATTCTAAAAATATAATCTCTCTCTTACTTTATGTCTTTCTTTTCTTACTTTTTAATTAAAGTAAAAGTAATAAATTAATATTTTAATGATATAGGGAAAAATGAAGGGAAGCTGTTGTGGGGTGTTTTTTGATAGGGAAGCAAAAAGTAGTTTTATTCCCTACATTTAAAGGAAAATGAAGAGGAAGGGAAGGGAAGCTGTTAGGAATGCTCTTAGCAGTAAGAAAAAAAATCTTCCCAGTACGTGTTCCGTAAAATATCGTTTTGTTTAATCACTTGTCAAATACTGAAATCTCTCTTCTTCTTTTTTCTTTTTGTTTTTCATTGAGTGAATATTAATTACTGAAATCTCTTCTCAAGTGTAAGAATAAAGATTGATGCAATTGTGTAACGTTTGAATTAAATTAAAGTTAGGGGTATACTTTGCAAAGAAATGAAAGAGAAATTGGTCATGTATTAATTGCTACTATATATATATATACGTTTTTTCTGAATCTTTCGTATCATGTCGTGAATATTTAAAACTGCGGCCCATATATAAATTAATTGCATAAAGAAAAACGTTTTCCTTTTATTCATTTTTTTTTTGAAAACATTCCATGCCTTCTGAGCCACCAATTTAATTATACAAAATCAACTGTTCACAAAAATAAAATTTTTACCAAATCAACCAATTCAGAAGACATTGTCAAAAGATTTGCGTATTGTCTGCTACCTTACTTCACCACCGACTCCGAGAAATACTTCACACTTTTATTCTGACACTTTATGGTAACTTTTAAAATTATTAGTAAAAATAATGAATTAATGATTAATTTCAAATATAATGATAAAAAAAACCGTGTTAGGGAGCGTAAGAATATGTATGGCATTACTCTTCACCACCGAGAGTACTTTTGCATGCTGCCTTTTTATCTTATTTTATTTTTTTAAATGGAAAAAAAGCTTTTACATTCTTTTTTCTTTAAAGAGCAAATATTTTATTTACACTGCAATACTACATTAGGAAAGATTTTTTTTATTTTTTTTTAGTTTGGTACTGCATTTGAGAAAAAAAAAAAGTAAGAATATTAATTAAATGATTTAAATTTTTTAAAATAACTAATAATTTAAGGTAGCTTCAAAGTAAAGGTAGTTTCATCTAAAAAAAAAAAAGTAAGAATATTATTATGTAATATTATTGACTCATAAATTTCATCTAAATTAGATTGAAATAACTTTTTTTTTTTAATTCAGTCTATAAATTGTCATGTGTTCTCTAGCATGTGAAAAATATATAATTTTTTTTAAAATAAAACTACTAAAAAATATATATTAATTTAATTATCGATCACATGCTAAAAAGACACCTTAACAATTTTATAGACCGGATTAAATAAAATTATTCCAAATCAATTTTGAAGAAATTGCAGTCTTATCTATAATGCATTGTTATTTTTTCAACTTAATTCTTAGAAAGAAATTAATTAGCACCGCCAAAATATTAATCAACCCCCCTTGGCCTTGGTAATCCTCAATTCCTCTTTTCCCCATATTGAATAAAAAAAGAAAAAAAGAAATAGTCAACAATCGACATCGGTCATGAAAATGATATCAATTAATATCGTAATAATACAATTTTAAATAGCTAGGTGTCATATTCGGTCGGGTTTGGACATTTGGTTAGGCCACCGCCAACCGGCTTTAATTTGTTTGTTGTTGTAAAGTCTCTTTGGAGATTAACTGCCGTTTCATACGGAGTCTAATGTGAAGAGGATGACAATCTTTTCTCTTCAAAAGTCAAAGCTGACCCACACGCTTGCCTTTTAAGGTACCAGTCTTTTTTCTTTTTTTTTAATTTGTTTGCAAGGGACACGGGATCCTCTACAGCTCATATGTCTAGAGTACCGCACGAAATTGTAGGAACTGTAAAAAGCCTTGGATAGAATCTATTTACCCGACCAAAGAGACCAAAGAGCCCAACGTTTACGAAAGAGGTGTTGATTTTTTTAAATTTGAATTCAATTATAATTTAGTGTGCGAATTTTGAGACAAATAAAGTTAAAAAAATGTTTAAATAGTTTGATTTCGTGAGATAAAATTAGAAAAAATAAGATAAAATCTTATTTGTTTTTTAAAAACTAAAACACTGTAATAAATAGAATCAAGATTCTTCTTGTTTCTAAACATCCTAGAGACTCGGTTAGAGATTTTCAATAATTTTATTATTAAGATCGACGAAAAAGTTAATAAAAATAAAATTGTAGAGATGCCCGATTGTAAGGATCCATTCACATTATAAAGCCCTTAAATTTTGAGTTGCATGGCAGAAAAAGAAACATATTTTACCATGTTAAGATTTGTTCTAAAATATAAGAATAATAGCGAAAGCAAGAGAGAGAAAAGAATACAAAGAATTATGGGTGTGGTTCGCTGTTAGATATTTATATCAACTACTTTTAAAAATCTCTAAAATTGTTCATTAACTTGATTGTTTATGATACACATGTCCATATTTACAAATGAATAAGTCAATATATACAAATAAACTTAAATCGACTTGTACATATGTCTATATATATATATATATATATATATATATATATATCCAATTGCTTATCTCTTCCCTTAAGGTAGGAAGATTCCTAAAAGCATATAATGATGAGATGTTTGGGTGAAGAAAGAATAAAAAGTACCACATCTTTTGATTTTATCCATCTTTCTTTCCTATTGTCTATTCATTATTTCCAACCGCGTCTCTTGCTTTTTGAGAGCTGGATCCCATGCAAGCGTCTCATCCTGCTGATTCCTTTCCCATTGAACGCGGTATAACACGTTGAGTAGTATGCTAAGGTTTCAACCATAAAGAGCTCATTCAAAAAGTTAAAAAAAAATAGTAGTTTGTAGGGGCAAATTGCACATAGTAAAAGTCTAAAAATATGCGTACAGAAATAGAGTGATAGTTACCTAGGTAACTTGTATTTTAGCAATGTGGCCACGTGGCAGTTTCGCGACGTGGTGATTACTCATATCGCGATTTTGCCATGTAGGTAATCCACCACGTAGCGAAATGCTTTGCGTAGGTAATTAGTCACATGGCTAAAATATTCATGTTTTTTTCAATTTTTTTCAGAAATTGAAATTTTTCCTAATTTTTTTTTAGGTTTAAAATTTTAGCCACGTGATCTATTGGCCATGTCGCCAATTAGCTATGTGGCACATAAATCACGTGGCTAATTTATTAAAACTTATTTTAAAATTTAAAATTTTAGCCACGTGGTTTATTGGCCACGTTGTCAATTAGCTATGTGGCACATAAATCACGTGACTAATTTATTAAAATTATTTTAAATTTTTTTTAGATTTAAAATTTTAGTCATATGGTTTATTGGCCACGTGGCACATAAACCACATGGGTAATTACTTCCCTCCAATCCATTTCTAATTTCCCTCTTTAATTATCTCTCTTGTTCTTACTTTTTCTAATTTTCCCCCGCCCCTTTTAACTTTTCTTTTCATTTTCCTCTTCTTTTTTCTTCCTTCTTCCCCTTTTTCCCATGGAGGCCTTTTCCTTCTTCTCCCTTTTTTTTTTTCACATAGAGAGGGAGATGGAAGAGGGAGACTGAGAGAGCTGGAGAGAGAGAACTGGAGCGATTCTGAGAGATAGCCGTGGTCGACGACGGCGCCAGAGTCCAGAAGGTCACGTTCCGACGCTGGTGAAGCCAAGGGAGTGTTTTTCGGGCATTTTTTGGGTTTTTTTTTTTGTAGTTTTATTTCGCTACGTCTCCGGTAAACATGAATCTTCATTGGTAAAACAGGAACGGCGACATGGTGATTTTTTATGATTTTTTGGTAATGCGGTCGACGGAGGATTTTTGGGGGATTTTTTAGATTTTTAGATTGGATTTCACGGGGGAAGGAAGGGGAAGATTTTGCCGGCCTTGAAGAAGTTTCCGGCGAGGAAAAAAAATGTGGTGGTTAGCAACGTGGGTTAGTTCCACGTGGCTAATAGTACTTTATTTTTCTTCAAAAATAATATGCATTTAACCACATATGAGTGGCACGTGGATAAAAGTCATATGGCTAAGTAACTACATGTATAAAATACACATTACTAAGTGACATTTAGCAACAACCGGATTAATCACGCGGACCACGTGAGTAGCAGTTAGCAACATGGATGACCCTCATTCATGCACGTGACTAACTGCATGTGGCTAAATACCAAGTTTTTTGTAGTGCCTGAACAATACAAGAATAACAAGGATCTGTTCATTTCTTTGTAAACGTTAGATATTTAATTTAGAAACATTCAAATTCTAAAGAACTGATTCATTTTCACAAAATTGTAGTTGTATATTGATAATTCTAAGTCACTAATAAGGAACTTTCAAGGTTTCTCTTTTTATGTGAAAAATATGCATAATTTTATTAAATAACATGTCGACATATTTATCGCGGGACATTATTTATACAGTTAATTAATACATTAAATTCACTCTGGCCTCTATAAAGGATCACATTCAAAAGAACATGAATATCATAAGTTTTTTCGGAAAGCTTCAACTTTTATTTACGCCGTGTAGTTTGAGACTTTGATCGAGTTGACTTTTTGGACCACAAAGCCACAACAGTGCTAGCTAGACTTTCTCTCCAGTGATAAAAAAGAAGGAAAAAAGGAAAGTAGAAAGAAAATAAATTACAATTAATTGGTCTGTTATTGTTTAAGCCTTAAGGTTCCCCTTTCTATTATTTGAGTATTTATTTTTATTTTTTATTTTTTTTATGAATAAAATCTTTCATAGAACAGCAAACACTTAATTACAACACTCCAGTGAAAAACTGGAACCCAATCCGAACACAATAGAATCTTCGAAACTCAACTGGAGATGAGCCTGTTAGTTATATAGGAGGGTATTTTGATAATTTTACATTCCTGTTCAATCCGAACAATACGAATTACAACGGCAGGTCAGCCCACAAAGAACAAGCTAACAACAAACTTCAGCCTACAGAGAACAAGTTAACAACAAGCCATGCTACTACAGAGCTGCAGGCATGACACACCCAAGCCTTACAAGCTAACAGCACCAGAACTCAGAAAACAAAAAACCACCCAACAGCAACAGCAACTAACAGAAGAAGCTAGCGTGCAACACCAAAGAACAAACAAACAAATCAAGCCAAAAAAAAACAATTAGCTATGTATATTCCACCGGGAAGCAAGTTCCAAGTTCTTTCTAGAACACTTAAAATTGCCCTTTGCCATAAACTCGCACGAGCTTCACATTTAATCTGCGCTAGAATGGCTCCTTAGTGACCTGGTACGGAGCCAGATATTTTAATGAGAGGGGATCAAATAATTATTTTTTTTATTTTTATTTTTAAGTAGGGGTTAAAGTTTGTATATATATATATATATATATATATATATATATATATATATAAAGCCAAATTTTAAGTAAATTAAACAAAACTCAGTTTTTATATTTTTATTATTCCCTTCAAATTAAAAATAAATATGCAAAATTGAAAAGAAAGTTTTTCGAAAAAAAAAGTACATAAAAAGTTGTACAAAGATTCAGATTTTTTTTTTTAAAAAAAAAAAGTCTCAGTTTTTGTAATGAAAATGACAAATTTTAATTGGATGAATTGTTTTCTAGCCTCTCGGCGTTCTCATAAGACTTTACCAAGATGACATGCCTCTTGCAGCTAACATTCTTTTGCTCATTTTGTTAAAACAACCAACTCTAACTAACACAGTAACCCACTAACTGTTATACGAAACATACTATATTCAACATAAAACATATTTTGCTAAACACAAAACAAATGAAACGCATATCTTCTAGACTTTTCTAATGCCATCTAGCTATATTGAAATGAATCCTCATTTTACGTTATTTTTGCCACACATCCTTAAGAAATTAATCGAGCTTTGCTAGGTGTGTGACTCATCGTGTCCACACATGTCTTCTTCCAATGCATTGCTTTACTAAACTCGTTTCATTTATTTTGAATAAAACATATGCAACTTTGTAAAACTCTTTCCAATGTTACCCTTCTCAAACATGTCTGTTGTTACCCGTGAAATATTAAAGGAAAAAGTTTTGATAATGAAGCTATCATTCCAAATGAGATTAAACTAATTGAAGAGATGATAAAAGGGAATGGGCCAAAAAAATTTCTTGCTATGGCCAATAGGCAAAAAACCCGTATAATTTTTTTATGATTTTAATTATAAAACAGCACCCAAAGGTTCACACTTGCTTGCATCTTCAACTGGTAGGGACGAGGATGATATGCTTCATGCTTAGGTGCTTAATGATGTTTTATTTAGTTTTTTATTATTATTATTATTATTATTATTTATTTTTTCTTAAGAGTTAGGGGGAAAGGCCCCTACTGCCCCCCTTGCATCAAGTCATTCCGATGCCTCCAAAGTTGGTAAACAGTAGCACCCAAACTGAGTCTTCCCAAAATTGCCTTGAAATTTCTACCAGTCAGGACAACATCCCCCAGCTTAGCAAATCATCCCAGTCCAAATTTGTATTTTCTTTATTATAATTGAGTACTATTTTTAGGACGGAAATTTTCATTTGGTCACAAAATTATTGGACGTCAATATATCTTACTCTCAAATTCAATGAATATTGCCAAATGAATAGATTAATTTGAAGGTTCAAACTTATAGTACTTAGTATGGGGTTTTTTCTTCTTTTTTTTTCCACCGACTAAATAATAGTAATTAGTAAAGCTTTTATTGTTGAGCCAAAAACTTTAATATATATTTGATTTTACAGTCAAATAAGAAATTAAAAAAGACATCTCCAATAAAAAATGTTTAAAAGCAAAAAATAAATTAAACTCTAAAAATAAATTAAACTCATGTTTTGCATCCAAACAAGAGGCTCACTGATGTATTGCTCTTAAGGCCTTCTCAAATGCCTGGGTTTGCTCTTGTAAGTGCCACTCTGATTGGTTGGTACAAACCACTGTTGAGGCCGCTGATGCTGAGGAGCATGAGACCAAAAGGCTTGGAACTGATGTCTTGGTGCTTGTCCCCATGGTGCCTGATGCCAAGGAGTCTGATGCTAAACTGCAGGTACAGTGCCATACTGAGCTTGTCTAGGCACTTCTTTCTTGGCTTTGGCCTTTTGTGCTTTCAAGAGGGAGCACTGAGGCCGTACATGCCCACTGAGACCGCAGTGATGGCAAATAGGAGGTTTTCTGATGGAATGAGGCTGCTGAGTGCCTGTAACATTATCATTGACCTTTTCCTTCTGTTTATCTTCAATAACTGGAGGAAGCTCTGAGACTGTAGGAGGCACAAACACAGTCTTCGAGGAATAAGAAATATCATAAGAGGAAGCTACATACCCGAGACCAGTCTTGTCATGTGGGCTCTTCTGGATAGACAGCATACGAGTCAACTTCTCATCAGTGACTCTCTCTAGCTGGAGCTGTGTCTCAAGTAGCTTTTCCTCGAGCTCTTGTATCTTGAGCAGCAGTGAGCTCTTCTCAGTATGCAGACTGTTCAGATCATTAACTTGCTGCTTTCGGCCTTCCCTCAGCTTCTCAAACTCTTTGTAGAGAGTTTTGTATGTTTCCTTGAGCTCTACCTCATTATCACTATGCTCCGAATAATATGAGTCTTCTTCTTCAACATAAGGGCCACAAAAGCCAAAAATTTGTCAGACTCTGGAGCATCTTCTTCGGACTCATCACTGAGAGTCACATTGTAAGCCTTCCCCTTGCCCTTCTTGAGATTCCCGCAATCGGCCCGGATATGCCCATAGCCTGAGCATTCAAAACATCGGGTCCTCTGGAATCTTTCTCATCCTCTGGTTCAACTTCTCTAAGAGGTTTCTTGGCTTTTTCAGAAAACTTCTTCTTGAACCGATCATCTTTCATTAGTCTTCTGAAATTTTTGGCAAGCATTGCCACAACCTTTTCTTCATCCGCAGATTCTTCTTCAAAGGAAGCTTCTACCCTCTTCTTGGAAGCCTTAAGAGCAATGGTCTTTAATTTCTTCACCGGGGGCAGAGACAGCTCGTATGTTTGAAGAGATCCAACCAGCTCTTCAATCTTCATTTCTTCAAGATCTTTTCTTTCCTCAATAGTCGTTACCTTAATCCTGAAACGCTCGGGTAAAGATCTGAGAATTTTTCGGATGAGTTTTACATCCGAGATAGGTTTCCCAAGACTCACCATGGAGTTCCTTAGGTCACTTATTTTGGAGTAAAACTCTCCAAATGTCTCTTCCTCTAACATCTTAATTTCTTCAAATTTTGAAATCAACATCTGAAGTTTGGCAGATTTTACAAGTTTTGTGCCTTCATATGTTGTTTCCAAAATTTGTCATGCTACTTTGGCTGATTCGCAATTTAAAATTTTGGCGAATTCAGAAAGTGCTTGGCATAGAGCATGGAGGGCTTTGTCATTTGAAAGACGAGCGTTCTTTTGAAGGACTAGTTCAGGTGTTGTTTCCTCTGGTTTAGTCCAACCAATCTCAACAATACCTCAACAGTCAATAGATTTCAAAAAGAAACGCATACGTGCCTTCCAATAGCCATAGTTCGAGCCATCAAAGGCAAGAACAAAATTAAGAGTTTGAGACATAATAAAGATAGAAGTCAAATATAAAAACACTCAAGAAATTAATCTTCTCAGAGTGTACCAAGCTCTGATACCAATTGAAAAATTGAAATAACTTCTAAAAGTAAAGTGTGTGCATAAGTGTCAACAAAAATTAAGGCACAACGGAAAGTAAATGACACAGATTTTTGTTGACGAAGTGGAAACTCGGTTAAGAGAAAAAACCATTCCGGGGCAGCCAAACCTAGGAATTCCACTATTCAGAAGACAAAGTTAGATACAAGATAGTAACACTCACATGTACCGATGCAGTGGTCGTACCTTGATCTCTGACGTGTAACCCAACACGAACGCTTCCCAACCAGGTTCACCTACCTGAAAGGGTCTTCAATGGAACTCCTTACCTTAGAGCCGACCTCTAAAATAGACTTCAATTTATAGCGCAGCACACTTGAAAAACGGCTCTAGAGGAAATAACACGTCTCTAAGCTCTAATGGAATTCACACCGAATTCTTGCAGCTCTAAGTGCCAAAGGACCCCTATTTATAGTCTGGGGGTCAGAATGAGTGTCAGGCAAAATTTGCCTTGGAGCCATCCAGACGGTGGACCATGAACGTCCGGACGGACAACTGTGCGACAGGATTTTTCCAAAAATTTCGCGGAGAAATCTTTCCTGTATAAGAACATCTTCCGGACGGGATGGCTCTATCATCCGGACGGTCGCACATCCGCCGCAAGTTATTTCCATATCAGGCTTCGCACGTCCAGACCATGGGGCAGGAGAGTCCGGACGGCTAAACTTCAGCACGCAATTTCCATATCTGATGCGTGTGCGTCCGGACCATGAGGGGGAGACGTTGGACGGTTGAAGTCGAATCGTCAGTTACCATATACGATGCACCAGCGTCCGGACCACAGTTGTCAGGCGTTCGGACGGTCAAATTCAAATTGCGATTCTTGCCTTATGGACACACGCGTCCGGACGGGATACCACATCGTCCGGACGGTTGATTGATCTTCCCTTTCTTGAATTTGGAAAGAATTAGTGAACCGTTGGAGAACTGATAGGCGTCCGGACGTGCTGCTGAGACGTCCGGACGGATCAAGCTGGAATAGAAACTTCTCGATACAGTGAAGTGTCCGGACGGAAGAAGCACGTCGTCCGGACGGATGATGCTGGACTGTCTGGCGTCCAGACGGGATGACACATCATCCAGACGGATGGAGCAGTAGACAGATGGGCGTCTGGACGGGATGACACATCGTCCGGACGGCTGACAGGGAACTTGAATTTTCTTCTAATCTTGACATCACTTTGAAAGTGGAATCCCTGTTTACAGCATCTTTACACATAAGTGATTTTGTCCAAACACAGAATAAGGCCAAAATACTAACAGAAATTATCGAGAATCAGTCGCCAGCAGAACGAGTGTGTTCACAGGGGTTAGTCTATTGGTCGCATAACGATGCGTGTGCACAAGTGCTAGGACAAGAACATTCCGGTCGTGTACGCGGGGTAGGGCTAGGGCCAACTCCTAGTAAATCCACCTTTTATACCTCCGGAGAAGGATCGATCTCTAATGCGCCTACTCCCAAAGAACTAGAGATGGCTGCTGAGATGGAACGTTTGAAGACTTTGTACGAAACACAACAGGAAGAGCTTGCAGCTGTCAAACGTATGGTAGATTTGATTATGGCAGAGAAACAATCATCAATGGGAAACAACGAGGAAGGTGATGTTTTGATTTACACTTAACTTTTGATTAATCAGTCATTAATTGTCCCCTCTTACTGTTCATTGGGATTGTTTTTTTATTTTTATTTTATCAAATTTCACGAGAATAATTTATGGTTGAAGAGGAATGCTAATAGTTAAGAGGAATGTTAACTATTATATGCTTAGATTGAATCTTGGAATTCTCGTAAACATGTCTTTTTAGTTATTGGGGGAAAACATCGTCAACTCGTATTTTCTATTAGCTACAATTTTAGCTGCTTATCAATGATCTTCTGTAGAACTTGCTACTCTTTGGTAGCTAACTTTTAACTGCCAATATCACACTGCTAAGCTAATGATACAATAGATAAAACAATGACGGTATTTTGCACATTATAGACACGCGACGAATTACAGTTATTTTTGTAGTGGCTTTAGGGCAGGATTTATCATAGAAATTAGAGGATAAGTGGGCAGAGGTCATTCGCACAAGAAGTACTGTGAATAAAAGTCTGACTTTTGTAGAACTATGGGAAGCCATGACTTTAATTGATTTCGTGTGAAGATCGAAGAAGAAAAAGAAGGCTTTTTGCTTGCTGTACATGTGTAAAGGGCCCAAGACACGAGAGTTGTCATGTAATATTTATATATGAGCTCTACTACCATTGACTACTTGTCTGAATTTTCTCATGCATGCGCTGGTACGTACGGTGACTGGTGGGGCGGTGTCTTCTTGTGTTTGTTTAAGTTAATGGGGTCTGATTCATAAACAACCCCACTTCAATTATTTCACAATCTTAAGGTGCCTTAGAGTTATGCAATAGGGAAAGGTTGTATTTTTAACATTACCCTAAGTTAATGGTGATAGAAGGGTTCGTGAGTGTACGTGTAGATCGAGTGGTTGGCTGTAATTTGCTCGACATTTGTCTGGTCATTTTCATTAAACATTGCACCCGTAATTAAGCCACTGTCACCGTTCAGAGTTGGTAAATGATGAGTCAATTTTGGACATTTTCTTAAAATAATTAAAGAAAAATAGATTCAATTCAATGATTGGTTTAGAGAATATAGTTTTTTATTTTATTTATTTTGTTAGTTTTTATTTTATTTTTTGTAAGTATATAGAGAATAGAGAATTGACGTATAGCATCTTAAAAATATTTTTAGTCCCACAAAGTTGATGTACTCATAAAAATTAAAAGAACCACAACTTTCATATTGAAGTTTTTGAAAGTGATCGACAACCTCTTTGCAGGGACTCCAAAGATAAGAATCTTTCAAATAAGTTGGATTTTTATTAACAAATATCTCTCTCTCATTGGATTTTTATTACCAAATATCTCTCTCTCTCTCTCTCTCTCACACACACACATCATATTCACACACGAGTATATAAAAAAATAAATAAAAAATAAATAAATGTGACCAATATCGTGGGTCACTTTTTCTTTTTCTTTTTTCCAATAAAAAATGGGGTTCATCCAAAGTTAGGATTTAAAGAAAAATTCTGATTGAGTGAAATTAAAATGGGCTGAAACACGAAAAACTGACATTATAAATTTTGATAATTCAATGTTAAACTTTTTTCAAAAAAATAAAAAAATAAAATGTTGACCTTGCAAAATCTATGTCACTTCAGGATGCATGGGGGAGGTTTTTTTTGAACCATCTGGAATACTTCTTTATTAAAGAGAGAAATAACAAACAAAACCGACAAGTGAAGTTTCCTTTTAATTAGAAGGAAGTTTAAAAATAACCAAAATATAATATATAAAATGGTTTTAGTGTCTAAAACCAGGTAGCACTTTATGACTGTTTTTGGTTGTTTAATGTTGATTTAATCCCATCCGCCCAACCATCGTGGAGAAATCTATTTTTATATTTTTTTTGAATTTAATGAATTCCTCTAAGCATTTCTTTTATTTTATTTTTTTAATTATTATTACTATTTATATTTTTTGTTATTCTTTGCTAATACGTTTTTGCATAAAAGAAAAAAATTAAATTAAATTATAATTATAATGTAATCATTAAAAAAAAAGTGCAAAAATAAAAAGAGGAATAGTCAAAACGATGACAAGCGTAAGCACTTGGCACGTTTCCAAATAAGGACATGCACTTAATTAGCAAGATTTGAATATAATATTATAATTCATCATTCCATTTGAACGAAGATGCGGGGATTGACAATCTGTGACCTTCATTATTTATTTCCACTAAGCAATTCGTGTCTTTCAAGTTTCATATAATTAACGAACGGCGCCGTCATTCTTGAACACGCACAAGCATACCCTGAGTACCTTGACTCAGCTGTTGACTGTCCTGCAGTTTTTTCTGATCTGGCCGCTCGTGCCGGTGAGTGGGCTAAGGTTCCCCATCTTCTTCATGGCGTTCGCGAAGTCTGCTCGGAAAGTTCCCGTGTTGGCGATGTAAGCATGACTTGAGCGTCTGTGGAACCCCATTAAAGAGCTCTTGATCCGAGTGCAGTAGACCCTTTTTATTTTTCAGTTCGTGAAGTAAGCATTGTCAAATTTTGTCGGAGTAGTGACGTCAAGAGGGGAAAGATTGTCGTCTCCTCCGGTGCTTGGACATTTCGATTGTAGTGATGTTTTGTACGTGGAGTCTATGTTGGTTTCGTTGTATGCCCTGGTCCGGAAGGCTACGCACCTGGCTTGGCCTATTGTGTGAGATCCTGAAGAAATTTAACAATGGGGTTATTCAGTCTCTTATTAACATTTAGATCTACCTGGTTAGAATATTAGATAAATATGATTAAGTTCATCTTTTATTATCGGTTTAAGTTTTGGGGACAAATGATTATTTAACTTTAGTATATATGAGAGCAAAATGTTATGTATTTGTCATTTACCTTTTACTTCAATGATTCACTTTGAAATTTGAATCCACAAATAAGCTAAGAGATAATGTTATAATATAAGTTGAATACAATTAAATTCATTATTTTTCATCAATTTAACGGAAAGAGATCCGTAGCAACTAGCAATTCGAAAAATAAATCGTTGAGAATTCAAGTCCCTGTTTAACATTTTTAGAATAAATAGTAATTTAACACACCTGATAAAGCCACCATTTCTTTGGTAGTGAAACCCTTGTTTGAGAATGAACTGATAAGGCCACTTAGATCCAATGTTGGAGCAGGGAGGTCGGAATTAGCACCACTTTGACTTGAGGTGGTAGAGTCTCTTCTGCCCAATTGTACTGTCCAACTAGGTCCTCCCAGCTGAATTGACGAATTCAATATTGTGAGGAAAATTACACCAAATTAAAGAACATGATTTATATAACATGGAAATTGAATTAAAATTTTCTTTTTTCTTACAGCGACAACAGAGTCTCTCGCAGCAACGGTTAAGATGTCAGCACATGACACAATACCAACGCATGCGGTCTCCACTTGAGATTTGATGGTGTCTATTACGTCGAATCCCCTTAGAGAATTAGCGTTGGGCCCAGCTGCTTTCTCTCCATCGCTGCCATCCAACAGTACAGATGCATCGCATCCCTGTTACAGAATTAAACTTGTTATTTTCTTTGTTTTCAATTATCTATCTCACTAATAAAAATATAAAAATAGTTTTCTCCTTTACATTATATCCGAATACTTTAAACCAAAAAAAAAAAAAAACACAAATACATTAACAAACCAACTTAATGCATGCTTCCACATTTTATGGCTTTAAGCTTTACAATGTGAATTTCTTTTGGGAAAACAATTTTATGATTTTATATGGGTCGTGAAACAATTTAATGCCTATGGCATGTGAAACATTTCAGCAAGCAGCCTGGCCACAAGTGACTGAAATAGTCTCTTATACAAAGGTTATATATATATAGTAGTGTGCGTGTGTGCAAACCCTTCAAAGAGATCTTATAGTATTCGAAGCAATTCAACAATCAAAGTATAAAGGTTGTGTAAAATTATTGGTCTTTTTTTCTTCTATTTTTCCCCCATTTCGCGGGAAGAAGGAGACTATTGTGTATTCTCTAAGACTAAATTACTCTCCGTACGTTCAAATTTTGGGAAGGAAAATTGAAAAGAGAATTTTTTTTTTTTTTAAAAAAATTTGAAAAAGGAAAGCCTTGCAAGGATTTTACTTTTTCCTTTCTTTTCACTCGTGCTTCAAAAAATAGGAGTCAAAAGGAAAAGTAAATATAGATAAGAAATAAACCATTCTAAGGCGACGTACTGTTATTTATGACTTGGCTCCCTCTCACTCTTTTGTCTTTTTGAGACTCAAAAGTAGGACTAATCTTGGGAGGTTTTTGGCCTCTTTTGACTGTGATTTTTTTGGGTGTTTTGTTTTTTTAGCAAAAATAAAAAATAAAAAATGAAAACATTAACAAACCGCTCCAAATGTAAAACACTTAAAATCACTCTTTTATTTTTACGTCACATTAAAAACTTTTTAACCAAAATTAAAAAAATAAAAAAATCATCCACCTCTCTAAAGACGTTGCTATTCACACTATGTAATTAACTACATGCACTCACACGCACATATACAACGCATGCAGACATTTGCAGGTAAGATATTGAGGAATTCAGAAAAAAAAAATAAGGAGGAAGTGAGAGATGAGATGACTTGCTTGAACGAAGCAGTCATGAAAATGAAGACGGAGCAACGATGCGCCCATGCGTGCCTCTTTACTCACGGCAGAGACAATAGCTGATTTAATGGTGGGAAGGGCTTTAGGGCAGGATTTATCATAGAAAGTAGAGGATAACTGGGCAGAGGCCATTCCCGCCATTCCCACAAGAAGTATTGAGAATAAAAGGCACACCTTCGTGGTTGTGTGAATGGAGGGGGCAGAACGATGGGAAGCCATGGCTAATTACGACTTCGTGTGAAGAAGAAGAAGAAATGGCTTTTCGCTAGCTTGCTGTGTGGGTTAAGGCAGGAGAGTTGTCATGTATTTATAAATATGCTCTACCGTTGACTTGTCTACGTTTTTCTCATCCACTGATCGGTCAACGTTGTGAACTGAAGAATACCAAATGCTATAAAAATGTGTAAATATATTATAATATATACCAAGGGAGACGATGGTGAGCGGTGAGGCGGTGTCTTCTTTAGTTTGTTTAAGCTAGTGGATCGGTAGAAGGGTTCGTGGGTGTAGATCGATCGAGTGGGTTGGCTGTAATTTGCTCGAAAATTGACTGGTCACGATCCTTCTCATTAAACATTAATTGACCCGGAACACAGGCAGTACTAATGCACAGGCTTAATTAGTATTTTAATTTCTTCAAAGAAATAAAAAGAGATTCAGTTGAATGATTGGTTTAGAGTAGAGTATTGACTTTTAGCATCTTTAAAAAATAAAAAATCAAAATCGGTTAGATTGATTTAGAATAAGGTCGGTATGGTAAAAATATGTTATACAAATTTCTTGTGGTATGCCAAAATAATAAATAAGTATTTACTGTATGTATAACTAATAATAAGAATATATATAAAAAAAAATTAAAAACTAAAAAAAAAAAAAAAGGCCTGGGGATCGAGGGTGCATGTGGAGAGAAAGTTCCTAGATATAGTTAATTACCGTATGCACTGTTACCCTAATAAAAAAGATTAGTAAATTTAACTTAGGTGGTAATCACTTTCATGGCGTGATTATAAAAGTATTACAGAAGCAAGCTGATCCATATCATATGCTTTAGGGAAAAACGTGTCGGTGCCAAAAAGACAAGTACTTCATGCATGTGTTCACGAATTCAGGCGCGCACCACTGGGGCCGGCCGTTGTATTCTATTATTATTTTCCATATCGGTCTTGGTTTTGTAACTGTTCTAATTAATTCTGTATGAAAAAAGGATACCAAAGGTTTCAATTGCATAAAATACTTCCCGGCCCTACCAAGCCACCGCGCCGCTGATACCAAATCAACGAATTCACACGATATGGTCAAAATATTGAGAAAGAGAAATGTTTTTTTTTTTTTAATTATAAGAATCGATCTTTAAATTTGCAAGACTCGCATTTGAGTCTTATGTGAATTTTAAAGATCTAATTGTTAATTTTTAAAATAAAAAAAATGAGTGAATAACCCAAGTATACTAAATAGCGTATTTTTTTTTTTAAATGTCGTATAATATATATTATTAAATATAATAAAATAAAATATTGACAATAAAACTATTGGAATGAAAACTATGTGATTACTATTATGATTCAGATGACCAAAGGTCTGTTGAATGTTGAATATTGAATATTGAAAACGAAATGAAAAAGATCGGTGAGCTTATCTATAATACATTGATTGTTTGTAACATCGATCTTTCTAGTTTGTCAGCTGTTTGAAACAATTTAATGGTCCAAATCGTTCGATCGTGTCATCTAGTTGATTTGGATAATAATCAAACACGTACACATGCAATATAATAAATGTATTAAGAAAATAATATCTTTTTTTAGGGTGCGTTTAATATTTTTTTTAGGGTGCGTTTAAGATTGTAATTTTGTGGAGAAAAAATGCGATTTTAAACCAAATTGCAGAAAATGAATCGTTTGAAAACTGCGTTTTTAAAAAATTGCGATTTGAAAAAGCAAAAAAGTGCTTATTCAAATCGTAGGCAATGTGGTGTTTTTTTAAAAACGCAGTATTTTAAAGGACTAATATGTGATTTTGCCAAACGCTTAACTGCGTTTTTAAAAATTACTTTTTTCAAATCGCATATTTTAAATTTGCTATTTTGAAATCGCACTTTATGAAATCGCAAACCCAAACGGACCCTTAATAATCTACGATCTTGGATCGATGGTTATTAGCTTCTTCTTTTTCTTCTTTTTTTCTTCTTTTTTTTTTCTTTTTTTTTTTTTTAACTTGGTAGAAAAATAATTAGCATAGTGATACCAATTAACATCATCACATGCATGCCGGCCTTAGATTTCACCCCTCAAAAAACAAATCTGATCTGCTCTCTCCTCCCCTCTATTTTTCTTTCTACTCATCACTCCTACACTCTCCCTCTAATTCTAGTTTTTTTTTTTTGTGTAGGTTATGTTCTCTGACCAGATCAACAATTTTGGTACGTATTTCCGCTATACATTTGTCCATTTACCTCCGTACTGTGCAATTCATCTCCTTTCTAGCCGATACTGCTATTTGCTAGTTGTGTTTTTGCTTTGAATAAGAGTTATTTTCTAGCTTTTTAGATCTACCATCATGGGCGATTTATGGGATGAATGTTAGTCAGATATGAAGAGTTATCTTTCATAGCCGATTTACATATATAAATTTTTAGGATACTTGACAACCTTTGTCTTAGATCTAGTCTATTATCTAATTATTTTTGTACATGAATTTGCGAAAGATCAAATTCAAATATATTACTTTATTGTAAGAATTTTATTTGTATTTATGACTATATATGTAATCTCACAACACGTGACTATAATTTTATAGAATTTTATGCTCGTAATCTTTGAAAAATAAAATATTTAGATATTTCCTTAAAAAAGAAAAGAAAAAGAAAAAAAGAAATCATATGCAGTTAATAAGTGTCATATTAAAGTTCGATTGGCACAGTTATTTATTTATTTATATTTTTGTTAAATCACTGTTAAATCTCTTTGCGTGTAAAGTTAAATCTTTTTTAAGAAGCAATATCCAACACGTAAAGTATCTATTTAATACGTTATTCGTGTTTCATGCTGACTTTGCACTACCCACCAGCTAGCTGTGACCGGTTAAAGTACGTAGTAGTATTTGTTTGGCATGCGATTAAGACAGATTAAACTTTTGATTATAGGCCTTGTCCATCAAGTGACATTACAGAACAGAATAGAACAAAATAGAAGGTTATTAATTTTAAAATTAGTTAAAAGTAATGATGTGATATAAAATAAAAAAATTTGTGTAAAAAAGTGAAAAAATAAAAATAAAATTTGTATTGTAGTGAGTTTTTTTATTTGAATAGTAATAAAAAATTATTGATGCGATATAAAAAATAAGAATGTTTTGATGTTGATTGGTATTAAAAAATATTAAAAAAAAAAAAAAAAAAAGTCATCATCTTTGGCTGTATTCCGGCCGTTCCCAAAACTACAGCAGATTGTGCGGTACTTTTTAGTACCGCACAGTAACGGATCCATTATAATTCATCGTTCCATTTGAACGAAGATGCGGGGATATGTATAATATAAGATTTTCAATCTGTGACCTTCATTATTTTTTTCCACTTATTCGTGTCTTTCACATAATTAACGAACGGCGCTGTCATTCTTGACCACGCACAAGCATACCCTGAGCACCTTGACTCAACTGTTGACTGTCCTGCAGTTTTTTCTAATCTGGCCGCTCATGCCGGTGAGTGGGCTAAGGTTCCCCATCTTCACCATGGCGTTCGCGAAGTCTGTTCGGAAAGTTGCTGAGTTGAAGATGTAAGTATTGACTTGAGCATCTGTGGAACCTCCATTAAAGAGCTCTTGATCCGAGTGCAGTAGACCCTTTTTACTTTTCAAGTTAGTGAAGTAAGCATTGTCAAAGGTTGTCGGAGTAATGACGTCAAGAGGGGAAAGATTGTCGTCTCCTCCAGTGCTTGGACATTTTGATTGTAGTGATTTTTGGTATGAGGGGTCTATGTTGGTTTCGTTGTATGCCCTGGTCCGGAAGGCTACGCACCTGGCTTGGCCTATTGTGTGAGATCCTGAAGAAATTAAACAGTGGGGTTATTCATTCTCTTATTAACATTTAGATCCACCTGATTAGAATATTAGATAAATATGATTAAGTTCTTTTATTATAAGTTTAAGTTTTGGGGACAAATGATTATTTAACTTTGTATAAATGAGAGCAAAATGTTATGTATTTGTTGTTTATCTTCCATTTCAATGACTCACTTTGAAATTTGAGCACACAAATAAAGGATAATATTATAATATAAGTTGAATATAAATTATTTTTCATCAATTTAACGGATAGAGATCCTTAGCAATTTTGTTGTCTAGATTATTAGCAAATCGAAAAAAAAATTGCCGAGAATTCGAATTCCTATTTAACATTTTTAGAATAAGTAGTAATTTAACACACCTGATAAAGCCACCATTTCTTTGGTAGTGAAACCCTTATTTGAGAATGAACTGATAAGGCCACTTAGATCCAATGTTGGAGCAGGGAGGTCAGAATTAGCACTACTTTGACTTGAAGTGGTAGAGTCTCTTCTGCCCAACTGTACTATCCAATTAGGTCCTCCCAGCTGAATTGACGAATTCAATATTATAAGGAAAATTACACCAAATTAAAGAACATGGTTTATATAATGTGGAAATTGAAAATTTTCTTTTTTCTTACCGCGAGAACAGAGTCTCTCGCAGCAACGGCTAAGATGTCAGAACATGACACAATACCAGGGCATGCAGTCTCCAATTGAGATTTGACGGTGTCTATTACATCGAATCCCCTTAGTGAATTGGCGTTGGGCCCAGCTGCTTTCTCTCCATCGCTGCCATCCAACAGTACAGATGCATCGCATCCCTGTTACATAATCAAACTTGTTATTTTCTTTGTTTCCAAGAAGCCAATTATCTATCTCACTAATAAAAATATAAAAGTAGTTTTTTCCTTTACATTATATCACAACACTTAAAATAAAATAAAATAAAAAAATTTAAAATAGGAGTCAAAAGGAAAAGTAAATATAAATAATAAATAAACCATTCTAACGCGGCGCACTGTTATTTCTGACTTGGCTCCCTCTCACTCTTTTGTCTTTTTGAGACTCAAAGTAGGACTAATCTTAGCTTGGGAGGTTTCTGGCCTCTTTTGACAATATTTTTTTTTTTTTTGGATAGTGTTTTGTTTTTTAGCAGCAAAAAATTAAAAAAAATAATAAAAAAAAAAAATAGGAAAAAAAGTGAAAGCATTAATAACCGCTCTAAACATAAAACACTTAAAATTATTTTCATTTTTACTTAACGTTAAAAACTTTTTTGCCAAAATAAAAAATAGAAAGGATCCCAAATCATCCACCTGTCTACGTTGCTATTCACTATGTAACTACATGCACTCACTGCTCGCACACACAGACACAACTCAACGCATGCAGACATTTGCTGTTAAGATATTGAGGAATTCAGGAAAAAAATTAAGTAGGAAGTGAGAGATGAGATGACTTGCTTGAACGAAGCAGTCATGGAAATGAAGACGGAGCAACGATGCGCCCATACGTGCCTCTTTAATCACAGCAGAGAAAATAGCTGATTTAATGGTGGAAAGGGCTATAGGACAGGATTTATCATAGAAAGTAGAGGATAATTGGGCAGAGGCCATTCCCACAAGAAGTACTGAGAATAAAAGGCACACTTTTGTGGTTGTATGAATGGAGGGGGCAGAACGATGGGAAGCCATGACTAATTACGACTTCGTGTGAAGAAGAAGAAGAAATGGCTTTTCGCTTGCTGTGTGGATTAAGGCAGGAGAGTTTTCATGTATTTATAAATGTGCTCTACCATTGACTTATATGCGTTTTTCTCATCCACTGAGTCAACCTTGTGAACTGAAGAATACCAAATGCAATAAAAATGTGTAAATATATTAATATATATCAAGGGAGACGATGGTGGTTGGTGAGGCGGTGTCTTCTTTAGTTTGTTTAAGTTAGTGGGTGTGATCTATATAAAAAAAAAATTAGTGGGTGGGTAGATCGATCAAGTGGGTTGGTGTAATTTGCTCGAAAATTGACTGGTCACGATCCTTCTCGTTAAACATTTCCCTCCGAACACGGGCACTAATGCTCAGACTTAAAATTTTCTTGAAAGAAAGAAAAAGAGATTCAATTTAATGATTGGTTTAGAGTACACAGGAGAGTATTGACTTTTAGCATCTTTAAAAAAAAAAAAAAAAAAAATTAAAGAAAAAAGGAAAAAAAAAATGAAAAATTGGTTAGATTGATTTACAATAAGCTCGGTATGGTTAAAAAAAATGTTATAAGAGTTTATCGTGGTATGTCAAAATAATAAATAAGTATTTACTACTAACTTCGATTCAAAATTTTAACAAATTTCGTTAGTGTTAATTCAGATTCAATTATATAACTATATGTAATACTAATAATAAGAATATATAAAAAAAATTAAAAACTAAAAAAAAAAGGCCTGGGGAGGGTGTGGATAAAAATTTCTTATAGTTGCCGTATATATGCACTGTTACCCTAGACCCTAGTTAAAAAAGACTAGTCAATTTATATTAGGCGGTAATCACTTTCATGGCGTGATCTGCTTTAGGAATTCAATTATTAGTAGAAAAAGTATTACAGAAGCAAGCTGATCCATCATCCATATTCCATATGCTTTAGGGAAAAACGTGTCGGCGCCACAAAGACAAGTTCATGTGTTCACGAATTCAGGCGCGCTCCACTGGGGCCGGCCATTGTATTATATTATTATTTTCCAATTCGGTATGAAAAGGATTGCATAAAATAACTTCCCGGCCCTTCTAAACCACCGCACCGCTTATACCAAATCAACGAATTCACAAGATTTTTTCAAAATATTTAGAAAGAGAAATGTATTTTTTTATCACTCTCTTATTTTTTTTTATTATAAAAATTAATCATTAAATTTGTAAAACTCATATATGAATCCTACAAATTCATTGGTTAGTTTTTAAAATAAAAAGATATGGGAAGGATCAATGTGTATTAAATAGTGTTTATTTTTTGAATGTCGTGTGCTATGTACATTATTAAATATAATAAAATAAAATCTTAATCATAAAATTATTCAAAGAAGATCTTGATTCGACTTGTGCCGCTGTTTTATAGAAAAATTTTTAATAATAAAAGGAAATTTTTCGGTTATTTTATTTATTATATTTTGTGAAAAAAAAATAAAGGTCAATAATTTCTTCAATTTGTTTCTTCTAAATCATCAATTATTACACTGTGTATCGACTTGAACAATTTAAGACTTTGCATTGGCTGAATTTTATATATGATTGTGTTTAGTTAATACAGAAGGAGATTGAAAACATGCAATGACTTCTATCTGATAGCTTTGATCTGATTCAAGTGCATGTGGTATATCACTACAAAAAAACATGAATTTCGCCACTTGCAGTTCGCCGCGTGTACGGTCACTGTACACGTGGCGAACTGTTGGCCGCGTGTAAGTAGCCGCGTACATACACGCGGTGGACTTGGGGAACGCTAAATGCACAATTGGCCGCGTGTATTTTAATACACGTGGCAATATGTTTTTTTAAAAAAAAAAATTAAAAAATAATTTTTTATTTAATTTAAATCTGTATTTAATTATTTTTTAAATAATTGATTGTATTTTTAATTTAGTTCTTTATTTTAGAGGAAAAAAAATATAATAACTGAAAAAAAAAAAAAAAAAAAGAAAAGAAGAAGAGGAAAACACACGTACGAGCAAGTTCAGTAGAGAGAGAGAGAGAGGAGAGCGAGAGAATAGAGAGAGAGACAGAGAGAGAGATACAGAGAGAGAGAGAGACAGAGAGAGAGAGAGAGAGACAGAGAGCGAGAGAGAGATACAGAGAGAGAGAGAGACAGAGAGAGAGAGCGAGAGACAGAGAGCGAGAGAGAGATACAGAGAGAGAGAGAGACAGAGAGAGAGAGCGAGAGACAGAGAGCGAGAGACAGAGAGAGAGAGAGAGCGAGAGACAGAGAGAGAGAGAGAGGGAGAGCGAGAGACAGAGAGCGATACAGAGAGAGAGAGAGAGAGAGAGAAGAGGAGAGAGAGAGAGCGAGAGACAGAGAGAGAGGGAGAGCGAGAGACAAAGAGAGAGAGAGAGAGAGAGGAGAGAGAGAGAGAGAACGTGTATATTTAACTTCTTCTTTTTTTTCCGTTTGAAACTCTTGTTCAGTGGCGCGCGGGACAATTCCCGCGGGCCACTGCCTTCAGAAATTCTGGCCGCGTGGCTTTAGGCCACGCGGCCAATTATATTATATATATATATATAATAAAAACAATTAGCCACGTGTATTTAATACACGTGGCTACTTGGACGCGTGTAAGAAATACACGCGGCCATATACAAAACTTAATAAAATTTGTTTTTATTAATATATATTTGATAAAAACAATTGGCCACGTGTATTAAATACACGCGGCCAATTGGACGCGTGTAGAAAATACACGCGGTCAACTGGCCGCGTGTAAAAAATACACGCGGCCAACTGGCCGCATGTATAAAGTTGGCCGCGTGTAATTAATTACACGCGACCAACTGTGATGCGCCCCCTTCTAGCCACGTGTACCGTATACATGTGGCTAATTGGACGCGTGTCTACAGTAACAGATACTGTAGATACGCGGCCAATTGTAGAGTTTTTTTGTAGTGTATATATAGTACTTGGAAATTAGGTGATTACTCTTATGAATCAGATGACCAAAAGAAGGTTTAATATTGAATATTGAAAACGAAATGAAAAGGATCGTGAACTTATCTATCATACATTGATTGTCTGTAACATCGATCTTTTTAGGTTTGTTAGCTGTTTCAAACTGTACGTTTAATGGTCAAATCGCTTATTTCAGTGTACTGTGTGTTCGATCGTGTCATCTAGTTGATTTGGATAATGATCAAACACGTACACATGCAATATAATAAATGTTTAAAGAAAATATATATATATATATATATATATATATATATATATATATTAATAATCTACGATCTCGATCGGATCGATGGTGACTAGTTTTTACCTTTTTTTTAAAAAAAAAAAAAACCTTGGTAGAAAAATACTATTAATTAGCATAGTGATACCAATTAACATCATCACATGGCAGCGCTAAACTTCACCTATCAAAAAAATAGATATGATCTGCTCCACCCTCCTCTCAATTTTTCTTTTTACTCCCCGTTTCTGTCGTCCCCCTTTTATTCTGGTTCTTTCTTTTGTTTGTAAATCATGTTCTCTGACCAGATCAATAATTTTGGCATCTCCGCTATACATCCGTTCATCTACTTCCGTCCTGTGCCGTTCATCTCATCCCTGGCTGCTAGCTGCTGCTGTTTGCTGGTTGTGATTTCGCTTTGAATAAGAGTTTTATTCTCTTTAGATCTACCCTCATGAGCGATCTATGTGATGAATGTTAGTCATGTATGAGGGGTTATCTTTCACGGCTTGAATAATTCGGTACTAGAGATTATCTTTCATGGCTGGTTTACATAAATTTTTAGGATATTTTGCTATCATTGTCTTAGATCTAGTCTGTTTAGAACAGATCTGCTCTTTAAGTATTTTTATACATGGGTTTACGGAATATGAAAGTCATAGATAGTACTTATAAAAGAATTTTATTTGTATTTATGACTATATATGTAATCTCATAGCATATCACTATAATTTTGCAGAGTTTTATATTTGTAATCTTTGATCAATGAAATATTCAAATATTTTGTTTTAAAAAAAAAGGGTAAATGTCTAATAAATCCCTGAGTCAGAGTTTAATTTGAATTTGATCCCTCACTTTTTGAAAATAAATATTCGGTGCTTAACTTTTTTGCGAATTTAAAACAGGTCCATCCGTCATTTTTCCATCCATTTTTCTAACTATCGTTAGTGCCACGTCACTATTTTTGCCACATCATCATAAAATATTTTTTTTATTATATTATAAAATTAATTAATTTTATTTTTTATTTTAAAAAAAAAATGAAAACGGCTGGTTTGGGGGTTTCTGCCACCACCGGTGGCAGCCACCCCCCTTTGGAAGTGGGGTGGCCTGCAAGCCACCCCTAGAAGTTGCTGGCTCCATCTCTGGGGTGGCTCGCCACCTCCCCATGCGCACTGCATCATTTGAATCACATAGAAGATTAATGATGTGTTTTAAATAGTACTCGCAAGTGCACGAATCATTTTGCAATATAGTGTTATGCAAGAGCGAGGTCGATCCCACAGGGAAATGGTCAAATATTGGTATCTTGCTTAATCAACCTCATTTTAACCTAGTTCCAAAGGTTTGAGAATTGATTCAAGAACAAAA
Organism: Alnus rubra; assembly: GCA_028654335.1. Classification (NCBI taxonomy): domain Eukaryota; kingdom Viridiplantae; phylum Streptophyta; class Magnoliopsida; order Fagales; family Betulaceae; genus Alnus; species Alnus rubra. The sequence continues at coordinate 1,137,299 of JAJPGS010001500.1, read as the reverse complement.
GACTAAATTAAAGAGATGTAATGGAATATGTAAATTAAAAGGGACTAAGGTTAAGGAATCCACCAAACCAAATACTACAACTCACACTCTTGGTTTCCACTTGAACACCCAAAGAACATTAAGCTTAGGGTGTTATTCAAGTTTCTTAACCATAAACCCAAGAACCATTAAATGAATCCAACACATTGACAAATCACAAAGAGTACCGATTGAAATCAAAACATCCAATGTATCATTCAATCACAATGGATATCATCATTCGAACCGATAAAACAATGTATTGGTCGGTTGAAACACATAAAATGTCTTCTAGCCACCACTAACCACATTCATTGCAAAAGATGAAGCATTAAATGAATGGAACTTGAACAACTAAAATGATATATCATTAAATGTGCAAGTGGTACAGCAAGGTTGTGAGTGTCATCAATGGAAAGGTTTCATCCTCAACCCTAGTTGAGGTTACTAGCCTTCCATGACTAAAAACACCACAATAAAATGATGAACAACCATGGAAATGAAAGAAAAACTCTACAAAGAGAAAGTATTCTGAAAATAAACTACTGAATTACACTACAATAAGCACGAAATTAAAACTAATTACAGAGTTTCTGCTCTATCCTACTCTTTTCACCACTCTCTCTACTAGTCTACAACAAGGGGATGGCCATGGCTTTTATAGAAGGAAGCCATGGCAAGAAATGACTCTTCTACCCTTCCTCTGCAGCTAGAGACAACCCCAAACACGAAACCAGCGTGTTCTGCAGCGGAAATCAGAGGGAGGACTGCTTTTTGGCTTCTGATTGGGTGTTCTGGCGCGCTCTGCAAAAGCAGTTTCTGGGAAATTTCGATCGATCGACTTTTATTTCGATCGATCGACTTCGGGAAAATATTCGATCGATCGAATTTTAAGTTCGATCGATCGACTTGTCAGGGTCTCCGAATTTCCAGCTATCTTCTTATGAAATTTGCCATTCCTCTCTTATTGTCCTACAGAAACAGAAAACACAAAAACTAACCAAAACATTAGAAAATAACAAGGCTAAAGGTCTAACTAGTGCAATTCAAGGGGTCCAAATACACAATATTTGGCACTCATCAATTAACACTAAATATTCCTCAATCCGTTCAAAGGTGAAAACGAGAGCCATTTCTTATGAAATTGACGACCTGAAACCCTGAAAGCAGAGACGAAAAAACCCTAGGAATAGAAACCCGGCGAATCCCAACGCGATCGAGATGTCCGAATGGATTTCGAAGGCGTTTGTGGCCGTACACTGGTTAATAATTCCATGTAAAATTAACAATATATATATATTAGAGATAGAGAGAGGGTTAGGGCAGAATCACACAACTCAATTCAAGCAAAATGCTTGTGTTGCCTCGATAGAGTGTAGATTTTCGTTTTTAGAGCGAAGCAAAATTAGATATTCTCTCCGTGGTGGTTGTGACTGATTCTCTCAAACCAATCATTTCAATTTATTCATGTTTAAAAGATCTTAAATTTAATTGTTACGCCTTTCTTGCAACCCAATTAGAAGAAAAATCTGTTTGGTAAATCAACTTTGATTTCTTGGTGATTCTTTTAGGCGATTCTTCCGATAAGTAATCCGGCCTAGAGTAGCCCTTCGACAATTAGAGAATTTGGGCTCGTCGGATAAGTAATCTTCTGACCTTTTTCTTTTCTTTGTAGTTGTACCCATTGACTTGTCACCTTCCAAGAAACCATCAAACTTGTCCAAAAGCCCTGGAAAGCCTCCAGAACACTGACAACCAGAGGGTTCAGGTCATCCCTCTCAATCTCTCCAGAACCGTAACGGCGATAGTGGGTCAAGAACTCGAGGAATGCTAATCAACCCAAGTTGGAGTTGGATGTGTTTGTTGGAAGTGCATTTGGTTCATACTTGTTTGAAATTTGGGTTGATGGAATAGGCACAGGAGGTGTACGAGGGATTGCCAATGAGGGATGTTGTGCTTTTGAATGCAAATTCCGTCCATTTTTCTGCTCTGTTGCTTGCTGTGCATAAGGTGAGAAAAGAATAATCACAGGCCAAAGAATCCAGTTCAACCATTCAGAAATTTAACAAACAAATAACCAAAATATGTTAAAAGGGAACACCACCAAACGCAGATCCACGATTCTGACCAGGAGGGAGAGACTGCTTCAACTTGTTATCCTTCTCTTGGTCGAACACGCAAAGCGTGTAGAGGTACTTAGAGCAACGGACCTTGAAATCTTTCCTTCTTGTAGTGACAATGAAATCTTTGATCTTGTGGATTTGCTTAGGTTGTGGGTTAAGCGACAAAGAACAAAAAACACTCACCGGCGACCATTGGAGAACTCACTGGCCCTAGGGGTGGCCGCGAGCCACCCTAGACCCCCTTTCTTTTTTCTTTTCTTTTTTAAAAAAAAAAATTAAGTTTTTAAATTAATAATTAAATAAAATAATAATATTTTAAGATGATGTGGCGAAAATGCTGACATGGCATTAACGGTAGTTAGAAAAATGGATGGAAAAATGACGGAAGGACCTGTTTCAAATTTGAGAAAAAGTTAAGCACCGAATACTTACTTTCAAAAAGTAAGGGATCGAATTCAAATGACTCTCCGACTCAGAGATTTATAAGACATTTACCAAAAAAAAAAAATGCCGTTAGTAAGTGTCATATTAAAGTTCGAATTGCACAGTTATTTAGTTTTTTTTTTTTTTTTTCTTAAATTACTCTTAAATCTCTTTGCGTGTAAAGTTAAACTCTTTTTTAACGAGCAATATCCAACACGTAAAGTATCTATTTAATACGTTATTATTCGTGTTTTCATGCTGACTTTCCACTATCTACCAGCTGGGACTTGTTAAAGTAGTATTTGTTTGGCATGCGATTAAGATCAATTAAACTTTTGATTATCATTACAGAAAGGTACGCTTTTAGGCCTTTAATTATTCAATTATGTTTGCGTTTGTCAATCAAGGACGTTATTATGTCATAATTGTGTTACCTGCAGGGACTACATATAATTGGAAAAGCGTGAGACACGTTCAACTAAAAAGCGAAAATGCCAATAATTGATTATGAATTAATCAAATTCATGTGCCCAAAATATATAGACCATACACACCGAACAAAGTGCTGTAGAACAAGAATAATATTGCGTGTATTCATAAAAAGAAAAAGAAAAAAAAGAATAATATTGCGTGCATGCGCGCAGTCCGAATTAAATCACAACGACCCAATGTTTGTATTTTAGTTAAGGGTGAAAATTCGTATTTGTGTATTGAGTTTGAATGGTAACAAAATATGAGTACAATGTTATATAAGTTAATCTTAATCATGACTTATGTAATTAAACTGATTATACCTCTCAACGCTAACCTGTTAATTTCGTGTTAAATTTAGGTCGAATTCGCAGATCGTACGTATAAAAAAATTGTTGGTCATAACTTTAGTTTTGTATGGAATCTATTTTAAATGTACATGTTCTTTTCTTTTTTTAAAAAGAAAATTAAAAAGAAAATTATCATTTAAGAAGGTGTGTTAAAACTTACATAATACATCATATCTTAAGCTTAATAAATGATATATCTCAATTAAATGATGATTGAATCACTTTTAAAGGCTTTCTCACACCTTAAAATTAAAGGATAGTCAACCACCTTTTCATTAGCTTTTGAAGTTACCCCGACCACCTTATCACTTGCATGAGATTAGATGGACCATGATAAATAATAAAGAGGTTGTAGGATTGAGATAATTGGATCATTCTCTTACTAGCATTTGAGGGTAGACTAATTTCCCTTTCATGCTGATCAAAATTAGTCCGACAAATATCTCTTCAGTAGACATTCAAGGATAGTCGGACCACCACTTCACTGCCCACAGAAAAAAGAAACCCCAATGAACGACCAATTAATCCTAACAAGAAGTACTGAGATTCACTCTCTTGTCTTGTGCACCCATTAACGATTGACCTCAAGCACACCACCACCCCACTAGTTACCACCATCACATCCTTTACAATTTCCTGATTGTGCTCTCACTATCATGACTCATTTTTCTTTTGTAGATTCCAACCATTTTCTATGCTTCCAAATTCACTAATTCCGTGTATATGCTTCCGAATTCATTGCTTCCAAAAACATTAAATCTTGATAAAATATATTGTAATTGTATAACTCTTGTGCACTACTCATATCGCTGTAATATTTATATATGAGCTCTATTACCATCGACTACTTGTATTCATTTTTCCCATGCGCTGGTACGGTGACTGGTGATCAGGCGGTACTGTCGATCTTCTCGTGTTTCACTACAAAAAAATTGTAATTAGCCGCGTGTCTACAGTAACAGTTACTGTAGACACGCGGCCAACTAGTCACGTGTCTTAATGACTACGTGACAGATTGTTTGCGAAAAACAAGTGGCAGTGTGTATTTTGCACACGCGGCTAATTGGCCGCGTGTATATTGCACACGCGGTCAATTGGCTGCGTGTATTTTGCACACGCGGCCAATTGGCCGCGTGTATTTTGCACACATGGCCAATTGGCCGCGTTTATTTTTTACACGCGGCCAATTGGCCGCGTGTATCAAATAAACGTGGCCAAGTGATTCAAAATTCCCTCATTTTCTTTTTTTCTTCTGCACCGCCCGCATTGTTTGACTTTTCTTTATCATTTCTTTTTTCTTTTTTTTTTCTTCCTTCGAGGATAATGGACGGCCGGTTCCTTCTTCTTCTTTTTTCTGCCTTCTTCCTTCTTTCCCTTCTTCCTTCTTTCTTCCCCTTATTTCTTTTCTTCCCCAGCCTTATTTTTCACACAGTCACAGAGAGCCAGAGAGGGAAATGGAAGACGGAGACCGAGAGAGCTGGAGATCCGGTCAGTGGTATGATTTCCGCGTGTATTTTTTCTTTTCCTTCTTTCCCTTTTTCCCACGCTCTTCGTTCCTAAATCTCCTTTTTTTTTTTTTGTTCTTTTCTTCACAAAGAGGGAGATGGAAGAGGGAGACCGATCGGAGCTGGAGATGGAAGAGGGAGACCGATTTCCGGCGACCGATTCTCAGGGATTGGTATTTTTTTTTTTGGTTTTATTTCCGGCGATTTGCTGTTGTTTGGGTGTATTGAATTTGATTTTGGGTTTCGGGCGTTTTGGTTTGATAATTTCCGGCGAATTGGTTTGATGATTTAGGGTTTCTCTTATATTGATTTTTTTTTCCCATTTTGGGTTTTATTTCCGGCGTGATGTTGTTGTTTTGGTCCCGGCGTGATGCTGTTGTTTTTTTTCCCATCTTGTATTGATTTTGGGTTTCGGGCGACTGGGTTGAATGGCCGGGTTCTTGCTATTTTTTCTGGCTTCTTGCTGTGTTTTCTGGGTTTGGGTGTAATGAATTTGCTGTTGTTTTGGTTATGGATTAATGGGAGAAGAAAAAAGACCGGCCTGGCCTGGCCGGATGTATGCCAGATTGGAGAAGAAAAAAAAAAAAAAACAGAACAGAATTCTGTTCTGTTTTTTCTTTTTTCTTCTCTCTTTTTTTTTTTTTAAAAAAAGGACAAAAATATTAGCCGCGTGTACCCACGCGGCTAGAATTTCAAAAAAAATAAATTCATGTTAGCCACGTATTTCTTGCAAGTGGCTAAATGATACATGGCTAAATAGCCACATATATAAAGGGACACGCGGCTAATTGTGCATTTAAACACAACAGGATTTACCACGTGTAATTGGCAGTGGCTAAATGCAATTAGCCATGTGTATGACCCCATACACGTGGCTAATAACAAAGTTTTTTGTAGTGTTTGTTTACGTTAATGGTCGATAAAAGGGTTCGTGGGTGTACGTGTAGATCGAGTGGTCGGCTGTAATTTGCTCGACAATTGTCCGGTCATTTTCATTAAACATTGCACCCTTAATTAAGCCACTGTCACCGTTCAGAGTTGGTAAATGATGTGTCAATTTTGGACATTTTCTTAAAAGAATTAAAGAAAAAAAGATTCAATTCAATGATTGATTTAGAGAACATAATTTTTTATTCTATTTATTTAGTTAGGTTTTTTTATTTTTTGTAAGTATATAGAGATCGAATAGAGAATTGACTTATAACATCGATCTTAAAAACATTTTTAGTCCCACAAAGTTGATGTACTCATAAAATTAAAAGAACCACAAGTTTCATATTGAAGTTTTTGAAAGTGATCGACAACCTCTTTGCAGGGACTCCAAAGATAAGAATCTTTCAAATAAGTTGGATTTTTATTAACAAATATGTTATTGGGGTCACTTTTTTTTTTCCCAATAAAAAAAGGGGTTATTGTGCATTTTGGCATCCTAAGTTAGGATTTAAAGAAAAATTTCGACCGAGTAAAATTAAAGTGAGCTGAAACATGAAAAATTGACATTACAAATTTTGATAATTCAAGGTTAGCATTACAAACTCTATGTCACTTCAGGACACGTGGGGGAGGTTATTTTGGAACCATCTGAAATACTTCTTTATTAAAGAGAGAAATAACAAACAAAACTGACAAGTGAAGTTTCCTTTTAATAAAAAGTAAGTTTAAAAATAACCAAAATATAATATATAAAATGGTTTTAGTGTCTAAAACCAGGTAGCACTTTATGACTGTTTTTGCTTGTTTAATGTTAATTTAATTCGATCCACCCAATCATCATGGAGAAATCAATTTTTTATTTTTGTTATTCGTTGCTAATACGTTTTTGCAAAAAAGAAAAAAACAAAAGAAAATTATAATTAAAATGTAATCATTAAAAAAAAAAAGCGCAAAAATAAAAAGAGGAATAGTCAGTAACGATGACAAGCACTTGGCATGTTTTCAAATAAGAAGGACATGAGCTTCATTACCAAGATTTGAATATAATATTATAATTCATCATTCCATTTGAACGAAGATGAATATAAGATTGTCAATCTTGACCTTCATTATTTTTTTCCACTAAGCAATTCGTGTCTTTCATATAATTAACGAACGGCGCCGTCATTCTTGAACACGCACAAGCATACCCTGAGTACCTTGACTCAGCTGTTGACTGTCCTGCAGTTTTTTCTGATCTGGCCGCTCGTGCCGGTGAGTGGGCTAAGGTTCCCCATCTTCTTCATGGCGTTCGCGAAGTCTGCTCGGAAAGTTCCCGTGTTGGCGATGTAAGCATCGACTTGAGCGTCTGTGGAACCCCCATTAAAGAGCTCTTGATCCGAGTGCAGTAGACCCTTTTTATTTTTCAGGTTCGTGAAGTAAGCATTGTCAAATTTTGTCGGAGTAGTGACGTCAAGAGGGGAAAGATTGTCGTCTCCTCCGGTGCTTGGACATTGCGATTGTAGTGATGTTTTGTACGAGGAGTCTATGTTGGTTTCGTTGTATGCCCTGGTCCGGAAGGCTAAGCACCTGGCTTGGCCAATTGTGTGAGATCCTGAAGAAATTTAACAACGGGGTTATTCAGTCTCTTATTAACATTTAGAACTACCTGGTTAGAATATTAGATAAATATGATTAAGTTCATCTTTTATTATCGGTTTAAGTTTCGGAGACAAATGATTATTTAACTTAATTAGTATATATAAGAGCAAAATGTTATGTATTTGTCATTTACCATTCACTTCGATGATACACTTTGAAATTTGAACCCATGAATAAGATAATGTTATAATATAAATTAAATACAATTAAATTCATTATTTTTAATCAATTTAACCAATAGAGATCCTTAGCAACTAGCAATTCGAAAAATAAATTGCTGAAAATTTGAGTCCTTATTTAACATTTTTAAAATAAGTAATAATTTAACACACCTGATAAGGCCACCATCTCTTTGGTAGTGAAACCCTTGTTTGAGAATGAACTGATAAGGCCACTTAGATCCAATGTTGGAGCAGGGAGGTCGGAATTAGCACCACTTTGACTTGAGGTGGTAGAGTCTCTTCTGCCCAACTGAACTGTCCAACTAGGTCCTCCCAGCTGAATTGACGAATTCAATATTGTGAGGAAAATTACACCAAATTAAAGAACTTGATTTATATAACGTGAAAATTGAAATTTTTCTTTTTTTTCTTACAGCGACAACAGAATCTCTTGCAGCAACGGTTAAAATGTCAGCACATGACACAATACCAGCGCATGCAGTCTCTACTTGAGATTTGATGGTGTCTATTACGTCAAATCCCCTTAGTGAATTAGCGTTGGGCCCAGCTGCTTTCTCTCCGTCGCTGCCATCCAACAATACAGACGCATCGCATCCCTGTTACATAATTAAACTTGTTATATTTTTTGTTTCCAAGTAGCCAATTATCTATCTCATTAATAAAAATATAAAAATAATTTTTTCCTTTACATTATATCATAAAACTTTTAAAAAAAAAAAAAAATCCCAAATACATTAACTTACAAACCAACTTAATGCTTCCACACTCTATGGCTTTACGCTTTACGATGTAAATTTCTTTTGGAAAAACAATTTTATGATTTTATATGGGTCGTGAAACAATTTAATGCCTATGGCATGCATGTGAAACATTTCAGCAAGCAGGCTGGCCACAAGTGACTGAAATAATCTCTTATACAAAGTTTGTATATATATATAGTAGTGTGCGTGTGTGTGAAAACCCTTCAAAGAGATCTTATAGTATTCGAAGCAATTCAACAATCAAAGTAAAAGGTTGTGTAAAATTATTGGTCTTTTTTTCTTCTATTTTTTCCCCCATTTTGCGGAAAGAAGGAGACTATTGGTATTCTCTAATTAGTCTCCATACGTTCAAATTTTGGGAAGGAAAATTGAAAGAGAATTTTTAAAAAAAAAAAAAAAAAAAAAAATTGAAAAAGGAAAGCATTACGTTGCAAGGATTTTACATTTTCCTTTCTTTTCACTCGTGCTTTAAAAAATAGGAGTCAAAAGGAAAAGTAAATATAGATAATAAATAAACCATTCTAAGGCGGTACACTGTTATTTCTGACTTGGCTCCCTCTCACTCTTTTGTCTTTTTGAGACTCAAAGCAGGACTAATCTTAGCTTGGGAGGTTTCTGGCCTCTATTGACAATGTATTTTTTTTTTTTTTTTTGTTGTGATAGTGAGATTGTTTGGCAAAGACATGTACAGAACAGAATAGAATAATGAGTTGTTAATTTTGGAATTAGTAAAAAGTGATGATGTGATATAAAAATGTAAAAAAGTTTTTTTTGGTAGTGAATTTTTTTATTTGAATAGTAATAAAAAATTATTGATGTGATATAAAAAGTGAAAAAAGTGAGAATGTTTTGATGTTGATTGGTAGTAGGAAATATAAAAAAGTAAAAGAAAAAGTATATGAACAGTACACACATTACTGTATACTGTTCTGTAACTTAACAAACAAGGCCAGTGTTTTGTTTTTTACCAGCAAAAAATTAAAATAAAAAAAGCGAGGAAAAAAAATGAAAGCATTAATAAACGCTCTAAACATAAAACACTTAAAATTATTTTCATTTTTACCTAACGTTAAAAACTTTTTTGCCAAAATAAAAAATAGAAAGGATCCCAAATCATCCACCTGTCTACGTTGCTATTCACTATGTAACTACATGCACTCATTGCTCGCACACACATACACAACTCAACGCATGCAGACATTTGCAGGTAAAATATTGAGGAATTGAGGAAAAAAAATTAAGGAGGAAGTGAGAGATGAGATGACTTGCTTGAACGAAGCAGTCATGAAAATGAAGACGGAGCAACGATGCGCCCATGCGTGCCTCTTTGCTCACAGCAGCATTAACAGCTGTTTTAATGGTAGAAAGGGCTTTGGGGCAGGATGTATCGTAGAAAGTCGAGGATAACTGGGCAGAGGCTATTCCCACAAGAAGTACTGAGAATAAAAAGCACACTTTTGTGATTTTGTGAATGGAAGGGGCAGAACGATGGGAAGCCATGACTAATTACGACTTCGTGTGAAGAAGAAGAGGAAGAAGATCGAAATGGCTTTTCGCTTGCTGTGTGGATTAAGGCAGGAGAGTTGTCATGTATTTATAAATGTGCTCTACCATTGACTTGTATGCGTTTTTCTCATCCACTGAGTCAACCTTTTGAACTGAAGAATACCAAATGCAATAAAAATGTGTAAATATATTAATATATATATATCATGGGAGACGATGGTGAGTGCATGGTGAGGCGGTGTCTTCTTTAGTTTGTTTAAGTTAGTGGGTGGGTAGATCGATCGCGTGGGTTAGCTATAATTTGCTCGAAAATTGACTGGTCACGATCCTTCTCGTTAAACATGTCCCCCCGAACACGGGAACTAATGCTCAGGCTTAATTAGTACTATTCCTCTTTAGAAATAGCTATTTCTCTTTTTTTTTTTTTTTTCTTTATAGTTAAAAAGATCAGTCAATTTAACTTGGGTGGTAATCACTTTCATGGCGTGATCTGCTTTAGGAATTCAATTATTAGTAGAAAAGTATTACAGAAGCAGGCTGATCCATATTCCATATGCTTTAGGGAAAAACGTGTCGGCGCCAAAAAGACAAGTTCATGTGTTCACGAATTCAAGCGCGCCCCACTGGGGCCGGCCATTGTATTATATTATTATTATTTTCCAATTCGGTATGAAAAGGATATCAAAGGTTTCAATTGCATAAAATACTTCCCGGCCCTTCTAAGCCACCGCACCGCTTATACCAAACAACGCATTCACACGATATTGTCAAAATATTGAGAAAGAGAAATGTATTTTTCTATCCTTCTCTTATTTTTTTTTTTATTATAAAAATTAATCATTAAATTTGTAAAATTCAGATATGAATCTTACAGATTAGTTTTTAAAATTGAAAGATAAGATAATGATCCAAATGTACTAAATAGTGTCTATTTTTTGAATGTCGTGTGCTATGTACATTATTAAATGTAATAAAATAAAATATTGACCATAAAATTATTTGAAGAAGATCCTGATTCGACTTGTGCTGCTGTTTTATAGAAATTTTTATTAATGAAAGGAAAATTTTCGGTTATTTTATTTATTATATTTTGCTGAAAAAAATTAATAAAGGTCAATAATTTCTTCAATTAGTTTCTTCTAAATCATCAATTATTACACTGTGTATCAACTACATCGACTTGAACAATTTAAGACTTAGGCTGAATTTTATATATGATTGTGTTTAATTAATACAGAAGGAGATTGAAAACATGCAATGACTTCTATCTGCTAGCTTTGATCTGATTCAAGTGTCAGATGACCAAAAGAAGGTTTAATATTGAATATTGAAAACGAAATGAAAAAGATCGTGAACTTATCTATCATACATTGATTGTCTGTAACGTCGATCTTTGTAGTTTTGTTAGCTGTTTCAAACTGTATACGTTTAATGGTCAAATCGCTTATTTCAGTGTATATATATATATATATATATATATATATATATATATATATATATATATATATTTTAATAATCTACGATCTCGATCGGATCGATGGTGACTAGCTTTTACTTTTTTTTCTTTTTTCTTTTTTCTTTTTTAAACTTGGTAGAAAAGTATTAATTAGCATAGTTATACCGACTAACATCATCACATATCTATATCAAAAAAATTAACATCTTCACATGCCGGCCTAAACTTCACCTATAAAAAAAGAAAGATTGATCTGCTCCATCCTCTCCTCTCAATTTTCTTTTTTACTCTCCGTTCCTACATTCTCCCTCTCATTCTGGTTCTTTCTTTTGTTTGTAGGTCATGTTCTCTGACCAGATGAACAATTTTGACATCTCCGTTATGCATCTATCCATCTACCTCTGTATTGTGCCGTTCATTTCATTCCTGGCTGCTAGCTGCTGTTGTTTGCTAGTTGTGATTTTGCTTTGAATAAGAGTTTTCTTCTCTTTAGATCTACCTCATGAGCGATTTATGTGATGAATGTTAGTCAGGTATGAGGGGTTATCTTTCACTGCTTGGATAGTTCGGTACAAGAGATTATCTTTTATGGCCGGTTTACTTAAATTTTTAAGATATTTCGCTACCATTGTCTTAGATCTAGTCTGCTCTTTAACTATTTTTATATATGGGTTTACGGAATATGAAAGTCATAGATAGTACTTTTGTAAGAATTTTATTTGTATCTATGATTATATATGTAATCTTATAGCATGTGACTATAATTTTGTAGAGCTTTATATTCGTGATCTTTAATTTGATCAATTAAATATTCAACTCTATCGTTAAAAAAAACATAAATAAAAAAGAAAGCTGTTAGTAAGTAAGTGTCATATTAAAGTTCGAATTGCACAGTTATTTAGTTTTTTTTTGTTTTAAAAAAAAAAATTACTGTTAAATCTCTTTGCACGTAAGTTAAACTCTTTTTTAACAAGCAATATCCAACGCGTAAAGTATCTATTTAATACGTTATTATTCGTGTTTTCATGCTGACTTTCCACTACCTACCAGCTGTGACGGGTTAAAGTAGTATTAGTTTGGCATGCGATTAAGACCAATTAAACTTTTGATTATCATTACAGAAAGGTACGCTTTTAGGCCTTTAATTATTCAATTATGTTTGCATTTGTCAATCAAGGACGTTATTATGTCATAATTGTGTTACCTGCAGGGACTACATATAATTGGAAAAGCGTGAGACACGTTCAACTAAAAAGCGAAAATGCCAATAATTGATTACGATTAATCAAATTCATGTGCCGAAAATATAGACCATACACACCGGACAATTAAAGCTGCTGGAGAACAAGAATAATAATGCATGCATGCATGCAGTCCGAATCAAATCACAACGACCCAATGTTTGTATTTTAGTTAATGGGTAAAAATTTGTGTTTGTATATTGAGTTTGAATGGTGATGAAATTGAGTATAATGTTATATAAGTTAACCTTAATCTCGACTTATTTAATTAAACTGATTAGGTCTCTCAATCCTAACTTGTTAATTTAATGTTAAATTTAAGTTAGATTCGCGAATCGTATAAAAAATTGTTAGTCATAATTTTAGTTTTGCGTGGAGTCTATTTTAAATGTACGTGTTCTTGTCTTTAAAAGAATTAAAAATAAATAAATAAATAAAAAATTATCATTTAAGAAGGTATTTTAAAATTTACATAATACCTCATATCTTGAGTTTAATAAATGATATATCTCATTTAAAAGACGAATTACTTCTGAAAGTTTTTTCTCACCCTAAAATGATGTAAAATGATGGTCAGCCATCTTTCCATTAACTTTGGAAAATTAATATGACAATCTCTTCTGTAGATATTCAAGGATAATCGGACCACCACTTCACCTGCCACGGAAAAAAGAAACCCCAATGAACGACCAATCCTAACAAGAAGTGGGCCGGAATTCACTCTCTTGTCCTATGCACCCATTAGCTGTTGACCTTAGGCACACCACCACCCCACTAGCTACCACCATCCAACCTCTCCAATTTCCTGATTGCGCTCTCACTATCATGACTCATTTTTTCATTTGAAGATTCCAACCATTTTCTATGCTTCCAAATTCACTAATTCCGTGTATATGCTTCCAAATTCATTGCCTCCCAAAACATTAAATCTTGATGAAGCATATTGTAATTTGGAGTATATACCTTTGGAGCTGTACATATGTCTCCAAAAAGCCAAATCCTCTGCAATTAGTCAATAGTCATGAACTACTGGCCAATCGAAATGGACGATAAATAATATTTAAAACCCAGAATATTGCGTTTTGGGTTTGTCGGTTGGGTGCCATTCCTCAAATCAACATGAGTATAGCAGCAAGATAATAAATACAGAAACTGGACTTAACTATCACTAATTTGTTCTTGAATTTGACGGGGTTTTGTGCCAGAAGATGATTCCAAAAGCTTAATTGTGAATGCGTAAAATGTAAGTATACGGGTTTAAATACTAATGGTTATATTAAGAGAAGTATTGATTGCATCTTTGTTGGAAAAATAAATCACTCAAACACCACACAACTTTAATATAATTGCACAAGCTCGCTATATAAAGAATAACTCTCACTTTTATGGCAAATAATTGCATCATTCATCATACAACTTTAGCCTATCACATACGTAGCAAGCATCCAGATGCCATATTTAGAAGCCTCTCACGTTAAAACGCGACTATCTTTGAAGATTTCTTCTTTCTTTTTTTTTTTTCTTTTTTTTTTTTTTAAAAAAAAAAGGCCCTGATACTCTCTCTCCCTCTCTCTAAACTTTTTCCATTAAATTATTTTGTCAACATAATGTACTGACTTAAGTATCAAAGTATCCCCAATCCATTGGGAACTGATAAATTTTTAGGACTATTTTTTATATTTTGAAAGTAGCCCGTCTCCAGTTTAGCCATAGAAAAAATTGCTTCAACAATCTTCATCTATCTTGACCTCCTTGCATTTATAAACTCTACGAAAAATATATACAAGGGGCCGGCTTAACAACCTAAATTTATTTAATTTTATGTTTTGTCAAATCAAAAGATGAGTTGTATCTTGCGAATTAAATTTAAAAACGTTGTAATTTTGTAAAAGTAACGAACAACGACATTTTCAATAGTCAGCAACGACATCCAATTATTTGAAAAGGTAAACATGGATAGAAAAGAAATCGATTGAAATTGAAATGAGGTTTCCAATGATTTCAATTCACTTTTATTAAATTACTATTTGTTTCAAAAGTTAAAAATTTAAATCATTTAATTGATAGTTTAATATTCTCCTAAAAAAAATTGTTATAATATTATGTTAAATCACTACTTATTTTAAAAGTTTAAGTGAATAGAAAATGATAAATTTATTTATTTAATTAACACTCTAACAATCTTTTCCATTAAAAAAATATTTTAAACTATAGATAAATAAGAAAAATGTTTGAGATATTATAACTTTTCTTATAAATTTATGCAGAAATATTTTAAAATAAAAAAGTTAAGCTTACTTCTCATATCAATTTATTAAAAAAAAAAAAAAACCCTGTAATATTCTTTCTGATGGGTTTGAAGCGTGAAGCTGCACTGTTCTTTCTAGGACGATTTTCGCGCACGTCTCTCGTTTTGGAGTGGGAGCATGTGATCCAGTTTTCATAAAAACGTGATGTTGACAACAAGATTCCAAGCGGTGTCGTATTGTCGTTTGACTTCACATTCATTCAACACGGTAACGCATGTGGATGTATAGTTGAAGTTCGGCGGCACAGCAAAGCAATGCTGTAGATGCGGAGGGTTTTAGGCACCGCCATCTACTCTTGTCTTTTCGTTAACACTACTACATTTATTTCTTTTAATTTATTACCCAATTTGTGAAGTTCTTTCAATCTTTCAACTTAGTTAACGTATATTACTAATATGTAAAAATACTTTGCCTTAAAAAAAAAAAAAATTATTCATCTTATGCAAGTTATTTTTCTTGTTTTGAGTAGATACTGTGAATCAATTGCTCAAGCTAGATTCAAGCGATTTCAAGCGCTTTTTTAGTGGATTGTTTGGAGGGTGGCCCGACTACTTTTTGGCCATGTGAGTGGTAGTGCCCACCCTTGACATTTATCGGGAATGATCAGGTCACTCTCGATTCATGCATTGAAGGTAGTCTCACAGTCTTAGCCGCCTCTAATGGCAATGACACTGGGGTGGTCGAACCACCCTTAGTGTTACGTTGGACTGGTTGGCTATCTATAAAATATTAAAAAGTTTATTTTCCTATGTATCAAAATATTAAGACAAAATAAAGGTCATTCAATATTTATTTTTTGAGTTGAATATATATATATATACACACACACGACGAAGCATTACAAATTGAAAAGATTGAAAATAACAAAACGTCCCTATTTGTCACTCCCAAAGCTTCCAATTAGTTTAAATGATTAGACAACTTTTTGTTCAAGTTGACATCCTTATGGGCCACGAAAGCCACAATTCTTGACTTTTTCTCCGATGCCGAAAAGGAAAGTTGAAACAAAATAAAAGGTCACTGCCCCAATTATTTTTCTTAAATTTAAAAAACAAAATTAATTTTTAATATTCTATTTAAAAATAGATATAAATTTCTTACAAATCGATTTGTAGAAAATTTCATACAAACTAAATATTTAAAATTGAGATATGTTCGTGATAAACACATGCTTTTTTAATAGCATGGGCTTCTCACATGTTTTTTTAATTATATTAATAAAAAAAGGATATAAATTTTCTACAAATCGATTTGTAAGAAATTTCATACAACCTATATATAAGAGTGACATGTATCATTTAAACACGTGGGAAACACATTTTTTTTTATTAATGCTATTAAAAAAATATGTGAGAAGTGTTAGATATTGTCTCCATATATGGCCTATATGCCACATATACAGTGTTTATTATAAATATAATATACGGTATTACGGTTAGGTAATTTAATTAATTTAGATTACCGTAATGGGATCGTTTAATTGATTTAAAATCAAGTAATAATATTGTTTCCTTGATGGGAGGAACAATACGGTACTTACCATATTTGAGGGTCCCTAACCTAGCCTATAAATTAATAGCCTGTGTACACCATCAGTACGGCAATACAGTCATAGGCATAGGTTAGAAGATCCCTCAAATAATCTTTTCTTATTCTTCAGATGGATCGTGGAAACACTTAAGCAAATATGGCTAGAGGTAAGCCTGAATCCTGTCTTATTTATTTCCGTTGCGCATGTTAGTTTAAACAATATGTTGAATATTTCTAACATGTGGTATCAGAGCCACCTCTATGCTATTTTGTTCAGTACTAAGTTGTCTTTGACTCTTGATTTGTGTGGATACTATTGAATCCAGTGTTTTATTTCGTGTATATAATTAGATATGTTATTCACGTAATGTTGATAACCCATTGCCGTGATATTGGTATTTTTCCATTATAATATATAGTTTTTGCATCTGATTATTACACACTGTTTTGCAATATTGTTATTGTTCATTATTGTTTATGCAATATTACAATATTGTGGCTTTTGTAGTATGATATTCACATACATATTCTGGAAAAACTGTATAACTAGAAAGCATGAAAATTTTGAAATGGGTATTTTGCTATTTACCCGAAAGCTAGAGCGCTGCAACACTCCGGAATACGTGAAACCCACCATCTCCGTCCAAGGCCGATTGCTCTTCACTATTCAGCACTGGCACCGGCCACTGAAACTCCCGCTGGTGCCAGCCCTCTTTGTGGCCGGCGTCGTTCCGTGTAAGGAGAGGCCAAGCGGTCTCTCCGCGTCACCGGAAATGGCGGCCCTTGCGGGCCACCTGGATGCTAGACAAACGGCGACGTGGGTCGCCGTTGCTGTTGAAGAAAGGTGGCCGGACGGCGACATTGGTCGCCGTGGATGCCAAGCAATGGCCTTTCGTAGCCGCTGCATAAAGTGGTTGTGGGATGAGGAAGCTCGGCTGGCCATGGTGAGGAAGAAGAAAGGGAAACGGCGGCAGTGGCTTTATATTTTCGGGTCAATTTTTGGGCATCCGGGTTAGGGTTTCGACCCATAAAGGAATGCGGGTCAGGTTATACATCAGGTATGGGTTTAAACCCATTATTCCAACCAGTTGCTAAGTGGGCTGACCCATCCAGAAACCCGTTGGCCCTATATGGCTTAAAATAAAAAATAAAAAAAAAAGGGCTCATTTAAGTGGGCTGGCCCGGTTTAGGCCAGCCATATAGATTGACCCATAAGCCTGACCCGATTAAGTGGGTTTGACACAACCCTATAAAGAGACTCATCAGCCCAATACAGTAGTAGCCCATTCAAGAAAATAAAAGGTTGGGCTTATATGAGGTTAGAACTTAGGACCTTCATGTCCATAAAGCACCAAGCTTCGAACCATTCAGCTATGCTTGGTTTTGTGTTTTCTTATTAAGGTTTTATTCCCTTTATTATTTATAGTGTTCTGTATTAATATTATTATTTCTTTAATACATGATTTTGGGAATATATTTTTTTAATTGTTGAATTTATATATAAATTGCTTGATGCCTAGACCTAAGAATAATTGACAATACCATATATGTTGGTGTTTTTACAGTAATATCCAAGAATGCAATGTCTAGAAAAGTTTTGGCTAGGAAAGTCTTGGGATTTAAGTGTGTCCATGTGACCCCCTCACTTTCCTGGGAACTCACCTGGTTGCACCTTGGAAAATGCTGTTTACCCCATTTAGGTATTAGTTTGTTATATTCCTGGGACTATTAAGGGGGCATCTATAAAGTTGTTAGATGTTAATGAAGTAGCAATTATCATGATAATTTCGGGAAAGCCACAGCATCCCAATTTTTAATGATAATTACATCAGGATTACACATAAGAACATCATAAAGAATTTTGTTAGATGTTTATAAACTGCAAAGCTATTATTATGATTTTGGGAGAGCCACAGCATCTCGATTTTATAATAATTGCATAAAGATAATGCACATGAACTTCATATGGAAAAATTAATATCGTCTTGTAATTAATTCATAAATTTAATTACTTATCCCCACATGGAAGTTTTTATTTTTATGACTTAATTAGAATAAGATAACAAATTTAGTATTGAAAGTAAAATTTCTCTCGGTTGCCCACAGGTACGGAGAATTTTATTTATTAATATTTAAATTTGCTTTAGTCTTATTAATAAAGAGTAAATTTCATGCGTGATGCAACCTTTGCCCACAGGTAGGTTGAAATTTACTATTTAAATTGGCATTGGCTAATTTAAAATAAAGTTAACATCATCTTGTAATTAATTCAGAAATTTAATTACTTATCCCCACAGGGAAGTTTTTATTTTTATGACCTAATTAGAATAAGATAACAAATTTAGTATTAAAAGTAAAATTTCTCTCGGTTGCCCACAGGTACGGAGAATTTTATTTATTAATATTTAAATTTGCTTTAGTCTTATTAATAAAGAGTAAATTTCATACGTGATGCAACCTTTGCCCACAGGTAGGTTGAAATTTACTATTTAAATTGGCATTGGCTAATTTAAAATAAAGTTACTTCATAGCATTAAAGTATTTTTATTTTTATATTCTTGGTGATTGCAGCTATTCCTGTTACTCTACTTTGGTAGTTTCATATTCCAATACATTATGATAATATTTTTCTGATTTGAAAAAGATTAATATGTTTTTTCATTTAAGTGTTTCTAATTCCATTATGGGAATGAAGGATATTGTAGTTTAGCTTAAGTCCCTAAAGATTGAGATTTTTTGAGTCATTATTGGTCATTTTATTTTTTGAAATTCTCTCTTCTAAGTGTAGAATTTTATCTTGTAACACACGTAAGGATAAATGGTTAGTAAATAAACTTCTAGCTATGTGTGTTCAAGGATATGAGAGAATTCATAAAGTGTTCACATGATTACTCATGTCAAGGGAAGGATCAGTAAAATCATGTCCAACACTTATAGCATGAGAATAAGGTGCCAATAAAGTATTATGGCAATCAAGATACCTATTTCTCATGCAATAAGGAAAATTAAGGGCATATAAAGAAAGATTGCATGAAGTATAAGAAATGACTTAAAATAAAGATAATCTCATATATCTAGTATGTCGTGAATCTCCTTTAGTGACTCATTCAAATATGTTGTGGATTGATTAAGGTTTAACAATTCACGTTGTCAACACAAATGCAGAGTCTTTTTAAAATGAATAACATGTGTTTATAATTTGAGGTTGTTGGGATCTATAGGTTAATTTTGAAATTCAGTTATATTTTTTTACCTAAAAAATGATTTATATTCCATAATCTTTTAGAAATTTATTTTCTAGTTTGGCTTGTTAAAAATTTCAATTTTATTTTAAACTTGAAATTTTTCTTATTTTTTGGTGGAATATTGGTTGGGGTTTAATTAAAGTCTATTTAAAATTGACCTACATCCTAATTTTTGAAACACAATTATTTGTTTATTTCTGCATACTGATGTTGACGTAAAGTAGAGTCTTTGAAAATTTAAAAATGCTCTTGTTATGGCTTTGGAGATTGAAATATATCTCCATACAGAAAATAAAAGTCGGTAATTTACTGACTTTGGTACTTGTGTGAACTGCATAAGGGAAAAAGCATACCAACAAGACCACTAGAGGTGCCAAAGAGAGCATTTTAAGATTCTTGAGATCATGTACATTGAAAGGTGTTGACCGTTTCATACTCATTGCCTAAATGGTCAGAGATATTTTTTTATCTCTTTTAGTGATGACCATATAAAGTTTATGTATCTCTATCTTCTAAATATTAAAGCTGGGGTATTGAATGCTTTCAATACCTATAAGAAAGAAGAAGATAAACAATATGAAGATCATAAGATCTAATATAGGCATAGAGTATTAAGGTAGGTACACACAAAAGGGGAAATGATTAGTAATACTAATCTGTTATTACCCTCATAGAGTAAAGCTTTGAAGACCGTTGTGTATATGTTAAACATGATTCCATTTAAAGTTGTCCTTAAGACACCTTTTATGAAATAAATGGAAGTCAAGTTTAAATTATTTACACATATAGGGTTGCTTTGCTAAAGAGGGGATTTATAAATCCTCGCCTAAGGAAATTAGATTCAAGGACAACCAGCGGATCTTTTATAAGCTATCTAGTAAACTTTAAGGGGTTTTAATGTTTTATTATCCTTCATATAAGCCTAGAGTTTTTGATTGTAAAATTTTTAGAGGATGCGGAAACTAGGGAGTGCTCATTCACACAAATTGGAATTTGAGGAAGCACTAGAGTTGGCCAAATCTCCTCCTCATAGAGGATGATTGATTGTATTCAGGGAAAATCAGATTGATTATCCTGAGCCACAATCATTTCTAGAACAACCAACTCATACAGAACAGGTTCAAAAGTCTATTCTCCCATTGCAAAATGTAGAGGAAGTAGAATTAAGAAAATTCTATAGAATAAGGAGATTAACAATTCTTAGTGATCATGTTGTATATCTCCCAGAGTTTGATGTTGACATTGAACATAAAGATGATCCAAAATTATTTTCACATGCTATGAGTGGAGAAAACTCCACATTGTGGTTCAAGCCATAAAGTAAGAGATAAGTCCATGGCTAAAAGGTCAAGCTAGACTCGTAGCCAATGGTTTTACTCATAAGGAGGACATTGATTATTATGAAACATTCTCTCCAGTGTATAAGAATGGTTCATCAAGATAATCATAGCATCAGTAGCTCATTTTGATCTAGAGCTACATCAAATGGATGTGAAAACAACTTTCCTGAATGGGGATCTTAAAGATGAGGTTTACATGACACAATCTAAAGGTTTTATAAAATAACAGTCAGAATATTTGCAAATTGAAGAATTCTATTTATGGGCTGTGATAGATCTCTCATCGGTGATATACTTTTTACAAGGTAATTGTTTTATTGTTTATTGAAAACCTTGTTAATTAGTATATATACCTTAAGGTCAGTGGGAGTACAGTAATCTTTCTAGTCCTATATGTGGATATTATTTTTGCAAGTGGTGATTTAGGTTTGCTACATGAAGTTCATTTCACAAACTTTGAAATGAAGGATTTGGGTGAAATCTCTTATGTCTTTTGACATAGAGATTCACAGAGACATAAAGAATATTAACATTGTCTCGGAAGGCCTACATTGAAAAAGTTTTGGGAAGATTTAAAATGAAGGATTATGCACCTTTAGTAGCAATTAAGAGGGACCAATTAAATGCAGATTAATGTCCCAAAAGGTATTGCAATAAGGGCAGATGAAAAGTTTTAAGCGTCTGCATTATACATAACCATATGACTGACAATAAGTATATTGGGTCAATAAAGTGCTGCAAATAAAGTCTTGCGGTATATGCAAGGAACCAAGAAGTACAACTTAACCTAAGGATACACTTTCCATTTGAAAGTGGTTAGTTGTTCAGATTTGAATTTTGCTGATTGTGTAGATAGTAGAAAGTCTACTTTAGGGTATATATATCTTTTTATTGAGAGATATATCTTAAAGATGCAGTATACAGACTATAGTTGCTACGTCTACCAAGAAAGCTAAAATTCTAGTGTGCTATGAATTTAGTACACAGGCATGATGGTTGAGACATTTTGTTGAAAGTCTCAATATTGTCGATTTTACAGTTAGACCATAAAGATACTATGCGGTAATTCTACTATAATCTTCTTTTATCAGAATAAAGAGTAGAAGTAGAAGTAAATCGACATCAAGTATCTCAGTACGAGAAATAACATTAAGAGACATAAATGGTCTATTGAGCATATAAGTACTGAATTAAAGATTGCGGATCCTATGACTTGAAGTTTACCGGTAAAGAAAGAATAAAGTCATGCGGAATATATGAGACTCATTAATTCATTTTTTGCTTGGTTTGTCTCTTTTGGTCTATAGACATAAAGTTATTATAATAAAGATTTTGTGCACATTTGTTATTTTATCCATGAGGATAAATAAAGTTGGACCCGAATGACTTATAGGAAGTTCATTCATAAAGCTTGATTATCTATAAGGTACTCATGTAAGGAGTGTTTTACATTGTGATACATGGAAGGGACGACATAATTTTATAATGGTTTTACTGCCATGATTCGTGTGAAACATTTCTTATCTGAGTGGGAGGATTCCATAAGTGATTGGCCAAACTAAGAAACCTAATACCATAAAGTCATGTGTCATAAATGCCAAGTGGGAGAATGTTAGATATTGTCTTCATATATGGCCTATATGCCACATATATAGTGTTTATTATATTTATTATAAATATAATATACGGTATTACAGTTAGGTAATTTAATTAATTTAGATTACCGTAATGGGATCGTTTAATTGATTTAAAATCAATTAATAATATTGTTTCCTTGATGGGAGGAACAATACGGTACTTACCATATTTGAGGGTCCCTGACCTAGCCTATAAATTAATAGCCTGTGTACACCATCAGTACGGCAATACAGTCATAGGCATAGGTTAGAAGATCCTTCAAATAATCTTTTTTTATTCTTCAGATGGATCGTGGAAACGCTTGAGCAAATATGGCTAGAGGTAAGCCTGAATCCTGTCTTATTTATTTCCGCTGCGCATGTTAGTTTAAACAATATGTTGAATATTTCTAACAAGAAGCACATGCTATTAAAATAACATGTGCTTTTCATATGCTAAGAAACACTTATCAATCTTATATATGAGTTGTATGAAATTTCCTACAAACCGGTTTGTAGGAAATTTTTGTCCATAAAAAAATATGTGCTTCTCATATGCTTAAAGGACACATGTCACTTTTATATATGGGTTGTAAAAAATTTCTTACAAACCGATTTGTAGAAAATTTATGTTCTTTAAAAACATTCTACAATAGCTTTCCTTAATTTTTCCCTAAACCATTAATATATATATATTTTACTTTTACTTTATTTTTTTCTTTCATTTTATTTATGCTCTCTCTCTCTCTCTCTCTCTCTCTCTCGCTCTTGTCGTTGTCCCTGAAGGCAGACACTCAGTCAGCCACTCCTTCCCTCCAAATCGACCTTGTTTAGCTTCTGATGCTCTGATTTTTGAACAAGTCATAGTTGAAGTCTTTTAATTTTGGACTTGCCTAAAAATCTTTGACATGTTAGTGGTGGGTTTATTGAAAATCTGTTGAAAATCTAAACAAACTTGGACTTGCGTAGGAAGCGGTGATGGTTGCGCCACTATCACTACACTTGGAAAGCAGCTGAGGCAACGGATTTCGATCAAGTTCCGACGAGCTCTAGACCGAGATTGTCATCCAATCTCCTCAATATCACTTTCTAGACCAGATGGACCTCCGATCTCCGCTGACAGAAAATGCTCCACCGCCGCCGACTCCTCCTCTAGTGAGCTATCCGCCTCCCACATCGCTTCCTCTTGCTTAATCTCTCTATCTCTCTCTCTCTCTCTCTCTCTCTCTCTCTCTCTCTCTACAAGAACCAAGGGGAAATGGGGAATTGCTTGAACAAAAAAGAAGAAATGGACGAAGGGTTGGGGATATGTGTAGAAGGAGAGGAGAGGCGAGAGGAAAGAGAATTGAGTTTATGATTATAATAATCATTGGGAATGCTACGGTGCTTCCCAATGCATTAGAAGCACTATAGAATTTCCAATGCTTAGGGAACCTGTAGGGAATCTATTGCAGGTGATTTTTTGTGATTCTTTTTCCACATTTTCCTTATATTTAGGGAAATGAACCATATATAGGGTATCTGCTACTAGTGCTCTTATGCATTGCACTTGTTGTTTTTCTTTCTTTTCTTCGGTCTGTTTGAATATGTAATTTAAAAATAGAGATTTAAAAATATGTGATTTTGAAAAAATAAATTTTAAAAAATGCAATTAAACATTTGACAAAATCGCAGTTTTGCCTTTAAAATCGCAGGTTAGCCTTTAAAATTATGCGTTTTCAAAAAAACACAACTTTGCATGTGATTTGATTTAAAATTTCAATTTTTTGTATACAAAATCGCATTCTCAAACGCACCATTAGACTACAGATTTGTTTGTTTACGGATGTGTCTTCTTTTTATGGAAAATATTTAAGGTATTATAATTTTTATTATAAATTTACATAATTATTGTAACCTCATAGCATTATGACTACCATGCTATGAGGTTACAAAGTCATAGATACAAATAAAATTCTTTCTGCTAACCCATGTACAAAAATAGTTAAAGAGCAGACCTACTTCAAGCCGACTAGAACTAAGATAAAGGTAGTCAAATATCCTAGAAAAATTTATTTAAACCAGCCGTGAGAGATAACTTCACACCGAAATTCTTACAATAAAATGTAATCTATGACTTTCATCTTCTGCTAACCCATGTACAAAAATAGTTAAAGAGTAGGCTCTGAGCAGACTAGATCTAAGACATAGGTAGTCAAATATCCTATAAAAATTTAGGAAAAACTGCAATTTACCCCCCTAATGTTTACACCAATTTGCAATCCTGGTACTAATGTTTAAATTGCTTCAATTGCACTCAAGAAAGTTGCCAAAATTTGCAATCCACTACCTTCCATCCTATTGCTCCGTTTGAAGTGACGAAAGTCACACCACGTGCGCAACATGTGCATCTTTTGGTCCAAACTTATCGAAAATACCCTTATTTAAACGGCAGCATTTCTCATTCAAATTCTTTTATATTGAAAAACCGCATTGGACCAAAAATTGCCAAAAAAAAAAAGAACAAAAATCTCAACTCCACGTTGTCGTCTTCTTCGTCGAGGACCGCCATGCATTCCTGCGCATGCTTCACACGTCCGTTCATCTCTTAGTCTCTTGCTGACACTACAGGGAGTCCGTACAGGAGTGCATGGGCCACTCTATTCACGTGTGCAAAGCTTTTTCTGGGGAGATCATATACTAGTATGTGTGTGTGGCAAAGAGAATCATTTGCCAGGATTTTCAAAGTGTTTTTGTTGGCGACGGGTATGAAAGTGGAGTGGAGCGAGTCGGGAAAATAACCAGATGGCTTTAGTTTGACGCATGACTTTAGCGCACAGTTGCACTAAAACTGTCTCATTGGCATGAATAATATTTTGCTAGTGTTTGAAATGATGCTTCAGAAGTGGAAGAAACTATCTTCAAGTCATTACTCTGTATGATCATCCATGCTGGGTTTGCTTTCATTGTAGCACCACTGCTTCCCTTTGTGTTCAGTTGATATGCTTCGAAAGAATACCTTTGTTTTTGTCTTCTCTACGTTCTTATCAACCCAACCAGCCCAAGTCTTCATGGCAATCTCAAATGCTGATTCAATCTCCATCTTCTCAACCACTTTTCCTTCGTACTCAAACAAATCCCACCTGCAATAATTAATTGTCTCTCCTATTAGATATAAATCTCCTCCCAAGTTCTAGGATGCATGCAGTTTATGTTAGAAAAATAAAGATTAAACACAAAACGAAATGCTCTTGAAGTGCCTTGCTGAGTCAATCACTCTCTTCTTTCAAGACTCTTCAACACGTACGTTCCATTTAAAACAGTTCCAAAGCACAAAATAGATATAAAAATTTATGAACCTGTTATGATATATAGTTCAACACATACGTGGTTGTCATGGAACAGTATGCAAAGCGGGGTGATATATAGTCATTATTATTAAGGTCGTATTCAAGCATTACATTAAATAACTCTGTTGAATCATATCATGCTTTCAGATGAAGACAACAGCAGATGTATGTATGCTTTATGACATCAACAAAAAGCAAAAGCTGTAATGTCTTTCAACTGTTGATAGATGTCCCTGCATTCTGCCTTCAGCACCCACTAATCTTGTTTGATTTTTGCTTTGGAAGTAGCAAATGGAATCACTGTATATCAATTAATAGTCAACTAAATGAAGTTTGTGACTTTTAAGAGTATTTTTCTCCATGGTGATGCGGGTGCCCTTGGGCCAAAGACGGGTTCTCCTTGTTCATTTCATTTTGGCCTTCTATTTTTGTTTTTGACTTCATCTTTTTCCCACTTGTTCTATCTATATTTGGGCGAGTGTCATAATATTACTGAATAGTCTGGACATGCCTCGCAAAGGCTATCCTTAAATGGCTTGAATATTGATCACTGATTACTTGTTTCGGAGTGTGTATGAATGATTTGAGAAAACTTGGTGAGTGGTGACAAATGTTTTCCCCAGACTGTAAACAAACCCGATTGAAATTGCTGTTGTACAACAAAAGGTTAATGAGATTTTCAGACGCTTCCTTATGACTCTGTTCACCTCTGTTTTAGAACATGAAAACAGAGGAGTTTGTCCCGGTGAAAAAAAAAAAAAAAAAAAGGAAAAAAAACCTTTTAAATGCCAAATTTCAAAACCCTTTATTACCGACCCAAAAACAAAAACGAGAAGATGGTCTCGTACCTTGTGCTTGTCCTCTGGTGAGAAGATGGTCAACATTCCATATCCATATACAAGAGGAAGCATGTAATTGAGAAGATGGTCAACTTTTGTCATTCATTTCCCTCCTTAAAGATGAATGAACTTGTAGTTCTTGCCCTTAACGTGACCAGTCTTTGAGCCGCCTTCTTGCAATCGCCCAGCTTCGTTTCCAACGAGTACGATGGCGTCTTCCCCACCCCCTTTTACCGTGACGTGCATGTAAAGAACCAACCTAAACGCATCGTTTTAAATAAAGGCATTTCAGTCCATTTTAGTTTAAAAACGCACGTGCCGCGCATGTGTCTGAGTTTCCGTCAATTGAGATGGCAATTTTGGATGGAAGGGGGTGGATTGCAAATTTTTGAAACTTTTTGGGGGGCAATTGAAGCAATCAAAACATTGATTCCAGGATTGCAAATTGGTGTAAATATTAGGGGGGTAAATTGTAGTTTTCCCAAAAATTTATTTAAACTGGCCGTGTGAGATAACCTCTCACACCAACTATCTAGGCCGTGAGGGATAACTCCTCACACCGAACTAACCTTCATCCCATAGATCACACATAAGGACAGATCTATGGAGAAGAAAACTCTTATTCAAAGTAAAAACACAACTATCAAATAGTAGCAACGACCATGGAAGAGATGAACAGCACAACACGAAGGCGATGGACGGATGCATAGCGGAGAGGCCAAAATTGCTGATCTAGTCGGAAAACACCTACAAACAAAAGAAAAAACCAGAATAGGAGGGGGAGGGTAGGAGCTGGGAGTAGAAAGGAAAAGGGAGAAGAGGAGGGAGTAGATCTACTACTTCCTCCTCTCAGATCTGTTTTCTATGATTTTTTTCTCTCGGGCCGGTAGAGAGTATATTTTTCCAAGTCGTAATAGCTCAAAGTTTCAAACTAATGATTAGCAGTGTACTTTTTCCTTTTTGCACCGACTAAATAATTAATTTATTAATTTTATTTACTTTTAAACAAAATAAATAAATAAATAAAACGTAATAATTGAAAAATAATAATAATAATAATTCCTAATGAATGAGATTCTCACATTCATGAAATCTTAAGCTTTGTTTGATAAAACTTTTTTCTTCTATTTTTTTTTTATTCAAAATAAAAGCATTAATTAATAAATAACTTAAAACACAAAACATTCAAAATTATTTTAACCATTATATCACATTTGAACACTATTTCAAATATATATATACCTTTTAGAACACAATATGAAATAGAGTTGAGATTCCGCTTTTATTCCTTTTGGTCGTGCATTATTTGGCGGCTGATGACCTTTTATTTTTTTTGGGCAAATAAAACACAACCAAATCAAACTACTATTTAAAAAGAAAAAAAAAAAAAACCAAGGAGAAACTAGACTTTTTTTTTTTTTTTTTTTTTGAAATGGAGAAACTAGACTTGGGAGTTAAGATCAAGGGGAAGTGATGAAATGAGAATGTATCCACCTAGATTAGTAGAGGCGACCATCTAATTCAGGGCTAATTACTACTGCGATGGACTTTGCAAATAAACTTGCGGGGTTAAGATCACTAATATAAATTATAACAATTAGGGAAAGTGATGAAACGGGATTGTATCCACTTAGATTATAAAGATGCGACTCATTTAATTAGGTTATGTGCACGCTAATTACCACTGCAATGGACTTTGCAAATATACCAGACAGGGATTAGACTCTTTAACTGTTGGGCTTTAGCGATTTTTCCAAATTGCTGAGGGAACAAACTATTGGCACAGCCCGATTCTGTTGGGCAGGACAGGGACAATCTAGACCATGCTTAAGAAAGATAGAGACTAAGTCCTAAGAGCACTTCCAATGACTTATGTATATCTCAATTTAAAATAGCTAACAAAAACCCATTTTATCCAGTTTAGCTAATGAATTTAAAAATGGATAACTTCACAAAAGGGTACCCAACTATAGCGTTTTTTCACTTAAGGGTACCAATGTAGCAAAACGTTCAATCGAGTGTATGAATTTATCAAAACCGTTCAATGTAGGGTATTCCGTCACCCTCCGTTCTAAATCGATGACGGAGCCCAAAACACGTGCGTTTCACATGATATTTTAACTTCAAACTACCACTTTTGCCCTTCATCTAAACGATCAAATGGGCATAAGCAAATATGGTACCAAATTTTGTAGCATCTTTGGCCACATTTTGAATATTATTTCCAAATCATTTTCAATTTTCAAATATCCAAGATAATTAAGTTGGAGCTCATGAAGCTTAATCTCTCACTTGTAGAGATGAGAAGGTCAACGGTCTTGTCATCAGGATTTTCACCGGTGACTGTAAAGTACCTCCGTTGTACGGTTTCCCGGTATTGTGAGAAAATTTGCTGCCTCAGGCCATTGAAGCTGTCCATGGAGTCCTTGAGCTTCTTCCGGAGCTCGTTCACGACGGAGGTCCGAGTCCGGTCCGACGAAGAATCGGGGAGGCTCCGGTTGGCGGCGTTGGAGCGGTCGAAGGCCTCGAGCTTGACCCTGACGAGCTTGGCCTTCTTGAGGGCGAGGGCGACGTCGGCGTCCATGCGGGAGCGGAGGTCCTTGACAGCCTTGGAGTTGTGTTGGGTGAGGCTCTGCCCGTGGGCACTCTAGAGGGCCTCGTAGAGGCTGTCCATCTCCTTGAGCTTGTCCTTGACGGCCTCCACGTCCTCGAAGAACTCGTCGAGGTAGACGCCGGTGGAGGACATCTCAATTACATGGTAGTCCCGGGAGGTTTGCTCGCCTCGGAAGCGAGAGAAGCCAGGGTAGGAGCCAGCAGAGAAGAGGTCGTTCATCTTTCTTCTTCTTCTTCTTCTTCTTCTTCTTCTTCTTCTTCTTCTTCTTCTTCTTCGCTGGTACCTGGAAAAAGCATTGGGAATGGAGGAGTACTGGAACACCTCTTATAATTGTGGAGTCGTCGTCTTCATTGATGGCCGGCCTTGCACTCAAGTCATCGCATTAATATTCTCTCTCTGACATTTCAAAGCTTAATCCACGTGGAGTCGTTGTCTTTTGATCGTTTAGATGAGGGGCAAAAGTGGTAGTTCGAGGCTAAAATATCACATGAAACACACGTGTTTTGGGCTCCGTCATCGATTTAGAACGGAGGGTGACGGAATACCCTACATTGAACGGTTTTGATAAATTCATACACTCGATTGAACGTTTTGCTACATTGGTATCCTTAAGTGAAAAAACGCTATAGTTGGGTACCATTTTGTGAAGTTATCCCAATTTAAAAATGCATCATATATCTGATTATCTATTCTTAACTCTATATTATACAGCCATTTTTCTAACTGTCATATGTTTAACAGTTGTATTTGCCAATGATAAGTATTTGCAAACCAGTAAGAAATACTATAAACTAAAATTAACTGTACATATCTTTAGCTGCATTTATAATATGCCATAAAACAAAAATAACAAGAAAGATAAATATGCAATGTTGTAAAATAGAGAAAAAAATCTAAGAAAAGAAAAAGAGAATAAAAAAGAAAAATCGATTGGTAGCAAAAAATAAAAAATCGATTTCATTTTTTTTTTCTTCAAGTGGTTTGTCATGTGATTGGAAAGCAGACCCGTTTTAATTACGAGCTATTTATTCTCTATTTTGGTTTACGTATGTCGTAATATGCATAAGTGACAATTCATGTTTGCGTGTTGAGTTCGGATTAGGTATGTATATAAAAAACTATATAAGTCAACTATATATAGGACCCATTAATTACACGGGTTAGACTATTCAACCCTAACTCGCTCATTTTGTGTTGAGTTCATGTTCGATTTTGCGGGTTGTGTCAAAATTTGTTATCCTTAAATGTTTCATATCAAGGCATGGATATAAGACTATATAGGTCATTCTTAACTCTACCCATTTAACAAAATAAGTTAGACTTCTCAACTATAACCCGCTAATTTCGTGTAGAGTTCATTGGTCGTGTCAAAATTTGCCAGCCTTACTATTGGTATAGCTGGTTTTCAATGGATTCCAACAATTGAACGGATGTTGTGGATTATTAAAAAGCGTCCAACGGTCATTGAAAACTTTGTTGTCATGGTTCTGGTGAGGCTTACTGTACGTGGGATATTATGGGCGCTAGATTAGGCCAATTAACCAAGTAACATATAATTTTAAGGGCCTAACTTTCCATGCTCCACCAGTTCTGGAGCTTTTAGCGTATCAATTAGGTATTTAGCATTGGTATCAGAGAAGGTATCACGTCACATGTTTGAATCTCAGAGGGAGTGACCTATGAAAAGGGTTACTTGGTGCCTGAGGGAAGCTTCCAAAAAACTAGAAAGGGCAACCGACCGACCAACCACTCTTTCATCGAGTTCGTCAACTTCGATTTGATATCTCTTCTTCGTCACCAACCGACCAACCACTCTTTCTCCTCCTCGGCCACCAATCCTTCAAATAATCCCTCCTTTTCACAATCCTCTCGTTTCCAATAATTTGCCAGTTTCCCCCAATTCAATCATCACACAGACACTCACAAATACACATGCATAAAACCACCGTCGATTGCCTTAAATAGCCTCTTTACGCATAGCAGAGAGAACAGTTGATTTAACGGTGGAAAGGTCTTTAGGGCAGGATTTATCATGGAAAGTAGAGGATAAGTGGGCAGTGGCCATTCCCACAAGAAGTACTGAGAATAAAAGGTAGACTTTTGTAGAACGATGGGAAGCCATGAGTAATTGATTTCGTGTGAAGATCGAAGAAGAAGAAGGCTTTTCGCTTGCTGTGTGGTGAAGGGCCCAAGGCACGAGAGTTGTCATGTATTTATTTATGAGCTCTACTACCATTGACTACTAATTGTATGCATTTTTCTCATGCGCTGGTGACTGGTGAGGCGGTGTCTTCTTGTGTTTGTTTAAGTTAATGGTTGATACTCAATAGAAGGGTTCATGGGTGCACCGTGCATGTACGTGTAGGTTGGCTGTACTTTGCTCGACAATGGTCTGGTCATTTTCATTAAACATTTCGCTCGTAATTAAGCTACTGTCACTCATGTTCAGAGTTGGTAAAGGATGTGTTAATTTTGGATATTTTCTTAAAAGAATTAAAGAAAAAGAGATTCAATTCAATGATTGATTTAGAGAATATAGTTTTTATTTCTATTTTTTATTTTTTGTAAGTAGAGAATAGAGAATTGACTTGTAGCATCTTAAATACATTTTTAGTCCCACAAAGTTTATGTACTCATAAAAATTAAAAGAACCACAAGTTTCATATTTAAGTTTTTGAAAGTGACTACCTCTTTGGAGAGACTCCAAAGATAAGAATCTTTCAAATAAGTTGGATTTTTATTAACAAATATCTCTCCCCTCATTGGATTTTTATTACCAAATCTCTCTCTCTCTCTCTCTCTCTCTCTCTCTCACCATACATACACACACACACACATATGAGTATATTAAAAAAAAAAAAAGACAATATATATAAAAAAACTAAATGTGACCCATAACGTCGATCACTCAGTGTTTTTTTTTTCTTCAATAAAACAATGGGATATATTTGGCATTTTGGCATCCTATGTTAGGATTTAGCAGAAAATTCTGACATATGAGTGAAATTAAAAAGGGCTGAAATATGGGATACTAACATTACAAATTTAGATAATTCAAAGTTAACATTGCAAAGACTATGACACTTGCAGGGGTGGTGGCGGTTAAGTGAAGTTTCCTTTTAATAAAAAGTAAGTTGAAAATAACCAAAATTTTATATATAAAATGGTTTTAGTTTGACTAACCATATCTTCGATCCAAAATTTATGACTTTATTTGGTCGTTTAATGTTGATTTAATTTGATCCGCCTATCCATATCTTCATATGGAGAAATAAAAAATTGTTTGAATTTAATGAATTCCTCTAAACATTTCTTTTATTTTTTATTATTATTACTGTTTATATTTTTTGGTATTCTCTGCTAAGACATTTTGGCAAAAAAAAATTAAAAATTAAAAATAAATAGGAAGATGAATAGTCAATAACGATGACAAGCGTACGCACTTACTATTTGGCTCGTTTCAAATACGAAGGACATGCATTTAATTAGGAAGATTTGATATAATAACGAACGGCATCGTCATTCTTGAATACGCACAAAGCATACCCTAAGTACCTTGACTCAGCTGTTGACTGTCCTGCAGTTTTTTCTGATCTGGCCGCTCGTGCCGGTGAGTGGGCTAAGGTTCCCCATCTTCACCATGGCGTTCGCGAAGTCTGTTCCGAAAGTTGCCGAGTTGGCGCTATAAGTATTGACTTGATCGTCTGTGGAACCTCCATTAAAGAGCTCTTGATCCGAGTGCAGTAGACCCTTTTTATTTTTCAAGTTCGTGAAGTAAGTATTGTCAAAGGTTGTTGGAGTAGTGACGTCAAGAGGGGAAAGATTGTCATCTCCTCCAGTGCTTGGACATTGCGATTGTAGTGATGTTTTGTACGAGGAGTCTATGTTGGTTTCGCTGTATGCCCTGGTCCGAAAGAATAAGCACTTGGCTTGGCCTATTGTGTGAGATCCTGAAGAAATTAAACAATGGGGTTATTCAGTCTCTTATTGACTACCCCAGAATTTATTGAGATTTAGATCCACCTGGTTAGAATATTAGTTAAGTATGATTAAGTTCATCTTTTTTTATCGGTTTAAGTTTTTGGAACAAATTAAATGAATAAAATGATTATTTAACTTAATATATATGAGAGCAAAATGTTACACATTTGTCATTTATTTTTCATTTCAATAACTCAATTTGAAATTTGAGCCAACTAATAAGGGAGAATGTTATAATATAAGTTGAATGTAATTAAATTCATTACTTCTTATCAATTTAACGGATAGAGATCCTTAATAATTTTGTTGTCCAGATTACTAGCAATTCTTAAGACAAATTGCTAAGAATTTAAATCCCTATTTAACCTTTTTAGAATGAGTAATATTTTAACACACCTGATAAAGCCACCATTTCTTTCGTAGTGAAACCCTTGTTTGAGAATGCACTGATAAGGTCACTAAGATCCGATGATGGACCAGGGAGGTCAGAATTAGCACCGCTTTGACTTGAGGTGGTGGAGTCTCTTCTGCCCAACAGAACAGTCCAACTAGGTCCTCCCAGCTGAATTAACCAATTCAATATTATGAGGAAAATTACACCAAATTAAAGAACATGATTTATATAACGTGGAAATTGAAAACTTTTTTTTTCTTACAGCGACAACAGAGTCTCTCGCAGCAACGGCTAAGATGTCAGCACATGACACAATACCAGCGCATGCGGTCTCCACTTGAGATTTGACAGTGTCTATTACGTCGAATCCCCTTAATGAATTATCGTTGGGCCCAGCTACTTTCTCTCCATCGCTGCCATCCAACAGTACAGATGCATCGCATCCCTGTTACATAATCAAACTTGTTATTTTCTTTGTTTCCAAGAAGCCTATTGTCTATCTCACTAACAAAAATAAAAAAACAGTTTTCTCCTTTACATTATATCATAACACTTTATATATATATCTCAAATACATTAACAAACCAACTTAATGCTTCCACACTTTATGGCTTTATGCTTTACAATGTGAAATTATTTTGGGAAAACAATTTTATGATTATATATATATATATATATATATATATATATATATATATGGGTCATGAAACTTACAAATTAGAAAATTAACTGAAAAAGGAAAGCGTTGCAAGGATTTTACATTTTCCTTTCTTTTCACTCGTGCTTTGAAAAATAGGAGTCAAAAGGAAAAGTAAATATAAATAAGAAATAAACCATTTTAAGGCGGCGCACTGTTATTTATGACTTAATTGGCTCCCTCCCCCTCTTTAATCATGACTCATGAAGACTCAAAGTAGTACTAATCTTGGGAGGATTCTGGCCTCTTTTAATTTGACAATGTTTTTTTGGATAGTGTTTTGTTTTTTTGAAAAAAAAGAAAAAAAAAAAGAAGAAGAAGAAAAGAGAAAAGAAAAGTGAAAGCATTAATTAATAAATAAAAACTTTTTTACCAATAAAAAAAATAAAAAGGATTCCAAATCACTCACCTGTCTACGTACGTTGCTATTCACTATGTAACTACATGCACTCACACACACACAACGCATGCAGACATTTGCAGGTAAGATATTGAGGAATTCAGGAAAAAAAATTTAGGAGGAAGTGAGAGATGAGATGACTTGCTTGAACAAAGCAGTCATGAAAATGAAGACGGAGTAGCGATGCGCCCATGCGTGCCTCTGTACTCACAGCAGAGTCAATAGCTGATTTAATGGTGGAGAGGGCATTAGGGCAGGATGTATCGTAGAAAGTAGAGGATAACCGGGCAGAGGCCGTTCTCACGAGAAGTACTGAGAACAAAAGGCACACTTTTGTGGTTGTGTGAATGGAGGGGGCAGAACGGTGGGAAGCCATGACTAATTATGACTTCGTGGGAAGAAGAAGAAGAAAGAAGAAGAAAAAGCTTTTACCTTGGTGTCATGGTGTGTGGTTGAGGCAGGAGAGTAGCCATGTATTTATAAATGTGATCTACCATTGACTTGTATGCATTTTTCTCATCCACTGAGTCAACGTTGTGAACTGAAGATCGAATACAAATTACAATAAAAATGTGTATATATGATAAATGTTGCTGTTTCTAGTTTTTTTGGGGGGTCTTTTTATGCTATATGTCACCCTTTTTTTTTTTTTTTTTTTTAAATAAGTACTTAAAAAAAAAAAATTAAGTTGTAGTTTTTTTCTATTAAAAACAAGTTGTCATGTCAGCATAAAATGACCTTAAAAGGACACTAAAATGAGTTCTATCATTATTTTATATAAGAACTTAAAAGAAAAATTAAGCTGTAGTTTTTTTTTTATTATAAATAAGTTGTTATGTCAGCATAGAATGATCCTAAAAAAATACTAAAATGAGTTCTATCATTTATATATATATATATATATATATCAATAGAGACAGACTAGACTGTGGTGAGTGGTGACCGGTGAGGTGATTTCTTCTTTAGGTTGTTTAAGTTAGTGGGTCAGTAGAAGGGTTCATGGGTGTAGATCGATCGAGTGGGTTTGCTGTAATTTGCTCGAAAATTGACTGCTCATGATCTTTGTCATTAAACATTTCACCAAGAAGCTACGAGCACTAGTGCTCGATCAGACTTAATTAATATTTTAGGGTAATTCTAAATATTCACAATTTGATCAAAATTTAATAGTAACCAATTATACAAGTAATTCTAAATATATATTAACTTTTCATCAAATGTTCATAAAAAAATGATGTAGCTTTTAAAATCATTATTTGATCACATCATTTTTTGATCAATCAAACGCCTAATGATGATTTTAAAAGTAATATCATTTTTATATGGACACTTGATAGACAATTAATGTACATTTAAAATTACTCTAATTATACGCCTAATGATGATTTTAAAAGCCACATCATTTTTAGATTAATAAAATATGAATTTCTAGCATTACTCTTTTTTTAGAGAAAGAAAAAGAGATTCAATTGAATTATTGGTTTAGAGTAGAGTATTGACTTTTAGCATTTTTCTTTGTTTTTTAAAAAAAATTTAAAATTAAAAGGTTAAAAATGTAATTAAAAAACTGTTAATATAACGAATTGT
Organism: Alnus rubra; assembly: GCA_028654335.1. Classification (NCBI taxonomy): domain Eukaryota; kingdom Viridiplantae; phylum Streptophyta; class Magnoliopsida; order Fagales; family Betulaceae; genus Alnus; species Alnus rubra. Next base: position 1,100,808 of record JAJPGS010001500.1, on the reverse strand, counting down.
TAGCCACACTGTATGCACTGTTACCCTAATTAAAAAGATTAATCAATTTAAAAACTTAGGTGGTAATCACTTTCATGGGGTGATCTGCTTTACGAATTCAATTATTAGTATAAAAGTATTACCGAAGCAAGCTGATCCATATGCTTTAGGTTTAGGGCAAAACGTGTCGGCGCCAAAAAGACAAGTTCATGGGTTCACGGATTCAGGCGCGCACTAGTGGGGCCGGCCATTGTATTATATTACCTCCAGCGAGATAAATCTTCTTGCTTAAAAGATACGGACACGTGTAAGCTCCCGAGTGGATCACAGTTTAACTTCTTCAACTATGAAAACAATTTAAACAAAACAAGGCAAAAGACAAGTTAGTTTACCTCGTCAAGAAAAAGAAAGGAAAAATCCAAATGTTATCAAAACTTTGACAAGAAAATGTCGATGTTACCTCAATCGATTAATGTATTTAGATGAACACTGGAACACCGGAGTGAGAGAGAGAAAGAAGCTGGAGATGGTGTAGGCATGGGCGGACGGGTGACCGGGAGTGATTCTAGGATTTTTTTTTTTAAGTAGGCGGGAGCAAAAGGGTTAGGCCGCCGTGTGATTCATGAAGGATGAAGTTGTAAATCTAAGATTTCCGAAAAATACAAATATATAGTCGCATTAGAATTTGCAAAACGTCATCGTTTTACTCATAATAAGGAGTAAAAAGATACCTTACCATTGTCGGGTCGGCTACCGCCAAAAAATATCCATTACCGATTACCGACCCAATAGTAAATTTGAAATTACTTTTTTTTTTTCGATAAGTGGTTCGTTGGCGGTCGGCGGGTTTTCGGTAGTTAGTAATCGGATAATTTGCCCACCCCTAAGCAAAGGTTTCAATTGCATAAAAGACTTCCCTTCTAAGCCACCGCTTATATCAAATCAATGAATTTAGGCGATACTGTCAAAATATTGAGAAAGAGATTTTTTTTTTTTTTTTGTATTTTTCTATCATTCTCTTATTAATTTTTTTTTAAAAAAATTAATTATTAAATTTGTAAGACTCACACGTGGATCCTATGTAAATTTTTAAATCGAATGATTAATTTTTAAAATGGAAAGATGGGAGAAGAACCCAAGTGTATTAAATAACATGTCTCATTTTTTGAATATTGTGTACCATGTACATTATTAGATGTAATTAAATAAAATATTGACCTTAAAATTTTCGAAGATGACCTTGATTCAACTTGTGCTGTTGTGCTATAGAAATTTTTAATTATGAAAGGAAATTTTTTGGTTATTTTATTTATTATATTTTGCGGGATAAAAAATAATGAAGGTTTATAATTTCTTTAATTAGTTTCTTCTAATGCTCCGTTTGTTTCAGTGTAAAATGGTTTCTGAAAAATGATTTTGGCATTTTTCAGTGTTTGTTGGGGGCGAAAATAATTGTCAATCGGAAAATGATTTCCGTTTGACCAAAAAGTTTAGTAAATTTCAAAAAATGATTAACGCCTTTTAAAAGTGTAAATCATATTCGCATTCAACTCTCTTTTAAATGACGCAGTCGACCTTCATATTCAAGCAGTTGACCACCATCGGAATATAGCCGGTGCCGGAATCTGACAATGTTCGGCCACTGTCCCCAGAATCCGATCAGCCCAGATTTCGACGACTAGAATGGTCGGATTTTGGCCAGCTGGCCGGATTCCAGCAAAAAATGTCCAGATTCCGGCCATTTTTCGCCAGTATTCGACCAACCCAGATTCTGACGAAACTGTCCGGATTCCGGTAACACTAGTCAAAATCCGGTGAAAGTGGCCGAAATCCTGCCGATCAGTGACGGAATCTCATCACCGATAATTTTTATATTATTTTACATTAATATTTATATGTTGTGAATAAAAATTGATTTTTATAAATTAATATGATTTAATGGAAATATAAAAAATATTTGTGATTTTCCGTACACATCAAATACCGAAAAATATTTTCGACGAAAAATATTTTTTTTAAAAATAATTTTACGACAGAAATTATTTTATGTCGAAACAAATAAAGCATAAATCATCAATTATGACAGTACTGTGTATCAACTACATCGACTTGAACAATTTTTGAGTACTTTGGTTTAATTTTATATATGATTGTGTTCAATAAAGAAGGAGATTGAAAACAATTACTTCTATCTGCTAGCTTTGATCTGATTCAAGTGCATATGGTAATTACTTCGAAATAGGTGATTACTATTATGATTCAGATTACCAAAAGTTGGTTCAACGAATATTGAAAACGAAATGAAAAAGATCGTGAACTTATCTGTAATTCATTGTCTGTAACATCGATCTTTCTAGTTTTGTTAGCTGTTTGAAACTGTTTAATGGTCAAATCGCTTATTTCAGTGTATGGTGTGTTCGATCGTGTCATCTAGTTGATTTGGATAATGATTCTTGCAAAATAATAAATGTATTTGAAAAAATATATATTTTTTAATAATCTACGATATCGGATCGATGGCTAACAGTTTTTTTTTTAAAAAAAACTTGATAGAAAAGTAATTAGCATAGTGATACCAATTAACATTATCACATGCCGGCCCTAGACTTTATTTCTCATCAAACGAGTTTGATCTGCCTCATCCTCTTCTCTCTTAATAATTTTACTTCCCATTCGTATTCTCCTCTTCTCATTTTGATTTTTTCTTTTGTTTGTGGGTGTTCTCCAACTAAATCAACAATTTTAGCCTCTTTGTTATGCATCCGTTATACTATGCCGTTCATTTCTTTCTTGACCATTTTATAGACGATCTATGATATGAAGGTTAGTTAGGTTATTTTTCACAGCCTGAATAGTTCGGTGTGAACGGTTATTTCTCACGGCCAGTTTAAGTAAATTTTTTTAGGATATTTGAATACTATTGTCTTAGATCTAGTCTGCTCATAGCATATTTGTTCTTTAACAATTTTTGTACATGAGTTAGCGGAAAACAAAAGTTATAGATATCACTTTATTATAAAAATTTTGTTTGTATCTATGACTATATATATGTAACCTCATAACTTGTGGCTATACTTTTACATAACTTTATGCTTTATGATGTAAAAATTTTATATTTGTGATCTTATATCAATGAAATACTCAGATTTATCGTTTGAAAAAAGAAAAAAATTAAAAAATAAAAACATAATCACATGAAGTTAATAAGTGTCATATTCAAGTTCGATTTGCACAGTTTTTTATTTTTTTTGGTTAGATCACCGTTAAATCTCTTTTTTAAGAAGCAATATCCAACACGTAAACTGTAAAGTATCTATTTAATACGTTATTATTCGTGTTTCATGCTGACTTTCTACCACCCACCAGCTGTGACGGGTTAAAGTAGTAGTATTTGTTTGGCATGCGATTAAGACCACTTAATTAAACTTTTGATTATCATTACAGAAAGGTACGCTTTTAGGCCTTTAATTATTCAACTATATTCGCATTTGTCAATCAAGGATGTTATTATGTCACAACTGTGTTACCTGCTGGGACTACATATAATTGGAAAAGAGTGAGACACGTTCAACTAAAAAGCGAAAATGCCAATAATTGATTATGAATTAATCAAATTCATGTGCCGAAAATATATAGACCATACACACCGAACAAAGTGCTGTAGAATAATATTGCGTGCATGCAGTCCGAATTAAATCACGACGACCCGATGTTTGTATTTTAGTTAAGGGTGAAAATTCGTGTTTGTATATTGGGTTTAAATGGTAATGAAATATGAGTAGAATGTTATATAAGTTAATCTTAATCATGACTTATTTAATTAAACTGATCAGACCTTTCAATTCTAACCTGTTAATTTCGTGTTAAATTTAGGTCGAATTTACAAATCGTATAAAAAATTATTGGTCATAACTTTAGTTTTGTATGGAATCTATTTTAAATGTACGTGTTCTTTTCTTTTTTAAAAAAAAAATTAAAAAGAAAATTATTATTTAAGAAGGTGTGTTAAAACTTACATAATACATCATATCTTAAGCTTAATAAATGATATATCTCATTTAAATGATGATTGAATCACTTTTAAAAGCTTTCTCTCACCTTAAAATTAAAGGATGGTCAACCACCTTTTCATTAGCTTTTGAAGTTACCCCGACCACCTTATCACTTGCATGAGATTAGATGGACCATGATAAATAATAAATAAGTTGTATCTAGGATTGAGATAATTGGATCATTCTCTTACTAGCATTTGAGGGTAGACTAATTTACCTTTCATGCTGAAAATTAGTCTGACAAATATCGATCTCTTCAGTAGACATTCAAGGATAGTCGGACCATTGCTTCATTGCCCACAGAAAAAAGAAACCCCAATGAACGACCAATCCTAACAAGAAGTATTGGAATTCACTCTCTTGTGCTGTGCACCCATTAACGATTGACCTTAAGCACGCCACCACCCCACTAGCTACCACCATCACATCCTCTACAATTTCCTGATTGCGCTCTCGATCACTATCATGACTCATTTTTTCTTTTGTAGATTCCAACCATTTTCTATGCTTCCAAATTCACTAATCCCGTGTATAAGCTTCCAAAAACGTTAAATCTTGAAAAAGCATATCGTAATTTGGAGTATATACCTTTGGAGCTGTACCTATGTATCCAAAAAGCCAAATCCTCTGCAATTACTCATGAACTAAAGACCAATAAAAAATGGACGATAAATAATATTAAAAACCCAGATTATTGCCTTTTGGGTTTGTCGTTTGGGTGCCATTCTTCAAATCAACATGAGTATATATAGCAGCCAGATAATAAATAAAGAAACTGGACTTAATTATCACTAATTCGTTCTTGAATTTGACAGGGTTTGGTGCCAGGCCAGAAGATGATTCCAAGAGCTTGTGAATGTGTAAAATGTAAATGTATATACTGGTTTAACTTTAAGTCCTAATGATTATATTAAGAGAAGTATTGATAGCATCTTTGTCGGGGAAATGAATCACTCAAACACTTCACTACTTGAATACAACTGCATAAGCTCGCTATATAAAGATTAATAACTCTTACTATCATGGCAAATAATTGTATCATTTATCAGACAACTTCAATCTGCCACGTGGTAAGCATCTAGTGGCCATGTTCAAGAGTCTCTCACATTAAAATGTGAGTATTTCCAAAGATTAAAAAAGAAAAAGGCCTGGATACTACTCTCTCTCTAAACTTTTTCTATTAAATTATTTTGTTAATATAATGTACTTACATAAGCATCAAAGTATCTCCAATCCCTCATGAGCTGATAAATTTTTAGTGACTATTTTCTATATTTTGAAAGTGGCCTGTTGCTGGTTCAGCTGTCAGAAAAATTGCTTCCGCAATCTTCATGTATCTTGACCTCTCTGCATTTATAAACACTATGAAAAACATACAAGGGGCCGGCTTAGAAACCTAAATTTCTTTAATTTTATGTTTTGTCAAATCAAAATATGAGTCGCATGTAGCTTGCGAATTAAATTTAAAAACGATATGATGTAATTTTGTAAAAGTAACGAACAGCATTTTCAATAGTACGTCAGCAATTAAGGGCATCCAATTATTTGAAAAGGCAAACGTGGATGCTGGCAAAGAAATCGATTGTAATTGAAATGAGGTTTCCGATGTTCTTTCATTTCACCTTTGTTATCGCTTATCTCAAAAGTTATGTAAATTTAAATTATTTAATTGATAGTTAAATATTCTCTTCATTTAATTGAAATAAATGATAAATAACGGAGATGAAATTCGAACTAAAAAAATTCTGTTATTATATCATGTTAAATCGTTGCTTATTTTAAAAGCCTAAACAAATAGAAAATAGTAAATTTAGTTATTTAATTAACACTCTAACAATCTTTTCCATTAAAAAAATATTTTAGACTATAGATAAATAAGAAAAATGTTTGAGATATTATAATTTTTCTTATAAATTTATGCAGAAATATTTTAAAAGTAAAAAAGTTAAGCCACAAACACGAATGTGTGTACTTTTCTGGTGGGTTTGAAGCGTGAAGAACTTTTCTTTCTAGGAATGATTTTCACGCACGTCTCTCTTGTTTTGGACTCGGAGCATGTGATCCAGTTTTCATAAAAACATATATATTGTTGACAACAAGATCCCAAGCGGTGTCGTATTGTCGTTTGACTTCCCATTCATTCAACACGGTAACGCATGTGGATATGTAGTTGTAGTTCGGCGGCACAACAATGCTAGCTGTAAATGGGGAGGGTTTTAGGCACAGCCCGTTAAAATTGTTTCACAACATTAGGATTTTTTTTTTACTTCAGCTCTTTATAAGTTATGATGTCATCTTCTCTCTCAAAACGTCTATTGAGAGTGTCAATAGGCCCATTAACTTTTTTATGGTATCAGAGCGAAAGGTCCTGAATTCGAACCTTGACTCTGTCATTTATCATCCATTTCAATTAAATATTTTACGTGTTAGGCATCACCTATTAAAAAGAAGTCTGAGCCCACACGTGAGGGAGAATGTTAAAATATTAATTAAGTGATTAAATTTACCTTTTGCTATCAGTTTAAACTTTTGGAATAAGTGATAATTTAACACTGTCATCAACTCTAGTCTTTTTGTTAACACTACTTTATTTATTTCTTTAAATCTGTTACTCAATTTGTAAAGTTCTTTCAGTCTTACAATTTAGTTAACTTATATTACTAATATGCCACTGAAGTTGCAAATTGCAATGTCTCCCTTACGTCTCTAAAATTATGAAAATAGCTTGCATAAAAAAAAATTAAAAAAATAAATCCTTTTTCTTATGCAAGTTATTTTGTTTTGAATCAATATTGTGAGTCGACTACTCAAGCGAGACTCAAGCTATTTCAAGCGCTCTTTAAGTGGACTGTTTAATGGGTGGCTGCGACTATTTCTTGGCCATGTGGGTAGTCTTAGCCACCCTTAATGCTCATTAGGAACGACTGGATCGCCTTCGATGAGTATTGAGAGTAATCTTGATGTCTTAACCACCTCTAATAGCAATGACATTAGAGATGATTGAACCACTCTTAGTGTTACGTTGGGCTGGTTGGCCATCCATAAAATATTAAAAAGTTTATTTTCCGACGTACGAAAGTATTAAGACAATATATATATATATATATATATATATATATATATATATATATATATGGTGGCCTACCACGAAGCATTACAAATTGAATAGATTGAAAATAACAAAACTTCCCTATTTGTCATGACTCCCAAAGCTTCCACATATTTTAAACAAGTAGACGACTTTCTGTTCGAGTTTTACATCCTCATGGGCCACTAAAGCCACAATGCTTGACTTTTTCTCCAAAGCCGAAAAGGAAAGTTGAAACAAAATAAAAGATTTTTATTGAGTAATTCTAGATATTGTATCCATATTTTTTTTTTGTATCTCTTTAAAAATAATATGATTTTTAAAATTATCATTTGATCAAAATGAAATTTTGATCAATCACAAGTTCAATAGTAATTTTAAAAGCCACCTCATTTTTAGATAAATACAAAAAAACCATGAATATAACATCTAAAATTACTTATTTCCATCACTTATGTGCTTTGCTTGTTGTTTTTCCTTCTTGTCTTCAACTACACAGATTTGTTTGTTACGGATGTGTCTTCTTTTAATGGAAAATATTTAAGGTATTATAATTTTTATTATAAATTTATATAATAATTATATTTTAAACAAATAAGTGTAACGTGAACTATTATTGACAATTCATACTTTAATAACTAACGTTATAAACATTATGTTGGCTTATAAATATTATTAGTATCATGAACTATTACGTATCGGTTTACATTTTAAAGATTGGCGTAATAAATGTTATACTAATTTATAAATATGATAAATATCATTTGAACTGTCACCAATCTAATGGCTAATATAGCAAGAATCACTTCAGTAATTACAATACTCCTATCAACGGTCAACACTCTTCTTTTATTTGTATATTCAATTTGAGTACGTGATTAGATTTTTTTTTTAAAAAAAAAAAATTAATTGAAACATCTTTTTGTGTTGCAGCCAGCTAGGATTTAGTGACAACTGACAACCAGTGGAGTTGCTATTATCTTATCACGAGAAATTTCATTGATTTACAAGATTATTGGTCCCTAAAATTTCTCTCAATTTTAGTTAATATTGCAATAGGAATAAATGAATTCAAGGTTTCAAACTAGGATTTTGCTTAGGTGTTGCAAAAAAATACTATAGCATAAATGCTATAATTTTTTCAATACTTTAGATCTAATTTAAGTATTTTATAAGAACGAATGAGAAAATAGAGTTAGATCTTGACCATTGAAAAATTATAGTACCTATTCTGTATTAATGATTGGTAGTGTACTTTTTTCTTTTTGCAACGACTAAATAATTAATTCATAAAGTTTACTTACTTTTTAACAAAAAAAATTAAAACGTAATAACTGAAAAAATAAATAAAATATAAGAATACTAATGAATGAGAGAATCCCATATTCATAAACATCTCAAGCTTTGTTTGATAAAACTTTTATCTTCTATTTTTATTTTCTTTCTTCAAAATAAAAAATATTAACAAATAACTTAAAACACAAAACACTCAAAATTATTTTAACTATTATATCACATTTGAACACTATTTCAAACATAAACAAAAAAGGGAAAAAAAAGAAAGAAAGAAATAAGCTTTTAGAACGCAATATCAAACAGATCGAGTTGAGATTTTGCTTTTTTTCTTTTGGTTGTGCATTATTTGGCAGCCGATGACTTTTTTTTTTTTTTTTGGCAAATAAAACTAGACTTGGGAGTTAAGATCACTAATAAAAACTAAATTTTTCCGGGAAGTGATGAAATGAGAATGTATCCGGACCTAGATTAGTAGTGGTGACCATCTAATTCAGGGCTAATTGCCTAATTACTACTGCATGCAATGGACTTTGCAAATAGACTTGTGGGGTTAAGATCACTAATATAAATTATAACAATTAGGGAAAGTGATGAAACAAGAATGTATCTACTTAATTAAGATAAGATAGAGGTGACTCATCTAATTAGGTTATGTGCACGCTACTTACCACTGCAATGGACTTTGCAAATAGACCAGACAGAGATTAGACTCTATAATTGTTGGACTTTGCAAAGCAGATAAGATCAACTCGGCAAGAGTTGTTCAATTTCAACCATTGGGCCATTGCTTAATGTGGGCTTGATCAATCGTAAAGGGCAACATGTAGGGACGGAGCCAGAAAGTATTTTGAGCAGGGGCCAAGGTATTTTTGAACCAAAAAAAAAAAATATTAAACAAAAGTAATTATAGAAAATAAGGGTTTCATAATACATCAAATTTCATCTAAAACACCAATTAAAGTGGAACCCGCCGTTATTTTGAATCCCGAAAATCATTTATGATTGAATCTATGCTAATTGTAGCAGCAACTTCTCTTTCGATGTACACCATTAAGGAATCCGTCAGAAACTCATCTTCAATTTTGTTGCGAAGCCTAGTTTTGACAATATTCATGGCTGGAAATGCTCGTTCTGTAGTTGCGGTAGAAACGGAAAGAGTAAGCACAAGTACAATAACTCGAAAAACAAGTTGGTAGATAGATGATTTTCCAGTACTAACCAACCATTGGCACAATTCAGAAATATTTTACAGTACTTGGAAACTCAAATGTTGAACTACATTATGCTTATAATTGTTAAGTTCTATTTTCAACTGTTCCTTTTCAAGATCAGTAAAATCTTGTGGATAAAACTTGTTTACCAACTGACAAATATCATCAATTCTAAAAGATTCACGTGCGGCTCGAGGATCAAGAGCTGAGCCGAGAATAAGCAACTCCACTGCATGCTCACTAAATCGGTGATTTAATTCTTGCAATTGAGAATCTATAGAGGCACAAAAAATATTCACTCGATAATGTTGCTCAATTATAAAGTCGGCTTGTTGATGGCGAGCTAGACCTCGCCTCTCAACATAACGGGCATTCATATCTGGGACATCTATATTGCGTTTCTCGCAAAATGACTTCACATTGGTAAGTAAATCATCCCATTTATCATCTCTATATTGTTGGATGTATGCTTTAGTTGATGAAACAAGATTCATGGCACTTCAAATGTCTTGAGATTTTGATTGCAATTCTTGACATAGATGATCAGTAATTTGCATCGTTTCTTTCATGAGATGCAATATAAAGACAAATTCAAATGAAGTCATTACCTGATAAACTGAATCTGCTTCTGCTCGTTGGGAAGAAGTAGTTCTCACATCAATGATTTTAAGAATAACTTCACAAGCTGGACTAAAATTTTTGATCAAGCTAGAAACTGATCTCAAGTGAGAACTCCAACAAGTATCTCCAGCCCGTTGTAAAGTACTAATTTGATTAAGTCCCATTCCACTCTCAATCTCATTAATTTCCATCAGGTAAGCAATTTCAGCAGTTTGAGAAATCCCCAATTCTTCAAATCGATTGCATGAGGCACAAACAATATTGACAATAGAATTCAAATTAGTGAAAAATTGATGAACAAGAATAACTTCTTTTGATGCCGCCACTAATACCAATTGCAAACGATGTGCGAAACAATGAATGTAGTAGGCATATGGACAATCATTTGAAATCAAAGCTTGCAACCCATTCCACTCACCACACATGTTACTTGCGCCGTCATATCCTTGCCCTCGAATATTTTCCATTGCTAACTTATGTTGATACAATACAAAATATATACCCTTTTGTAGGGTTGGTGCCGCAGTATTAGCGACATGAACAAGCCCAAAAAAAGGTTCTCGCACAAAACCATCTTTGTCGACAAATCTTAAAACTATAGCCATTTGCTCTTTCATTGACTCATCACGAGCTTCATCAACCATTATGCAAAACTTTGCATTACCAATTTCTTTACGAATTGCCTCCTTCACTCTGGTTGAAAAAATATGTAAAATTTCTTTTTGTATCATTGGTGGTGTATAAGAGGCATTTTTTGGAGCTTTAGCTATCACTTCAGCAATCTGTTCATTATATGAAACCATTAAATTCAATATTTCAAGAAAATTTCCACGATTCGTTGAATCCACACTTTCATCCCAACCTCTAAACGAAACACCTTGAAATGCAAGCACAAGAACAACATCAATCGAGGCTTTTAACTACAGTCGATTGTTTGCAATTTGTTTAGAAGTGAAATTTTCAAACAAATTTTGTATGTGTTGAGATTGGTTCTTCAAGTCTTCGTATGACCTCTCAGCAATTCTGTGAAATGAATTAGGATCTTTTCCTATATGATTGAGAAAAACACAATTTTTTCCATCTCTAACTTTCTTCCAATTCTTGAATCCATCTATAGTGAATACACGTTGTGTACGTAGGATGTCCAGATGGCTTATTAAAGAGAAAGCATGGTAGACAAAATGCTGTATCTTTTTCGCGTGAATATTCAAGCCATGAAGAAAATAGATTGAACCACGAAGGTTGAAAGCTACGAAGATGATTTCGATCTCCGGATTTTGTGTAGTATGGGTGGATAAATTGGTACGGACCAGCTTTAATGTAAGCTCGTCGAATTTCATCCCGTTGATTAACATTATACTCCCATATCTGACGACGCAATCCAGGATCAAACTCCAATGAACTAATATCAAATTCATTGACGTCAACTCTTCGAGATTTTTTAGAAGAATTTTCAGAAATTACGATATCAGAAGTTGGCGATGATGCATCACCAACATTGGCATTTGAACTTTGTGTATTTTTTTCTTTTGAAAAAGTCAAGTATTGTATTTGGCTTTCCCATTATCTACAAATAAATTTACATGGTTATATTAGAGTCTTTAGAAAAGCAATAAAAAATATTTGTAAAATAGCAATTAACAAACTCAAATAAAGAACAAATTGAATACAATAGTTTTTACGTGTTAAATTCTCTAATTAATTGTTTAGACTTATCAACTATAATAACCATTATTCTCAATATTTAATAACCATAATATTCAAATTATAATACCATTTATATTAAGAATTCAGCTTAGAAAACTAACCTCAAAAAGTGCGACTTCAATAGAGTGGTTTCGCACCGCTTCTATGTTGCGAATTAATTGTTGTTCTGTGTCGTAAAAATCAAATTAAATCAACAATTTCCAAAATCAAAATTTTATAATATTGTAAAGTAAAAACTAAAAAAATAATAATAATAAAATTGTCAACAAGGCATTCAATAATCACTAAACAAACTATTTAAGTTATTTAATAATTCTCACCCTTACCATTTTTTTCTTTTTAATTAACCTATTATATAACTCTACTTGGACCACTTTTCTGATCCCCAACTTTAAACATTATTATAATTTATCAATAACACAAATTAATCTCACAAATGACACAAATAATTAGTCTCACTCTCATTGTTATCAACTTCACACAGTAAAAGTAGCGGTTTTGAATTTTTGGTTTTGAACTTTTGGTTTCTCCTGATTCTTTTACTGTGGATGTGAGATTTAAAATTTTTGGAGTAAAGAAATTACCTGAGCAATGCAGACACTTGTCCTAATTCTCCTAATTCGTCCTGTTGTCCATCGGTGCAGATGGAGAAAAACTGAAAAGACAAATACAAATTATACATGACTTTTTTTCTTTTTTCTTTTTTTTTTGAAGGACAAATTATATTTATACATGACTTGCTTTGCTTGTCCTGTTGTCCATCCGTTCACTGTACTACCGTAGTAGAGAAAAGCTTAAAAAGCAAATACAAATTATATTATTATACAATTACACTTTTTGACTTCCTTACCTTTCCTTTCCTTGACTTATTCTCTTTCTCTAGTCTAGACTCTTCTAAAGTTCTAAACTCTTCTTGTCTTCCTCTTCAGACTTCACGTTCAGTTTTCTTTCTTCTTCTTCTTCTTCTTCTTTTTTTTTTTTTTTTTTTCTTCAGTTCTTCACCATATATGACCAGAAAAAATGATTTTTTTTTTTTTGGGATTTCAGATTTGAGAACTTACAAAGCGATATTGTAGCGATATTGTGCTGGCTGGGCGATGGGTCTGTTGGCTCCGTGACTCATTCCTTGAAATTTCTGGTGCAGTGATCGGTTGAATGGTCGCTTCTTGTGTAGGAGAAAGATGGTAAATCTAGAAGTGGTGATAGGCAAATTTGGTGGGTGTGGGTTGGCTAACAAAACTGTTAGGATCTGGAGGAGAGGGGTGGAGAAGACTAGAAGAGGTATTCTTGTTTGATGTTTCAGTTTTTTTTTTTTTTTTGTTATTAAATAATAAATATTTTTGTTTAAGTTGTTTGGTTTGGCTGTGATGGAATTTGGAAGGGCACCGACCCTCTGTTAAGTGCTTGACGACGCTTTTGATGTCTATAGCAAATCTGTGGATTGTAGAGGGTTTTTTTTTAGGTTTATTTGGTTATGGCAAAAAAATTTAATTGGGTAAGGGCCAACATAATTTGTTGAGAAGCAACATGCAATAGATAATAGATAGCCCATAGCTCATACATCATATATTTCAATCACTCGATTGGTGTCCATTTTTTTTTTTAATCAATATAAGGGTGATCGGTTGATAAGGGTGATCTGCTATTGATCATAATCGACAAATTCATGTTTGTGTGTTGAGTTTGGATTAGGTATGTTTATAAAAAATTATATAAGTCAACCATATATAGGACCCATTAATTAAACGGGTTAGACCATTTAACCCTAATCCGCTCATTTTGTGTTGGGTTCATGTTCGATTTTGAGGGTTGTGTCAAAATTTGTTATCCTTAAATGTTTCATATCAAAGTACGGATATAAGACTATTTAAGTCATTCTTAACTCAATCTATTTAATGAAACAGGTCAAACTTCTCAACTATAACTCGATAATTTCATATGAAATTTGCGAGTTGTGTCAAAATTCACCGGTCTTACTATTAGTACAACTGGTTTTCAATGGATTCCAACAGTTGAACTGATGTTGTGGATTATTCAAAAGTGTCAATCGATCATTGAAAACCTTGTTGTTATGATTTTGGTTAATGTGGGATATTATGGGCGCTAGATTAGGCCAACCTTATAACAGATAAGTTTAAGGGTCTAACTTTCCGTGATCCATCAACTCTGGAGCTTTTGCTATATCAGTTAGGTATTTAACATTGATATTAGAGAAGGTATCACGTCACATGCTCAAATCTCGAAAGGAGTGACCTCTGAAAGGGTTACTTGGTACCTGAGTGAAACCTCCAAAAAAAAAAAAGTAGAAAGGGCTACCAGATTTTGAGTTAAAGCCGTCGGGATAGAGTGGATCACCGTAAACGTCGGCACGAAAGCATGGTAGATTATTATGATCCTGGTGAGGTCCAATTTGGGGTAAGAGTGTTAGATTTGGCATTTTATATTAATTATGAGGGGTTTAAGGGCGTAACTTTTATCATTTCTACAGTTTTTAGCGTATTAATTAAGTACCTAACACCCGTCTACGGTTTGGATCAATTGGTTGATTGGCTTGAATTTCAATTTTGGTTAGGCCAATTTGAGCTCGCCATGTCACTTGCCTAAGTAGAGAAAAACACAGATGTTAGCTATTTCTTTAACTTTCATCGAGTTCTTCAACTTCGATTTGATATCTTTTCTTCGTCACCAACCGACCAACCACTCTTTCTCCTCCTCAGCCACCAATCCTTCAAATAATCCCTCCTCACAATCCTCTCATTCCCAATCATTTGCCGGCCAGTTGTTGCCACCAATTCGATCATCACACAAACACCCACAAATACACATGCATAAAACCACCGTCAATTGCCATAAATAGCCTCTTTACGCACAGCAGAGACAACAGTTGATTTAATGGTGGAAAAGGCTTCAGGGTAGGATTTGTCATAGAAAGAAGAGGATAAGTGGGCAGAGGCCATTCCCACAAGAAGTACTGAGAATGAAAGGCAAACTTTTGTAGAACGATGAGAAGCCATGACTAATTGATTTCGTGTAAAGATCGAAGAAGAAGTTTTCGCTTGCTGTGTAGTGAAGGGCCCGACCAAGGCATGAGAGTTGTCATGCTTGTATTTATATATGAGCTCTAGCTACTACCATTGACTACTTGTATAGATTTTTCTCATGCGCTGGTGACTGGTGAGGCGGTGTCTTCTTGTGTTTGTTTAAGTTAATGGTCGATGGAACAATAGAAGGGTTCATGGGTGCACCGTGCATGTACTTGTAGGTTGGCTGTAATTTGCTTGACAATTGTCTGGTCATTTTCATTAAACATTTCACCCGTAATTAAACTATTGTCACTCGTGTTCAGAGTTGGTAAAAGATAGATATTTTCTTATAAGAATTAAAGAAAAACAGATTCAATTCAATGATTGATTTAGAGAATATAGTTTTTATTTTTATTTTTATATTTTTTGTAAGTAGATAGTAGAGAATTGACTTGTAGCATCTTAAAAACATTTTTAGTCGCACAAAGTTTGTGTACTCATAAAAATCAATCAAAAGAACCACAAGTTTCATATTGAAGTTTTTGAACGTGATCAACTACCTCTTTGGAGACACTCGAAAGATAAGAATCATTCAAATAAGTTGGATTTTTATTAAGAAATATCTCTCCCTCATTGGATTTTTATTACCAAATCTCTCTCTCTCTCTCTCTCACGAGTATATATATATATATAAAACAGAAAAGACAAAATATAAATAAATAAAAACTAAATGTGACCCATAATGTTGGGCACTTGGTTTTTTTTTTCCCCCAATAAAAAAGGGGGTATATTGGCCGGGCATTTTGGCATCTTGTGTTAGGATTTAGCAGAAACTTCTGACATATGAGTGAAATTAAAATGGGCTGAAATATGAGATATTGACATTACAAATTTTGATAATTCGAGGTTTAACATTGCAAAGACCATGACACTTTAGGACGTGCGGAGTAGGTGGCGGTTAAGTGAAGTCTCCTTTTGATAAAAAGTAAGTTGAAAATAACCAAAATTTAATACATAAAATGGTTTTAGTGCGACTAAAGCCAAGTAACACTTTTTGACTGTTTTTGGTTGTTTAATATTGATTTAATTCGATCCGCCCAGCCATCTTCATATGGAGAAATCAAAAATTGTTTAAATTTAATGAATTTCTATAAACGTTTCTTTTATTTTTTATTATTATTACTATTTTTATTTTTTTTATTCTTTGCTAAGACGTTTTCGCAAAAAAAAAATTAAATTAAATTAAATAATTAAATAAAATTGTAATGTATTCATTTAAAAAAAAAAAGTGCAAAAATTGAAAGAGGAATGGTCCTTAATGTATTCATTTAAATTCATCCTTTTTATTTTTATCAACTTAAGTTTTTATGATAAGTGATTATTTAACTCAGTATGAAAGTAAAATGCTATGTATTTGTCATTTTACCTTTCATTTCAAAATGACTCATTTTGAAATTTGAGCCCACAAATAAGGGATAATGTTGTAATTAGTTGAATATAATTAAATTCCTTATTTTCTATCAATTTAACATATGGAGATCTTTAGCAATTTTGCTGTCTTAATTACTAGTAATTTGAAAAGCAAATTGCTGAGAATCCGAATCCCAGTTTAAACTATAGAATAAGTAGTAATTAATTTAAGACACCTGATAAAGCCACCATTTCTTTGGTAGTGAAACCCTTCTTTGAGAAGGCACTGATAAGGCTACTAAGATCCAATGTTGGAGCAGGGAGGTCGGAATTAGCACCACTTTTACTTGAGGTGGTGGAGTCTCTTCTGCCCAGCTGAACTGTCCAATTAGGTCCTCCCAACTGAAAATTATTCCAAATTACACAACATGATTTATATAACGTGAAATTGGAAATTTTCCTTTTTTCTTACAGCAACAACAGAGTCTCTCGCTGCAATGGTTAAGATATCAGCACATGACACAATACCAGGGCATGCGGTCTCCACTCGAGCTTTGACGGTGTCTATTATGTCGAATCCCCTTAATGAATTAGCATTGGGCCCAGCTGTCTTCTCTCCATCATTGCCATCCAGCAATACAGATGCATCACATCTCTGTTAAAGAATCAATGTTGTTATTTTCTTTGTTTCCAAGAAGCTAATTATCTATCTCACTAATAAAAATATAAAAACACTTTTCCCCTTTATACTATTATCAGAACACCTTTTTTGATAATAAAAATAAAATAAAAAAAATCTCAAATACATTAACAAACACAACTTAATGCTTCCACACTTTCTGGCTTTACGCTTTACCATGGGAATTTCTTTTAGGTAAACAATTTTATGATTTTATATGGGTCGTGAAACAATTTAATTAATGCCATAGCCTATGGCATTCATGTGAAACATTTTAGCAAGCAGGCCGGCCACAAGTACTAACCGACACAATCTCTTATAAAAAGGATGTATATATATCTATTTATATTTATTTTTATAGTGTGAATGTGCGTGTGTGCAAACACTTCCGAGTGATCTTATAGTGTTCGAAACAATTTAATTGTCAAAGTATAAAGGTCGTGCAAAATTATAGGTCTTTTTTTCTTAAGAAATGCTAGACATATTTCTAGCATCATTCTGAATAACATGAATTTAATAATAATAAAAAAATTATCTCAAAAAGTGACTTACAAAATGCAACTTTTAAAGAAGAAAAAAAAAATTAAATTCACGTCATCCAGAATGACGCTAGAAAGAGTTAGCTCTAGCATTTTTTTTTTTGCTATTGCGGTTCCCCCATTCTAAGGACCGTTATTTATGACTTAGCTCCCTCCCCCTCTTTAGTCATAAAGAGTACTCAAAGTAGTACTAATCTGGCTTAGGAGGTTTCTGGCCTCTTTTGACAATAATTTTTTTTTTTTTGGATAATGTTTTGTTTTTTTTAGCAAAAAAAAAAAAAGAAAAAAAAAGAAAAGAAAAGTGAAAGCATTAACAAACAGCTCCAAACATAAAACACTTAAAATTACTTTCATTTTTATCTCAAATTAAAAACTTTTTTTTACCAAAATAAAAAAAAAAAAAAAAATCCCAAATCTTCCACCTGTCTACCTTACTAATCATTATGTAACTACGTACGTGCACTCACACACACATACACAACTCAACGCATGCAGAGATTTGCAGGTAAGATATTGAGGAATTCAGGAAAAAAATTAAGGAGGGAGTGAGAGATGAGATGACTTGCTTGAACGAAGCAGTCATGAAAATGAAGACGGAGCAACGATGCGCCCATGCGTGCCTCTTTACTCACAGCAGAGACAATAGCTGATTTAACGGTGGAAAGGGCTTTAGGGCAGGCTTTATCATAGAAAGTAGAGTATAACTGGGCAGAGGCCATTCCCACAAGAAGTACTGAGAATAAAAGGCACACTTTTGTGGTTGTGTACATGGAGGGGGCAGAACGATGGGAAGCCATGACTAATTATGACTTCGTGTGAAGAAGAAGCTAGCAGAAGAAGAAATGGCTCTTCGCTTGCTGTGTGGTTAAGGTACGAGAGTTGTCATGTATTTATAAATGTGCTCTCTACCATTGACTTGTATGCATTTTTTTCATCCATTGAGTCAACATTGTGAACCGAAGAATACAAAATATATAGGTGGTGAGTGGTGATTGTTATTTATGAAAGGGAATTTTTAGGTTATTTTATTTATTATATTTTACAAAAAAAAATAATAATAAATGTCAATAATTTCTTCAATTAGTTTCTTCTAAATCATCAATTATTACACTGTTTATCAAGTACTACATCGACCTTGAACAATTTAAGACTTTGGCTGAATTTTATATATGATTGTGTTTAATACAGAAGGAGATTGAAAACAATGACTTGTATCTGCTAGCTTTGATCTGATTCAAGTGCATGGGGGTATAGTACTTGGAAATTAGGTGATATTCACATGACCAAAAGTAGGTTCAATATTGAATATTGAAAACGAAATGAAAAAGATCGATCGTGAACTTAGCTGTAATACATTAATTGTTTGTAACATCGACCTTTCTAGTTTTGTTTTTAGGGTTAAAGACATTTTAGGTACCTATAGTTTAGAAACTTTATTTTTTGGTATCTCAGTTTCAATTCGCATCGCAGATGGTTTCTGGGTTTTGGGATGTTAGATTGTACATATGGATTGTCCCACATGGGCTATTGATGTATGTTAGATTGTACGTAGGTATTGTCCCACATGGGCTATTAATGTATGTTTCTGTGATTACTAGCCTATATATATATAGGCCCCTCATGTATAGCATAACGTGTGATTCAATATACAACTTTTCTCTCAACATGGTATCAGAGCACAGGTTCTGAATTACCTTTAATTTATTTTATTTTTTTTCCCGGCCTCTTCCCAGCAATTTTCCGGGGCCACCATTGCTTCCACCATCCCTCATCGCTCTGTTTTCCTCGGTTTTCTTTCTCCCAGTCCTTGTTTCGAGCTGGTGCATATACCAATCAAAACCTTGGGAGACAACCATACTAGAGCCGTCAAAAATAGCCCAATCAGAGACTCCACGTGCCTCCACACGCCGCCTGAAGATTCTGCCGCCGCCAGACGTTCCAGCCGTTCGATCACTCCGGTTCTAGCCCAGATCGATAGATCCGCCTCCTAGCTACTCCGAACCACCGAGATTGTCCTGATCCAACGGCAGACGCACCCCCACGCGCCGGTAGAAGCTTCCTGTCCACTGGTTCACGAGCCCACGCTCCGCCACTCCTCCCGCGTGTACCACATGCGCCAGTCTCTGCTAGGCCACGTTAGCCCTAGTGCCACGTCAGCCAAGTGCCATGTCAGCACCATTGACCGTTGACTTCTGCATCAGTTGACCAGGTGTTTTCTACTTATTTTTTTCATTCTGATTTCATTTTTCTGGTCTATTTCTGCTTTTGACATCTCTAGATGGCGCAAAACGAGGTTCTTGCTCATATTCATGTTACATTGGATGGCACCAACTACACTGTTTGGTCCCAATCTATGCGGAATTTTCTTAAAGGTCACAAGCTCTGGCTCTATGTGACTAAGGATATCCCCAAGCCAACTAAAGTCACTATTGAAAGCGATGATGCCTTCCGCACTTGTCTTATTGATTGGGACAGCAAACATCATAAGATTCTTACGTGGTTTCGTAATACCACCATTCCCTCTATTGCGGCATTATTTGACAGTTTTGATGATGCTCAGGGCGCTTGGGATATGCTTGCTTCTCGTTACTCCTCGATTGATGGTTCTCGGGAGTACCAGATTATTCTTGATCTCTTTCTTCTGAAGCAAGAATCAGACCAGACTATTACTGATTTTTTTGCTCGCATGTAGTTCTTATAGGACCAGTTGGCTCTTTCTGATCCTGCTTGGAAAGATCCTACTGATGCTCAAATGTATGCTGATCGCAGGGACCAACATCATCTCTATCTATTTCTGATGGCTCTGTGGGATTATTTTGAGCCTGTTTGTGGGCAAATTTTGCACCGCTCTCCTTTTCCTACTTTGGATCAGGCTATCTGTGAGCTTGTTCGAGAGGGGACCAGATTGTCTACCTTGGGCTCTCAGCACACTCCGCATACTCTTTCAGTATTAGCTGCTCCATCGCCTCAGACAGAGCACTCTGACAGGTCCGGCCGTGGACCTTCCAAGAATCGTGACAATCCTTTTCGTCGCTATTGTCCCCGTCGTGGGCATACTATTGACAAGTGTTGGCGCAAGGCCAAATCTTCTGGATCTGCCGCAGTCGTTACCACTATTGAGGGTGCTTCTTCTTCAGCTGCTCCAGCTGCTTCCTCTAGCGACTTTACAGGCTCTGCTCTCACCTTATCTCCAGCTGACTTTAAGGCAATTATCAACCAGGTCCTCGCTCATTCTGGTAATGCATCTTCCTCTGTCCTCTCCGTTTTGCCAGGTAAATCTTCCTCTTGGCTTTTTGACTCCGCTTGCTGCAATCATATGACGCCATATGCCTCCTCCTTTACCACTTCTGTCCCTCCATCACATGCATCTTTAATTCACACAGCTGATGGCTCTTCTATGACTGTTCAAACCACATGCACTATCCATACACCTACCCTTTCTGTTCCTGATGTCTTTTATGTTCCTAAATTGTCCTTTAATCTTCTATCTGTTGGGCAACTGTGTGAATTGGGTTATAGACTTGTTTTTTGAGATCGGGCATAGAGTTGGGCAACTATTTGAGCTTTCATCCATACACATTTCCATCCCTAGTGTCTCTGCTACTACCGCTTCATCACCGCCATCTTTTGCTTTTTGGCATTCGCGTCTTAGTCATGCATCTGTGTCTCGGGTACAAGTTTTAGCTTCTAAGGGTTTATTAGGTTCAATGTCCAATATATCTTTTGATTGTATTTCTTGTCAACTTGGAAAACAACCAGCTTTGCCTTTTAATAATAGTAAGTCTATTGCATCTGCTTCTTCTGATTTAATTCATTATGATGTTTGAGGACCTTCCCATGTTCCTAGTATGAGTGGCTCACGTTATTTTGTGATTTTTGTTGATGATTTTTCACGTTACATCTAGGTGTTTTTAATGAAATCACGTTTTGAATTATTGGATATCTATTGCAATTTTGCAAAAATGGTTGAGACCCAATTTTCAAAACGCATTAAAGATTTTCGTTCTGATAATGCCTTAGAATATACTCAACAGGCTTTTCAAAATATCTTAAAACACTATAGCACTACTCCTCACTTGTCTTGTCCAGTCACCTCTCAGCAAAACGGAAGAGCTGAACGTAAACTTAGGTACATTCTAGACACTGTTCGTGCTCTTCTCCTTTCCTCTTTGGTTCCTACTCTTTTTTGGGGTGAAGTCACTCTCAGAGCTGTCTACACTATCAACAAGTTGCCTACACCTCTTCTTGCACATTGCACCTCTCACGAGCAGTTGTCTGGCTCTTCTCCCACTTACCAACCAACTTCGTGTTTTTGGTTCTGCCTGTTTTGTTTTGCTCCAACCTCATGAACGCACCAAACTTGAGCCTCGTTCTCGGTTATGTTGCTTTATTGGGTATGGGGTGGAGCAAAAGGGTTATCGGTGTTATGATCTCGTGTCACACCGTCTTCGCATCTCTCGTCATGTGGTCTTCTAGGAACATAAGTTATTTCACGAAGTAGGGAAATTTTGTATGCCCTCTTCCCCTCCCTTTACCACACTTTTAGAGACGCCTCTCTCTCATTCTACCACTGGTGATATTTGTCCTGAGTCTTCCTCGCTTGAGCTGCAATCTTCGACTGCTCATGATGTCGCTCCGCTTGAGTCCCCAGATTCTGTTTCATCCGAGGCTCCTGCTCATACCTCCCCACCTGCTCTTCGCCGATCCACTCGAGTAAAGTCTTTTCCATCCCATCTCAAGGACTTTCATTGTTTTCATGCCTTAGCTACTTTACATGAACCTCACTCCTATCGTGAGGCGTCCACTAACCCTCTTTGGCAGGACGCGATGAAAGAGGAACTTGATGCTTTACATAAGAACCATACATGGGATCTAGTTGACTTGCCTCGAGGGAAGTCTGTTGTTGGGTGTAAGTGGGTCTACAAAATCAAGACTTGTTTTGATGGTACTATTGACAGATACAAGGCTCGTCTTGTGGCCAGAGGTTTTACTCAGGAGTATGGTGTGGATTATGAGGAGACCTTTGCTCATGTTGCTCCTCTATCTTCTGTGCGTGCTCTATTGGTTGTTGCCGCTTCTCGACACTGGTCCATTTCTCAAATGGATGTAAAAAATGCATTCCTTAATGGCTATCTCAATGAGGAAGTCTATATGCAGCCACCTCTTGGCCTCTCTTCTCCTCCGAACAAGGTCTGTTGTCTCCGTCGGGCTCTCTATGGCCTAAAGCAAGCTCCATGGGCATGGTTTGCTAAATTTAATGCCACTGTCTCTAGTCTTAGCTACTCCATCAGCTCGTACTACTATGCCGTGTTTATTCGCCGCACAGATCACGGCATCATTCTTCTGTTGTTATATGTTGATGACATGATTATCACTGGCGATGTTTTTATTGGTATTCTGGAGCTCAAACAGTTTCTCAGTCAGCATTTTGAGATGAAAGATCTTGGCACTCTCAGCTATTTTCTTGGCCTTGAGATTTCTTCTTCTTCTGATGGTTTCTATTTGACACAGGCCAAGTATATATCTGATCTGCTTTCCCGGGCCAATCTCACCGACTGTAAGATCGTCGACACACCGACTGAGCTCAATACTCGTCTTAATCTACAGGATGGCAAGCCTCTCCGTGATCTCACTCTCTATTTGCATTTGGTTGGTAGCCTTGTCTATCTCACTGTTACTAGGCCTGATATCTTGACGCCGGATAGAATAGCGATTATTCTGCAGGCTAATCAATAAGTAGTTTGTAAGGAAGAAAACAAGAAAATCACCCCAAAAACAGAGAAAAACTCTGAATTCGATAAATTTATCAATAATCAACAACTGCTGGAAAATGCCCACAAGCCGAGCTTATATAGCTAAAAAATTAGGTTTTAGGAGAATTTTGCCAAAAATAGCAAAATCCTGAAAACCCTAATAAAACCAAATACGGAATAAAATAAGTAGTCTGCCGAAAATCTAGCGCAAATCGGGCTCAGAATCACCTCCTAAACAATAAACGAAAAATTACCATAAATGGAAAAAAATATCTAAAATTAGGGTTTTGACAAGGAAAACAGTGAATTTTGGGGCTCGAAACGAGGCGCACCGAGTGTAGGTCAGTAACCACAGTGTGCGCGCCGAAGAGAGCTTTCCGAATTGGGGTCATATGCGCGAATCGAATACTCGTAGCCAAAGTTATGGCCAAATTACTGCAGCGCACTAGGAAATTGCCCCAATTAGGCCAGATTACGATTTCTTGCCAATTTTGCGCTGATCTGCCTGCTCCAGGTATCTCAGTGCCATTAATGTGCAATCTGACAGCTCAGCGTCATCTGACTCGGATCCTCTTGCATCAGTTACCCCGGGTTGGAAAGAACTCGTCCTCGAGTTCACAGCAATATCAGCGGAATCCGCAAAATAAGGACTCAAGTGCTTCACATTAAAGACATCAGAGGTCTTCAAATGACTGGGGAGACACAACCTGTAGGCGTTGTCATTGATCTTCTGCAATATTTCACAGGGTCCGATCTTCCGCTCCTTAAGCTTATTATACTCACCAACAGGGAACCGATCACGAGTTAACACTGCCCAAACAAAATCACCAACATCAAAAAGTACCTGACGACGATGGCGGTCAGCTCGAGCCTTGTACTTGTCATTGCTCTCCTGAATGGCCAGTTTCACCTGCTCATGGATGCCCCGAAGATGGTCGGCCAACTCATCTGCTTTAGGATTCACCTGCTAAGTCCAGTACTCCTGATGGATTCTAACCATAGACAATCTCGAATGGGTTCATCCCTGTGGTCCTGCTCCTCGATCTGTTGTAGGCGAACTCTGCTTGAGGTAGGGCCAAATCCCACTACTTTGGCTTAGTCCCTGCCAAACACCGCAAAAGGTTGCCCAAACTCCGGTTCACCACTTCTGTCTGGCCATCTGTCTAGGGGTGGTAGGCACTACTAAAGTTCAACTTTTTCCCCAGTTTTCCCCATAGGCTCCTCCAAAAACTACTGATAAATTTGGTATCCCGATCTGAAGTGATGGATCGAGGGACACCATGAAGACGCACAATCTCCCTAAAGTAGAGATGGGCGATCCGAACAGCATCCATGGTCTTCCTGCAAGCTACAAAATGGGTCATCTTGGAAAACCTATCAACCACAACCAAAATGGAATCACAGGCCCGTTGGGTACGGGGCAAGCCCAACACAATGTCCATGCTGACATCGAGCCACGGAGCGTCAGGAACCGGTAATGGGGTGTACAGGCCTGCATTGGTGAGGACACCCTTGGACTTCTGGCACACATAACAACGCTCCACAAAGCGAGCCACGTCGTTGGTCAACTTGGGCCAATAGTAGTCAGAAGAGATAAGAGCCAACGTCTTGTCCCGCCCGAAGTGGCCTTCATTATGAAGTTTGTAACACCCAGTAATTTCACACTCTTAAGAAATCATTGATATTGTTGAGGAAACAATGTCCACAGGTTTTTATAAGCAAACCTAAAGTTGTTTTGAAAACTTAAAGATCAAAACCTAAAAACTCTTAAAAACCTAGAAGTAACTTCTAAACTTAAAACTTTGATCGAACCGAAAACTGGTCAAACGGACTCGGATTTAGTTTATTCAAAGACCCTTATTCTCACAAAAGAAATGTCTACCCTATGGTAAAATTTGGTGAAAAGTGTACCAATTGACTTTTTGACCAAAACCGGTGCCTAATTGACCCAATTGTCAAATTTTTAGTAGAAATGAATTAGAAGCTTAACACTAGCCGGCCCTAATATCTTCCAGATCTGTAATTTTGTAATAAAATCCCCTAGTGGCCTAGCCATCATGAGTGAGAGAGAGAGAGAGTTGGCTTAAATTTCATTTCTTTAATTATGATGCAAATGCACTACCTTAGTAATGATGAAACCCATTTGCATTGGAGATAAGGCTATGATGTATCAACTCCCATCCATTAGATCAAAATGTGTCCACTTGATCCTAACCATTCATTCTCCTATAAATGGAACCAAGGTGGAAGGATGCATTACCCATCAAGCTTCACACACACACACATCCATGATCAAGAGAGAAAATTGTGAAATTTGTGTAGTTTTGTGTGGTTCAAAGCTTGAAGTGTGCTAGGAAGTATTTTGGTAAGTTTCCAATCATTAGTTTCATTGATCTTATGACCTTTGCAAAATGGTAAAAATATTCTTGTTAATATATATATATATATATATATATATATATATATTTATCGATTTTATCATTATTGCTTTCCTTTAAGGAGGCTCTGCCACTTGATTACCCTACCCCTTACATCATAATATCATTATATATATATATATATATCCCCATCCATATAAATTGTTAAGATTCATGTTTGAGCGTTATGTCACCAAGAGCTACGCTGTGTTTCGGTGCTTAAACATGAATCGTTGATCGTATTTACTTTTATTGTCCTTCTGATATATTTTAAATCATTTAAGTTCGTATTTGGTGGTATTGGTCATATAGCCTCGTCACCAAATCATGAACCAAGGTTTTAAGATTGTTATAAGTGATCATCTCAAAAATAATGAGGTAATGGATAAAAAGATGAGTGTATATAAACAATGTTTTGTTTGATAGATAATTGATATATATTTATTATATGGATTGATTTATATGCAGAAAAAGGAGCGAAGAAACTATACCAAAGAGAGTAAGTATGGATATACTTACTGAGGAATGATTCTATGTTTCATTAGGACTGTGTGGTGTGTGTTTATTGCATGTGGTTGTTCATACATTGCATGTTGTGTCCAATAATATAACGGCTGAGGAGATAGCCATCAACAAGCTGATGCAGTAGCAAGTGGAAGGAAGGCTAATCAGTGGACCCAAAGGGTTCAGAGTGACCCAGGTAAGTCCGAAGTCCTAATAAATAACTAATGCTGGGACCGGTAGGATTCCAGTAAAAACAGGTAAAACTTCAAAGTGGGAGGCAACGGACGTAAACGGGTTCAGATAACCTAGGACGAGAGGTTTGAAGAAAGATGATCATAAAACATCAAACTAAATGGTTATTACGATGCATATTCATACAACCCTCGCATTTGCATTCTTTATGAACTGTTATTTGTTTGATGGTAACTTAGATATGAAAATGGATGACTCACTTGTTTGTCTATGCAAATATGATAAACGTCATATTTGCATAGTTACTGATGCAGATCTAGAAGAGGAAGGCATGGACTCATATGCCAGTTTTAATGGTTTTTGAAACCATTGCCGAAGGAATATGTGCTAGCTTAGAAAGTACTAGTCATATTTATGTGTGTTTCATTTCATGGCTTGTAATAATTATGATGATGTGTTGTTTGGCATATTTTATATTGTATGTTTATGTGCCGTTTGTGGCACTTATTTTTAATGCACCTAGTGTGCAAATAGCGTGTAATGATAACCTAAGCAACTTTTAATTAATGTTTCGAGGTATTTCAGTCAGTTCTAACGTGTTATGCTATCAATTCCTAAGTCTTTAGAAGAACAAAAATATATTCCGCTGCGAGAGTTATCTCTGATGTAGTAATGTCACGTGGAAATAGAAATTTTCACTTACGCCTTTTTGTAAAAGGCGAGGCATTACAAAGTTCACTAATAATCTGCTGCCTTAGTGAACAATCTGGAATGCACAACTGTAACCCACGAAAACAGATAACCATTATGCAGAATAAAATCAGAACGGTGACCATATGTTAGCTTCTAAATTATCTTCCCAAAGGAAGGGTCTGCTGCATACATGTCAGTAAAAGCTTCAAACCCTGCGACTCTAGTACTCATGGTGGTGAGGAGCATCGTACGACGACTCAGGGCATCTGCGACACGGTTTAGACTTCCTGCTTGGTGCCTTAGTGCAAAGGTAAATTCCTGTAAGTATGCCACCCACTTGGCGTGCCGTCTACTTAGCTTGTGTTGACCATTGATATACTTAAGAGCCTCATGATCGGTAATAAGGATAAACTCCTTATGTACCAGATAGTGACGCCAATGCTTCAAAGACTGGACAATGGCATAGAACTCCAGGTCATAAGTGGAATAATTCTTCTTTGATCCCGATAGCTTCTCACTGAAAAAAAGCTATCGGACGCCCCTCCTGACTAAGACGCCCCCAATGCCAACTCCGGACGCATTGCAGTTTACTTCGAACACCTTCTCAAAATCAGGGAGTGCCAAAACTGGTGCCTCGGTCATCTTCTGCTTGACCAGTTGAAAATTGATCTCTGCCTCCTCAGACCACTGGAACTCACGACCCTTGAGGCACTCTGTGATGGGAGGGATCAGGGTGCTGAAATTCCTGATGAATCGGCGATAGAAAGACGCCAACTGATGAGTGCCAAATATTGTGTATTTGGACCCCTTAATTTGCACTAGTTAGACCTTTAGCCTTGTTATTTTCTAATGTTTTGGTTAGTTTTTGTGTTTTCTGTCTCTGTAGGACAATAAGAGAGGAATGGCAAATTTCATAAGGAAATGACTGGAAATTCGGAGGTCCTGAAAAGTCGGTCGATCGATCGAAATATACTTCGATCGAGCGAACTTTCTGCACTATATAAAGACGATCAATCGACAATATATTCGATCGATCTACTTTCGATCGATCGAAATATACTTCGATCGAGCGAACTTTCTGCACAGCAGCAGCTCGGAACTAGGTGAGTATCTCTGTTCCAGTACTTCTTTTAGTCCATTTTGTTCATTTTTTGTTCATAATTTGTTTCTGTTTAATAGTATTTTGCTGTTTGTTTAATTTCCTTTTAGTTCATTATAACTTAGTTCAAATTCTGTTTAGTTTGTGTTTTATATTATCATCAATTTGCTTTATTTTGTTCTAACAAAAAAAGAAGAGATTTTCTGTTCTATTTCTGTTCCTGGCCCTGCAAATTTCAAATATTCGATCGATCGAATAAAAGTTCGATCGATCGACCTTCGATCGATCGACCATTACATTCGATCGATCGACCTCAACTCAGAAGGCAGCTCCTGGATAAGATCAGTAGCAGAATTTTTTTTACCAAAAGTTCTTTTTTGGTCCCAATTTGTAAGTATTCTTATTTTTACTTTTGCTGCTATCTTTGTGTAAATTGTATGCATTTGTGTTAGTCTTTACATTTTATCTTAGTTGTGTTATTTTTTTTCTTTAACAAAAAAAAAAAAAAAAAAAAAAGAGAATATTTTGCTAGTAAGGGTTTACTTAGCGATCTAAGGGCAATGACAAGGTGAATTCTGGCAAGGATTGGTCATGGGATTTAAGTGTGTCCGTTGTGACCCCCCTCACCTACCTGGGAATTAGCCTAGATTGTACTTTGGAGAACTTTGTTCCCCATTAGCAAATTGTTTTCTTTATTTTTGTTTGTTTGTCTTTTGGTTAACATTTGTGTATGCCTGGTGTATGCTTGGTAGAAGATCATTGAACCTAGACTTGACATCTTTAGATCCCGAAATTGAAAGAACTCTTAGGAGAAATCTTAGAAATTCTGTTGAGATGGGAGATAACTTGCATGCAAATGAGAATAAGAGGAATCGGGGAGAAAACGTTGATCATACTAGAACACTTAGGGATTTGTTTGCACCCGTTGCAACAAATTCTCCTTCATGTATCGTGTTACCCCCAACCAATGCCACTCACTTTGACCTCAAGCCTCATGTCATCCAACTCCTACCCGCATTCCATGGCTTGGACCTCGAAAATCCTTATAGCCATGTGAAGAAATTCAAGGACATCTGTGCCACCTTCAAATTTCAAAATTTTTCTGAAGAGTCTGTGCATCTTAGATAATTTCCTTTCTCACTCCATGATAGGGCCAAAGCATGGTTGGATTCAAACATGCCTGGTTCCATCACTTCTTGGGAGAACTTGCTCAACAAGTTCTACAACAAATTCTTCCCCATGTCCAAAGTCAATGAGTGTAGGAAGGAGATAAGCTCATTTACTCAAGAAGAAGATGAGAAATTTTCTGAGAGTTGTGAGAGATTTCAAGATATGCTGATTAAGTGCCCTCCACATGGATACGAGAAATGGAGACTGGTGCAATTTTTCTATCAAGGATTAACTCAATCCAATCGTAGCATGATCGAGTCGATGAACGAAGGCGCATTTCTGAGTCTAACGGGAGAGGAGGCGTATAGGACCTTAGATCAGTTATCCGACAATTCCCAACAGTGGGATTTTTCAAGCTGTCGAGATAAAGCTGCTCGCATTCAGAAATAGGGAGGCATCTATGAGGTTAAGGAGGATATAGAATTAAAAATGAAGATAGATGCCCTTACCAAAAAGGTCGAAGCCCTAGTTGTTAGCAAATCCATGAATGCTGCCAACCCATTCCATGTTGACTGTTGTTCCATCTGTGCTAGTCCCTTGCACTTAGCACAGACTTGCCCATCATTGCCAGCTTTTGTCGAGTCACCAATGGAGCAAGTAAACGCTTTCAACGATTATCGAAAGCAAGCCAGTGGACCTTTCTCCGAATCGTACAATCTAGGGTGGCGGAACCACCCTAACTTTTCTTGGAAGCAGAACCAGCCTATGGCTCAAGGGGGAGTTCCTCACCAATCCCATACTCAATACCCCCCTGGATTTCATCAGCCAGTTCACCATCAAAGCCGTCCATCCCAACCAGCACCATCATACCAAGCCCCTACTCAAGCCCCTGCCTCTTCTTCACAATCTTCTTTGGAAGACACTCTTAAGGCTTTCATCCAGATTACCGGCCAATCCATCAATGACGTGAAGAATGCTACCATGGTGAACACTCAAGCTATTGCCAAGATGGAGACCCAGATCGGGCAAATTGCTAGTCACCTGGGGAAGAGAGAGAATGGAAAGCTCCCTAGTTAGCCTGTGCCGAATCCGAAGTTGCAGTTCCATGAGGGAGGTTCATCAAATGCAGTGCAGGGCAAGAGCATGTGCAAGCCGTTGTCACACTTAGATCAGGGAAACAAGTGGACAACCAAGTGGTTCACCCAGAAGAGAACCCTGCTGCACAAGGAGAACAAGGAAGCAGGAGCGTAAAGAAGAGAGATGCCGAGCCATCTACATTAGCTCCAACCATAGAGACTCCTCCTAGGCCGTTTATACCTAAGGCGCCTTACCCTGATAGACTTCTCGCGCCCAAGAAAGGAGGAACATTCGAGTACATTCAGGAGGTGTTCAAACAAGTGCAGATCAACATTTCGTTCTTGGATGCCATCCAGCAAGTGCCGTATTACGCCAAGTTCTTGAAGGACTTAATCACCATCAAGCGGAGAAACAATGTCCCGAGAAAAGTTTGTTTGACCGAGCAAGTCAGCTCAATCCTCCAATACAGGCTGCCCATCAAGTACAAGGACCCTGGATGTCCTACTATCTCTTGCACGATAGGAGTCACCAACATTGAGAAGGCCCTGCTTGACCTTGGAGCCAGCGTCAATCTCCTACCCTATTCCGTTTACCTGCAATTAGGATTAGGAGAATTGAAGCCCACCTCCATGACATTACAATTGGCTGATCGGTCAGTTAAGATACCACGGGGAATAGTGGAGGATGTTTTGATTAAGGTGGATAAGTTTTATTTCCCCGTGGACTTCATAGTGCTTGACACCGAGCCGGTACAGAACGTTGGAGTTCAGATACCGGTAATCCTAGGGCGACCATTCTTAGCTACGGCTAACGCCCTGATCAACTGTAGGACGGGGGTAATGAAGATTTCATTCGGCAACATGACGGTAGAGCTGAACATTTTCACTATCAGCAAACAGCCGAGGGAGTGTGACGAGATCAACAATGTCTGCTTGATAGAGGAAATCCTGGAGGAAAGCATTGAAGAATCAAGCATACAAGACCCCCTAGAAGCATGCCTTGCCAAATTTGGAGAGGATCTGGACTTGGATGTACTGCTTGAGCAAGCAAATGTTGTTTTGGAGTTTGCTCCTCTGGAGAGCAAGAAGGAAAAGGAGGCAGCAGTACCTGAGCCTCCAAAGAAGGAACTTAAGCCTCTACCGGACAATCTCAAGTATAAGTTCCTCGGTCCAGCAGAGACTTTGCCTGTAATCATAGCTTCGGATCTTCACACCACTCAGGAGGAGAGGTTGTTAGATGTCTTGAGGAAGCATAAGGAAGCTATAGGCTGGACCATTGAAGATATTAAGGGAATCAGCCCCTCGGTGGTGATGCATAGGATACACTTGGAGGAAGACACCAAACCATCGAGGGAGCCACAGAAAAGGCTCAACCCGACCATGAAAGAAGTCTTCAGAGGAGAAGTAATCAAGTTGTTGGATGCTAGCATCATCTACCCCATCTCTGACAGCAAATGGGTGAGCCCCATTCATGTCGTGCCCAAGCGAGCTGGAGTTACAGTCGTGCAGAACAAGGACGGCGAGTTGGTTCCAACTCGAGTACAGTCTGGATGGAGAGTCTGCATCGACTACCGCAAGCTGAACACCGCCACCAGGAAAGATCACTTTCCTCTTCCGTTCATTGATCAAATGGTGGAGCGGTTGGCCGGGCACGAGTATTATTGCTTTTTGGATGGTTATTCTGGATATAACCAGGTCCCTGTGGACCCTTAAGACCAAGAGAAGACGACCTTCACTTGTCCGTTCGGGACGTTCGCCTAACGACGCATGCCCTTTGGCTTATGCAATGCACCCGCTACTTTTCAGCGATGCATGATCAGCATCTTTTCTGATATGGTAGAGCGTTTCCTGGAGGTGTTTATGGACGACTTTTCAGTTTTTGGGTCATCTTTTGAGGAGTGTTTGCACCACCTCACGTTAGTTTTGGAGAGGTGTAAAAAGAAGAACCTGGTACTCAATTGGGAGAAGTGCCATTTTATGGTACAACAAGGAATTGTGCTCGGGCACGTCATCTCTCGTCGGGGGATTGAAGTAGACAACGCGAAGGTAGATCTGATATCCAACCTTCCTCCCCCACGGACGGTGAAAGAGGTTCGCTCTTTTCTGGGCCATGCAGGATTCTATCGGCGATTCATCCAGGATTTCAGCAAGATCGCCCGGCCCTTGTGCAAACTGTTGGTGAAGGAGGCCCCTTTTATTTTTGATGAAGATTACAAGAAGGCATTTGGGGCCTTGAAGGCAATTCTGACGTCCACACCCATCATTCGGCCCTCGAGCTGGGGTGCACCTTTCGAGATCATGTGTGACGCGTCCGATTACGCCGTTGGAGCTGTGTTGGGGCAGCGCATTGACAAACTTCCCCACGTCATTTATTATGCAAGTCGGACTCTGAACGACACCCAGCTGAATTATTCAACCACTGAGAAGGAGCTGCTGACAGTCGTGTTTGCTCTGGATAAGTTTTGATCGTACCTACTAGGATCGAAAGTCATCATCTACTCGGATCACGCGGCATTGAAGTATCTTTTTTCCAAAAAAGATGCTAAATCTCGCCTCATCCGGTGGATTTTGCTCTTACAAGAGTTCGACATTGAAATTCGGGACAAGAAGGGCTCCGAAAACGTGGTGGCTGATCATCTCTCGAGGATTACCGTAGACTTCACGGAAGAAGCCGCCCCCATTTCTGAGACCTTCCCCGATGAGCAATTGATGCATATCGCTCATGCTCACTCACCATGGTTTGCTGACATAGTGAACTATCTTGTCACCGGTCAAATGCCTTTGCATTGGGGACGGCAAGATAAGTCCAAATTTATGTCCATGGTGAAGAATTTTTTCTGGGACGATCCTTACTTGTTCAAGTATTGTCCCAATCAGATCATTAGGAGATGCATTCCCGAGCCTGACCAATCCAGCGTCATCTCCTTCTGTCATGATCATGCCTGTGGAGGCCACTTCAGTGCGAAGAAGACCGCTGCAAAGATTTTGCAGTGCGGTTTTTACTGGCCCACCATCTTTCAAGACGCTCACACTTATTGTGTTTCATGCGAGCACTGTCAGAAGCTATGGAGTATTTCACGTCGAAATATGATGCCCCTCAACCCGATTCTTATTGTTGAGATTTTCAATGTATGGGGCATTGATTTCATGGGACCTTTCCCAAACTCCTTCGGCTATCTGTACATTCTGGTTGCTGTGGACTACGTGTCCAAATGGGTAGAGGCAGTTGCCTGCAAGACCAACGACCACAGAGTTGTGGTCCAGTTTTTAAAAGACACTATATTTGCTCGTTTTGGTACTCCTCGAGCAATTATTAGTGATGGTGGAAAGCACTTCTGCAACCGGGTCTTCGAGCAGCTGATGAAGAAATATTGCATCACGCACAAGGTTGCCACTCCCTATCACCCTCAGACGAGTGGACAAGTGGAGGTTTCAAACAGAGAGATCAAGAGGATTTTAGAGAAGACGGTGAACCCGTCAAGGAAAGATTGGTCTCTCCGGTTGAACGATGCATTATGGGCATACCGGACAGCGTTCAAGACACCGATTGGCATGTCACCTTACCGTATCGTGTACGGGAAAGCATGCCATCTGCCTGTGGAGTTGGAGCACAGAGCCTACTGGGCCATTAAGCAGCTGAATTTCGATCTCACAAAGGCTGGCTCACAGAGGAAGCTCCAACTCAATGAATTGGAAGAGCTGAGGAACGATGCCTATGACTGTGCTAGGATGTACAAAGCACGGATGAAGAAGGCTCACGACCAGAACATATTGAGACGATCTTTTGAGCCCGGTCAGAAAGTCCTTCTTTACAATTCACGTCTCCATCTGTTCCCAGGGAAGCTCCGATCTCGATGGACAGGCCCTTTCATAGTTCGATCAGTGTTTTCTTATAGGGCCATTGAGATTGAGGATCCAAAAAATGGCAGCACGTTCAAGGTGAACGGGCAACGACTGAAGCCATTTTTGGAGTTACAGAGCTCGGAGGTTGAGACGACCCTTTTAGAGGAC
Organism: Alnus rubra; assembly: GCA_028654335.1. NCBI lineage: Eukaryota > Viridiplantae > Streptophyta > Magnoliopsida > Fagales > Betulaceae > Alnus > Alnus rubra. The sequence continues at coordinate 1,066,348 of JAJPGS010001500.1, read as the reverse complement.
CCGAGTTACTCGGAGTGATTGTCGTCAGGATGGAAAGTCTGGCTGAAGACTGAAAACTTAGCGCTTGTGGGAGGCAACCCTCATCATTTTTTCCCTATCATTTGATTTTCTTTCTTTAGTTGTGATTTTCAGGACAGTGTCTGCCGTTCAAGTTTGGGGGAGTGCTTCTCTTGCAGTGTGCCCAACTTGCATCACCACTTCGGTATTGTATCTCTAGCCACATTGGGGACAATGTGTCCTTCTAGTTTGGGGGTGGGGTAGACATTTTTGTCTGTTTTTATTTAATTCTTGTTGTGTTGCCTTGTTAATACTCATTCAAAAAAAAAATGCCTTATTGTTAGTTGAGCATGGTTACATCTTACTATGGTGTGCATCTCATTGGCTTGTTAATACTCATTCAAAAATCTGAGATCTTTTGACTCATCTTTGGATTAGAGAGACTTGACATGTTTAAATTGTTTATCACAAGCACATTAGCATTATTTCTGTGGGGTATGAGATTTGAATTAAAATTTATGTGTCTTGAGATTTGTAGGATGACTTGTTGATGAAACCTTGGCTTATTGATATATATATATATATATATATATATATATATATATATATATATATATATATATATATATATATATATATATATATATATTAAAAATAATAATAAATAAATAAATAAATAAATAAATCTGCTTAGAATAATATCACCAATTTGACTTCTCATTGAGTAACTAGGCCCCTTGCCTCATTAAGCATTGGGTGTTCGCGTAAAAAGATGAGAATTTCAGTTTGGATGATTGTTTGGCTAGTTTGACTTCGTAGCCTTTTTGACTTGAGTAATTAAGCCCTTAGGGATGTTTTTACATCTAGTGCCCTAAAACCATCTGGTTTGGAAGTCACTGGCCCAACACTCGCTACATGGGTCAATTAGAAAGCTTAAAGGAGTCAAACATTGCACAGCCGACACAAAATAATAGTAAATAATAATGAATGTAAGATAAGCCTTGGTTATTTGACGGAAGTCCTGCGAATTTTTGGATATATGTGCTTTGAGGAAAATCGAAACCCCATGACTCTATGTTATTCACACCTTACACTTTTGAACATGTGTTGTCTCAATTTTCCATCTATAAGTCGATCGATTTTTGATAACATGATAATGTGATATTCATTTTGTTAAACATGCTCATGATGTGTGAACCATGAGTTTGAATGATGATTTTCGCTCAATTGATAATACGGCATTTCAATGCTTGTGGGTACCATTTCTGGCAAACCCTCACGAGACTTCACTCGTCCACTAGGGAGTCCTAGGGGTTTAAAAGGCTTGTTGCATATGCTAAATGCAATCGTTTCTCCCACGAAAGAGGACTTATGTTTCATGCTTTGATTTTGTTTTTCATTTTTTTTTTGCTAAGGGACTAGCAAAATGTAAGTTTGAGGGTATTTGATGAGTGACAAATATTGTGTATTTGGACCCCTTGATTTGTACTAGTTAGACCTTTAGCCTTGTTATTTTCTAATGTTTTGGTTAGTTTTTGTGTTTTCTGTCTCTGTAGGACAATAAGAGAGGAATGGCAAATTTCATAAGGAAATGACTGGAAATTTGGAGGTCCTGAAAAGTCGATCGATCGAACTTAAAAGTCGATTGATCGAATTTTCCCAGAACCTGCTTTTGCAGAGCGCGCCAGAACACCCAATCAGAAGCCAAAAAGCAGTCCTCCCTCTGATTTTCGCAGCAGAACACGCTGGTTTCCTGTTCTTGGTTGTCTCTAGCAGCAGAGGAACCCTAGAGGAGGGTAGATGAGTCCTTTCTAGCCCTAGCTTTCTTCTATAAAAGCCATAGCCATGCCTCCTTGTTGGAAGAGAGGAGAATGGAGTAGAATAGAGCAGAAAATCAGTAGATAGGTTTAATTTTGTGCATCTTGTAGTGTATTTCAGTAGTTTTATTTTCAGATACTTTCTCTTTGTAAAGCTTTTCTTTCATTTCCATGGTTGTTCATCATTTTCTTGTGGTGTTCTTAGTCATGGAAGGCTAGTAACCTCAACTAGGGTTGAGGATGAAACCTTTCCATTGATGACACTCACAATCTTGCTGTACCACTTGCACATTTAATGATATATCATATTAGTTGTTCAAGTTCCATTCATTTAAAGCTTTATCTTTTGCAATGAATGTGGTTAGAGGTGGAAAGAGGACATTTTATGTGTTTCAACCGATGAATACATTGTTTTATCGGTTTGAATGATGATATCCATTGTGATTGAATGATACAGTGGATGTTTTGATTTCAATTGGTACTCTTTGTGATTTGTCTATGTGTTGGATTCATTTAATGGTTCTCGGGTTTATGGTTAAGAAACTTGAATGACACCCTAAGCTTAATGTTCTTTGGGTGTTCAAGTGAAAACCAAGAGTGTGAGTTGTAGGATTTGGTTTGGTGGATTCCTTAGCCTTAGTTCCTTTTAATTTGCATATTTCATTCCATCTCTTTTATTTAGTCTTTTGTTCTTGAATCAATTCTCAAACCTTTGGAACTATGTTAAAATGAAGTTGATTAAACAAGACACCAATATTTGACCATTTCCCTGTGGATTCGACCTCGCACTTGCACACACTATATTACAAACGATTCGTGCGCTTGCGAGTACAATTTAAAACACACATCACCAAACTATGGAAACTCTTGACGTCATGCAAGGTCTTGGGCTGGGGCCACTCCAAAACGGCATCTATCTTGGATTGATCTGCATGGACACCATCAGTAGATACAACAAAACCAAGAAAAGTTACAGAAGTAGTGAAGAAAGAACACTTCTTCTGATTGACGAAGAGGCGCTCTATTCTCAACGTACTCAAAACAATACGGAGGTGCTCAAAATGTGACGTCCAAGTCGGACTGTAGATGAGGATATCGTCGAAGTACACCACAACGAATTTCCCCATAAAAGGCCGCCGAACTTGATGCATGAACCTCATAAAAGTGCTGGGTGCGTTGGACAAACCAAAAGGCATCACCAACCACTCGTACAACCCATGCTGCGTCTTGAATGCCGTCTTCCACTCATCTCCTGGCCTTATTCTGATCTGGTGGTAGCCGCTTTTAAGATCAATTTTGGAGAAGACCCGAGAACCGGATAGTTGATCCAACATATCATCCAAGCGAGGAATTGGGAACCGGTATTTTAAGGTGATTCGGTTGATTACTTTGCTATCAACGCACATGCACCATGAACCATCTTTCTTTGGTACCAACAGGGCAGGAACAACACATGGGCTCATACTCTCACGGGTATAGCCCCGCTCCAGCAACTCTACCACTTGTCGCTCCAGCTCTTCCACTTCCTTGGGACTGAGGCGATAAGCTGGCCTATTCGGTAAAATCGACCCAGGAATCAGGTCAATCTGATGCTGGATATCTCGCATCGGTGGTAGTCCGGGGGGAAAATCTTCTGGCATGAGGTCTGAAAATTCTGCAAGCATCTATTGCACTTCTGGTGGCAATTATGGAGTCTCGTCTATTGCACTATTCCCACAAGGTAATAACGCATAAATTCTATCTTCACACTCAACTTCGACTAAGAACCTGGACATAGAAAGCAGGTTAGTATTATCGGCTACCGGGGCAGGAGTGGCTCCATCCCGACGAGGTGCTAACACAATCTTCTTCCACTGTCAATGATCATCTTGTATGGCTTAGGATGACGTTCTGTCTTCATCTGCAATTTCTGGACAGCCTCATCGGACACTACGTTCTCGCAACTGCCACTGTCAATGATCATCTTCCAGACTTTGTCAGCCACTGTGCAAGTCGTATGGAAAATATTAGTTCTCAACCAATCGTCCCCAGAGTCCCCCTTGGGAGTCAGCAGACTCTTACGAATGACTAGAGTCTCTTGGCCATCTCCATACAGCACATCTTCATCTCCATCTTCGTCATACAATGGATCTCCAGTCTCCTCATACGTGTAATCTACCACGTCTTCCTCAAGTAGGAGGTTCTTGCCCTTCTGGCTGGCAGGTGTCCTGCAATCACTTGCCCTATGCCTCTATTCACCACATCGATAACATTTAATATTAGGGTTAGAATTACCCTGCGTTGGCGGCTGGACAGGACAGGATTCTTGGGGCCAAACCAGGCGGTTGCCTTGATCGCTTCTAACCACGGGCCGCTTGTTCTGCTGCTTCTCTGAGACAAGTGCACGCTGATAGGCCTCAGAAACAGTCCACAGCGAGTGCAGGCTGAGGGCATCTTGTAGGGGCTGTCGCAATCCTCCCAAATACCGTGCCACCATCTGCTCTTCTTTCTCAGATAAATCGTTCCGTGCGACCAGCTGATATAACTCCTCGGTGTAATCATCCACCGATCTCATGCCTTGCCTCAACGAGTGAAGTCGCTGAAACAGGGTTTGAGTGTTGCCGAACGGAAGGAAGTGACTCTTCATCTTGATCTTCATCTTCTCCCAATCGGCGATCTTGGCTTTGCCTTGCCTCTCTCTTGACCGCTTCAACTGCTCCCACCACGCAGATGCTCTACCCTTTAATTTGATGGCGACTAGTTTCACTTTGTCGCGATCAAGGACTTCCTTATACTCAAAAATCCGCTCTATCTCATTCAACCAATCGATGAAACCTTCGGCTTGTAACGTGCCAGAAAACTCGGGCAGGTCTACTTTGAAACCGAGGGCTCCATGATGACGTTCCCGACCACGGTGGTCCCGGTTTGGAGCGGGATTGTGATACGGGTTGTCGAAGGTGGAATCGGAATCGGAGTTCTCCATCTCACGATTACCGAATTCCTGCACCGCAAGGCGCTGGGATAATTCTGCAACTTGCCTCTGCAAATCCTCAATCATCACATCTTGAACGCTACGATCACGGTGCGGAGCTTCCTCATTCAGAACTGGCCCACGACGACCACCACAACCACGACCACCAGCCATCGAAACTGATGAAGACCACGTCTCAGGAAAGTGCTGAAGCTTTGATACCAATTGACGTCGGACAGAATAGCGATTATTCTGCAGGCTAATCAATAAGTAGTTTGCAAGGAAGAAAACAAGAAAATCACCCCAAAAACAGAGAAAAACTCTGAATTCGATAAATTTATCAATAATCAACAACTGCTGGAAAACGCCCACAAGCCGGGCTTATATAGCTGAAAAATTAGGTCTTAGGAGAATTTTGCCAAAAATAGCAAAATCCTAAAAACCCTAATAAAATGAAATACGGAATAAAATAAGTATTCTGCCGAAAATATGGCGCAAATCGGGCTCGGAATCACCTCCTAAACAATAAACGAAAAATTACCATAAATGGAAAAAAAATCTAAAATTAGGGTTTTGACAAGGAAAACAGTGGATTTTGGAGCTCAAAATGAGGCGCACCGAGCATAGCTCGGTGGCCACGGCGTGCGCGCCGAAGAGAGCTTTCCGAATTGGGGTCATATGCGCGAATCAGATACTCGTAGCCAAAGTTATGGCCAAATTACTGCAGCGCACTCGAAAATTGCCCCAATTAGGCCAGATTACGATTTCTTGCCAATTTTGCGCTGATCTGCCTGCTCCAGGTATCTCAGTGCCATTAATGTGCAATCTGACAGCTCAACGTCATTTGACTCAGATCCTCCTGCATCATATCTCGTAGTTGTCCATCAGGTGAGTCAGTTTTTGGCTGCTCCCCGTTCTACTTACTTTTCTGTTGTCCTTCGCATCCTTTGCAACCTCAAGGGGACATTCTTTCATGGGCTCCACTTCTCCTCTCAGTCTCCTCTTGAGTTACATGCTTATATTGATGCGGATTGGGCAGGTAATCCTACAGACCGTCGCTCCACCATCGGTTATTGTTTCCTACTTGGCACCTCTCTTATTTCTTGGCGCAGTAAGAAACAATCTGTTGTTACTCGCTCCAACACTGAGGCAGAATATCGTGCTTTAGCTGACACCACCTCAGAGCTCCTTTGGTTGCGATGGCTTCTACAAGATATGGATGTCTCTCTCTCCTCAGCTACTCATGTTTACTATGACAATAGGAGTGCTATTCAGATTGCCCATAATGATGTTTTTCATGAATGGATTAAACATATTGAGATTGATTGTCACTTTGTCTGTCATCATCTTCTTCAGGGCTCTTTACAACTTCATTATGTCACGTCTCATGATCAATTCGCGGACCTCTTTACATTTGTTCTTTAAATATACTCTATGATAGCTTTCCTTAATTTTTCCTAAACCATTAAAATATATATTTTTTTTTTACTTTTACGTAATTTTTTTCTTTCATTTTATTGATGTTCTCTCTCTCTCTCTCTCTCTCTCTCTCTCTCTCTCTCTCTCTCTCTCTTGTCGTTGTCCCTAAAGGCAGACACTCAGTCAGCCACTCCTTCCCTCCAAATCGACCTTGTTTAGCTTCTGATGCTCTGATTTTTGAACAAGCCATAGCTGAAGTCTTCTAATTTTGGACTTATCAGTGGTGGGTTTATTGAAAATCTACTGAAAATTTAAACAAACTTAGACTTGCGTGGGAAGCGGTGATGGTTGCACCACCGTCGTTGTGCTTGGAAAGCGGCTGAGGCAGTAGATTTCGATCTAACTTTGGCAAGCTCTAGATAGAGATTGCCACCCATTCTCCTCAATATCACTCTCTAGAGCGGATGGACCTCTGATCTTCGCCGACAGAAAATGCTCCACCACCGCCGACTCCTCTTTCAATGAGCTATTTGCCTCCCACGTCACTTCCTCTGGCTTAATCTCTCTCTCTCTCTCTCTCTCTCTCTCTCTCTCTCTCTCTCTCTCTCTCTCTGTGTGTGCAAGAACCAGGGGGAATAGGGAATTGCTTGAACAAAAAAGAAGAAAGGGATGAAGGGTTGGGGTTATGTGTAGAAGGAGAAGAGAGGCGAGAGAATTGATTTTATGATTAGAATAATCATTGAGAATGATACAGTGTTTCCTAATGCATTGGAAGCACTATAGAATTTTCAATGCTTAGAGAACCTGTAGGGAATCTGCTGCAGGTGATTTTTTGTGATTCTTTTTCCACATTTTCCTTATATTTAGGGATATGAACCACCTATAGGGTATCTGCTACTAGTGCTCTTACGCACTCTACTTGTTTTTCTTTCTTGTTTTCGGTCTGTTTGAATATGTAATTTCAAGAAATGAGATCGATTTAAAAATAGAGATTTAAAAATATGCGATTTTTAAAAAATAATTTTTAAAAACGCAATTAAACATTTGGCAAAATCGTAGATTAGCCTTTGAAATTATGCGTTTTCGAAAAAGCACTATTTTGCCTGCGATTTGGTTTAAAATTTCACTTTTTTTGTATACGAAATCGCAATCTCAAACGCACCATTAGACTACAGATTTGTTTGTTTACGTATGTGTCTTCTTTTTATGGAAAATATTTAAGGTATTATAATTTTTATTATAAATTTACATAATAATTATATTTTATAAAAATAAGTTTTACATGAACTATTACGTGACAGTTCATACTTTAATGATTGTCATGTCGTTTTATAAATGTGATAAGTGTCGTGAACTATTACGTATCAGTTCATATTTTAATGACTGATGTGATAAATATCATGTCAATTTATAAATGGGATAAATGTAATGTGAAGTATCACACACACACACACACACACACACCACACACACACACACACATATATATATATATCCACAATTTAATAGCTAATATAGCAAGTATCACTTTAATTTTTAAGAGATTTGTACGTAGTATAAACTACAATTAATACTCCTATCAACACTCTTCCTTTATTTGTATATTCTATTTGAAATTGACGATACGGTGGAGTTATTACGTGATTAGTATTTTTTTATTTTAAAAAAAAATAATAATAATTGAAACATCTTTTGTGTGGTAGTCATAATGTCAATCTAGGATTTAGTGACAACCATGGAGTTGCTATTATCTTATCACGAGAAATTTCATTGGTTTACAAGATTATTGGTCCCCAAAATTTCTCTCAATTTTAATTAATATTGCAAAAGGAATAAATGAATATAAGTTTTTTTTTTCAAATGAAATATATGAGTATTTCAATGATAAAAAATCACGAGTCTAAAGCTCTTACATCACAAAGTATAATGTTCTGGAAAATCAGAGCCACATGTTATGAGATTACAAAGTCATAGATACAAATAAAATTATTTCCGCTAACTCATGTACAAAAATAGTTAAAGAGCAGGCCTACTTTGAGCAGACTATATCTAAGATAAAGGTAGTCAAATATCCTAAAAAAAATTTGTTTAAACCGATCGTGAAGGATAACCCTCACACCAAAATTCTTACAATAAAATGTTATCTATGGCTTTCATCTTCTGCTAACCCATGTACAAAAATAGTTAAAGAGCAGATCTGCTCCGAACATATTAGATTTAAGACATGGGTAGTCCAATATCCTAGCTAGAAAAATTTATTTAAACCGGCCGTGAAAGATAACCCTCACACCAACTATCCTGGCCGTGAGGGATAATCCCTCACATCGAACTAACCTTCATCCCATAGATCGTCCATGAGGATAAATCTATGGAGAGGAAAACTCTTATTCAAAGCAAAAACACAATTACAAAATAGCAGTAGCGGTCATGGAGGAGATGAACGGCACAACATGAAGGTAGATGAACGGATGCATAGCGGAAAGGCCAAAATTGCTGATGTGGTTGGAAAACACCTTCAAACAAAAGAAAAAACCAGAATATGAGAGAGATGGTAGGAGCCGGGAGTAGAAAGGGAAATGGAGAAGATGAGGAAGTAGATCTAATACCTCCTCCTCTCAAATTTGTTTTTTGAGAATTTTTTTCTCTCGGGCCAGCTAAGAGTATATTTTACCAAGTTGTAACAACTCAAGGTTTCAAACTAATGATTGGCAGTGTACTTTTTCCTTTTTGCACCGACTAAATAATTAATTCATTAAGTTTATTTACTTTTAAACAAAAAAAAAAAACGTAATAATTGAAAAAAAAATATTCCTAATGAATGAGATTCTCACATTCATGAAATCCTAAGCTTTGTTTGTTAAAACTTTCTTCTTCTATTTTTTATTTATTTATTCAAAATGAAGGTATTAATAACCATTATATCACATTTGAACACTATTTCATATATATATATATATATACATTTTAGAACACAATATCAAATAGAGTTGAGATTCCCTTTTTTTCCTTTTGGTCGGCATTAATCGGCGGCTGATGACCTTTTATTTTTTTGGGCAAATAAAAAACAACCAAATCAAACTACTATTTAAAATAATAATAATAAAAAAAACCAAGGAGAAACTAGACTTAGGAGTTAAGATCAAGGGGAAGTGATGAAATGAAAATGTATCCACCTAGATTAGTAGACCATCTAATTCAGGGCTAATTACTACTGCGATGGACTTTGCAAATAGACTTGTGGGGTTAAGATCACTAATATAAATTATAACAATTAGGGAAAGTGATGAAACAAGAATGTATCAACTTAGATTAGAAAGAGGCGACTCATCTAATTAGGTTATGTGAATGCTAATTACCACTGCGATGGACTTTGCAAATATACTAGACAGAGATAAGACTCTGTAACTGTTGGGCTTTAGCAATTTTTCCAAATTGTTGAGGGAACAAACTATTGGCATAGCCCGATTCTGTTGGGCTGCACAGGGACAATCTGGACTATGCTTAAGAAAGATAGAGACCAAGTCCTAAGAGCATTTCCAATGGCTTATGTATATCTTAATCTAAAATAATTAGCAAAAACTCACTTTATCAAGTTTAGCTAATGGATTTTAAAAGGCACTATACATCTGATTATCTATTCTCAATTCTATATTATACGATTATTTTTCTAACTGTCATATGTTTAACAGTTGTATTTTCCAATGATAAGTATTTGCAAAGCAGTAAGAAATACTATAAACTAAAATTAACTGTACATATCTTTAGCTACATTTATAATATGCCATAAAACAAAAATAACAAGAAAGATAAATATACAATGTTGTAAAATAGAGAAAAAAATATAACAAAAAAAAAGAGAATAAAAAAGAAAAATCGATTGGTGGCCAAAAAAAGAAATTCGACTTTATTTTGGCGTATCAATTAGGTATTTAACATTGGTATCATAGAAAGTGCCACGTCACAAGTTCGAATCTCGGAGGGAGTGACCTATGAAAAGGGTTACTTGGTGCCTGAGTAAGTAAAAAGTTGCCAGCCATACTATTGGTACAACTGGTTTTCAATGGATTCCAACAATTGAATGGATGTTGTGGATTATTAAAAAGTGTTCATCTATCATTGAAAACTTTGTTGTTATGATTCTGGTGAGGCTTAATGTGGGATATTATGGATGCTAGATTAGGCCAACCTAATAACATATAAGTTTAAGGGCCTAACTTTCGGTGCTCCACCAGCTCTAGAACTTTTGGCGTATCAATTAGGTATTTAACATTGTTATTAGAGAATGTATCACATCACAAGTTCGAATCTCGGAGGGAGTGACCTATGAAAAGGGTTACTCGGTGCCTGAGTGAAGCCTCCAAAAACCTAGAAAGGGCAACCAGATCTTGAGTGAAAGCAGACAGGATAAAGTGGACCATCGTAAACGTCGGAATGGAAGCATGGTGGATTGTTATGATCCTTGTGAGGTCCAATTTGGTGTATGAGCGTTAAATTATGCATTTTATATTAATTATGAGAGGTTTAATAGTGTAACTTTTATCAATTCTACATTTTTTACTAGGGGTGAGCAAAAACCACAGACCCGCCCCAACCCACACCCCCCGCCCCAAATACAGTGGTTTTGGAGGGTTTTCATGCGGGTATGGGTTGGATTTTGACCAACCCGTGCGGGGTGGGGTGGGTTGGGATTTTAAAAAACCTAGGGGACTCGCCCCGCCCAACCCCTTCCCACTGAAAGAAAATAAATAAATAAAATAAATAAATAAATAAACCCCTAACCCCGTAACACTAGGCACACCTCTTCATTTTTTCTATACTCATCAGCACCGCACACCTTCGTCAAAACTCCCAGCATTTTTTCTGCTTCAAAAAATAGGTATCTTTCAGGCAGCAATCTGAATGGTCGTGAACCTAATGAGTCATCTGAGTTGCACCCAATTGGAATTGTGGAATTTGAGTTGAGAAAGCTTCCAGTTTCAGTTGTCTTTCCAATGCCTTTGAGTATCTTGCGTTTGATCTGGTCTCTCCGAGGAGGGAAGGTTCATGTGTGTGTTTTCATAGCTTTCTTTTCTGTGATCATCATTTCCGTGACTTGGGTACCCATACTTTTGAAGCTAGTGTTAGTGAGAGATAAGAGGAATATGTGAAGATACAAAGGAAAGAGTAAAGAGAAATAGAGGCAAAACAGAGTATGAAGGTGTTGAATCTCATTGGTTCTTTTCACTCCTTCTCTCACAACCATGAAGAACTCTCCTTCTACCTACGGCAGTCGGCTGAACTTCAAACCTGCACCCCCGCCCCTTTGAACCGTACCCCCGCCCCACGTCACCCCCTCCCCGCACGAACCCGCCCAAAATGGGTTCCCCTAAAAGTATGCGGGCTGTGGGTTGAAAATTATCAACCCGCAAGGGTGAAGGGCGAGGGTGAAAAAGGCGAAAATCCGCACCCCCATTCCCCCCTGGCTCTCTATGCTCAGCCCTAGTTTTTAGCGTATTAATTAAGTACCTAACACCTGTCTACGGTTTGGATCAACTGATTGATTGGTCATGAGTTTCAATTTTGGTTAGGCCAATTTGAGCTCGCCATTTCACTAGCCTAAGTAGAGAAAAACACATATGATAGGTATTTCTTTACCTTTCATCGAGTTCGTCAACTTCGATTTGATATCTCTTCTTCGTCACCAACCGACCAACCACTCTTTCTCCTCCTCGGCCACCAATCCTTCAAATAATCCCTCCTTCTCACAATCCTCTCGTTTCCAATAATTTGCCAGTTTCCCCCAATTCAATCATCACACAGACACCCACAACTACACATGCATAAAACCATGCACCGTCGATTACCTTAAATAGCCTATTTACGCATAGCAGAGAGAACAATTGATTTAACGGTGGAAAGGGCTTTAGGGCAGGATTTATCATGGAAAGTAGAGGATAAGTGGGCAATGGCCATTCCCACAAGAAGTACTAAGAATAAAAGGTAGACTTTTGTAGAACGATGGGAAGCCATGAGTAATTGATTTCGTGTGAAGATCGAAGAAGAAGAAGGATTTTCGCTTGCTGTGTGGTGAAGGGCCCAAGGCACGAGAGTTGTCATGTATTTATTTATGAGCTCTACTACCATTGACTACTAATTGTATGCATTTTTCTCATGCACTGGTGACTGGTGAGGCGGTGTCTTCTTGTGTTTGTTTAAGTTAATGGTCGATACTCAATAGAAGGGTTCATGGGTGCACCGTGTGTAAAGTTAAAGAGAATGAGAAGAGAGAGCAGGGAAGAGGAAGAGAACAAGAAACAGAAGGTAAGAAGAAGAGAACACTGAGGCAAGTAAAGGACTACATTTCTGCAGATTTCATTACAGCTTCAGTTACAAGAGTGAGCAATATATAGGCTCATTAAGGGGAGCCCATCCCGTGAATCATGCAGTAAAATATTGAGAAAAACATATAAATAATGAAGAGGAAATCAGGGATGAGATTCTGCAAGTCATGCTGTCAGGCGGCTGAGGAGAATCCGGAGGAAATCAAGGAGAGGGAGTAAGTTGTCGGAGGATTTTCTTCTTATCTGGAGGATTCTTTGACAGAGGATATATTATCCTCTAACACCGTGCATGTACGTGTAGGTTGGTTGTACTTTGCTCGACAATAGTCTGGTCATTTTCATTAAACATTTCGCCCGTAATTAAGCTACTGTCACTCATGTTCAGAGTTGGTAAAGGATGTGTCAATTTTGGATATTTTCTTAAAAGAATTAAAGAAAAAGAGATTCAATTCAATGATTGATTTAGAGAATATAGTTTTTATTTCTATTTTTTATTTTTTGTAAGTAGAGAATAGAGAATTGACTTGTAGCATCTTAAATACATTTTTAGTCCCACAAAGTTTATGTACTCATAAAAATTAAAAGAACCACAAGTTTCATATTTAAGTTTTTGAAAGTGACTACCTCTTTGGAGAGACTCCAAAGATAAGAATCTTTCAAATAAGTTGGATTTTTATTAACAAATATGTCTCCCTCGTTGGATTTTTATTACCAAATATCTCTCTCTCACCATATCTACACACACACATATGAGTATATTAAAAAAAAAATACAATATATAAATAAAAAAATAAAAAAACTAAATGTGACCCATAACGTGGGTCACTTAGTGTTTTTTTTTTCCTAATAAAAAAATGGGGTATATTTGGCATTTTGGCATCCTATGTTAGGATTTAGCAGAAAATTCTGACATATGAGTGAAATTAAAAAGGGCTGAAATATGGGATATTAACATTACAAATTTGGATAATTCAAGGTCAATATTGTAAAGACTATGAAACTTCAGGACTTGCAGCGGTAGTGGAGGTTAAGTGAAGTTTCCTTTTAATAAAAAGTAAGTTGAAAATAACCAAAATTTAATATATAAAATGGATTTAGTATGACTAACTATATCTTCGATCCAAAATTTATGACTGTTTTTGGTCGTTTAATGTTGATTTATTTCGATCCGCCAAACCATATCTTCATATGGAGAAATCAAAAATTGTTTGAATTTAATGAATTCCTCTAAACATTTCTTCTTCTTCTTCTTTTTATTATTAATATTTATGTTTTTTTGGTATTCTTTGCTAAGACGTTTTCGTAAAAAAAAATAAAAATTATAATGCAATCATTGAAAAAAGTGCAAAAATAGGAAGAGAAATAGTCAATAACAATGACAAGCGTAAGCACTTACTATTTGGCTCGTTTCAAATAAGGAGGACATGCACTTAATTAGCAAGATTTGAAGATGATATTATATAGATTTGAATATAATCTGTGACCTTCATTATTTTTTTTCCTCTAAGCAATATCCGTGTCTTTCATATAATTACGAACGGCGCCGTCATTCTTGAACACGCACAAAGCATACCCTAAGTACCTTGACTCAGCTGTTGACTGTCCTGCAGTTTTTTCTGATCTGGCCGCTCGTGCCAGTGAGTGGGCTAAGGTTCCCCATCTTCACCATGGCGTTCGCGAAGTCTGTACCGAAAGTTGCCGAGTTTGCGCTGTAATTATTGACTTGAGCGTCTGTGGAACCTCCATTAAAAAGCACTTGATCCGAGTGCAGTAGACCCTTTTTATTTATCAAGTTCGTGAAGTAAGTATTGTCAAAGGTTGTCGGAGTAGTGACGTCAAGAGGGGAAAGATTGTCGTCTCCTCCGGTGCTTGGACATTGCGATTGTAGTGATGTTTGGTACGAGGAGTCTATGTTGGTTTCGTTGTATGCCCTGGTCCGGAAGCCTACGCACCTGGCTTGGCCTATTGTGTGAGATCCTGAAGAAATTAAACAATGGGGTTATTCAGTCTCTTATTGACTACCGCAGAATTTATTGAGATTTAGATCCACCTGGTTAGAATATTAGTTAAGTATGATTAAGTTCATCTTTTTTTATTAGTTTAAGTTTTCGGAACAAATGAATCAAATGATTATTTAACGTAATATATATGAAAGCAAAATGTTATATATATTTGTCATTTACTTTTCATTTCAATAGCTCAATTTGAAATTTGAGCCAACTAATAAAGGAGAATGTTATAATATAAGTTGAATGTAATTAAATTCATTATTTCTTATCGATCAGTTTAACAAATAAAGATCCTTAACAATTTTGCTGTTCAGATTATTAGCAATTCGAAAGACAAATTGCTAAGAATTTGAATCATAATTTAACCTTTTTAGAATAAGTAATATTTTAACGCACCTGATAAAGCCACCAATTCATTGGCAGTGAAACCCTTGTTTGAGAAGGCACTGATAAGGCCACTAAGATCCAATGTTGGAGCAGGGAGGTCAGTGTTAGCACCGCTTTGACTTGAGGTGGTGGAGTCTCTTCTGCCCAACTGAACAGTCCAACTAGGTCCTCCCAACTGAATTGACCAATTCAATATTATGGGGAAAATTACACCAAATTAAAGAACATGATTTATATAACATGGAAATTGAAAACTTTCTTTTTTCTTACAGCGACAACAGAGTCTCTCGCAGCAACGGCTAAGATGTCAGCACATGACACAATACCAGCGCATGCGGTCTCCACTTGAGATTTGACAGTGTCTATTACTTCGAATCCCCTTAGTGAATTATTGTTGGGCCCAGCTACTTTCTCTCCATCGCTGCCATCCAACAGTACAGATGCATCGCATCCCTGTTACATAATCAAACTTGTTATTTTCTTTGTTTCCAAGAAGCCTATTGTCTATCTCACTAATAAAAATATAAAAACAGGTTTCTCCTTTACATTATATCGTAACACTTTAAATATATATATCTCAAATACATTAACAAACCAACTTAATGCTTCCACACTTTATGGCTTTATGCTTTACATTGTGAATTTCTTTTGGGTAAACAATTTTATGATTTTATATATATGGGTCAATTTAGAAAATTGAAAAAGGAAAGCATCACATTGCAAGGATTTTACATTTTCCTTTCTTTTCACTCGTTCTTTGAAAAATAGGAGTCAAAAGGAAAAGTAAAAATAGATAAGAAATAAACCATTCTAAGGCCGCGCATTGTTATTTATAACTTAATTAGCTCCCACCCCCTCTTTAGTCATGACTCATGAAGACTCAAAGTAGTACTAATCTTGAGAGGATTCTGGCCTCTTTTAATTTGACAATGTTTTTTTGGATATTAGTGTTTTCTTTTTTTGCAAAAAGAAAAATAGAAAAGAAAAGTGAAAGCATTAATAAATAAAAACTTTTTTACCAAAATAAAAAATAAAAAGGATTCCAAATCATCCACCTGTCTACGTTGCCATTCACTATGTAACTACATGCACTCACACACACATACACAACGCATGCAGACATTTGCAGGTAAGATATTGAGGAATTCAGGAAAAAAAAATTAAGGAGGAAGTGAGAGATGAGATGACTTGCTTGCACGAAGCAGTCATGAAAGTGCAGACGGAGCAGCGATGCGCCCATGCGTGCCTCTGTATTCACAGCAGAGACAATAGCTGATTTAATGGTGGAGAGGGCATTAGGGCAGGATGTATCGTAAAAAGTAGAGGATAACTGGGCAGAGGCCATTTCCACGAGAAGTACTGAGAATAAAAGGCACACTTTTGTGGTTGTGTGAATGGAGGGGGCAGAACGGTGGGAAGCCATGACTAATTATGACTTTGTGGAAAGAAGAAGAAGAAGAAAGAAGAAGAAAAAGCTTTTTCCTTGGTGTGTGGTTGAGGCAGGAGAGTAACCATGTATTTATAAATGTGCTCTACCATTCACTTGTGTGCATTTTTCTCATCCACTGAGTCAACGTTGTGAACTGAAGATCGAATACAAAATACAATAAAAATGTGCACGTGTATATATATATATATATATATATATATATATGATAAATGTTAGAGCTATTTCTAGTATTTTTTTGGAGTTTTTTTATGTTGATATGACACTTTTTTTTTTTTAAATAAAAACTGGAGAGAAAAATCAAGTTGTAATATTTTTCTATTAAAAACAGGATGTCATGCCAACATAGAAAGACCCCAAAAAAAACACTAGAATAAGCTCTAGCATTCCTTATATATATATAGAAGGGTTCATGGGTGTAGATCGAGTGGGTTGGCTGTAATTTGATCGAAAATTGACTGCTCACGATCATTGTCATTAGACATTTCACCTGGAAGCTACGGGCACTAGTGCTCGATCAGACTTAATTAGTGTTTTAGGGTAATTCTAAATATTCACAATTTGATCAAAATTTAATATTGATCAATCACACGAATAATTTTAAATATACATCAACTTTTCATCAAGTGTCCATAAAAAAATGAGGTGACTTTTAAAATCATCATTTGATCAATCACACGCCCAATGGTGATTTTAAAAGTAACTTCATTTTTTTATGGACACTTGATAGACAATTAATGTACATTTAGAATTACTTCAATTATACGTCCGATGGTGATTTTAAAAACCAACTCATTTTTAGATGGATAAAAAAATTGACTTTCATTACTCTTTCTTGAAAGAATGAAAAAGAGATTCAATTGAATGATTGGTTTAGAATAGAGTATTGACTTTTATCAAATTTTTTTTTTAAAAAAAAAAAGGGTAAAAATGTATTTGAAAAACTGTTAATATAACGAATCAAGAAAAGTGTAAGCCACACCGTATGCACTGTTACCCTAATTAAAAAGATTAGTCAATTTAACTTAGGTGGTAATCCCTTTCATGGCGTTGATCTGCTTTACGAATTCAATTATTAGTAGAAAAGTATTACCGAAGCAAGCTGATCCACATGCTTTAGGGAAAAACGTGTCGGCGCCAAAAAGACAAGTTCATGTGTTCACGAATTCAGGCACCACTGGGGCCGGCCATTGTATTATATTATTATTTTTCATATCGGTCTTAGTTTCGTAACTATTCTAATTCGGTAAGAAAGGTAGGGGTGAGCGTCGGATAAGTTAGTGTTGGAATTGGTATTTTCGACTTCCGACCATACTTGTATGTTAAGTCGGGTAATTATTGGACTTTATTCTGCTTAAAAATATTTTTTGAAAAAGGCGAATAATTCGGAAAAGTCGATGATTTTCAGTCTGTTAAATCGGTAACATATGGGTTTTTCCAGTGAAGGGTGTGCAAATTACCTCCAACGAGATAAATCTTCTTGCTTAAAAGAACCGGACATGCCTAAGCTTTGAAGTGGATCACAGTTCAACTTCTTCAACTATGAAAACAATTTAAACAAAACAATGGCAAAGACAAGTTAGTTTACCTCATCAACAAAAAGAAGAAAGAAAAAATCCAAATGTTATCAAAACTTTGACAAGAAAACGTCGATGTTACCTCAATCAATTAATATTTTCATATGAATGCTGGAACGTACACTAGAGAGAGAGAGAAAGATGCGCAGCTGGCCGGGCGTGGCGTGGGCAATTAAGAGTGATTCTAGGGTTTTTTTTTTAAGTAGGCGACAACAGAAGGGTTAGGGTGCTGCGTGATTTGTGAAGGATGAAGTTGTGAATTCAGGGTTTTCGAAAAATATGAATATATAGTCACATTAGAATTTGCAAACGATGTCGTTTTACTCATAATCAAAACGACGTCGTTTTAATGAGTAAAAAGACGCCTTACCATTGTCGGGTCGGCTACCATTGGAAAATATTCATTATCGATTACCGACTAGACAGTAAATTCGAAATTACATTTTATTCCGATTATTGAATTTTTTTTTTTTGGATGGCGGTCGATGGGTTTTCAGTAATCGGATAATTTATCCACCCCTAAGCAAAGGTTTCAATTGCATAAAAGACTTCCCTTCTAAGCCAATGCTTTCACCAAATCAATGAATTTAGATGATATTGTCAAAATATATATTGAGAAAAAGAAATGTATTTTTGTATTTTTAATTTTTTTATCATTCTCTTATTTTATTTTATTTTAAAAAAATTAATTATTAAATTTGTAAGACCTACATGTGGATCCTATGTAAATTTTTAGATCAAATGATTAATTTTTAAAATGGAAAGATGGGAGAAGAATCCAAGTGTACCAAATATCATGTCTCATTTTTTGAATGTTGTGTACCATGTACATTATTAGATGTAATTAAATAAAATTTTGACCATAAAAATATTCGAAGATGACCTTGATTTGACTTGTGCTACTGTGTTATAGAAATTTTTAATTATGAAAGGAAATTTTTTGGTCATTTTTTTTATTATATTTTGCGGGGAAAAAAATAATAAAGGTCAATAATTTCTTTAATTAGTTTCTTCTAATACTTCGTTCGTTTTAACGTAAAATGGCTTTTGGAAAATAATTTTGGCATTTTCTAGTGTTTGACGGGGACAAAAATAATAGTCAATCGAAAAATGATTTCCGTTTGACCAAAAAAACTTAATAAATTTCAGAAAATGAGAATCAATTTCCTCATAGGGCAGACGCATTCGACCATCTTTTAAACGATATAGTCGACCTTCACGTTCAAGCAATTGACCACCATTGAAAATCTGGCCAGTGTCAAAATCCAACAACGTTCGGCCACTATTGCCGGATTCCGACCACCATCGCCGGAATCCGGTTAGCCCAAATTTCAACTGTTGGAACAATTTTTACGGCGAAAAATATTTTACGTCGAAACAAATGAAGCATAAATCATCAATTATGACACTGTGTATCAACTACATCGATCGACTTGAACAATTTAAGAGTACTTTGGCTGAATTTTGTATATGATTGTGTTTAATAAAGAAGGAGATTGAAAACAATGACTTCTATCTGCTAGCTTTGATCTGATTCAAGTGCATATGGTAATTACTTCGAAATTAGGTAATTACAATTATGGTTCAGATTACCAACAGTAGGTTCAACGAATATTGAAAACGAAATGAAAAAGATCGTGAACTTATCTGTAATACATTGTTTGTAACATCGATCTTTCTAGTTTTGTTAGCTGTTTGAAACTGTTTAATGGTCAAATCGCTTATCATTTTTTTTTTAGAACAACGCTTATCTCAGTGTACTGTGTGTTCGATCGTGTCATCTAGTTGATTTGGATAATGATCAAACACACATGCAATATAATATATATATATATTTTAATAATCTACGATCTCGTACAGATGTTTACCAGCTTCTTCTTCTTTTTCTTTTTTTTTGTTCTTTTTTTAACTTGATAGAAGAGCACATAATTAACATAGTGATACCAATTAACATCATTACATGCCGGCCCTAGACTTCCGTACTCATAAAAAAGATATGATCTGCTTCTTCTTCCTCTCTTTAATCTTTTTATTTTCGGTTCATACGTGTCCTCCCCTCTCATTTTGGTTTTTTTTTTTGTTTGTAAGTGTTCTTCAACCAGATCAATAATTTTAACTTCTCTACTATGCATCCGTCATGCTGTGCCGTTCATCTCTTTTCTGCCACTACTGCTATTTGTTAGTTGTGTTTTTGCTTTGAATAAGAGTTTTATTATTTTTTGATCTGCTTTCATAGACGATCTATGGGATGAAGATTAATTAGGTTATTTCTCACGGCCTGGATAGTTCAGTGTGAGCGATTATCTCTCACGATCGGTTTAAATAAATTTTTCTAGGATATTTGGCTACCATTATCTTAGATCTAGTCTGCTCAGAGCAGATTTACTTTTTAACTATTTTTTTATATGGATTAGCAGAAGATGAAAGTCATAAATAACACTTTATTATAAAAATATTATTTGTATCTATGACTATGTAATCTCATAGCATGTGATTATAATTTTACAGAACTTTATATTTTATAATATAAAAACTTATGATCTAATATCAATGAAATACTTAGATGTTTTGATAAAATAAAAAAATAAAAAATTCTCATCATCACATGCAGTTAATAAGTGTCATATTCAAGTTCGATTTGCACAGTTTTTTTTTTGTTAGATCACCGTTGAATCTCTTTTTTAAGAAGCAATATCCAACACGTAAAGTATCTATTTAATACGTTATTATTCGTGTTTCATGCTGACTTTCTACTGCCCACCAGCTGTGACGGGTTAAATTAGTAGTATTTGTTTGGCATGCGATTAAGACCACTTAATTAAACTTTTGATTATCATTACAGAAAGATACGCTTTTAGGCCTTTAATTATTCAACTATATTCGCATTTGTCAATCAAGGACGTTATTATGTCATAATTGTGTTACCTGCAGGGACTACATATAATTGGAAAAGCGTGAGACACGTTCAACTAAAAAGCTAAAATGCCAATAATTGATTATGATTAATCAAATTCATGTGCCGAAAATATAGACCATACACACCGGACAATTAAAGTGCTGGAGAACAAGAATAATATTGCATGCATGCAATCCGAATTAAATCACAACGACCCAATGTTTGTATTTTAGTTAATTAAACTAATCAAGCTTCTCAACCTTAATTTATTTAATTAAACTAATCAAGCTTCTCAACCTTAATTTGTTAATTTCGTATTAAATTTAAATCGAATTTACGGATTGTATAAAAAGTTGTTGGTCATAACTTTAGTTTTGTACGTATGGAATCTATTTTAAATGTACATGTTCTTTTCTTAAAAAAAAATTAAATTATCATTTAAGCAAGCATGTTAAAACTTACATAATACCTCCTATCTTGAGCTTAATAAATGATATATCTCATTTAAAGATGATCGAATCACTTCCAAAAGCTTTCTCTCACCCTAAAATTAAAGGATGGTCAGCCACCTTTTCATTAACTTTTGAAATTGTCCCGACCACCTTATCACTTGCATGAGATTAGTTGGCCCATGATATATAATGAAGAGGCTGTAGGATTGAGATAGTTGGATCATTCTCTTACGATCGAGCATTTGAGGGTAGACTAATTTCCCTTTCATGCTGAAAATTAGTATGACAAATATCTCTTCAGTAGACATTCAAGGATAGCCGGAGTACCAGTTCACAGTCCACCGAAAAAAGAAACCCCAATGAACGACCAATCCTAACAAGAATTGGGCCGGGATTCACTCTCTTGTCCTGTGCACCCATTAACGATTGACCTTAAGCACACCACCACGCCACTAGCTACCACCATCACATCCTCTACAATTTCCTGATTGGCTGATTGCGCTCTCGATCACTATAATGACTCATTTTTTCTTTTGTAGATTCCAACCATTTTCTATGCTTCCAAATTCACTAATTCCGTGTATATGCTTCCAAATTCATTGCTTCCAAAAACATTAAATCTTGATAAAGCATATTGTAATTTGGAGTATATACCTTTGGAGCTGTACATATGTCTCCAAATTAAAAGCCAAATCCTCTGCAATTAGTCAATAGTCATGAACTAATGGCCAATCAAAATGGACGATAAATAATATTAAAAACCCAGATTATTGCCTTTTGGGTTTGTCGGTTACGTTGAGTGCCATTCTTCAAATCAACATGAGTATATATATATAGCAGCCAGATAATAAATAAAGAAACTGGACTTAATTATCACTAATTCGTTCTTGAATTTGACAGGGTTTGGTGCCTGCCATGGCCAGAAGATGATTCCAAAAGCTTGTGATGTGTAAAATGTAAATATATATACTGGTTTAACTCCTAATGATTATATTAATTAAGAGAAGTATTGATAGCATCTTTGTTGGGGAAATAAATCACTCAAATAACTGCACTATTTATCAGACAACTTCAGCCTGCCACCTGGTAAGCATCTAGAAGCCATGTTCAGGAGCCTCTCACATTAAAATGCGATTCTTTCCAATGATTAAAAAAGAAAAAGGCCTGGATACTCTCTCCCTAAACTTTTTCTATTAAATTATTTTGTCAATATAATGTATTGACATAAGCATCAAATATCTCCAATCCCTCGGGAGCCGATAAATTTTTAGTGACTATTTTCTATATTTTGAAAGTAGCCCGTTGCCGGTTTAGCCGTTGGAAAAATTGCTTCAGCAATCTTCATGTATCTTGACCTCCTTGCATTTATAGAGATTACGAAAACATATAAGGGGCCGGCTTAATTAACAACGTAAATTTCTTTAATTTTATGTTTTGTTAAATCAAAATATGAGTTGTAGCTTGCGAATTAAATTTAAAAACGATGTAATTTTGTAAAAGTAACGAACAACATTTTCAATGGTCAGCAAGGGCATCCAATTATTTGAAAAGGTAAATGTGGATGCCAGCAAAGAAATCGATTGAAATTGAAATGATGTTTCTATTGTTCTTTCATTTCACCTATATTAAATTATCACTTATATCAAAAGTTATGTAAATTTAAATCATTTAATTGATAGTTTAATATTCTTCTCATTTAATTGAAATAAATGATAAATGACAAAGACAAGATTCGAACTCAAAAACTCTGTTATTATATCATGTTAAATCACTACTTATTTTAAAAGCTTAAACAAATAAAAAATAAAAAATTTAGTTATTTAATTAACACTCTAACAATCTTTTCCATTAAAAAATAATTTTAGACTATAGATAAATAAGAAAAATGTTTGAGATATTACAATTTTTCTTATAAATTTATGCAGAAATATTTAAAAAGTAAAAAAGTTAAGCCACAAAATTTGAATAGATAATTTCAATTATTTAATTCTTAACCTAGTAAGTATCAGATTAATTATCATATCAATTAATTATAAAGAAAAAAAAGAAGAAGTAATATTCTACTAGCAGTAAAAAAATAAAATAAAAAGAAGAAAATAAAAAGGCCAAAACAAAAAACACGAATGTGTGTACTTTTCTGGTTGGTTTGAAGCGTGAAGCACTTTTCTTTCTAGGAATGATTTTCACGCACGTCTCTCTTGTTTTGGACTCGGAGCATGTGATCCAGTTTTCATAAAAACATATTGTTGACATCAATCCCAAGCGGTGTCGTATTGTTGTTTGACTTCACATTCATTCAACACGGTAACGCACGTGGATACGGAGTTGCAGTTGGGCGGCCTAACAATGCTAGCGGTTGATGGGGAGGGTTTTAGGCGCAGCCTGTTAAGAGTGTTCACATCGTTAAAATTATTTTTATTTTGGCTTTTTATAAGTTATGATGTATTTTCTTTCTTTCAAGGTGTCTTTTGAAAGTATCAATGGACTTACCAATTTTTTTATGGTATCAGAGTCAAAGGTCTTGAATATAATTTAAACTTTGACTCTGTCATTTACTTCTCATTTCAATTAAATATTTTACGTGTTGAGCATCACCTATTAAAATAAAATCTGAGTCCACACGTGAGAAAGAGTGTTAAACTTTTAGAATAAATGATAATTTAACACCGTAATCAACTCTAGTCTTTTTGTAAACACTACTACATTTATTTCTTTAAATCTATTACTCACTTTGTAAAGTTCTTTCAATCTTTCAATTTAGTTAACTTATATTACTAATATGTCTCTAAAATTATGAAAATAGCTTGCATAAAATAAATAAATAAAGCCTTTTTTATCTTATGGAAGTTATTTTTGTTGTTTTGAATCGGTATTGTGAGTCGACTGCTCAAGCGATTTCAAGCGCTCTTTGAGTGGACTATTTAATGGGTGGCTGCGACCACTTTTTGGCCATGTGGGTAGTCATAGCCACCCCTAACTCTCATCGGGAATGATTGGATCGTCTTCGATGAGCAGTGAGAGTAACTTTACAGTCTTAACCAACTCTAATGACAATAACATTAGGGGTAAATTACTCTTAGTGTTACGTTGGATTGGTTGGCCCTCCATAAAATATTAAAAAGTTTATTGTCCAACGTACCCAAGTATTAAGACAAAATATATATATATATATATATATGGTGGCCCACCACGAAGCATCACAAATTGAAAAGATTGAAAATAACAAAACATCCCTATTTGTCATGACTCCCAAAGCTTCCAATTATTTTAAACAAATAGACGACTTTTTGTTCGAATTTTACATCCTCATGGGCCACGAAAGTCCCAATGCTTGACTTTTTCTCTAAAGCCGAAAAGGAAAGTTGAAACAAAATAAAAGATTTTTATAGAGTAATTTTAAATGTTATATATTTTTTTTATCATTCTAAAAATAATATGATTTTTAAAATTATTATTTTATTTTGATCAATCACAAATTAAATAATAATTTTAAAAACTACTTAATTTTTAGATGAATACAAAAAAAACATTGATATTCCATCAAAAATTACTCATTTCCATCGCTTATGCACTCTCTGCTTGTTGTTTTTCCTTCTTGTCTTCGAGTACTACACAGATTTGTTTGTTACGGATGTGTCTTCTTTTTATGAAAAATATTTAAGGTATTATAATTTTTATTATAAATTTATATAATAATTATATTTTATAAAGATAAGTTTAACGATCAACTATAATTACTTGACAGTTCATACTTCAATGATTGACGTTACAAACACTATGTCGGTTTATAAATATATTAAGTGTCATATAAAGTGGAGTAATACTACATATTATCCATTTGTCCTCCTTTTATCCTCTCAAAATTGATGTGGCTCTTAAAATTACTATTGAATCAAAATCTAATAATGATCTATCATAAATTCAATAGTGATTTTAAGAGCCACATCAATTTTGGGAGGATAAAAGGAAGACAAGAGGATGATATGTAGCATTACTCCCCGTACTCTTCTTTTATTTATATATTCAATTTAAATTGACGTTACGATAGAGTTATTACGTGATTAGTTTTTTTTTTTTAAAAAAAATAATAATAATAATAATTGAAACATCTTTTTGTGTGGCAGTCGGCTAGGATTGACTGACAACTGACAGCCAGCGGAGTTGCTATTCTCTTATCACGAGAAATTTCATTGGTTTACTAGATTATTGGTCCCTAAAATTTCTCTCAATTTTAGTTAATATTGCAAAAGGAATAAATGAATTCAGTGTAATGCTACATATCATCCCTATGTCATCCTTTTATCCCCCCAAAATTGATATGGCTCTTAAAATCACCATTGGATAAAAATCATATAATGGTCTATCATAAATCCAATAGTAATTTTAAGAGCCACATCAATTTTGGGGGGACAAATGAATTAATGATATGTAGCATTACTCATGAATTCAAGGTTTCAAACTAGGATTTGGCTTAAAGGTGCCCTAAAAAAACACTACAACATACTTGCTATAATTTTTTCAATGGTCAAAATCTAGTTTGAAGCGTTTTATAAGAATAAAATATAAAATGAAGTTAGATCTTGATCTTTGAAAAATTACAGCACCTATGTTGTACTAATGATTGGTAGTATACTTTTTTCTTTTTGCATCGACTAAATAATTAATTCATTAAGTTTATTTACTTTTAAACAAAAAAAATTAAAATGTAATCACTAAAAAAATAAATAAAAATAAAAGAATACTAATGAATGAGCTAGAGAATCCCACATAAACATCTCAGCTTTGTTTGATAAAACTTTTTTCTTCTATTTTTGTTTTCTTTCTTCAAAATAAAAACATTAACAAATAATTTAAAACACAAAACACTCAAAATTATTTTAACTATTATATCACATTAATTTGAACACTATTTCAAACATAAACAAAAAAGAAAAAAGAACAAAAAAAGAACCTTTTAGAACGCGCGCAATGTCAAACAGAGTTGAGATTTTTCTTTTTTTTCCTTTTGGTTGTGCATTATTTGGCGGCCGATGACTTTTTTTTTTTTTTTTTGGCAAATAAAACACAACAAAATCAAACAACTACTATCAAAAAAAAAAAAAAATCCAAGGGGGAACTAGACTTGGGAGTTAAGATCACTAATAAAAACTAAAATTTCCCGGGAAAGTGGTGAAATTAGAATGTATCCGCCCACCTAGATTAGTAGAGGTGACCATCTAATTCAGGGCTAATTGCCTAATTACTACTGCATGCCATGGACTTTGCAAATAGACTTGTGGGGTTAAGATCACTAATATAAATTATAACAATTAGGGAAAGTGATGAAACGGGAATGTATCTACTTAATTAAGATTAGATAGAGGCCGGTGACTCATCTAATTAGGTTATGTGCACGCTAATTAATTACTACTGCGATGGACTTTGCAAACAGACCAGACAGAGATTAGACTCTGTAACTGTTGGGCTGGACAGGGACAGTCTGGACCATGCTTAAGAATGATAGAGACCAAGTCCTAACGTACGTATCCATTACCCAACCTAATAATTATTCGGCTCCACTACGGGACGGACGATAGAGATCAACTCGGCAAGAATTGTTCAATTTCAACCATTGGGCCATTGCTTAATGTGGGCTTGATCAATCTTAAAGGGCAACATGCAGTAGACAATAGATAGCCCATAGCTCCTACATCATATATTTCGATCACTCGATGTCGGTTGGTTTGTTTGGTTTTTCTTTTTTAAAAAAAAAAACAAAAAAAACAAAAGTTTAAATTGCTTCCTTATCAATATAAGGGTGATCGGTTGATATGGGTGATCCGCTATTGATCATGAGTGACAAATTTATGTTTGCGTGTTGAGTTCGGATCAAGTATATATATAAAAAACTATATAAGTCAACCATATATAAGATCCATTAATTAAACGGATTAGAGCATTCAACCCTAACCCACTCAGTTTTGTGTTGGGTTCATGTTTGATTTTGCAGATTGTGTCAAAATTTGTTATCCTTAAATGTTTCATATCAAAGTATAGATATAAGATTATATAGGTAATTCTTAACTCGATTAATTTAATAAAACAGGTCAGACTTATCAACTATAACCCGCTAATTTCGTGTAGAGTTCGTGGGTCGTGTCAAAATTTGACGGCCTTACTATCGGTATAGCTGGTTTTCAATGGATTTCAATAATTGAACTGATGTTTGTGGATTATTCTAAGGTGTCCGTCGGTCATTAAAAATCTTGTTATGATTCTAGTGAGGCTTAATGTGGGATATTATGGGCGCTAGGTTAGGCCAACCTAGTAATAGATAAGTTTAAGGGCCTAACTTTTTCGTGCTCCATCAGTTCTGGAGCTTTTGGCGTATCAACTAGGTATTTAACATTGATATCAAAGAAGATATCACGTCACATGTTCGAATCTCAGAGGGAGCGACCTATGAAAGAGTTACTTGGTGCTTCAGTGAAGCCTCCAAAAAATTGGAAAGGACTACCAGATCTTGAGTTAAAGCTGCCGGGATAGCTAGAGTAGATCATCGTAAACGTCGGCACGGAAGCATGGTGGATTGTTGCGGTGCTAGTGAGATCCAATTTAGAGTGTAAGTGTTAGATTTGGCATTTTATATTAAAATTAGGAGAGGTTTAATTAATGGCGTAACTTTTATCAATTCTACAGTTTTTAGCGTATTAATTAAGTACCAAATAGTACCATTCTACAGTTTGGATCAATTGACTGATTGGCTTGAGTTTCAATTTTGGTTAGGCCAATTTGTGCTCGCCATGTCACTAGCCTAAGTGGAGAAAAACACAAATGTTATATAGCTAGCTATTTATTTACCTTTCATCGAGTTCTTCAACTTCGATTTGATATCTCGATCTTCCTCCTCGGCCTCCAATCCTTCAAATAATCCCTCATTCTCACGATCCTCTCGGTCCCAATCATTTGCCAGTTGCCACTGATTCGATCATCACACAAACACCTACAAATACACATGCATAAAACCACCGTCGATTGCCATAAATAGCCGCTTTACGCACAGCAGAGACAACAGCTGATTTAATGGTGGAAAAGGCTTTAGGGCTAGATTTATCATAGAAAGTAGAGGACAACTGGCCAAAGGCCATTCCCACAAGAAGTAATGAGAATAAAAGGCAGACTTTTGTAAAACGATGGGAAGCCATGACTAATTGATTCCGTATGAAGATCGAAGAAGAAGAAGAAGAAGGCCCGAGAGTTGTCATGTATTTACATATGAGCTCTACTACCATTGGCTACTTGTATGCATTTTTCTCATGCGCTGGTGACTGGTGAGGCGGTGTCTTCTTGTGTTTGTTTAAGTTAATGGTCGATGGAAGGGTTCGTGGGTGTACGTGTAGATCGAATGGTTGGCTGTAATTTGCTCGACAATTGTCTGGTTATTTTCATTAAACATTTCACCCGTAATTAAGCCACTGTCACCGTCCAGAGTTGGTACGTAAAGGATGTCTCAATTTAGGACATTTTCTTAAAAGAATTAAAGAAAAAGAGATTCAATTCAATGATTGGTTTTGAGAGAATATGGTTTTTTATTTTATTTATTTATTTAGCTTTTTTTTTATTTATTTTTTTTTATTTTTGCAAGTAGAGAATAAAGAATTGACTTGTAGCATCTAAAATACATTTTTAGTCCCACAAAGTTGATGTACTCATAAAAATTAAAAGAACCACAAGTTTCATATTGAAGTTTTTGAGAGTGATCGACAACCTCTTTGCAGAGATTCCAAAGATAAGAATCTTTCAAATAAGAGGGATTTTTATTAATAAATATCTCTCCCTCATTGGATTTTATTACCAAATCTCTCTCTCTCTCTCTCTCTCTCACCCACACACACACACGAGTATATACAAAAAAATAAAAATAAATAAAAATAAATAAATAAATGTGACCAATAACGTGGGTCACTTGTTTTTTTTTTCCCCAATAAAAAAGGGGGTTATTGTGCATTTTGGCATCCTAAGTTAGGATTTAAAGAAAAATTCTCACATATGAGTGAAATTAAAATGGGCTGAAACATCAATAGAATCTCTTGATGATTTCCGTAGGTACAATAAAAAAGATGAGGCTTTTGTGATTTCTGGGGGGGAATCTAATTCTCTTTTATTACTCAAAGGGTGGCAACCTCCGCCCGCAGGAATTATAAAGGTGAATTGGGATGCTTCTTTGCTAGTTAAGGAGCGTCATATTGGTATTGGGATTGTGGCTAGAGATGAACATGGTAATTTTTTAGGTGCAAGGGCTATCATGAAAAAGGTTGTGACTACACCGAATGTGGTTGAAGCTATGGCAGCCCTAGAAGCTATTTTATTTTGTAAGCAGGCTGGTTTCTTCAATGTTCTCCTTGAAGGGGATGCTAAGCAAGTGATAAATGATGTTGATCATGGTTCTCTAAACCAGTCAATGGCTGGCCATTTTATTGAGGGAATCATTTCAGAAATGCAAGGGTACGTTTAGGTATTCAACTTTGGTTTATGTGGGTAGAGAGGCTAATAATGTGGCCCATTGTTTAGCAAAAGAGGCATCTAGTAAGGTTGTTGATTTAGTTTGGTTTGAGGATATACCTTATTGTATTTTGCATGCACTACTTAGGGACAGTTCTTGTCCCTAGATCCTTTTTGAGGATCAGTTGCTTTCTATCAATGAAGAAGTTCCAACATTGTTCAAAAAAAAAAAAAAAAGGGTTGAAACATGAAAAATTGACATTACAAATTTTGATAATTCAAGGTTAACATTGCAAAATCTGTCACTTCAGGATGTGTGGGGGAGGTTTTTTTTTTGAACCATCTGGAATACTTCTTCATTAAAGAGAGAAATAACAAGCAAAATTGACAAGTATGAAGTTTCACTACAAAAAAAAAGACAATTTGGCGTCGTTTAATTAGCGGCGTTTAATGCTCTATAAGCGTCCCTATTTAATTCGCGACATTTGTGTTATGCCGCGAAAGTGCAGTCGAGAAAATAAATTCGCGAGGCTTTTGGATAAAGCGTCGCGCATTTAGCAGCGCTTATAGAGTAAACGCCGCTACCAGTTTAGCGGCGTTTATACGCGCCGCTAATTAGCGGCGCTTGTTATGAG
Source organism: Alnus rubra (assembly GCA_028654335.1). Taxonomy (NCBI): domain Eukaryota; kingdom Viridiplantae; phylum Streptophyta; class Magnoliopsida; order Fagales; family Betulaceae; genus Alnus; species Alnus rubra. Next base: position 1,035,961 of record JAJPGS010001500.1, on the reverse strand, counting down.
TAACGAAAAAAACGACGCTAACTGGTTAAAAATACCGGCCATAATTTGCTATTTCCATTAAAAATGGTTGATCACCTGTATTGGGTCTTTTCATATAGGTGATTACTTAAAGCTTTTATCAGACACAAACAAGCAAAGATACATTGTTCAAAAAGCAAAGCAATACATTATGAAAAGTACTTAATTTAATCAAGACAATAACATAAATATTTTAATTGTCATATAATTATAATTCAACATTAAGTACAACTAGTCAAAATGATGCAAAAAACTTAAGAGTACATATAGTCTCCACCCTTGAAGGCTTGAACAAAACATCAAAAATAAATATCAAAATGATTCTTTCTTCCATCAAATTTTGTCCAATCCACTGCATGTCAGCATCTACCTGGATAAGAAAATAAAAGAATTCAGAACAACACCAACAATTATCCATAGTAAAATTCATATTATCATAAATGAACAAATAGCACAATACACCCCACGTAAATTAAGAAATGAAAGATGAAAACCATTTCATTTGATCTTTCCACATCATTTGTCAGCCCCTCCATATGCTTGTGCAGACCAGTATGCAATCGAGTAAAGAGGATCAATAAAGCATGATTTTTACAAACCATGGTAGAACAACATTAGTTCAATTTCATCTACAAAATGATTACAATTTAAGTGTACCCTAAACGAGCACCCCTTATTTTCCCTTTGACAAAAATGAGCACAAAGGCTAATAAATTGCATGATGCTAAAGAAACTGAACTGAAGATTAATTATTGCGGAAAATCCAGTTCAGTCTGGATTGGAATTGAGGTGGGATCATAACTCTAGCAATTGGTTATAAAGAAAACAGATATTAGTATGCATCTTATTCATTAGAAATGAATATTCTAAAGCTCTAATTTAAAAACTGATTGTCTTCTCCTTAAAAGAGGATTGATAATGTTAAAACATTCTCAAGAAAGCTTCAATTAAGATATCTATGTCGACCAGGAAGGATAAACCGATAAACTACAGAAGAAGAAAAAAAAAAACTTCTATGATTGTGTAAAGCTAGGTGTCTCCCCTAGATAATGTGAAGACAACCTTTGATAATAATATTTGTGGCTAACAATAATTAAAAACATTATCACTGATATATTATTAGTGTCTAGCTAGTGAAGAATAAGAGATCGAGATTAAAGCATCTTCACTTGGACATTTTCTCTTTCGCCAGGTGCTGCTGTTAACATCAGACACCAGTAGTACTATAATACTGCATGTGCTCTAATATATATATATATATATATATATATATATGTCCTGAGTAAATGTTGCCATTGTTAACTTGATCATATTATGATATATATAGACATAGACATGCATATATTTTATATGCAACCACCAAAGATGTCAGTCACAGACTCACAGACTACAGGGGCTCTCTCTCTCTCATCCGAAACAAAGGAAGGAATACAATAGTAACAGAAAGTGAGAAATGATCAAAAGAGGTAGGGGACGACCTTTGCTTGCCAAAGATCATTCTCCTGCCATCTATGCGCCTAGTTGTCCAACATTAGCATCATCGTCTTCCATCACCTCTTGTGCACCTATAAAACATCGTCTTTCACGTTATTTAGTGTTTTCCTTTAATAGGTATGGTGTGGATAGTATATAATGTGACAATCATACCTGGTCGACTACCAACTGATGATCTAGGCCTCGCAGGTGGGGATCCTGTGGCCAATATTTACTTTTAGGTAGGCAATTCATAAAAAGTTTGATTGTGTTTTTTCTAATTGAAATTTCAATGTTGGTGACTGAACTTAAGCACAAACATTACCATTCAAAATTGTACCACCACTGTCCAAAACCTACCAAAGTACATATTAACAAATGCCTAATGAGGTAAGACTATGAACAATCAATCACGTTTGCAGAACCAGAAATATTCTACAATCCAAGATCTATGATGTTTGTAAGAAGTGTTGAGAGTGCTCTAACAGGTAGAACATGATAAACTCATAAAATAAAGTTTAAAAAACATATGTTAAATGAATGAACAAGAAAAATTAGAAATAAAATAAAGGATAAAAGGCAATTTCCAAGGGAGAGGGAAAGGCTTACCATGTCAAGCATTTTAATGCAAAGGTAAGCAAGAACTGCCAAGGATGTTATCTTTAATAAGTTTAATGTTAACACATAAATTTTTATAACTGTAAGCCCATTTGACAAAATCAAGATAAAGACATCAAGGATTCATAGATATACACTCGTTTAAGATCTGGGAAGGGATTATATTGGTCTAATACTTATCTCTAAAAAGGTTTACCTTTGAAAATAGATTATTTTCCCTCTTTTCAGATTGGAATTATTTCCGATACTGCAGAAATGTGACATTTGTTTGTAGGTTATTATCCATGTCACATAATTACAGCCACGTGCGGGGCAAAACAACTAACCGACCAAAGCAGGGGCAAAACATCACAAGCTTCCACACCACTCCACTGGAATACCCATACAAAGAAAATCTACACGGGTTCAACAAGAAAACACCCAATATCAATTAACAATCAAAACCAACAATAATCAAACTTAGTCCAAAAACCCATACCCAACAGAAGATGCAGGGAATCACACGGGTTTGCTCCAAAAATCCATCAACCCACAATCGGCCGTAACACAAGAACTCATAAGAAATTACCTACCAAAAATTCCTCAGAACAACCGGAAATCGCACCCCCAATCCGCCGGAGATCGTGTTGAACAGGTCACGGAATGGACTGCCGGAAACCGATCTCAAACCGCCGGAAATCGCGGAACTGGGGTCTCCGACAGTTCTCTGGCTCATGGGTTGATGAGTTTCGTCTGGGTTCAGCACTTACGGGTCACGGGTCTCCTGAGTCTCTCGATCTCCAGTTCTCACAGAACTCTCGGGTCCTCTCTCGGTTCTCCCTCTCTGTTTTTCTCCTCCCCGATCTCTGGGTCTCTCTCCCTCTCTCTTGGTTTCTCTAAGTTTCCCTCTCCCCCAAACTCTCGATTTCTTCTTCTCCATCTCTCTCAACTTTCCCCTTCTCTCATTTTTTCTTTGTTCCAAGACTTTCTCTGTTGCTCTTCTTCTTGACAAACAAACAGATACGTACTAAACTTCCAAAAACAAACAGAAAAAATAAAATAAAAAATAAAACAGCCAAAACATCAAAACCCAAAACAACATATATATATATATATATGAAGAAATACCCAATGTGAAGCAAACCCTAGAAAATAAGAGCCGGACCATATTCTGAAGAAAAAAAAAAAAAAAGAAGAAGAAGAAGGAAGTTCATACCTTTGCAAAAGGATCTCTGATTCCTTGAAACTCTATGCTTGGTTTAGCCAAACTGATTGAAACCAAAGAGCAGCCGGAAGAGGAAAAAGGAGAAAAGAATGGGGAGAAGAAGCTTCTTGGCGTGGGTGTGTGAAAAGAAAGGGGAGAAGAAGCTACAATATGCGCGCGGGTTTTCGCGCGGGCTGAGGTTACTGACATGAATTAATTTTTAGTACAAATTTCTCGTCGTTTCAAAAATCAACCGACGCTAAAAAGGTTATATTAGCGTCGTTTACGAACTAAACGTAAAGCGCCGTAAAATAACGTCGTTAATGTTTTAAACGCCGAAAAGTACTAAATTTAGCGACGTTTCTAATAACTGACGCTAATAAAAACGACACTAAACTGTCTTTTTTTTTTGTAGTGAATTTGTTAAAGTCCATGGCCCAATTCACTCTCAAAAGATGCCTTGAGACAGGAGGAGACACCATTGCTTATAAAAAGGCCAAGTGAATGTAAACTAACCAGTGTGTGACACTTTAAGACGCCCCCTCATGTGTGGCACTATTGGCCAAAACACGTGAACAGAACGGGGGAAAGCCCAACGGGAAAAGGGAGAAAGACCAACAATTGAAAGGAACTGGCTCTGATACCAGGTTAAAGTCCATAGACTCAATTCACTCTCAAAAGACACCTTAAGAAAAGATGGGACACCATGACTTATAAAGAGGCCAGGTAAATGTAAATTAACCAATGTGGGACACTTTAAGAAAGTTTCCTTTTAATAAAAAGTAAGTTTAAAAATAACCTAAATATAATATATAAAATGGTTTTAGTGCATGTGACTAAAACTAGGTAGCACTTTATGACTATTTTTAGTTGTTTAATGTTGATTTAATTTGATTCACCCAACCATATGGAGAAATCAAAAATTGTTTGAATTTAATGAATTCCTCTAAACATTTCTTTTAATTTTTTTTTCTTTTTAATTATTATTACTATTTATATGTTTTGTTATTCTTTGCTCCGACATTTTCGCAAAAAAAACATATATATATATATATATATATAATTAAATTATAATTAACGCAATCATTGAAAAGGAAGTGCAAAAATAGGAAGAGGAATCGTCAATAACGATGTCAAGCGTAAGCACTTAGCACGTTTCAAATACGAAGGACATGCAGTTAATTAGTAAGATTTGAATATAATATTATAATTCATCATTCCATTTGAACGAAGATGCGGGGATATATATAATAGGGTTAAATACCCTCTTGGTACCTGAGTTTTACGTGATTTTAAATTTAGTACCTCAGTTTTGTTTTGTATCATAGGTGATACCTGAATTAAGGGTAAAAACCCATTTGGTACCTCTATTAAATTTTTCGTTTGAATTTTAACGTCTCGCCACGTGTCAACCGCTGAGGTTGACACGTGGCACTACATAAAAAAAATAAAAAATAAAAAATTGAAATCTTTAAAAAATGATTAAAAATAATAAAATTTTAAAAAAGAAAATTAAAAAAAGAAAAAAGAAGAGGGGTGGCTGAGCCACCCCCCTTGGCCACCATGGGGGTGGCAGGCCACCCCCTTGGCCGGTCTGGCCAGTCTGGGGTGGCCGAGCCACCCCATGGGGGGTGGTTCGGCCACCCCATGGTAGAAAAAAAGAAAAAGAAAATTATGGGTTTTGGCCCTTGGGGGTGGCCGAACCACCCCCTAGGGCCATGGGGGTGGATCGGCCACCCCCAGTCCGGCCATACCGGCCGGCCTGGGGTGGCCGAACCACCCCCGTGGCCCTCGGCCACCCCCAAGGGCCAAAACCCATCAAAAAAAAATTGAGGGTTTGCCTTTTGGGGGTGGCCGAACCACCCCCATGGGCCACGGGGGTGGTTCAGCGACCCCTAGACCGGCCGGCCTGGGGTGGCCGAACCACCCCCGTGGCCCATGGGGGTGGTTCGGCAACCCCCAAGGGCCAAAACGCATAAATTTTTTTCTTTTTTTCTACCATGGGGTGGCCGAACCACGTGCCACGTGTCAACCTCGGCGAGACGTTAAAATTCGGACAGAAAATCTAACAGAAGTACTAAATGAGTTTTTACCCTTAATTCAGGTACCACCTATAATACAAAATAAAACTAAAGTACTAAATTTAAAATCACGTAAAACTCAGGTATCAATAGGATATTTAACCCTATATAATATAAGCATCGTCAATCTGTGACCTTCATTATTTTTTTCCACTAAGCAATCCATGTCTTTCATATAATTAACGAATGGCGCCGTCATTCTTGAACACGCACAAGCATACCCTGAGTACGTTGACTCAGCTGTTGACTCTCCTGCAGTTTTTTCTGATCTGGCCGCTCGTGCCGGTGAGTGGGCTAAGGTTCCCCATCTTCGCCATGGCGTTCGCGAAGTCTGTTCGGAAAGTTGCCGCGTTTGCGCTGTAAGTATTGACTTGATCGTCTGTGGAACCTCCATTAAAAAGCTGCTGATCAGAGTGCAGTAGACCCTTTTTATTTATCAAGTTCGTGAAGTAAGCATTGTCAAAGGTTGTCGGAGTAGTGACATCAAGAGGGGAAATATTGTTGTCTCCTCCGGTGCTTGGACATTTCGATTGTAGTGATTTTTGGTGCGAGGAGTCTATGTTGGTTTCGTTGTGTGCCCTGAACCGGAAGGCTGCACACTTGGCTTGGCCTATTGTGTGAGATCCTGAAGAAATTTAACAATGGGGTTATTCAGTCTCTTACAAACTACCACGGAATTTATTGAGATTTCGATCCACCTGGTTAGAATATTAGTTAAATATGATTAAATTCATCCTTTTTATTCTTATTAAGTTTTTACGATAAGTGATTATTTAACTTAGTATAAGACTAAAATGTTATGTATTTGTTATTTTATCTTTCATTTCAAAATGACTCATTTTGAAATTTGAGCCCACATATAAGGGATAATGTTTTAATATAAGTTGAATATAATTAAATTTATTATTTTCTATCAATTTAACGGATAAAAATTCTTAGCAATTTTGTTATCTAAATTACTAGTAATTTGAAAAACAAATTACTGAGAATCCGAATCTCAATTTAAATTTTTAGAATAAGTAGTAATTAATTTAAGACACCTGATAAAGCCACCATTTCTTTGGTAGTGAAACCCTTCTTTGAGAAGGCATCGATAAGGCCACTAAGATCCAATGTTGGGGCAGGGAGGTCGGAATTAGCACCACTTTTACATGAGGTGGTAGAGTCTCTTCTGCCCAATTGAACTGTCCAACTAGGTCCTCCCAACTGAATTGACCAATTCAATATTATGAGGAAAATTATACCAAATTAAAGAACATGATTTATATAACGAGGAAATTGAATATTTTCTTTTTTCTTACAGCGACAACAGAGTCTCTCGCAGCAACGGCTAAGATGTCAGCACATGACACAATACCAGCGCATGCGGTATCCACTTGAGATTTGATTGTGTCTATTACTTTGAACCCCCTCAGTGAATGAGCGTTGGGCCCAGCTGTTTTCTCTCCATCGCTGCCATCCAACAGTACAGATGCATCGCATCCCTGTTACACAATTAAACTTGTTATTTTCTTTCTTCCAAGAAGCCAATTATATATATATCTATCTCACTAATGAAAATATAAAAACAGGTTTCTCCTATATATTGTATTAGAACACAATTTTTGTATTTAAAAAAAAAAAAAATCTCAAATACATTAACAAACAAAACTTAAATGCTTCCACACTTTATGCTTTACAATGTGAATTTCTTCTGGGTAAACAATTTCATGATTTTATATGGGTCGTGAAGCAATTTAATTAATGCCTATGCCCTATGGCATGTGAAACATTTTAGCAAGCAGGCTGGCCACAAGTACTGACTGATCGACACAATCTCTTATATATATATATATATATTTTATAGTGTGTGTGCAAACCCTTTCAAGAGATCTTATAGTGTTCGAAACAATTCAACAGTCAAAGTATAAAGGTCGTGTAAATTATAGGTCTGTTTTTCTTCTATTTGTTCCCCCATTTCGCGGAAAGAAATAGACTCTTGGGTATTTTCTAAGATTAAATTTATCTCCGTTCAAATTTTGGGGAGGAAAATTGAAAAGAGAATTTATATAAAATCGAAAAAAGGAAGAGTTGCAAGGATTTTATATTTTCCTTTCTTTTCACTCATGCCTTGAAAAATAGGAGTCAAAAGGATAAGTAAATATAGATATATATGTTAGCTGCACAACTTTTACATAATAATTACACAACAATGTTTACGTGTAAATGAATTTTCCCCTCTCTTAATGTTATTCAGCATTTTTTTTTAAAAAAATAAAAAATTAAAACTAATTTACACGTAAATATTATTGTGCAATTATTGTGTAAAAATTGTACAGTTAAAATAAACCAAACTAAGGCAGCGCACTATTATTTATTACTTGGCTCCCTCCCCCTCTTAATTTAGTCATAAAGACTTAAAGTAGTACTAATCTAGCTTGGGAGGTTTCTGACTTCTTTTGATAATGTTTTTTTAGATAATGTTTTGTTTTTTTAGCAAAAAAAAAAAAGATAGAAAAGAAAAGTAAAAGCATTAATAAACCGCACCAGACATAAAACACTTAAAATTATTTTCATTTTTATGTCACATTAAAAACTTTTTTACCAAAATAAAAAATAAAAAGGATCCCAAATCATCCACCTGTCTACTTTGCTATTCACTATGAAACTACGTACACACACACAACTCAATACATGCAGACATTTGCAGGCTAGGTAAGATATTGAGGAATTCAGGAAAAAAAATTAAGGAGGAAGTGAGAGATGAGATGACTTGCTTGAACGAAACAGTCATGAAAATGAAGACGGAGCAACGATGCGCCCATGCGTGCCCTTTTGCTCACAGCAGCATTAACAGCTGTTTTAATGGTAGAAAGGGCATTGGGGCAGGATGTATCGTAGAAAGTCGAGGATAACTGGGCAGAGGCCATTCCCACAAGAAGTACTGAGAATAAAAGGCACACTTTTGTGGTTGTGTGAATGGAGGGGGCAGAACGATGAGAAGCCATGACTAGTTATGGCATCATGTGAAAGAAGAAGAAGAAGAAGAAGAAGAAGAAGGCTTTTCGCTTGCCGTGTGGTTAAGGCACTAGAGTTGTCATGTATTTAAGAAGACTTTTCGCTTGCCGTGTGGTTAAGGCACTAGAGTTGTCATGTATTTATAAATGGGATCCGGCTTGAGTGCTGAAAAAAAATGAGAGGCCAAAAATTAATCAAGTCTTTTTTATAAAACCAAAAGCCGTTTCTTAAAAGTTATGTGAAGCAAACGTTTGGCTCTCTTGAACGTTTGCCTTCAGCCTTTGCGAAGTCGTAAAACAGAAACTTAATATACGTTTGCTTCACATAACTGAACTTTTAAGAAACCACGTTTGATTTTATAGAAAAAGCTTGATTAATTCTCGGCCTCTTCACATAACTGCACTTTTAAGAAACAACGTTTGGTTTTATAGAAAAAGCTTGAGTAATTCTCGGCCTCTCATTTTTTTTACGGCACGGTGCTGTAGCACCCAAGCCGGATCCTTATAAATGTGCTCTACCATTGACTTGTATGCATTTGTCTCATCAACTGAGTCAACTTTGTGAACTGAAGAATACAAAATACAATAAATATGTACGTGTCTTCGATCTTTAGGTTGTTTAAGTTAGTGGGTCGATAGAAAGGTTCATGAGTACGTGTAGATCGATCGAGTGGGTTGGCAGTGTCCTACGGGCACTGGTGCTCAGACTAGCTTGATTAGTATTTTCTTGAAAGAAAGAAAAAGAGATTCAATTCAATGATTGGTTTAGAGTAAAGTATTGAAAAAAAAAAAATGAAAAATGACATGCAACAGGACCTCCAGCGCTATCTTCTACATGGTTTAAATCTGTACACACGAAAATTATCCAAGTATTCATTTGGAAAGCAAAAGATTTAGATCGATGTACCAAGAAAGCAGGGGAAAAACAACCACGCATGAGTATTTTATTATTATTATTATTGATTTTTCAGAATTTCTTATTTTACGAAGAGTATTTTTGTTATTTTTGTTTCTTTAAGATTTATGAGAAAATCTTAATGGAAGTATAATGGAGGTAGAAACCAAAATGCATGAGCTGGTTGAATATGACCCCACATTGCTGAGTTTCCACTACCCACCAGCTGTGATTGGTTAAACTAGTAGTATTTGTTTGGCATGAGATTAAGAATTTAAGACCACTTAGGGCTTGTTTGTTCAATGACGATGCAGAACAGCATCGTGCTATGCGGGTCCCACGTCACTGTTTAAGTCAGCTCATTTCACTTCTATTTGCTTCCTTCACGTGCTGCGCTGCTTTTAATAAATCCTGCAGTTTTGAATTTTCATTTCTTCCTATTCTGCCCTCTGTTGAAAACCGCATCTGATATGAACAAATAGAAGTGATCCTTTTTCAGAAAACCAACCCAGCTCCTCCTCACGAGCCCCTGCAACTGATTCGGCCAAGGAAAATTTCGACCAGAAATGCAATCTACTCCGTACCTGGTAGACATGACGGTTCTGTTGGAAGAACAGGGCGAAGACGGTAATGCCCCACCGCTCAAAGAAATTTTCTATAAATTTCCTTACTCATGCGGAGAAGACAACAGACAAAACGAGCAACATTGGTGCCGGTATCCACCAGTTGAGAGAGTCGGAGGAGGAGGTGGCAGGGTGCTTATGCCTCCCACAGTTTGATTATCATTACAGAAAGGTACGCTTTTAGGCTTTAACTATTCAATTATGTTCGAATTTGTCAATCAAGGATTTTTATTTTTATTTTTTAAAAATTTTAATAGTGTCAATCAAGGATGTTATTATGCCATAATTGTGTTACGTACCTGCAGGGACTACATATATATGATTGGAAAAGAGTGAGACGCGTTCAACCAAAAAGCGAAAATGCCAATAATTGATTATGATTAATCAAATTCATGAGCTGGAGAACAAGAATAATATTGCATGCATGCTGTACTCCGAATTAAATCACAACGGCCCAATGTTTGTATTTTAGTTATAAGCAAAGATGAAAATTTTTATTTGTGTATTGGGTTTGGATTGTGACGAAACATGACTAGTACATATAACGTTATATAAATCAACCTTAATTTGACTTATCTTTCAACCATAATCAATTAATTTCGTGTGAAATTTAAGTCGAATTTGCGGATCGTATAAAAAATTATTAGACATAACTTTAGTTTTGTATGAAATCTGTTTTAAATGTACCTGTTCTTTTCCTCTTCTTCTTCTTTTTTTTTAAAAAAAAAGAATAAAATTATCATTTAAGGTATGTTAAAACCTACATAATACCTCATATTTTAAGCTTAATAAATGGTATATCAAATTTAGAGGAGGGTCGAATCACTTCCAAAAGCTTTCTCTCATCCTAATTAAAAGGATGGTCAGCCACCTTAATTTTCATAATTAACTTTTGAAGTTGCCCAATCGACCACCTTATCTCACTTCACTTGCATGAGATTAGTTGGACCCTGATAATAAAGAGGTTGTAGGATTGAGATATTTGGATCATTGATCTCCTACTAAGCACTTGAAGGTAGGACTAATTTCGATCCCTTTCATGCTGAAAATTAGTTTGACAATCTCTTGATCAGTACTAGACTTTCGAGGATGGTCGGACCTGCACCATTTCACCGCCCATATATGCACAACAAAAAGAAACCCCAATAAACAGCCAATTAATCCTAGCAAGAGGTGGGCCAGGATTCACTCTCTTGTCCTGTGCACCCATTAACGATTGACCTTAAGCACACCACCATGCACCTACTACCACCATCACATCCTCTCCAATTTCCTGGTTGCGCTCTGATCGATCACTAGCATGACTCATTCTTTCTTTTTTAGATTCCAACCATTTTCTATCCTTCCAATTCATTGCTTCCAAAAACGTTAAATCATGATTAAGCATGTCGTAATTTGGAGCTGTCCATATGTCTCCAAAAAGCCAAATCCTCTGCAATTACTGATCATGAACGAAAGGCCAATAAAAAATGGACGATAAATAATATTTAAAACCCGGCCAGAATCTTGCCTTTTGGGTTTGTCGGTACGTTGGGTGCCATTCTTCAAATCAACATATGTATAGCAGCCAGATAATAAATACAGAAACTGGACTGAATTATCACTAATTTGTTCTTGAATTTGACAGGGTTTGGTGCCAGAAGATGATTCCAAAAGCTTAATTGTGAATGTATAACTACTGATGGTTACATTAACAGAAGTATTGATAGCATCTTTGTTGGGGAAATAAATCACTCAAACACCTCACTACTTGAATATAACTGCACAATTAAGCTTGTCATATAAAGAATAACTGTCACTATCATGGCAAATAACTGCACCATTCATCATACAACTTCAGCATGCCACGTAGTAAGCATTCAAAAGCCATATTCAGAGCCTCTCACATTAAAACGCAACTCTCTCCAAAGATTAAAAAATAAAAAGGCCCCGATACTCTCTCTAAACTTTTTCCATTAAATTATTTTGCCAACATTATGTACCGACTTAAACATCAAAGTATTTCCAATATATCCCTTGGGAACCGATAAATTTTTGGTGACTATTTTCTATATATTGAAAGTAGCCGTCGCTGGTCCAGCCGTCGGAAAAATTGCTTCAACAATCTTAATGTATCTTGACCTCCTTGCATTTATAAACACTTCGAAAAATATATAAGGGCCGGCTTAACAACCTAAATTTATATAATTTTATGTTTTGTCAAATCAAAAGATGAGTCGTTTGTAGCTTGAGAATTAAATTTAAAAACGATGTAATTTTGTGAAAGTAACAAACAACATTTTCAATAGTCAGCAAGGGCATCCAATTATATGAAAATGTAAACATGGGTGGGAAAGAAAATCGATTGAAATTGAAATGAGGTTTCCAATATATGATCTTTTATTTTGATTTTGTTAAATTACCATTTATTTTAAAAGTTATGTAAATTAATTTAAATTATTTAATTGATAGTTTAATATTCTTCCCATTTAATTGAAATAAATGATAAATGATGGAAACAAAATTCGAACTCAAAAAATCTGTTATAGTATCATGTTGAATTATTACTTATTTTAAAAATTTAAGCAAATAGAAAATGATAAATTTAGTTATTTAATTAACACTCTAACAATCTTTTCCATTAAAAAAATATAATAGACTATAGATAAATAAGAAAAATGTTTGAGATATTATAACATTTCTTATAAATTTATGCAGAAATATTTTTAAATAAAAAAGTTAAGCTTAATTCTCATATCAATTTATTAAAAAAAAAAAAAAAAACCCTGTAATATTCTTTCTGATGGGTTTGAAGCGTGAAGCTGCACTGTTCTTTCTAGGATGATTTTCACGCACGTCTCTCGTTTTGGAGTCGGAGCATGTGATCCAGACATCCAGTTTTTATTAAAACATGATGTTGACAACAAGATTCCAAGCGGTGTCGTATTGTTGTTTGACTTCACTTTCATTCAACACGGTAACGCATGTGGATACATAGTTGAAGTTCGGCGGCACAGCAAAGCAATGCTGTAGATGCGGAGGGTTTTAGGCACAGCCATCAAACTCTGGTCTTTTTTGTCAACACTACTACGTACATTTATTTCTTTTAATCTGTTATCCAATTTGTAAATTTCTTTCAATTTAGTTAGCGTATATTAAATAATTTTTGTTGTTTTGAGTCAATACTGAGTCAACTGCTCAAGCGAGACCTAATTGACTTCAAGCACTTTTTAAGTGTATTATTTGGGGGTGGCCGTGGCCACTTCTTGGCCATATGAGTGGTCGTTGTCACCCCTGACGTCGACCCTCATCGAAGATAATCAGGTCACTCTCAATGAGTATTGAGAGAGTTTTATTGCCTTAGTCACCTCTAATGACAATGACATTAAAGGCGGTTGCCGGTCGAATCACTCTCGGTGTTATGTTGGACAAGTTGGCCCTCCATACAATATTAAAAAGTTTATTTTCCCACATACCAAAGTATTAAGACATAATAAATGTCATTGAACATTTATTTTTTCTCGAGTTGAAATATAATATAATATATATATATATATATATAGACGAGGAAGCATTACAAATTGAAAAGATTGAAAATAACAAAACGTCCCTATTTGTCACTCCCAAAGCTTCCAATTATTTTTAACGAGTAGACGACTTATTGTTCGAGTTTTACATCCTCACGGGCCACGAAAGCCACAATGCCTTAACTTTTTCTCCAAAGCCGAAAAGGAAAGTTGAAACAAAATAAAAGGTACTGTCCATCACTTATGCACTCTGCTCTTTTTTTCGTTTTTTTTTTCGACCACAGATTTGTTTGTTACTGATCGATGTGTCTTCTTTTTTGTGAAAAATATTTAAGGTATTATATAATTTTTATTATAAATTTGCATAATAATTATATTTTATAAAATTAAGTTTTACGTGACAGTTTATACTTTATACTTAAATGACCAACGTGATAAATGTTGTAAGTGTTGTGAACTATTATGTATCGGTTCATATTTTAATGACTGGCATAATAAATATTATGTAGATTTATAAATGTAATAAATGTTATGTAAACTATGAAGTGACTACAAATAGTCCTATATATCAACACTCTTCTTTTATTTATATTCAATTTGAGTTGACGATCAAGTTATTATGTGATTTTATTTTATTTTTAAAAATAATAATAATAATAATAATAATTGAAACTTCTTTTTATGTGGTAGTCATAAAGTCAAACTAGGATTTAGTGACGACCAATGGGGTCGCTATTATCTTATCAGTTATCACGAGAAATTTCATTGGTTTACAAGATTATTGGTCCCCAAAATTTCTCTAAATTTTAATTATTATTGCAAAGGAAAAATGACTTCAAGGTTTCAAACAAATGATTGGCAGTGTACTTTTTTCTTTTTGCACCGACTAAATAATTAATTCATTAAGTTTATTTACTTTTGAACAACAAAAATAATAATAATTAAAACGTAATAACTGGAAAAAAAATATATATATCCTAATGAATGAGATTCTCACATTCATAAAGATCTCAGCTTTGTTTGATAAAATTTTTCTTCTATTTTTTTTTTCTTTCTTCAAAATAAAGATATTAATAAATAATTTAAACACGCAAAACACTCAAACCATGTCACATTACAATTTCAAATGAAAAAAAAAAGAAAGAAAGAAAAAGAAGCTTTTAGAACGCAATATCAAACAGATCGAGTTGAGATTTCGCTTTTTTTCCTTTTGGGAGTGCATTATTTGGCGGCCTATGATTATTATTATTATTATTATTATTTTTGGGCAAATAAAACACAACAAAATCAAACTACTACTGCTAAAAAAAAAGAGAAAAAGCCAGGGGTCAAATAGGCTTGGGAGTTAAGATCACTCAATTTTCAGGGGAAGTGATGAACTGAGAATGTATCCACCTAGATTAGTAGAGGTGGCCATCTAATTCAGGGCTAATTAGTACTACTGGGGTGGACTTTACAAACAGATTTGAGGGGTTCGTTAAGATCAATAATAAAAACTATAACTATTATGGTGGGTTCCACTCACATGTGTCCCACCCGTATGTCTTGTGTTGTGCAAAAATATTTTTTCAATTAGGTTATATATATGCACGCTAATTACTACTGCAATGGACTTTGCAAATATACCCGACAGAGATTAGACTCTGTAACTGTTGGGCTTTAGCGACTTTTTCAATTGCTGAGGGAACAAACTGTTGGGACAGCCGGATTCTGTTGGGCTGGACAGGGACAATCTGGACCATGCTTAAGAAAGATAGAGACCAAGTCCTAACGGATCCATTACCCAACCTAATAATTATTCGGCTCCACTACGGGACGGACGATAGAGATCAACTAGGCAAGAGTTGTTCAATTTCAACCATTGGCCCATTGCTTGATGTGGGCTTGATCTATCGTAAAGGGCAACATGCAGTAGATAATAGATAGCCCATATAGCTCATACATCATATATTTCAATCACTCGATGTCAGTTTGTTTTTTGTTTTTTTTTTTTAAAAAAAAACAAAAGTATAAATTGCTACCTTATCAATATAAGGGTGATCGGTTATTATGATTTTGGTGAGGCTTAATGTGGGATATTATGGGCGCTAGATTAGGCCAACCTGTAACAGATAAGTTTAATTAAGGGTTTAACTTTTCGTGCTCCATCAACTTAACTCTGGGGCTTTTGGCCTATCAATTAGGTATTTAATAATATTGGTATCAGAGAACGTATCACATCACATGTTTGAATCTCAGAGGGAGTGACCTATGAAAAATGTTAATTTGGTGCCTGAGTAAAGCCTCAAAAAAACTGGAAATGGCTATCATATCTTGAGTGAAAGCTGTTGGGATAGAATGGACCACCGTAGGCGTCGGCACGGAAGCATGGTGGATTGTTATGATCCTGGTGATCGGGTCTAATTTGGGATATGAGTGTTAGATTTGGCTTTTTATATTAATTATGAGAGGTTTAAGGACATAACTTTTATTAGTTTTCCAATTTTTATCGTATTAATCAAGTACTTAACACCTATCTACGGTTTGGTTCAACTGATTGATTGGCTTGAGTTTCAATTTTGGTTAGGCCAATTTGAGCTCGCGCACCATGTCACTAGCCTAAGTAGGGAAAAACACAAATGCATAAAACCACCGTCGATTGCCATTTAAATTGACATTAATATGTCTATATAGTTTAAGTATTATGTCGACATCACTTGTGCCCGCTGAATCTCACACAAAACTAGTAGTATATATAGAGTCTAGACCATATATATATAGTTCGTGGACGACATCACGTTTAATATTTAAACGTACGAATTCTTACAAAGTTATTACATTCTCAGTTACAAGTTAAGGTACGATATTTAATTTAATAATGTCGAACAAAAATACAAAAAAAAAACATTCTTTTGTTTAAAGTTGAAACCCAATATATAGTTAAAGACTAGTATTCATGTGTACTAGATCCTCTCCATTTAATTATTAGATGTAACAAAATAAAATTTTGGCTTCAAAATGAATCAGAAATGAAGAGAATCCTGTTACACTAAGCTACAATTATAATGGTTATCTAATTTAGGTATGGATGAAAGAAATCTAAATGCATGTCTATATGAAACATAATGCGAGGTGTTAATCAAATAACTGGACAGAAATCAACTAACTTTATTTTATTATTAAAAAAAGGCATACTAGGTTTCTTCACCAGCAATGCCCGATTGTGCTTTTTTGGATGAAAGTACTACAAACTTTCTGGCTTTCGAATTTGCTAGTGTTTTGACACTAGTTGAGAACTCATGATCAACGATGCACAGGAAAAAGATCCTAAAAGTTCCCCTGGGTGGACAGTGTTTTTTCAGTACCACACGGAAAGGGAAAAAGTGGATTTAATTAATAGGATGATCGAAGGGTCATTAATTATTGCTCACTACTTTCACTCCAGTTCTTGATTGCTTCCACCACTGCTTGCTTCACCACTCGAGCATCTAAGCTTTCAATGTGTTCTGTATTCTGCAAAATCAAGTATATATATATATATATATATATATAGATATTTCTTATTCATTAACTGAGAAAGACGAAAGGAATGCAATCACAGAATAAATTTCATTGAAACCCTGAATTTAATCTGTGACTCAAACCATATTTGTGTAATCCACACGTACTGATCATCTTTCTATTTTTTTGTTTTCCCTTTTAAGGATGAAAAAGACATTATTCTTCGATCCTTACTTCTCCTCCAACTGCTTCTAACTGGAAAACGTCTGAACAAGAAACCCTAGCATCGAGCACATCCAGAGCCAGCAACTCGAAGGCTTCTAGTATTGAGACTAGCAAACCGGGGCAATTTTTTCCTGAAAAAACATTTATAAGGAAACCCCTTTCTAGGGCTTCCACGGTAACCTGCTGGAAAGTAGAATAGAGTAATAGAAGAGTCATTTTATTTGGTGAAACTGCAGGATTAATCAAGAAAGTAAGATATATGGATACAATTAATTGAAATTAATATGCACCGCAGGCAATGGATTTGTTGAAGCTCCAATATCTTGATTCAGTCTTTCCACTTTTTGCTTCAACTCCTTTATATATTTGGATGCATCTACTATAACTGAGGCTTTGTTCATCTGCCAAGCACACAAAATTCAGGAAAGAAAAAAGAAACAATATATGAATATATATATATAATCAGAGATATATATTGATCGAAAGCCAAATTAAGTAAGTGTTTAAGTATATATTAATTGGTAGATGGTAATTACAGCGCTAGAGTTGGTGGCAGCACGAAGCTGTTGCAACTTCTCATTCAGCGCTGCTCTTTTATGCTCCCTAGAAGCCATGCTTCTGATCTGCCTCTTATCTTTATGTCTAATAATATTCTCTCTCTCTCTCTCTCTTTCTTATTTTTCTCTTGGCATCTTTTATTTGCCGTGGGCATTGGGGCTTTTTAAAGACGCCAGGAATGAGAGCTCTCTAACCTATAATCGCTAGCTCTTGTTTGTTTCCTACATGAGTGCCTGCATTTCCCCACAAGAAAAGTATTCTTCATTGTATGTATTAAATATTTACGAAATTGACCCTTTTTCTTTACTTCAAAATTTTATTAAGCTGATGATGCCATTATAGGAAAATGTATACCAAAGTATATAAGAAACATATTGGAAGCTGCTTCTTGAGTAACATCATATTAATTAGAAGGTCGGACTTCAAGCCAACCAAGAAAATCTCTCTTTCATATTTTCAGTAAAAGTTCTACATATATTCCATTTTTTTTTATTAAATTTCACGAGTGTATATATGTTAGGAATATAAACAAAGTCTCTCTCTCTCTCTCTCTCTCTCTCTCTCTCTCTCTCTCTCTGTGTCTGACGTGATCCCAGATTTTCATCGTTAAAAGAACGACAATCACGGGGTTAAACTTTTTTTTTTTTTTTCCGTCTCTTGTACTATAGCAAACTCGAAACCGTTTCTCTTTTCTCTCCTATGGAGTAATAAGTTGACCTTGATTAATACCAGCACTAATATAAGAATTAAGAAACGAGGAGCTAACCTAATTAACTAGAATTTGAACCTTGTACAACAAGAATATCCATATAATCAGTCAAAATCGAGTAAACTATTCACTGAAAACTTTGAGGTACATGCCTCAAAAACACGTACAAACACACACAGAGATATATGTTTGAATATATTTATGTCCTGAGATACCAAGTACAGTAGCAAAGAAACAGTGTGCTCGAACTTTTTCGATTCTGCATGTTAATTTTATAATTTATGTGCATCGATCGGGCACAAAAACCTGATCGAGCCCATCAAAGCATATGTTACGTAATCGTACTTAGCTGCAATCCTGTAGTTTTCTTCATCTGCCGCATCATCGTCTCTTTAATCATTTCCATTTAAAATATTACGCATTGGAGTGAAAAGGCCAAAAATAAAAAATAAAAAAACTCAATCTTGCATGAGAGAGTGCGACAAAAGGATGACGGCAAGAAAGAGAGAGAGAGTGCGTGTGCGAGATCAGCCCCGTGAGAAGTGTTTGGAGGGATTGACAGCTAAACTACCTTTGACGCTTCCTTCGCTGCTTTCGATGTCTCTGTTCCCTCGAACCCCATAGCTCCCATATCTCTCATCACGTGCAGATTCCTTCCCTAAACGCGTTAATCCCACCATTAATCAATCCTCCACATCTCTCTCCACGTGACTTCTACGTACTCATCTATATATTCTTCCCGAACAATGTCTAGCTCTTTGCCTCTGTTAATTTGGCATGCTAGTTTGGTTTAATAAATCTACATTTAAGAAAATGCGATAAAAAAAAGTTTACCACACGTACATGAATATTTTATCTATAGTAATGTTACTGACCTATGTGCCTTAAGATTATATATTCAATGAATATATGCAGAAGTGTACGTCATAACTCCCATAAAGGAGATGAATTATGCATGGGATCGGAGATCTAAAAACAGTAGAAGAGCGCACGAGAGGGATTCATAAAGAGCATTAAATATGTCAATTGCATTCCTCTAACATTGTCTACATTGTATACAAACAAACCACAGTGTACCCACCTATTCACATGTGTGCCCATTAATCATCACAACAAAACAATCCACCACACACATAACCAGCTGCTCCGAGCTTGTCTCCTGCCCTAGTTTGAATTTTATTCTTCCTAGGGTGTTAGGGTTTCCTGCTGCTATGATGCCTTTATTCGTTATACAATTTGGTATAAGACAAGAAAGAATAATATATATATTAAAAAAACATTTTATTATTATCAAATATATGTGTCATGTATATAGAAAGATGAGACACTCCAATTTTCAATTAATGCTCCGTTTGTTTCGACGTAAAATGGTTTTCGTCATAAAATGATTTCAGAGAAGTCATTTTTCTGAAAAATATTTTTCATCGAAAGCATTTTTCGGTGTTTGGCGCGTACGGAAAATCACAAATATTTTTAATATTTTTATTCAATCATATTAACCTATAAAAATCAATTTTTATTCAAAACATATAAATATTAAAGTAAAATAATATAAAAATTACCGTAGACGAGATTCTGTCACTGACCGATAGGATTCTGGCCACTTTTTTTGGATTCCGCCATTCCGGCTACTATAACCAGAATCCAAGATAAAAGCCGGAATCCGAACAATTTCGTCGGAATCTGGGTTGGCCGGAATCCGGCCACTTTCGCCGGATTCCGACACAGAACGCCCGGACTCCGGGATACTGGCCGGGATTTGACCAGAACGGCCGGATCCCGGCCAGTCGGTCGGAATCCGGTCGTTCTAGCCAGATGGCCGGAATACGGTCGCCGGAATCTGGGCTAACCGGATTCCGGCGACATTGATCGGATGCTGTCAAATTTCGGTACCAGCAAGATTTCGGTGATGGTCGACTGCTTGAAGTGAAGGTCGACTGTGTAGTTTAATAGGGGTTGAATGCGTCTGGCGTCTTCAAAAAATGATTTACGCTTTTAAAAAACGTAAATTATTTTCCGAAATTTACTAAGCAATTTTGGTCAAACAGAAATTATTTTCCGGTTGACTATTATTTTCGCCCCTACCAAACACCGGAAAATACCGAAATCATTTTACGCCGAAACAAACGGAGCATAAGTTCAATCAATTTTCCTCGCACTTGCTTTATAACATGAATATATAGTACTCCTGTCTCTTGGGTAGTTCAATCGGCTGGGAACCACGCCTCATAAAGCAGAGGTCACTAGTTCAAATCCTCATTCCCTCTCTTGTGTGGACATATAAAAATATATATATATATATATATATATATATAGTACTCCTTATTACATTTATAATATTTACAAAATGACGTGATAACCCATAATTGGCGAAACAATTAATAGGTAGTACCGGTAATTGACAAATCAGTCACTAACTAGCTAAACCTACAAATATAAATTTTAACTATTATTTTACGGATTACGGACTATATAAGAGAGTTTGTAGTAAAAACTGTAATATCCTTATTAGCGGTCTGTACTAATTACATACATGCAGTGAATGCTCTTGAGATGACAGGTAATCATTCTTGGATTGAACATATGCGTGATTATAGCAAAATTTCATAGATAATCAAAACTTACTTAATTCCCACATTTGCAAGCGAGTGAGATGGCCCCATCCGATGGATTATGTGTTTGAAGTATATGAAGAATATTAAGCAACACGTGCCTTTTCTCTTTCCCTTGATGGATCATGACCAGTTGTTATATATATATAATGAAGTGCTAGGCATGGTTGTAACAAACTTAGCTTGATTTATTTTTCCACGTCATGCTATCCTGGACGAAGAAATCAATAATTGGACAACAATAATTAATATTGGTTTAAAAATTTCGATCGACTGCAGTCACAATTGAGGGTGACTTGGTGCTTATCGCGATTGGTATGATGATGCATGTCCGACTATATTTGAAAATTGGCAAACAATCAAAAGAAAATTATTGGTGCATGCATAGAGAAAACATAAGACCATCTTTTCATGTTCGGTATTAAAGGTTAATGATTTAGTTCACTTATAATAAGCAACTTAATTAAAATGAATTGTTCTTTTTTTTTAAAAAAAAAAGAATTGTTTTTTGTGAGAATTAGAGAAAATTAATGTGACACGATTCGCAAATTCTACACGAGTCCAACATGAAATTAGCGGGTTAGAGTGGAAGGATTTGACTGTTTAAGTAAATGAGTTAGGTTAGAGTTGACCTATATATATAGTCTTATTATATCTATGCCTCGACACAATCAGAACCTGACACCGACATTTAGGATTGATAATTTTTGACATGGCCTATGAATCTGGCATGCATGACCCAACACAATTATAACTAGAAAAGATTGAAGAGATCCCAGTTATCATCGGCTTCCTTAATATTTTATTACTTGCTACTCAACCATTCCTCACTTTTTTTATAGCTAAGAATTAATTAAGATGGATAGATATATATATGGAAGTTTTTGGTCTCCATTTCAAAGTGCTTAATTAGCTAGCATTAAATAACACCAAACCTGGGTTTAATTTTTCAAACTAATTACTGGAAGTTCCCGTTTATTCTTTCTAGCTAGGATTTGATTGTTCTCCTGACTCCTAGAATGTCCTGAAAAAATATAATTTTTATTTATATATAGCCGACGACGACTTGTACTTATATAAGAATGCTAGCTATTCACCTTAACCACACTACTACTTGTTTGTCTGCTAATATTAGTAATTCAACAGTAGAAATTAATTAAGAATATTGTAGAGAGATCGAGAGCATGATTAAATGTCCAATCATACAATACGTACGGATATTAATACAAATAGTGCCAAATTTGGAAATGTGTCTCGTGACAATCCCCTATTTTTACTCTAGACATACTTTTCCTATATATGAGATTCCAATCCCCCAAAATTAAATCATCAATGGACAAAAATTCCATAGCAAGTAATCATGTGGAAAGACTTGCTCCCCCCCAAAAAAAAGAAAAAAAAAAAAAAAAGATCATTAATAGTACTAGAGTGCTCTATTCCATGTTGAGCTGTTTAAATTCATCCAAATATCATCCTCATTTTTTTTTTCTTTTTCCCTTTGTACTAGAGGTAAAATTATGAAAAAAAAATTATGTTATGATATTATACAATATTTTGTTAAAATATTAATTAAATGATTAAATTTATCATTTCTTATTGTTGGTACAGTTTCCGATGCGATGACGTGTCGACTTGTGATTCGTCAGTCTTCCTTGATATTTGCTCTTTTCGTAATCTGCAAAATAATAAACGGTTTATCGGGGGTGCCGACCATATCCCCACTCCGATGCCCAAGTCAATTACAAACTTATTGACTTTTCAAGAGTACTTAAAATCTCAGAACTTAGAGAACATAAATGTGTCAAATACCTGGCGTAGCTACGTTATTTATTGGCTCATAGTCCACAGTTGTAAAACTGCTGGAGTGCTTGGAGCATAATCTGGTTAGGAGTTTGAGTCTTAGATCACATAGTTTTTTGTCTTATCTTCATAAGCCTTATCTTCATAGAATTTTAATTGAGTAGTAGAGTCCAAACTGAATAAGATACTACCTCTTCATATGATGCTATATTATTAGATACCTTATCCCATATTTGATGGGATAGAAGTCTTTTTGGAGATAACGATGGGTTATGTACTTAATTCTGGTCTGGACGAATCAACCCAATGGGCTCGGCCCCCATTACTACTTTAGGCCTACATGTCTTTAATTGGAGCTGATTATTTCCCTAACACTTATCAGTTTAACCCTTTTAATATTAGTGTTGATTTAATGGTACCAGAACCAAAATCCTGAAAAGTGAGTATTAAGTCATACACAAAACTCTCACTCCCAACAACTTTAGATAAAGAAAAATATTACTTTTCATACTCATTAATTTCATATTGATTAACATAATGTATTTTATATATATATATCTTTTAAGTAGCTGACCTAAAAAGTCATTTAAAGTTCCTATCAACCGTGAAAAATAACGTTATCCTATGGAAAAAAAAAAAAAGAAAAAAAAAAGAAAAAAGGTCACTATTGCCAAAGTGCCCTAAAGTTCCTATCAACTGGAAAAGTTTCTCGAAACTAGCACTCGTAGGCTCGTAGCATGCAGACAAGAATCGAAGAAGCACAACTATGGTGGCAAACAAGCGTCACAATCTCCTTTGACAGCTATACATTTTTCTCAATGTTGTATGCAACTCTGACAGCTATATATACATTGGCACTCAAAGTTAATCACCATTTTAATTGGGAGGTTAGGAAAACGTTGAGATCGATCATGCATGCTTCTTAACCTAGCTAAATGATTAAATCAGTAATATTAATTATAATAAAATTAAGAAATAATATACAATAACACAAATAAAGATATCCACATGATAGGATATATATATGCGTGCATATATATTATATGTTTCCACGTTCACAAAGAAAATTTCGAACGGATGATTAAGTACTACGTACTATATATCACCCTTTAAGCAAAGATTGTTAATTAAAATCATTTCTTCGGTAGTGTTTTTGAACATATGTTAAACTAGTACTTAGGGATGGAGCCAAAAATTCTTATGAACAAGGGCCAATGACAACAAAAAAAATTAGTAGGGGCCAGTAAGCTAAATTTTTATTTCTATCTTATATTTTTTAGTTTTTAGAAGAAAAAAAATTCCCACCTTATAATTTTTTTTATTTTTTAGGAAATTGGGGCGCCCCCCCCCCCCCCTAGCTTCCTCCCTCCCTCCGGTAGTACTTGTTCTAAAAGCTTAATTAAGCTGATTAAAAAAATTATTTAACTAATATTTTAACACTTTTGCTTACACGTAAGCTCAAACTCTCTTTTAATAAATGGGATCCGACACGTTGAATATTTAATTAAAATAGGTGATTGATTTAATCATTTGACTTATAATATTCTAACACTCCTCCTCACGTGTAGGAGTCGAATATTTAATGAAGAGAAATGCTATATACTACATGCACCTTCATCTTACTCCAATCTTACGTATTGGGCTAATGTGACAGAGTCCATCAACCTTTAAACTTTTTATTTATTTATTTAACAAAGACTGATGGGTAATACCTCATTAACCTAGTGAGAAGAGGTGAAGTATATAGTATTATTCTTTAATTAAAATGAGAAGTGAATGATAAAGACAAGATTCAATTTATTTAATCAATGTTCTATTCTAACAACAACGTATAACTTCAAAACGAGTGTAGTATAGCTCATTCCTTCAAGAAATAGCAACTCGGTGGGAGTTTATTTTTATTTTTATGCGCAACATATATTGAGTTAGCTATCCCCCACGAACAAAGAGAATCCAACTTTTTTGTATTAGCAGCCAAATTTGTGAGTAATAACAATTATTAGGGTAGGCAATATTTTTGGAATTGATTAGGAGTTGTTGGAATCGAGGGGTCTCCTTGAGTCTATGACAAGTGATGTTTAGGTCCAGTGAGGGTCCGGAGTGGAGATGCCACGCCGCTGTTGTGACATGCGACTAGTGACATTAAGGTTCACGGGCTAGCTAGGTTCAAATTACGAAACACAGCAATTTTTGCCTCTAAATTTGTGTGAAGAGAAAGAAAACGTGATAGGAAAAACTCATGGTGCTTGTCGTACGAAGTGCATGGAGGGAGTTTGTCCCTTCTCCTCACATGTTGGATAGGCAGTAACATCCACAGACGAAAACAACCAAATTGCATGATAGCAAAAGGATCAAGATCATCTGCATGTACAAGACATTTCCGACATGGGACCAGCGGACAGCTAAGATTTTTAACTTTGGATTAGATGTTTGAAGTCCCCCACAAAATAGGAGTCTTTTGATCTCTCAGAGTTAAAGGAAAAAGTGACAGCAACTCTTCAAAGCGTGCATGATGATCCAATGTAAACCTATGAACTTGTGAAACGATAGGCCAGAAACTCCTGAAACATCGGCAAAAATTGGAACCTCTTCTTCCTTTCCTTCGTGGTCGAGGTGTTTCAGGTCTTCTATATATATATATATATGGTTATATATGGAAATTAACCATTGAATATATATCAGTAGATATTATACGACCCAAAAGAAAAAGAAAAAGGGAAAAAGTAAAAGGGTTTCAAATAAACGAATGAATGATGAAGACCTTGACCATAATAAGGAGGTGAAAGAGACTAGTCCCTCGAAGGCATCTGACTTCCGGTGGGTTCCACGGTAACTAAGTTGAACCACATCTTTTATAACTATTATGTGTCCGCGGTTATGTCTTGTTTGCACGTACAGAAACATGACACAGACCGAATCCATTGGAAAATCCCAATGGCATGCAAGAGACACTGGAGAGACACGGAGGAGTCGAAGTACTACAATGTTTTTTAGGCCGTTTTTTATTTATTTTATTTTTATTTTTTTATGAAAGTGTTATGATGTCACGTAAATGTTTGGGAATGTGTTTTTATGAGTATTTTGTGTTGTTTATTAATGTTTTTTATTTTCAAAAGAGAACAAAATGGAGAAGAAAAAAATGTTATCAAATAAATTAAGCCAGAAAAATTGAGGTAATTTTCTAGATTTTCAGTTTGGGCATTTCTCACTCCCACGTCTAAATAATTAAATTTACTATTTTTTAGATGAGTGATAACTTAATATAATATCAGATCGAGTAAAAGTTTTGAGTTTCAACCTTAACTCCATATACAATTTATCCACATTTTAGTCAAATGGCCCACGTGTTGAGTCTTATTCATTAAAATGGAGCTTGATCTTAGTCGTGAGAAGCTTATTAAAGTATCAATTGAATTATTAAATTTATCGTTTCTTATATATATAAGCATATACTAGCTTTTGAAATAATTGACGATTTAATGGAATTAATTGTAGCAATTGCGCTCAATTTACTTGTGCTAATTTCTTTCCGCTACCAAACAAATTAATAGGGTTCATATTCAGTGTATGTTTCACATTTGTGCTGGAAGTCACTTAATTAACGCTGCCGAAAAAGTTGCATGATGTTGATTATCTTGTTACCTTCTTTTGGGTTGTTGTTGGCATTGTTGCATGTTGTAATTTAATAATTTGTTCTCTAGCTTTTTCTCTTTTTTTTTTTCTTTTTTTTTTTTTTTTTCTAAGCCATGAGGTAAAAGGAAAAGGGACTCTACAAACAAGAGTAAAACGTTTTAATAAAACAAAAGAGGAGAACTAGAAACAATGCCAAAAGAATTGTGGGACGCAACCCATTTTGCAGCCAAATGAGCTCTACGTACGTACTATTTGTTTTTCCTTGAGACTTTAGAAGCAGACCATTTGGACATAAAATTGAGCAGATAAGCAGTATCTCTGACATAGGCTTCAATTCTTCAATCTGCAAAAGAGTTGGGCATATTAATTATATATGGCTTCAATAACACTGAGAGAGTCGATCCCCTTCTAAGTGGAAAGATTTGACACCAAAGTAATTGGCTAATCTTGTAGCCAATAAAGCAGCGTATATATATATATATATATGCTTCACTTCTCCTTCTTTAACATTGATAGATCATAGATTTGAGCTTGGAAGTACAAGCTGCCGAGACTTGCCCATTTTCATCGCTAAGAAAAGGCTAGCTGAAAAGCTGCAGCCACCGATAATCCACATCTAATTGCATGCTATGTCAAAGTTAGCTTTAAGGAATCCCAGTGGAGGAGGTTTCCAAGAGTCTCTCAAGAAATCTAAGTTCTCTGACCCAACCAAATGAGACTTCAAAGTAATGTTTAAACTTTTGAGAAGATTTATGAAAGAAAACATTATAAACCTAAAAGAAATTTTGTATAAAGTGCGGAATAATATATAAAATAAATACAAGAGATTTTATGTGGTTCGGTCTATGACTTACGTCCACATGACAAAGCCCAAAAGACAATATTATGCTCTTATTTCTCTCGATGAGTTTACAATACAAAATACTCTATTTATAGCTAGCGCTTACAAATAAAATACATTCTTAATCAAATCTCTTAAAATTTAGGGTGATTGAGGGGCGGAGCCAGGTTTTAAACATTGGGGGGGCCAAATTGAGAAGAAAAAAAAAACTTTGGGGGGGCCAAAACTAAGAAAATAAAAAAATAAGGGGTAAAATTTAAATTTTTTCAGATTTTTTTTTTTTTGGGGAAACCCTTTGGCTTGGGGGGGGGGGGGGTGGGGCAGGCCCCCCAAGCCAAAGAGTAGCTCCGCCCCTGGGGTGATTCAATATCATCAAATCATTAAATTCAAGGTAATCTAATCTTTATCAAAGACAATACAATCCTCATCAAATTCCTAATTAACTTCGGGTAATTAATCCAAATATACACTAACAATTTCCAATATCAAATTTAATTGAATTGTGAACCACTTGGTTCCTAGTAAACCATATCAAGTCCAAAACAGCAGCAACAAAAAATTGAAATCTAAGACTTCTCTCTTTTTTCTTTTTTTTTGAAAAATAATATCTGATTTCATTCATGAATGATAAAAACCACCAAGAGCATTAAAGCTCTACATAGACAAAGTTGTTAACCCTGAGAGTACTACCTCCGGCCTAATACACTCCGGAAGGCAATCCAACCAAATTCTATCAAAACCGTGCTGTATCCCAAATTTAGCAAGCTTATGAGCAACAGCATTACCTCCTCTCTTTTAGTATGCCTAACCTGCCAGACGACCGGGGAAAAGACTTCAAAACTTCTTTTATGTCAAGACTTCCTTTTTTGGAATAGAAAGATGTTTATGGGGATGGATCTAGAATGACTTTGATCTAATGAGAGATTGAGAATTAAATTATATATATTAAAAACATCAATATTGATTTGGCCAAGCCGAATGTCTCCATATTAATTAATTACTCTAGCTAGCAACATCACACATCACACAATTTGTTCTTGAACTTGCATTTTTTCTTGCTAGCTTGAATGACTGGTTGGTATTTTATGAAGGGAATTTTCAAGTCAAAAGATAAAGAGGGTGTTGAAGAAATGTTGTGATCTGGGTTCTATAACATGTTATCGGCAGGGCAGACCGGCAGAGCCAGGGGGCTCAGGAGGAGAAAGCTCTCAAAAAAAAAAAAAAAACATAAGCCCAGCCCCTGTTAGAAGGGCGAATATAAATCCCCTCTTATAGAAGAAATGCCCCAGAGTTCCCCAAAACGGCCCAACCCACTCCTTTTTTTTAATAAAAAAAAAGTTTTAAAAATACTACAAAAACTCAGAAATTTAAACTCTCACATGCTTACTCTCTGATCTAAATCAACATTAGATCGATCCAATGATGATTTATTCAAAAATCGATTCAATAATGATTCATTCAAAATTTGATAGTAATTTTTATTGCGACAACTTGGAGTGTGCATTTTGAAGTGTGAACTTGAAAGTTTGTGTAATATTTTTTTAAAAAATAAAAATAAAATAAAATAAAAAATTCCTAATTATTATTGGAAGCGGATTTGTTTTCGGTGCAAATTTCAAATTTATACATAAATTTAAGATTTTGGAAAGAACTACTAACCTTATCGGCTGTTCCCTTAATTCGTGCTTTGTTATAATCGTCATAATTTTTTTTTTTTTTTTTACTGCACAGATCATTAGGATTTTGTTTATAGTTTAAATTAGATTTTAAAGATTTAATGGTTTGTATGTTTTTTAAATAATGTAAAATTATATATACAATTAAATGCAATAAAAATATTGGGGGAGTATGCGTTAACAACAAGACATGTAAGCAGCAGATTTTCAACCAATTTTTTTTTTATTTTAGAAAAGATTTAGGGAATTAAATTACCTTTTCATTTTCTATACAAAAACATCTTACAGAAACTTCTTTTTATCTTTTTTTATACATTAAAGTAATTTTTTTTTTTATCTTTTTTAAACTTCATTCCAAATTTCAGAAGCATCCGCCCATCCACTCATATTTCAGATTCCATTTTCTTCCTCCTCTTCTTCTTCTTCTTTCTTTTTCTCTATGAGACTTTTTTTTTCTCTTCTGATTCTCTCTCAGATTGTCTCATTTAATGATCCCCCAACTCACCCCCTCTCTTCTCCACCTGATCTCTCTCCCTCCACGCACAGCCCACCTCCCAAATCGATCCAGAGCTCGGATAGCGTCGAAATCTCCAACACAAAATCAAGAACCTCAGCGAGTTCCGGCAACTCGTGTTGTAGAGATTAAATAGAGGAATCGAAGGACGGAGAGGGACGAGAGCTGGCCTAGGATGGGCCTAGAGAGCTGGTTGGCGGCGACGGAGAGGTTGGAGAGGAAGCACAGGGCGGCAGGTGGCCGAGATCCGGCTGAATTTATTTATTTGTTTGAGTTGTTGTGATTTTGTTTGGTTTTTGGCCCTTCTCATAAGATTGAGGATTGTTGTTGTTTGTACAGGGAGTTCTAATTAATTTGTTTGGTTTGATTATATTTATGTTGTTCTCCAGTAGTTCTACCGGAGAATGAGAGAGTAGAGAACATGAGAGAGAGAGAGAGAGAGAGAGATGCGCGAGGAGGAAGAAGGGAGGCGATTGGGAATCGTGAGAGGAAAGAGTAGAGAGACCGTGTTTATTTTTTGTTAGAATAACCTGTTGGAAAGCTACGGTGCTACCCAATACATAAGTGATTATCTAAAATAGGTAACCGCAGTCGCTTGGTTTTTGGTAATTTTTTTTCAAATTTTTCTTATTTTAAGAAAAAAAAATTATAAATTTATAGGGCATTTGCTACTAGTGCTTTTATATATTGAATATTGAGAATGTATTGAATGTAGAAACTGAGGAACTGATTTGATAACACATTTAATGTTCAGATTTGTCGAAGCAACATGAATTTCCAACCCCCCCAACGTAGCTCTCGTAAAATCATTGCCAAAACTTATTTAAATGTAAGTTTAATAAATATATAAAAATAAAATAAAATTGTGAATTTGATTAGTTAATTAATATTCTAACGGTCATTAATTACCGATTTGGTTTGTGCTCTGTATTTATGTATATAGAACACAATATGAAAGGGGTAGAAATTTTTTACAAATTGAATTTTTATTTGCACGAGCTTCTCACATGATTTTTTAACAGCTTTCAAGAAAATATATTACTATTAGAAATTGATTTGTATGAAATTTCTTAAAAAGTAACTTGTAAAAAAAATTTGTCTATATAAGAGTGTCACACATTCTTCATTATTAATATGACACTTGAACTTGCATCTGTGTGCACGCAACATGCATGAACTAATGAGATTAAACTCTTCCGTAAAATATATAATTGAAATAGACGATGAATTGTGAATTCAAGTTTAAACTTATGACATTGTTAATTATGATACGTTAAATTAAAATTTATTTCAAAAATTTAAACTGATTATAAAAAATGAATTTAATCATTAATTAATATTCTAATATATTCTTCTTGTCTAGCAAATTTTTTTTAATTAAATATGTGAAATAGGTTGAAAAATATTTCCCGCTTCTAATCCAATGAAAGAAAGAATAGAGGATCTGCTTAGCCATTAGTACGACCTAGTGGGCTGAATAACACTTCTTGTCCCTCCTCAAAGAGAGGCTAGGTTTTGAAAAGGAATCCAGTCTATGGGCTGGATCGGAGGCAATTGTAATGTTAGAGGGAAAGCAGGTAAAAAATTCTTTGTACCTTTTGTCATTTTGACTTCTAAGACTTGAAAAATGGGCTAGGTTAGCTCACCCAACCCAATTATGGCTGGGTCACCTCCTAGCCACCCACAACTAGCTTCTCTACTCAGAAGGGTTGGTTCATGGCTGCTCTGATAAGAGGGGGTGGCCACCCACCACCGCCATAGTTGGGTTGGCTTTTTTTTGTTCTAATTTTTCGATTTGAGTATAATTGTCTTTAATTCACAATCATTTCTATAATCAAATTGATAAAAATACTGACAGAGGTGTCCAATTTAGAATTGATCCAAACTGATGTTTTAAATTTATCAAATTGAAAATTTAGGTGACCTAAAGCACATGAGGATCTTATATTAGAATATGACCAAAAACAGAAACATCTGCACATACGCACACACCACCAAGGATACAAGTAGGGCCTGATGATTGTACATTATTGATGATGTTATATCCCCTGCTTGATGCTTGCTGTCAATCTCATATGCTCTTGCCATGTCTAAACTAACACGATTAGACTAGAAAGAGACCTCATATCCAGTGAATAAGATTGAGATATCTTGATGTATCAATGGTCGTTTAGCAAATCTGTTATTTGTGCCAGGTTCGTGTCCGATTTATGGGTAATGTCAAAAAATCATTGTTGCCCGTAGACACAAATTGGTTTAAGCTAAAAGGATTTTCAAACTATGTGAATATAGAGTTGCATTACTTCTCTCTATGAACCTTGGTCTATCAGAAACAAGCAAAATTGTGTTTTCTTTTCTGTAAACAGAATACAAATGAACCTTGGTCTATCAGAAACAAGCAAAATTGTGTTTTCTTTTCTGTAAACAGAATACAAAAGAATTGTAATGGTGCTTTGAATTCCCACAAAAACCTGGAACTAATCATATGAAGTCAAGTGTTGTTGTCAGTGTTGGGTTGAGTTTTTCCTTCTCTTTTGTATGAAGTAGTACCCAAGTCCTCCCAAAACAAGCAGAATAATCAATCCATCAACCACTCCTACCATGATCAAGACCCATTTCTTGACATTAGATTTACCATGACTCCCACGAGTTCCCTTTGGAACCTTAACCATATAACTCAATCCAGTTCCCCTTTCAACCTGTTTAACTCCCATTATGAGCCCGTAATGACGGCATTCTCGTAGCTCTGTCTCTCCTTTCCCAGAGGAATATAATGCAGCAACACAGTTACAGTCATCTAAGCACAAATTTTCACATGCTTCTTTGCTGACATTAACCTTTTTAGCAGCATCCTTCAGAACACTGCTAACACCCTTTAATTCAAGCATCTCTGCCTTTCCACTGCCACATATTCCTCCAGAAATTCCCTCACTGCAATTAGAATTCATTGTGTTTTCCTCTATTAGACCCCGCATGCATGAACAAGAATTGGAGAATGTACAAATGCCATAAGGTTTACAAGCCAGAGGAAGATCACATGTAGTGTTGAGTGCCTGAAAAGACGCCTCAAATTTTCCTTCGCTGGGTGAATAAAAGAAGAGCCCCAGATTTCCTGTTGAATTTCCCAGTGCTAAGAATCTTAGAGGCTGAGGTGCTTGTGATAGAATCTGCGCGATTTTTTTATATTGATCACTGAATAACTGTAATCCCGTTGAAGCCACTTTGATAAATGTGATGTTCCTATTTTTGGAAGGCTTAAATTCCCAGTATGAATAGTTCCACTTACCCGAATTCAGGTACAGAGCAATCTTGTTGTAATGAATTTCTAAGGAGTAGAAAGAATCTGAGTTGCTTGGGAAAGAAGTCAAGCGAGTGGCCACGTTGAGTCTTTGGCCCCAGAGCATTACGTTGGTCGGAAAATTGAAACTCTGCCATTTTATCCGGTTCAAGGTGTCAACTAGAACCAGATTCCCGGAGTCCATTATCTGTAATCTCTGCATCAAAATGAAGGGGGCAAAAAAGAAAAAAGAAAAAGAAAAAATACCCATTAGAATCTGTTGGCTTACTGATAGAAATGATTTTGCATAGAGTTTTACCTCCACACCTTGTCCGGAAGTCCCTGTCCGCCATCCCACCTGCTCTTTTGGACCCTTCAACCTTAAATCTCCATCATCAGTGAGCTCTAGCACGCATTTATCCCATGTGTAAAACCTGGTGTAATGGCCAGAATTCCAGACCTTCACATCGCCAAGGAAAACGTCTAGTGAGCACGAGTATTTTCCATTGAAGGCTTCAACGCTCAATGCAACTTTAAAGGCGGGTGCCCTTTGGCTAGTCTCCATTATAAAAGCTCTCCCAATGAATCCCGCACTATATTCCACAGGGACGGCGAGCATGAGTGGAGAACCAGTGCGAAAATCCGATTTACAATAGCCATTAGTTAACAAAAGAATGAGAAAAATGAAGGAATAGAGCTTCATGAGTGAATTGCAATCTCAATTTTCACCTTTCCTACTATTCTTCGATGTTTCTGGCAGGTGGTGGGTTTGCCATTTCATTATAGGATTTTCCCAATGAGAATTGATGAGAGTGATGAAGAAGAAAAGGTAGGCACGAGTGTGACAACTTTACAAGACCACCCAACTCCCGAAAAGCCTCCGAACTTTCATTTTGCTTTGTTATATACAAAGCGTAATAATTAGTGGGGGCATTAAGTGGGGTATATAATTTTATCCAAATTGCGTCAGCGGAATTTCCTAATTCTTTTTATAAAATTGTCATTATTAGGTGAGAAATAGATGTTTTTTTTTAATAGCATTAACATAATTAGAAAAAATTATGTTAAAAGAATATATTTCTTGGAGTAACA
Organism: Alnus rubra; assembly: GCA_028654335.1. NCBI lineage: Eukaryota > Viridiplantae > Streptophyta > Magnoliopsida > Fagales > Betulaceae > Alnus > Alnus rubra. Next base: position 1,002,151 of record JAJPGS010001500.1, on the reverse strand, counting down.
CATAATAAATCCTTAGGAATTGACTTTTTCAGTCGGTTAACCAGTTTAATACTTCAAGCAACCCCATTCTCAACAAATATAGGATGGCGCACTAGGCATGCACCTGGATTAATTAGTGACATTCCGTTATTCTCAGGAGTTCAAGAATTTGTGTCCAATGGAATGGAGCCACATAATCAAATTCATTAGCCCATGAACATCTTTCCTAATTAACAACGCAAGAAAAAGCACTCCTTTAAGGATAATGAAATTGGATCATTTAAAGATATGTTTAATTTTAACCAAACATTTTCCTTTTTTCTACAAATTCTACTGTCTTTGAAGTTTGAACTCTGTTCTTTTTCCAAAACAAATTATGGCTTGAGCATTAGAGTGACTTTCTCTGCATTTTTGACAAGACACTATAAGCTTGACATTTCTTGTCTTTGCAGGTACCATTAAACTAATTCTTCATATAATTAAAATTAAATGATAATTTTATAGACTAAATTAAAGAAAATTCGACCCAAAGAAAAGTATGTCTGAACGGCCGAAGGGATCATTAATTTTTGTTTACTCGGAATGTAAATGTAAAGTGGCATACAAGCTGTCCCAACCTGTCCCAACCTGTCCATGTGATGGTCTTTTAGTTGTTTTAATAGTCCTTAAATTTCAGAAGCTTGGGGTGTGAGTTTATAATTATATACTAGATTAATGAAAATGAGAAAATTTTCATGTGGGGTCAGTCCGTCTAATTTGGTTGGGCCATTAATTGAGTGCTATTGTTACTAGTGGGCAGGCATGCTTTTGAAGTGTGATTATTATGAAGGAAATTGTGGTGGATGCCACGTGTATGCAACCACTTTTAGCCACGTGTTAGCATGACATTGCTGACACTCCTGCTCACGATTGGATGACGTGTCTCATTCCAGGTCATCTGTCAGCGTGACATGTTTTTTTGTGGTTTTCCAATGCTGGGCCTTGGACAGCATGAACATGGATTCCATGCAAGTCTTAATTTTATTTTTTATACTTAACAAGATTCATTCTTATTAAGAATAACAAAACTAGTCAAAAATCAGGATATAAGAACAACTAGTTCTCTACTTACACTTCTATTAGTTCTGTAGATGTTGCTTCGAATATCTTTCAACTAGTCAGAGTCTAAAACATGAGTAGTTAACTTCCCTGCAAGTGTATGGGCAGCAGAATTTGCTTCTCTACTAACACGATTAACACGAGGATAAAAAATAACCCAATAACCAATTATGTTCATGTGTGGAAAGTTTGAGTTAACCACTTTTACGATATGCAATGCATCCCCTTCAAATATAACATTAAAAACACCACATCCATACTAAACATTACCGCTAAGAGGGCTACAATTACTTCAACAACCATTGGATCCACCTCAAGCTTTTGGTGAGTACAGCGTGCTCCCAGAAAATAGCTATCACTATCACGAGTAATAATCCTAATGTCGATGCATCCATTCTTCTTATTCACCATAGCATCACATTTCACCTTGACCACACCTGGAGGTGGAGGCTGCCATATAGGTTGTTGTCTTTGCTTCGGGCCTCTCTATTACACCGGTTTGCGGCTCTTTCATATATTGCATCTTTGAAATTGGGGATGGAGATTTTATGCAATCTCTCCATATTGTGAGAGGCTTTTAATGGTGTTTACTTACCTAGATATTGACACGTGGAAATGTTTTACACGAAACTTTACAATTATCATAAAACATGTTTAGAAAGGTTTTTAATTTAAAATTTTCAGAAATTAAGAAAACAGTACGTTGTCTAAAATTTTATTTTCTTGCTAAACAGCTCTCCTCAATCCCATTTCGAAATCCTTATCCAACTTTTTCATACGTTCATACTTAAGTTATTCAACCAAAAAACATGTACACATTCTTTTACATTCATTCAAGTGAAAACAAACATGCGTTTTGAAAAGAAAATTCTGAATTATGGCGAAGACAGTGCTCTCCTCCGATGACTTGGATTGAATTTTCTGTTAGATGTGTTTGTGTATTCTCTAGTTTCGAGGTACAGTTGCTTAGGTATGGCTCAAGTTTTACTAGAATTTTCTTTGTTAGGGGGCTGATTGTAATTTTATTAAAATTTGAGATTCTACATATGTAATTGTTTTTTTAAGTCAGATCCTTCTGACTTAAGAGTGTGGAGGGTATAGTAAAAAATAAACACTACATGCATCTGTCGCCCTAGCCGTCAGGAGAGGAAAAAGTCTTGAGAGCTTGGTTTTCGCCGGGAGGGGGTGGTTTTCTTGCCTCCCCCTCCCGGTGGTGATTTCCCTCTGACTCTTCGTGAGTCAGAGTTTTTTTGTTCCCCCTGAGTTGGTTCAGTGGGGTTAGGTTTTCTCCTAACCTTTAGGGTTGTGGAGCTTTGTTCCTCCCGGCTAGATCCGGTGGAGGCGGGTCTTCCCCTAGCCTTTTTGGGCTATGGTGGCTTTTATGGGTCGTTATTTGTTTGCTTTCTTTTGTTTTGGCAGGATTTCTCATCTCAAGTTGTCTTCTTTGGGGGATTGGCCAAGTGTTCGTGTTGTCGGCGGGATGTTTTTTGGCCTATTCTTTCACCTTTTTTTTTTTTTTTTTTTTTTTCAGATTTTGGAAGCCAGATCTGCTCTTCCTCGCCCATTTCTGACTGACACGCGCCCCCCAGCCGAGATCTCCGTCGTCTTCCGCCCCTTCCGCTGCTAGATCCGGCCTTGTCGGTCGCCGGTGACCAGCGCGTGGTTCCTACGCGCCAGTGGGCTCTCCGCTGTTTGGTGCGCGTGTGGGCCACGCGCCGCTTTTTTCTGGCTGATCTCGGCGGATTTCGGTCGTCCGGCTTCGGTCCTCCATCTGGGTGGCGCCGGTGTCGGCGCGTGTCCCCCACGCGCCACCGTCTGGTTTCTTGGCCTTTTTCCTCCACTGCCGGCAGCTTGTTTTTTGGGTGGTCTCTGCTTCAGTATCATTTGTTTTTTTTTTCTCTTTTCTTGGATCACAGTCTGCTTGTGTTGGGTTCAATTTTTACGAGAATATTTGTTGGCTAATTGCTAGATCTGGTCTCTTTTATTTAAAAAGTGAGCGTTAATGTAAAGAGGCTCATATGCTTTCTTGTAAAAATTGTATTTCTGCTTAGGCAGCTGTTTATTAAGCCAGATTTTGCTGGCTTAGAGAATGGGGGGCTTGTCCCTTATTTTCAAGTTGTAAGCCTTGAGCTGTTCTCCATATCAATGATAGATTATCATTTCCGTTCAAAAAAAAAAAAAAGAGTGTGGAGGGTATGTCCCTCATTTCTCGTGATGTAGCCTTTGGGCTTCCAGATGTTAAAATAGCACATGCTATTTGTTCAAAATAAAAAAAAATAAAAAAAATTAGATATATATTAAGCTAACGATGGTAAGTGGCAGTATCAGATATGTACTTGAGTATGATATTTGACATTTTTTTTAATTTTATTTTATTTATGGGCCTCATTAAACTAATTATTAATGAGCGAGCAATTAAAGAGCCTTAATTACTTTTTGACCTAGAAATAATTAAATATGAGACAATAGAGGTTATTAGAACTGACCAAGGATGGAGAATCACTCACCTTGTTCGTAGTATACATGCTTCAATAAAATCTCCCTTGTAAATATCCAATGTGAGCTTTTATGGGGCCTAAATATCCCAACAAGGAAGCAAACTGTCAAAAATTTATTTAAATAGGCGGGCTTCATAAAAATTCTCTCATATTTACTGTCTAAATTATTAATACTCCCATAGATATCTATCCTCTCTTACAATTGTAAGGATACTATCCATAAATAATACGATTAAAGCACTGATCACGTTTTGCAATTTTTCTCTTGACAGACTCGGCTGAGTTAGGGTCCCCCTAATGAGAGGCTTGTGATGGGCAAAGCAAAGTAAGAACAGAAGGCCCAACTCCATCACATCTCATGGAAAACTCATAAGGTCAATAAAATCCACACAATTGATTTAAAGAAAAAGGACTCATAATAGGACAATTCGATCAATAGAACATCAAGCGTGAAATTAATTATTGAATGATGGCGGCTCTTATGATTTCTTTGTAAATATTAGGCAACATTAGACTTTTAATGGAGGTACATTGAATTTGATGAAGAATGTAGTTAATGTGATGGTACACTCATAGGTGATAGAGAAATTATTAGAATAGGAAAATAATCGGGGTATTATATTTTTTATTACAATCTTCCAACAAACTGATATGAAAATCTATAATTAATTTGATTAAATGATTAAAAGTGTATATTGACAAGTAAGCCTCTAACTAATTAAATTGACATATTCAATTTTTTTACTTAATTATTTCACAAATTATAAACTACCACGTTAGTTTGTAGTAAAATAAATAGTACATGTATATAAGCGATTAAGTTCATATTGAATACAATGAACTCTTCTATGGTAGGTCACTTAGTGTATCTACCGTTGTCAAGTAAATCTTAGACATGTGTAAAGCATCCTCTCTACATGAATCAGGAAATACTCCAATTTCACCAACGGGTTGGCCCCAATGAATTATTTACATTTAAGGTAATTCGAACTTTAGACCTGATAAGAATACCACAAAGACTAAAGGTCCTTACTACTTAAGCCAACCACATGGTGTTAAATGTAGATCCTTTTAAATTCTTATATTATTTTAGTAGGTAGATTTTCTTAGATTTCAATAATTAGTTCTAAATTTGTCATCTTACGATATCAACATTTACCATATTCATCAACTTAGTGATTATTATTAAAAGTAATGGTTAAAATTTAGGGTTAAATACCCTATTGGTACTTGAGTTTTAAGTGTTTTTAAATTTAGTACTTCAGTTTTGTTTTGTATCATAGGTAACATCTGGATTAGAAGTAAAAACTCATTTGGTACATCTGTTAGATTTTCCGTCCAAATTTTAATGGCTCGCCACGTGTCAACCGCTGAGGTTGACGTATGGCAATATGTAAAAAATTAAAATAAAAATCGTTAAAAAAAAATTAAAAAAAAAAATTGAAAAGAGAGAGAGAGAGAGAGAGAGAGAGAGAGAAGTAGTCACCCCCATTTTGGCCAAGCGGGTGGTTGAGCCACCCCATGGCAGGAAAAAAAAAAATTTGGCCATTGGGGATGGGGGTGGGCCACGAGGGTGGTTTGGCCACCCCCAGACCTCATGAGCAAACCTTCAAAAAAATTTTGAGGCTTTTGGCCCTTGGGGTGGCCGAACCACCCCCTGGCCCTAAGAGGTGGTTCCAGGCCAGTCGGCCAGCCTAACTACAAAATGAGTTTTTACCTCTAATTCAGGTACCACTTTATAATACAAAATAAAACTGGAGTACTAAATTTAAAAATACTTAAAACTCAAGTACCAATGTGGTATTTAACCCTAAAATTTAATTTAAAATCTTTGTTCATTGTCTTAGTGAGTAATGTTAGAAACTACTTTTTTAATCTACAATTATTAACAATGTTGATGTTGTAGTACCAACCGATCAGTTATTTCTTTAAAAGAAAAAAAGAAAAAAAAAAGGAGATTTCTTCATCTTCTTCTTTTTTTTGAGAAAAAGATATAGCTTTTCATTGAGATAAAAATCGATCATCAAGTATAATACTCTGAATATGAGAGAGACATTCTTCTATCCATATATTATCTAAAGAATATAAAAGAGCAACTTTGGCAAGATAATGAGCTGTTTTATTCGCATCCCTACGAATGTGGGAAAAATCATAACATTGGAGCCCCAAGACTCGGGTCATTGTGTGATCAATCACCTGTCCGTACAAGGCTCTGCCTTTTGTAATGTTGAGACTATCTTCAAGGAATCACCTTAAAAAATGGCCTTAGGATAACCATGCTCGCAACAAAATTTTGCTGCATGCCAAGCCGCCACTGCCTTCGCTATAGGTTGGTCTACTATTAAAGGGACCCTCATGCACTTCGTTGCCCAAACTTCCCCTTGGCTATCTCGTACCACCGTTCCAACCCCCATCATTTTTGTCTTATCATCCACTGCCGCATCCCAATTTAGCTTCAAAATTTTTGGTGGAGGCTTGATCCAGACAGTATTTGGTTGTGTTCGTGGACCCTCACGAGTGGTTGCACGCTGTTGTTCTAGGAGGAAAGATTCAAGTGAGTCATTGGCAATAGACATCAGTTAGAGGAACTGTTACGTCAGCATTGTGAAATAATTATGAAACAAATATATAATATATAACATTACTCTTATTTTATAACTTATTTTTTAATAGGAGTGACAATTCATGTTTAAATTAATTAAATGGTGTTGAAGCATAATTATAAGATTATATAAATTAAAATATTTTAACTAATTTAATTAAACGGATTAATCGTATGCCTTTACCCTCTAATATTGGGTATTGGTCGTGTAAAATTTGTTTAATTATGAATGGTGCGTGACAAATTCGCAAATCGCTTCAAATATTGACCGCCCGGCGCCCACTTCTCAGTACTCAGAAACCTTCATTAATTAAAGAAGGCGGTCCTTCAATTGGCGCAAAATGTTATTACTTTTGCGCCGGTTCCGGTCTCAGCCTCCTTACCTTCTTCCTCGTTGGGCCGAGACATCACCAACGGGCAACGGCGCACTTTAGTCGCCGCATCCGAAACCGAGACACGAACAAATCGCCTGTCGCTTTTACGAATAGGCAGTATGGTGACAAGAACGCGTCCCGATTATCATACTTGGTTCGTGTGCTAAAACGGTGTCGCATCGCCAGAGGATGCTTGTCAACCGTATAACCATCGTGTCGTCGAGGTATCACAATCATCTTTGTCGTTGGTGTCCGTTCAATATGGAGCAGTTCGTTCCCCGCCAAGTTTCACTGCGGTTCTCGTCGCTGGGAGACAACGTGGAATGGGGAAACAGCGGCGCGAATTGTTCGCGAGGACGAGATTCAAGCCCTAGTGGCAATTCCGCAATTCCTCTTTATGACCATGTGAGTACGCTTATTGTAAAATAAATTTGAAGATGTTTCTTGTAAACTAGGTTGTTTTAGTTCTAGTCTGTAATGTCAAACAAGTAGATCAATTAATTAAATTTTTATTCAATAGAATTTGCAATTGTAAGGTCATATCAATGTTTAGTTATTATAGTTATCCCCACATCTCCTGGAGCTTCATATTGTTCGCATCGATCAATTTCTGCACCTGCTGCAGCAGCTCCGTTTGACCAACTGTCTGAACCATCAACAATTGCGACTGCATCTGATCCATTCGGCTCCCAAGAGCTTTCATCTCCTTTGAAACCAGTCCTTCGTCTGCCATACCTGCAGATCTTGTTCTCATAAGCGTCACAAGATCAGTGGGCTTTGATACCACTTGTAACAGTTGTCTTCAACTGTTATGAAAAATCAGTGTATAAAATGTAAAAAAGAAGAAGAATTGAGGAAGAAAAGAATGAACTTCTGAAATTGTATAGAATCAGCCAAATTCGAGAAGGCTACTCTCCAGGCACGTTCGAGAGTGCTAGTCTCCTTTGTTCAATGAACAACAATGATCCAAGATACCAATTACAAACGCTAACTACAGCTTATAAAGCTTCTTACAATTACTTACAACAAACTATTAGAATGCAGTTAAACTAACTAACTACTCTTAACACGTGCGTAACTGAACTCAACCGGATTGCAGCTGACTAGCGTAATCCACTCCACCAACTAAGAGACTCCACGTGTGATGCCATTAAGCTCCCTTCACAAGCCTTCGCACAAACAGCTTCACTTCCAAACTAGCCGTAGAAGAACTAGCTGTAGAATAATGCACCCGTGACAGTAATGATATACATCCCACTTTTATCTAATTATGCTATGTGATAGGGTCTAGTAATCATTTGTTTCTTTCTTTCTTTTTTATTCTAAAAGAAAAAAATAAAATTATGGTTGATCGGTCCAAAGGGTACTACACCCTGCCATGTTAACATAGTAAGATAAAAGTGGGATATTAGTGTGGCATATAAAAGTTCTCTATAGTTATTATTCGATGTGTGGTTCACCCTTCACATTTATTGTTATTATTATTATTTTTTAATTTAGGAGTAAAACTGTAATAATTCCGACATCTGCCATGTCACGTTTCAATCGGCAATTGATTATGACTTTGATCCACGTGTATATCTAATGGTTCGCATTTTGGACACAGCTTATCGCTGAGATTTTAAGATGTATAACTGCAAACGCCATGGACTAAATCAATAATTTTTCTTGAATTAGAACGAAACTGGGTGATAGTTTGGCTTTCTTTGTTTCATATAGGAGTAAAATATTTTTTTTAAAAATGCAAATAAAAAACTACAATCACCTTTCCAATTCCATAATGTGATTGTTACACATTATTAATAATTGCTCAATTCCTCATCTACACAGGAAGCGAATTTGACAAGTCAGGAGGATAGGTCATTTGTGCCTGGTCATTTTGGGAAGAAGCGCAAACATGGTGATGGTGAAAGACTCCAACATGGAAGAAACAAGTTTTCAGATAGTTTAAAGGGTTTGCCTTCGACCAAACCATTTGATATATGCCTATCTGGAAGTAGAAGTTGTGTCAAACACACAGGTTCTTTGAATGGGAAGAACAGTGGGAACTTGAATACAATGGGGCACATTAAAGTGGAAGGGACAAAACAGAGAGTACTGAGGCGTGGGATGGTTCTGCTTAAACAATACATGACCCTCAGCGAACAGGTTCTTAATGCCAAATGCCTTAAAATTGAGTATTCCATGTATTCCTGAATGTTGCAAATACTAGTCAAACAAATCAGGTTTAAGCTGACATGGCAGCTAGCTAGCATATTGTGCTTTTTGTATTTCTTTGGGAAACGTTTGTTGCTTGGTATTCCTAATTCCTGTAAAGTTGAGATACTTGTACCTGTACCACTCTTGTTTCAGGTTGAAATAGTAAAGAATTGTCGAGATCTTGGTCTTGGCCCAGGTGGATTTTATCAGCCTGGTTTCCAAGGTGGAGGAAAACTTCATCTGCAGATGATGTGTCTTGGTCTGAACTGGGATCCTCAGACGAGAAAATATGAAGATCGACGGCATTTTGATGGTTGTGAGCCACCTCACATTCCACATGAATTTAGTCTGTTGGTTAAAAGAGCAATTCTAGATGCACATGCCCTTGTAAAGAAAGAGTGCAGAGTAAGCAATGTAGAAGACATACTACCTTCAATGTCTCCAAACATTTGCATTGTCAACTTCTATACTACCAGCGGAAAACTTGGTCTCCACCAGGTCATTACTGAGCTACCATGTGTGAGACTTAACTCATTATTTGAAATATACTTCCTTTTTACTAGTTGATGTGGGTACCTTGAAAAGGCTGGACTTTCTTATACATCAAAGCATTACATGATATTTAAAGAAAACAAATTCACGAAGATAAGCATCCATCCATCCATCTATCTATGAAAAATGCTACATATATTTTCAAGTACTTACTTGTTGATGTGTCAGTGAAAATCATCATTGATTCACTACACATCAGAGAGGAAACACTTGGAGGTAATTATAGCATTTCTCTCTCTATCTATCAGAACTTCCACCTGTAAAAAGTGTCCCGTGTTGAAAACAGTGTGTGGGCTCATGGTTCTGGACTTTCTTGTGTAAACTTATGGATTAGGCTTATTAAAATAGCTATTGGATTAATTTACTAAAAGAATTGTTTGAAAAACTTTTAGGCTTTAGTGGATATTAGGTTCTACTTATCACATCTTAGGAAGAAAGAACGGTTTTGGAGTGAATGTTCATGTATACTGTAGGAATTTGCTTTTACAGCTTCTGGCTTTTTTAATTAGTATGCATTATCTCCTTGAGAACAATCATGATGAGTGCTATACTTTTTGTTGTAAATTGTTTAAAGAAGTTAGATGTACTTATCTTGAATAATATGTATATATATAGGATCGTGATGAAAGCAATGAGAGTCTCTCTATGGGATTGCCCGTTGTCTCCTTATCTGTAGGTGATTCAGCGGAATTCCTGTATGGAGATCAGAGGAATGTGGACGAGGCAGAGAGAATTGTTCTGGAATCAGGAGATGTTTTGATTTTTGGTGGTAAATCTAGACATATATTTCATGGTGTGCCATCCATTATACGAAAGTCAGCTCCTAAGGCCTTGCTGGAAGAAAGTGGTCTTTGTCAAGGCCGTCTCAACCTTACCTTCAGACAGTCTTGAAGAACCTTTCAATCATACCACAGGTCAGGCATTTGCTAGAATTGCATCAATCCTTGTTAGGTATTTTACCATCACAGTCCAGCAGAATTATATTATACTTGATTAATATTTTGACCCATTGATGTCACTATGAATCGTTAGACTTCCCATTTATTTATTCTTCGAGTTCATTATTATAGAGCTAATGGAGCCCATCTGCTTTTAGGGTCCAAATTATGAACTTTATGTAGAATAGATACAATGAATGTAGTAAAGCTGCACTGTGCTCGTTTACACGACAAAGCCAAATTTGTCCAGATCAGAGTGAGTAATTGCAGAAATATAATGATAGATTAATCCACAACCTACCAAACCCTATCATCAGCTTCTCTTGACTGCCATACAAAACTTTCTCAAATAATGAAGTGTCTACAAATCATTATTTCAACATCAAGGCAATAATCATCCTATTTCTAAATTTCATGTGTCATTTTTGCTTGTTGAGAGCATCTCCAGCAGGCTAGTCAAATGCTTCAAAATAGTTAAATTTGATTATTATGAGTGATTTTTCGTCTCCTGCATAATAGTTTTTTTTTTTTTTCTTTTTTTTTTCTTTTAGTGTGAATAGTGAATAGGCAACTGCCTATTCACTATTCACATTACATAGAGATTTTTATTATTTTCTTTATCCCTTTCCTTCTTTTACTCCCTCTCTCTCTCCCCCTCTTTCTTTCGCACTTTTTCCCACACAATAATATTTAAAGAAAATAAAGAGTAGAAAAGAAAATCTGTTGTAGTGTGTATAGAAAAATGAGTAGCTAATTAAGTGGAGAGTTATACTTTTTCAATAGTTACTTTGACTATTATTGCTGGAGATGTTCTGACATTAAAATCTAGATGCTTCGGATGGTGCTGCAACTGTTTGATTGCCCCTCTTAGTTCTGTTTCTGCAATTTAATATACCAAGTTTTTTGATGCTCCCAAGAAGAACAATTTAGTAGTCTCTCTCACTTGCGTGTGCTCCCAGTGGGCATCTTAATTAGTGTACCACATTATGGCAACATATTTATATTGTTTAACACGTCAGAAAGCAGGATATGCAACCAGAAAACTGGGTGAGGAAGATAAGATACTTTAATTGTAATATCGGCTCTTGTATCATAGGTAGGCAGAAGCTGTCGTTTGCCAATCCACGTGGTCGTCTGTATGCTATTAGCTTATCCAAAACGTTCAATTTTCTGACCATCTGATTGATTGTTATCAAGGTTTGCATTGGTGGAAACGATGTGGATGATTAGCTTTAACATTGATCTCTTTTTTAATTTCCAATGTTTCATTAGTATCCTCCCTCCCTCCTCTCTCCCCTTTAATATTTCAAAACAAAATCACGAGGGACTGGAATGGGGAATCCTACTTGGAAAACACATAAATTAAGGTGTCATCTGACTAGTTCGAGATGTCGAAAGTTATATTATTTTTGTGGGGTTTGGTTCGAGGATAGTTTCAGTTTCAATTGGATCCGTTGAGATTGAGACACATATCTTATAACACGACACAAGGTCCACGTGTCAGTCCCATCAATGGGTCCAGTTCCCAAGCTGAATTATGTCATAAGTTTCCACTTGCAGGTCATTATATTCGTGATCATCTTTTGGAATGATTATAGTTTTGTTGCATTATTGCCATGGTCACCCTAATTGACGGTGTCCAGGGCTTCTAGTTGATTTGTTTTCCATTTGAATAGCTTTTTTTTTTTTTTTTTTTAATAGTTTATGGCTAATAGTTAACCAGCAAAAACAAACTTTACGTGTCCCGTTAAAGGTGTCTTTAGCTGATCGATCATCTTGAAAACCCACCTCGAACTGGTTCGAAAAAATGGTTAGGTACATTAGATGCCATTATGTAGTTTTAATCTACCCCATATTATCAACCAGGTACATCATCATCAGTTTTAAATCTATATTATTAGGGTTTAGGTTATTGGCTAATCTCCTATGTGGAATTATTGGAGGAGACCCATAATTCCACATTAAGCCAAAAGGCTATAACCACTACTAGGCTTGATGAGCCACGAGTTCTTCCTTTTATGGTCGCCATCCACACTTAATTTTTATAGCTAAAAGCTAAAAACACGACCACATGTTCATGAGGTCAAGCAGTGTCATCACTGACGGGATTTTAGGGTGCAAGTTCTTTCTTTCCATTGTTTTTCCCTAAAAAGTGTGATTTGGATCGACAATGTGAGTGGTTAGTGGGGTAAGTATCACGTGAATTGTCGTGTTAGTTTTTAAAAGTAAAAAGTATAATGTGGAATGTCACGTGACAGTCTACATTTTAGTGGCATGAATTGTTACGTCAGTTTGTATAAGACTTGTAGTACCCTTAAAACACTAATTAACAACAACTTTCTTAAAATTCATTCTCTTTTCTAGATGTAGGGAAAACTCCTAAAAATCCCTCAAAACAGATTCTCTTGTTGTTCCATAAACTAAGAAAACAACAAGTGAACCAAAAATTGTACTGTGGAAGCAAAAGTAGTTCTCCTAACATTATTTTAATATAAATAAAAGCTTTATCTTTCTTTTATCATTTATTTGAAACAATATTTAAATGGTTTTTCTTTCCTCTCCCTTTTTCTTAACATTTAATTTAAATAATATTTAAATGGTATGGAAAAATGATAAGAGAAGCTATCGTAGAGTTTACTTCAGCACTCATATTTTAATGGATTAGGAGCCTTTCAAATTATCTACTCGAATTTAAGAGAATTCGGGCAGATGATTGTAAGAGACCACTTATGGATCGAATTCATTTGGCCAAATAAGTAGTTGGACAATTCAATTTTTATTTGGTCACGTGGGTCTCATAAATAGTCTTTTACAATCACATGTCAAAATTTTCTCAAATTCAAGCAAAAAAAAAAAAAAAAAAAAAAAAAAAAATCGACCGGATGCCAATCCAATTTTAGTACTCCATATTCTATAACACCTAAGCGAGAAGGAATCAGGGTACACGCCATGCACACCAGCCAATGACATCGTTTTAATCCAAAGAAGACAAGAATCCACGTCGTGTAAAGCAAATAAAAAAAAAAAAAAAACGAATGAAGATAGCTGGTGGATATATGCATAAACTTATTTATTAGGTTCCTTTCGATCTCACGAAACTAGCAACCCCTTTTTAAGTAACAGTTTGGCAACAAGCCTTTTCCACTTTCTTTTATCGAACAAGATATATGGATAGAAGAGTAATGCTATATAAACTGTATTTTTGTTTTATAATTATCTTAGCTCTAATTAATTTTTGGATTTTTTTATTAGGACTGATTTAATGATTGGTTAGAACTGTCATGTTAGTACTTTGAAATTGTTATGAGATAAATATATAGTTTCTAGCATTATTCTTGTTAAAATTCAAGTTATTCATCTCCCTACTTGGCATTTGGGATAGAATAATGTTATATATTACACCCCTATTACCCTTTATTTTACTGAGTTAAATTGGCAGTGTCCACCAGCTATTAGTGTGTGTGTGTGTTTTTATTTTTTAACCTCTTTGGAATAATCTTTTAAAAGCATAGGTTTTTAGTTTGAATATTAGCTTTACGGTTTAATATTTTCACTTAGCATATTAATTAAATAATTGAATTCACTCTTTCTGGTCCTACACACGAGGGAAAGTATTAGAATATTATTTAAATAATTAAATTAATTGTTTCTTATTAACTTAAGTTGTAGAATAAACAATGATTTAATAATTCAAATTGTTACTTGTAAAAGAAAGTAATATAAATATACATGCCCTTTCAGAACAAATAGTTTAACTTATCCCTACGTGGCGACACAACCTAAGAAAAATTTAGAGGATAAACATAAAAAAATCACAAGAATTATAAATTCATCTTTTCAAAGCATGGGGTCCATATAAATTTTATTACAACAAAAAAGCTTCTAATTTACATAATATTATAAGGACATTTCACATCAATTGCTTAAAAAATCCATAGAAGAAAAAAAAAAGCTTAACAAATGACACTCATCTAACTCATCTTGGCTTCTCAAAAGCTCAAGCACTACATTCCTTCAATTTTATAACAACGTTAGGTTAGACGGGTTTGGTTTGAGTCTAGTTCAAGTTTATACTAAGATTAGATTCAATCAAATTCAAAACGTTAGTGAGACTCAATCCCATGACCTCATCCACCAAACCAATATTACCATATTTGGAACATCTATTAAGGGTCCGTTTGGGTTTGCGATTTTAAATAACAATTTTAAAATGTACGATTTAAAAAAAGTGATTTTTAAAAACACAGTTAAGCGTTTGGCAAAATCATAGTTTAGTTAGCCTTTAAAATCGCAAAGTAACATTTAAAATTTTGCGTTTTAAAAAAAACATCATCTGACATGCGATTTGAAAAATCAAATTTTCTGCGTTTTCAAATCTTAATTTTTAAAAACGCAATTTCTAAACAATTTATGTTTTGCGATTTGGTTTAAAATCGAACTTACTGTCTATGAAATCGCAATCTCAAACGCACCCTAACAATATTGCTCACCATTCTTTGTAATTTTCGTATCGAAAAATGGTCGGCGTTTCATTGTTAATGTTTATTAATTGTGTTTTTAATTTTTTGTTTGAAAAAAATTATTTTGAATAATATAAAAGCAAAAATAGTTTTTAAGTATTTTGTGTTTGCATTACTGCTATTTTTCATATTCATCTTATATTAGTTTATATGACATATTTTAAGTGACTTTTCATGTAACTCACTTAAAATATGTCACATTGAACCAATGTAAAATAGACGTGACAAATGGATGAGAAGTGTAACGTAATAGTGTGTGTGTGTGTATATATATATATATAATGTTTCTTGCACAACTTTTGCATAACTTTAACAATTTTTTTTTAAGATCAACTATTGAATATTTAAGGCTTACATGTGTAGAAAAACAAATCCAATAGTTGATCATAAAATAATAATAATAATTAGAGTTGTGTAAGAAATATTACTCATTTATATATATATATATATATATATGAATTTGGCATGCATGCAGTAGAGCATGCTGTAGTGGAAAATGGTACCACTTAGAAAACGTTGCTTTAATAATTTTTGCTTTTTAATAATAATAATTATTATTATTTAATAATTTTTAAGTTTTAATAAATTTTTTATTATTAAGAAGGCATGCCGTAATAGAAAACGGTTGCGTAACTACAGCATGCTAGCCGAATCATATATATATATATATATATATATATATGTTGTTTCTATAACTTAACCAATGCAATCAACCTCGTACACGTCAGCAATGATCAGAATCTCCCTAATAATTAGAGTTGTGTAAAAAATATTACTCATTTATATATATATATATATATGGATTTGGCATGCATGCAGTAGAGCATGCTGTAGTGGAAAATGGTACCACTTAGAAAACGTTGCTTTAATAATTTTTACTTTTTAATTATTATTATTATTATTTTTTTATAATTTTAAAGTTTTAATAAATTTTTTATTATTAAGAAGGCATGCCGTAATAGAAAACGATACCGTAACTTTCACTGCAGCATGCTAGCCGAATCATATATATATATATATATATATATATATATATATATATGTTGTTTCTATAACTTAACCAATGCAATCAACCTCGTACACGTCAGCATCTCCCTAAAAATTAGAGTTGTGTAAGAAATATTACTCATTTATATATATATATATATATATATGGATTTGGCATGCATGCTGTAGTAGAAAATGATACCACTTAGAAAACGTTGCTTTAATAATTTTTACTTTTTAATTATTATTATTATTATTTTTTTATTTTTTGTTATAATTTTTAAGTTTTAATTTTTTTTATTTTTAAGAAGGCATGTCAGTAATAGAAAACGGTACTGTAATTTTCACTACAGCATGCTAGCCGAATCATATATATATATATATGTTGTTTCTATAACTTAACCAATGCAATCAACCTCGTACACGTCAGCAATGATCAGTAATCAGTATCTCCCTCCTACTCCCTATATAAATACCTTCCCGGCTTGTCTTCCGTTTAGCTCCATTACACTCCTGCATTTTCGGAATCTAACTTGAAAACCAAATAACGAGAAAGGAGGAAGCGATTTTAGAGAGAGGGGAGCAGCGAGGAAGAAACAAATATGCAGGGACTCACAGCGCGGAGGGTATTATCGGGGAGAAATTCTCTGATCGCGCAGCGCTGGTTCTCTCAGGTAGCCCAGAAGGAGAACCCTCTCCAAGAGAATGACCTTTCTCTTCCCAAAATGCCCCCCTTCGATTACTCTCCTCCGCCTTACAACGGGCCCTCCGCCGGCGAGATCTTGGCCAAGCGCAAGGCGTATCTCAACCCTGCTTTGCTCCACTTCTACAACAAAGCCGTGAGTCCGCGTCGCACTCGATCATTTCTCATCCTCATTTTTGTCGTTTTCCGTGAATTAATCACCAGTATAATTCTTGATTATCAAAGATCTTGCGGCTCACGTTTTTTTGGGTGAATTATTTTTTTAAAAATTTGAGGAAAAAATTCAGACCGTTTGATTGGTTAGAGTGGGGTCCATGAGAATATATATACGCATGATTTTGTATGTGCAGGTGAACGTGGTGGATGGAAAGAGGCAGTACTTGTTCGACGAGGAGGGACGCAGATATTTGGACGCCTCTGGGGGGATCGCTACGGTGTGCTGCGGGCACTGCCACCCCGATGTGGTTGAGGCCATTGTCAACCAAACCAAGCGCTTGCAACACTCCACTGTCCTCTACCTCAACTCCGCCATCACCGATTTCGCTGAGGCCCTCGCCTCCAAGTTGCCCGGTGACCTCAAGGTGCGTTAATGTTCCTTATGCGTGTCCCGCCCATAGCTAGCGTAAACTTTGTAGTTTCAGAGGTCAAAGGAGTACGTCAAAGTTTCGTGATTCCTTAACATTCCCTTTCGCGGGGACACGTATATAATTTAAGTAATACTACTCCTCTAACTATTTATCACACCGATATCATATATTTTGACATATTTGAAGTATTATTATTATTATTATTATAAAAAAAGTGGCTAATATTAAAAGTAGTGTGAAATAAGTACGATAAATATTCATATAATTTTGAGTAACGTTAAAAATTATATTTTTATCAAATTACTATCTCTTAGTGCTGACATGACACGTGCCACATTAGTATCGTAAAATAAAAATATAATTTCTTAAATTACTTTATAATTTTATATCAAGACAAACGGGTATGTGATTTTGTTTTTTTAGAACATTTTTTAGATTTTTTAAAAACACAATCAAATAATTTTTCACCATTACATTCCAACACTTTTTTCGTGTTTTTAGTTTTCAAAAATAGTTTTGGAATAATTTACCAAATAAATTTTCAATTCTTTTTATTTTTATTTTTTTATTAGGTGTTTTTTCTTGTATATTTATTGAATTATTGTGTATTTGGATGGTGGTGTGCCTTGCGTTTGTAATGCAATTATTTTACTTATAAAAAAATCAATCCCAATAATTTTTTTTAAAAAACAAAAAAGTTAACAGTCCAGATATATTTTGGAATTGCTTTTTACGTTATGTTTCGTGCTGATAAACAGCTAATTATTCGAATTCTTTTTAGATTACTTTCTGGCAAAATGATGTTTATATTAAAGAATTCATGACCATATTCGTAGGTGGTGTTTTTTACGAATTCTGGGACGGAGGCAAACGAGTTGGCGATGATGATCGCCAGGTTGTATACAGGGTGCCAAGACATAATATCGCTGAGAAATGGGTATCATGGAAACGCAGCTGGGACTATGGGGGCCACTGGTCAGAGCATTTGGAAATTTAATGTTGTGCAGGTAAAATTCCCCAACCTTCATATAATGCGCACAGCGTCGATTAGCTGCTATCTATAATGATAAATATTGATCGATACTGTCACATCATAAAGATAAGATAGTGATTAAATAAAAATGTCATTTTTAACATTATTCGGATTGGCTTTCATATGACTCATCGTCCACTATGTGACTGGCCCATGAGTGGACCGGATCGAAAGGGATAAGGGATTTTTTTTGTTAGTGGAAGGATCTTGAGTTGTTAGCTGGCTTGTGAAGAGATCATATCGTGGAGGGTGAGGAGACATATTATAGCTAGCTTTTGGGGCAAGGCCGTCCCACTTGACGTTAACCTTGACGTTAACTACCAACAATCCTAAAACTCAGTCCAATTGGGCAATGAAGCTGTTGAGGCAAGCATGATAACAATGGTGAATTTGTCATCATGATCAATGTGGTAGCATTCAAATGAAGTTCACCTTAAATGATGATGTCAAATCAGCGCTAGCTTGTGATGTCTCCATCGCAATTTTTTGTTTGACTGTGAAGGGGGATCAAATGCTTTTCATTGGAGTGAAGGAATTAGAATTTTAGAGAGACTAGAAAACAAAACAAAGTAGGTCACGGGTTTGACATCAATCAATTCATACATGTAAGCCAGTAAAATCAGAACTTTATGAGGAGCATTAAGACTTAATCAATGACGTCTAATAATGCTCTTCTTCTTTTTTTTTTTTGGAAAGTGACTAATAATGCTCTTTAAATGACAGAGTATTCATCCAAACTTGGGTGGAAGAGTTTCCTCAATCCAATCTATAAAAATGTCATGTGTCCCTTGAGCATGTGAGAAACATGTACTTTTTTAATAGCATTAAAAGAGTTGGAGGAAAATTAGTTCAATCCAATTTAGAGAAGAAAAAAAAACTGTCTTTCTTAAAATATTATGCAGTAGTTCTGCATGGGTTATACTAAGGCATGCAATATCTCTTTTATTTCTTGCATGTGGAACCAAATAACCCAAAGCTTTTGTACTTCTAAGATGCAGTTTAATACTCAATTCTTATCTCTTTGTCCAACAGAGTGGAGTTCATCATGCCTTGAATCCAGACCCATACAGAGGGGTTTTTGGTTCAGATGGAGAGAAGTATGCAAAAGATTTGCAGGATCTTATTGACTTTGGAACTTCTGGCAATGTTGCTGCTTTTTTATCTGAATCAATTCAGGCATGCACATCATTTATCTCGAATCTGTTTATTCCCTCTCCTATTGACATGACACGCAATTCTTCTTTACACATCTTTCTCATGTATTACAGGGAGTGGGGGGAATTGTAGAATTGGCCCCTGGTTACTTGCCCGCTGTTTATAGCAGTATAAAGAAAGCAGGAGGCCTTTGTATTGCTGATGAGGTTCAGGCTGGGTTTGGCCGCACAGGGAGCCACTTTTGGGGGTTTGAGACCCAAGGTGTCGTGCCTGACATTGTGACAATGGCAAAGGTTCTTTTTTTCTCTTCTTCTCTTTCCCTCTTTCTTTCTTTATTTTGGTTCTGGAGATCAATGTCCATAAAACCTCTCTTGACTGATTTTCTTCTCTTATTCTGCAGGGCATTGGAAATGGCATTCCCCTTGGGGCGGTGGTAACCACTCCTGAGATTGCAAAGGTCTTGACTCGTAGCTGTTACTTCAACACCTTTGGTGGGAATCCAGTGTGTACTGCTGCGGGATTGGCAGTTTTGAGAGTAATTGAGAAAGAAAATCTTCAGGAGAATGCACTTGTTGTTGGTTCATACCTGAAAGATAGACTAACTTCACTCAAGGATAAATATGAAAGTAAAATATTCCTCATTTATTTTTGTATATGTTAAAATATTGATTAAGTAATTAAATTTACCTCTTCCTATCGGCTTAAACTTTTGGAATAGTGGTGATTTAACAGTATATGCATACAGTTTATCATCACTTCTGTTGTAATATGTCGAAATCTGCAGTTATTGGGGACGTGAGGGGAAGAGGACTTATGCTAGGAGTTGAACTTGTCACTGATCGCCAGCAGAAAACTCCTGCAAAGGCTGAAACTCTGCACTTAATGGACCAGATGAAAGGTCTGAATTTCTCTCTTCAGCTATACCTTAAGCTTATTTCTCTGGCTACTAATACAACTCTGTTGCTGCTATAGAATTGGGAGTACTGATTGGGAAAGGCGGATTCTATGGAAATGTATTTAGAATCACACCTCCACTCTGCTTCACCAAGGAAGATGCAGGTACATCTCCACTCCTTTAATCAAGAGTATTTTTGTCATATTTTTTGCTTGAAAGAAGGACATTTCAACCCCAATGGTAGTTTGGAGGGACCTGAACTATTGTGATGGCCTTCTTTCATTGCCACTAGTCTTTGGGCTAAATATGCTTATCTTTTGGTTGCAGATTTCCTTGTAGATGCAATGGATCACGCAATGTCTAAGCTGTGAAGCCCTCCACCTTTTCTGACCGAAGCCCCTCCATCTTTATATATAATCTGTCATAAGTTATAATTTCAAGTCTCTGTGAATAAAATAACTAAGATTTTTATATATATATATATATACCAGTTTTCTGCTTGAATAAGTTTCCAACTTTCCATGGTCCTAAAAATCGATGAGTCAACACCTCGTTGACTCGATTAATCTATGTCTTCTTTTTCGTATTCTAACAGTTTGATAATCGCTTTCTCTCCAAAATTGCATCTGAATAATTTTTTATATTCTTGAGGAAAAGGTTGCATTATGTTAAGAGTACATTTAATCAACGTGGGACACTTAGAATCGTAACATACCACGACGTGTTGGAAATAGAATTTGAGATATTCGGACTTAGAAGAAAGTAGTTCAGAATACTGTATGGGAATAGCTGAAATTTGAACCGTTAGCTGAGTTTTAATCTATCTCTTAGACAAATATTATCTCTCACTTGTATAATAAGTTCTGCAAATGTAACACAACACTATCATGCACAAGAAAGTTGTAACACCAAAAGAAATAAAGAAGAAAAAGAGAAGCAGTAGTTCGAATTTTTGAAATTATCCTTTTATGTAGAATTATAAGAGCATTTTTTAACGGTTGAAATAATAGTTATTGACCGTTAAAAAATGATTATTTGAAAAACTTATTTGATTGAAATAATCTAAGACCACGCTCTGCAACCGACGTCCACGACTACTCACTCTATCGACAATAATGACATGATGATATAAAATTTTCTTTTGGCGGCTTTATTTACCTATTAGTATTCAATGGTTTAACACTGCGTTCAACATAGTATCAAGACATTTTAATCCAACTTATAGGTTACTCCCTCTAGGACTAGGCCACAAAGTCGCAAACTCATTTGATCTCATATTCGACGATTGCATCTGGTCTCATACTCGACGTAGCGGTGGTTCTAATGTCAAATTATATAAACTTTATGTAGAACTCACCCATAAAATTAGCTTGTAAAGAAGAGGGTATCCAAAAGCTTCTATACATATGGTTAAAATTGTATTTTACCAATGTGCATGGAATACTTAACATCGTAACAAAAATAAATGTTTTTTGAATAGACATAGTTAGAGGAATTTTTTCCAACTAAGTTTGAAGGAAAGCTGTCAATAAATAATGTCAAAAAAAAAAAAAAAAAAAAAAAACTCAATTCGTTAACAAAAAGGAAGAAAAAAGATGGGTTTTATTTTGAACAAATATGAGTTCAGTTTAACAAAATAAAATAAAATTGGGAACATCAATTGTTCTTCCCAAATCCACCACTTAACACTCACCACTGTTCTCCGCCGGCCACCTCCTTCAATCTATACCAATCTTATTCACAGTCAAATATGGGAATTCAAATTTTCAGCCATTTATTTCTGTTAGAAAATTGTGAGAAAGCTTATATTAGATTTACCTATTTAAATAAGTATAGGTCTCATATGGACTATCTCAAACTGGTGTCCAATGCTCCGTTTGTTTCGGCATAAAATGATTTTTGGAAAATGATTTCTGCATTTTATGGTGTTTGGTAGGAGCAAAAATAATGGTCAACGGAAATCATTTTCAATTTGACCGTAAAAACCTATTTAATTTTTCGAAAACGATTTACTGTTTTGAACCGTAAATCGTTTTCCGAATTTAAACTCTTTGTACTTGCACGCACGTTTGTGGGAATCCGCCATCGCCAGGCATTGATGTAAAGACCAAGAAAATTAAATAGGGAGTTTATCAATTAATAAATTACATTTATTAAATAGATGAGGCAAATAATTATATTTTAGGTAATAATAATATTAATATTAAGAAAATAAAATAAGTCTAGGTTAAAATAAGAGAAACTAGAGTAATAGTAATAATGGGTCCTAATGGAATAAATAATTAATTGAATGGATTGAATGTAAATAAATAAATGTGGAGTTAGATGTTAATTAATAAATGATAGAAATAAAATAAGATGGGGTCTTACTGTAATTTGTAATAGTTGGAGGCTTTAATTAAAAAAAAAGAATTCCACCACGTGGCATCACACGGTTGGCTGGAATAAGATTGTCTTGTCTTCTCCCAACCACTCACACAATTACACATGTCCTTTCCCTTTTTCTCTTTCTTCTTTCCTTTCCTTCTTTTCTCACCCTTTTCCCCTCTTTGCACGATCACTTTCTCCTTTCCATTTTTCTTTTCCTTTTCTCTTTTCTTCCTCCTTTCCCTCACGCATGCCACCTTCTCTTTTCCTCTTCCTTTCTTTCATTTTCCTCTCTTTTCCCCTTCCTCACGCAGCACCTCTCTCCCATTTCTCCCTTTCTCATTTCTTCCTCTACCCATAACAAACCGTGAGAGAGAGAGAGAGAGAGCTACCATGGGAGAGATCGGCGCCGAGAGGTGCGATTTTTGGAGTGGGTCTTCGGCGGGTCGACGGAGGTAGAACCAGAGAGCGATTTCCGGCGGGTTTCCGGTGATGGGTAACAAAAAGGTAAAAATCATATTTTCTTTAGCTTTTGAGTTTGGATTTTTAAATATAGGTTGTTGCTTTGATGATTCTCGGTTGATTGGACCGATTTGCTTAGGACTTTGGTTGCAAATTTCGAATGGGTAATGGAGTAGAAATTTGTGTTGGTTCTCAATAATTTTAGGTTCCGGTTGATATGGTTTGGTTGGGTTCCATGGGGGTTGGCCGAATGGGTCTTCCTCTTTGGGGTTTTTTTGTAACAAGCCAATTGGGTTTCAAGAGAAGTTTTGATTTGGGTGATATTTTGTTGAGAGAAAACGTGTTACAAAATTGTCTTGATGGCTGAATGAGTTAAAGTGTTGTCTATGGGAAGTTTTCGATTGGATATTAGTGTAGAAAATTCTGACTCCCTGTTGATTAAGTTGAGCGTGAATTCTGGATTGGGAAGGGCTTTTATGTGGATTAAGCCGAATGAGTTCATGTTTCTTTTTGGTTGTTGAAATTTCTTGAGTATTGATAACTTAGTCTATTAAGGTTGATGTTTATTTTAGGGCTTTGCTTGGTAATGTTAGCTTGTGTTTAGTATTCTAAAATGGAATTGTTGGATTTTGGTTCGGCTTTCATGGTGTACTTTTACGGTAGCTGAATGGTGTTGTAGGGGAGTTCCTAGTGATGGCCGGATGATGTATTTATGTGGTTGTTGATTTCTTGTTGAGGTTATCCTCTTGTTTGGGCATATTGTGTTGTATTCACCTTGAGGGGTTATTGCCTATGTTAGTCTTGTTAGGTTTTGTGGTGTTAGGCCTTGGTGAAAATTGGATTTATGGGGGCTTAAATTGGTGATTTGGAAAGTGTTATTTCTTGGTTGTTTTCTTGAGAAGTAGATATTTGATGTTGAAGTTAATGTGTAATCCTTTGATGTAAATAACAAGGGTGGTTGAAATAGGGAATGAAAGGCTATGTAGGTTGGTTTGTTAGAGAAGAATTGATATTTTGATGATTGGAGTTAGTGTGTTTAGGTCCCTTTTGTCTAAATGGAAAAGGTGAATCCGTATATGGACAAGGGTTGGATTAAGATCAAGATAAATGGGTAGTAATGATAAACAAGTAAATGGATAGTGTCATAAGTGAATAATTACAAATTGATATAAAGGAAATACAAGAATCAGTGAGTAAGTCAAATAAACATAGACAACCAATTAAATATCGAAATAGACGTAATAGAATTCAAATGAGTTATGAACTAATAATGAATTGATTCTAAGTATAATTCTTAGCTTTGAGGTTCATGTATATGCCTCAAGCTTTAATAAACCAATATATTACAATATGTGATTATAACTCAATTTCATAGGAGTTATTAAATTAGTATGTTAGATAAGATTAAAGTCTTAAACCTAAACTACTTGAAGGGTTAGAAACTAAAATGAGTAAAAGTGTTGAATGTAGTGGTTAAGATTAGAAGAACAAGAGTTGTAAATCATTCAAATAATCTTAATTCAATAAATATACATATATAAGTGATAGGAATAAATAATTGACTCCGGAGTCATTTGGTAAATGTAATAAAAGGATTAATGTGGTCACCTAGGTAAAATGAAATACTTAAGTGCGTTAGGAGGCTATATTTAGCTTAATAAGCCTTTTATACATATATGTGTATATATATGCATATGGATCGAATACACTTAGTTAGCCTAAGTGGATAAGCAAACTATAAGGTTTAATAGCTAATAATGATAATGAGGTAACTTAGTAACTAATTCATCTATTCATGCATACTTGGTATTTATGTGCATCAATGGATTATGATTAAGTGTTGTATATGTATATGTATATACGTATACATATACATGCATATGGATTAAGTATATATGTTGTTAATTTAGTAAATAAATAACTAGCTATAAATAGGGTTAACAATAATAACATGATACAACAACAATATATAAACTAATGAAAATAGTAAATACATCTTATTGATGATAAACAAATAAACACGAACATAGAACCAATAATTAATCTAATAATAGCCGAAGGTATCTAACTAGCTTTAGAAACTGGTAACGCGACATGTGAGCACATGGGTAGTTTATGTGTCATAAGGGTATGAGATTCAATAGTTAGTCTAACGTCATAAATGTTTGCATGCACGTGTCATGATTGTAGACTTTAACTTATTCTCTGATGGAGAGTTCAAGTAAATAGAACACGGGGAGTATTCGAGTCTTGAGTCCTATGCAGCCAGGTGATTCTACTCACTGAGAAGTATTCTACTCACTGAGAAGTATTATTTTCATATATGATGAATTGCAAAATATATATTGTTTTACAAACCTGAACCAACTGTATGTTGATTATGATCTGTTTTGGATGATTTAAGTACTTTTGAGTATATTGAAATTATTATGATGTTTTGAAGTATGAATGTGATATGTGATTTTAGAGCGAGTATAAGTTGGAGATTTAAGTTATGCAAATTGTTTAAGAAATGACATGTAGGACTGTTTATGATTTATGAAGAAAGCATGTGTTAAAGACATGATTATGAAATTTAATGTATAGTATTTAAGCATGAGCATTGAGCATGAAACATGAACGCATAAACAAACTATTAGGGGATCTATGCCCCATAGGCATGAACTAGTTGGGGGACATACGCCCCAGGGGGATCTACGCCCCATACGAACGTACACATGAACTAGTATTGGGAGATTTACGCCCCTTAGGAACATACGCATGAACTAGTATTGGGGGACCAACGCCCCATAGGAATACAACAGAAACTTACATGAGCATATATAACATTGTTTTCATGAGTGTGATGTTTTTATACTATGAGTAGTTTTGTTAGACGTATAAGTATGCATAAGAGTCTCAATGGGAAAGAACTTATGTATATTTCTATCGGATGGTTGCATGATTTAAATGCTATAGTTTTCTAAGTATCACTAAATCAAAAATATTATAGTAGGTGAGGATGTATGTAGTTGTTTCTAACAATGGAACTTCTACGTACAAGCTCAGCTGCGTAGTATGCTTTAAATGTTTTCTATTAGTCGGTGTTTGCTATATCAGCTATGAGGGTTTTCAAACAAAAGTTTATAAAATTGGTGGCTGTTATAGTGCACGCATGACTAAAAATGAAAAGTTGATTTTTTGCGAAAACTCAGTGAATAGTATACATCTGAGATCTTAGTGTATTTATTTATGCTAAGATGGTGAGGTCATAATTCCACCTATACGGATGTGGCAAATCCCCACAACCATATAAATGATGTTCCTTTGGTTGCAGGTATTTCAGTCGTAGTTGATGGTGTTGTAGAAGTGTACTTGGGATATTATGACTGAAGTCCGCCGCGACGGTCATAATTGTGGGACTATGGGCGTCCTCTATTTTATAGGTTTGGTATGTCTTGTGACGCTTGTGTCACATATTATTTGTAAAGCCATTCTTTGATGCAATTATTATTTGGATAAGCCTTAAATGGATAGACATTATGGCTCTTTTTGTGTAAATATCAATTTATGTTTATAGATGTGACTTCTGCTATTCAGATTATGTTTTCCGCTGCATAGATGTTATTAGGTATGTTACTCTGATTATCAGGTATATATCATGTGGTATGTACCATATGTTGGCTTTACGACATATTGTCGTGCCACTGTGATGACTCGTTTATATTGTAAGAGATTAATGTTTATGCAAATGTTTTGTATTAAAAAAAAAAAATGGGTCGTCACAATTGGAGTTTGTTGGTAGCTCGAATGTACCGCCCAAAGTCTCAAATTTTGATATCCGGTTGCCGGAATCCAGGGCACTCGCTTGATTCCAGCAATGGTCGACTGCCGGCGCCGGAATTCGGCTAGATCTGACCAGATCCGACCATTGATCTGATCTGATAAGATCCAACATGGTCGAAATTCAGCCAGATCTGACCATATCCGGCCATTGATCTGGCTGGATCTAGCGGATTCCGGCCGAATTCCGGCCAAACTGATTGCCGAAATTCAGCAAAGGTGACTGGGCGTTGCCGAATTCTGGTAGCGATTGTCGGATTTCATTTTTCGCCATTCGTAATTTTTTCGTACAGGCCATACATCAAAAAATATTTTCAGGAAAAAATTATTTTTCCTGAAAAATGATTTCGTCGAAAATATTTTACAACGAAAATTATTTTACGTCGAAACAAACAGAGCAGAAATTGCTGTTAATTTCTGAAGATCTTATCCCAAATATGGCATTTTCTTTCCCAAGCAGCCAGAAATTTCGAGGCCGGCCATAGTCCTCGATATAACAGCAACTCCAGACAAAAGCCCTTTCCCACTATTTTTTCCAAGCCAATTGCCTCCCTGGTACAAATCCAATTCCACCATTTCTGTATTTCCCCCTCCCTGTTTTTATTCTTTACCGACGCTTTAAACTACTAAATTTACATCTCTATGTAAGAATCAACATTAAACTGTCATGTCCTAAACACTATAATAACTCTAACAACACTCATGAGTACATAATAGGAAAGAATATAATCTTCTCTTCTCTAATTATACAGTTGATTTCTAAGCCCAATATAGAACTCAACAATTTGTTTTTATTATTATTTTATGAAACTCAACAATTGAGGATGATAATCGTGCCGGTTTTCATTCAAAAGAGATGGAAACTAAATTTGACTCAAACCCTCCTAGCTCAATCACTCTGCGTAATTTAATTAGGCTAATGATATTTGTATACGTATTGTACACACACTTGTATTTGGTGTGGTATCTATATATGTGGGACTCATCCCACAAAAAAAAATGAGTGTGTATACACAATGTGTGTACAAATAACACATATCATCTAATTAAAGCACAAAAACGACGAACAAATAAGCTTTTATCCTAATGCAATAAATGGACTTAATCAATACATATGACTTTATTTATTTATTTATTTAGTATGGTAAAAGTGAGATGAGATATCAAATGAAGTAGGCAGAAAATTAATTGAAAGAGTTTGAAGATCTCTGATTTGGTTGCTTGACCAAAAACAGATAAGTAACTTTATTTATAAACATTAAGGTTTAAAGGATTACAAGCAGTGTACAGACTAAGAGCAGTCCCACCGGGTTATGTAAAACCCGTTTTTAGTTAAAATAGATAGCAGAATTCGTAAAATCCTCTTTCATCGGTTTATGTAAACGAAATGCAAAGTAGCGTTGGCATAGATTCATGTACAGTGCAACGCCAGATGAGGCGTTGCACTGTACACACATCTATTGCTTATTTTATTATTTCTTTCACTTTCGTATCACCTTTCTGCCTCTTTCTCTTGTTTCTCCGCTTCTCTCTCATACTCTTCTCCTTCTTCTTTTTTTCCCTTTTCCTTTCCCTACCGACGCCGGCCTCTACCTTTCCATCATCTTTGTTGAAGCTTTTTCTGCCGGATCGGCCAAATGGAGGGTAGCGTGAAAATGGGGATTTTGAGAGATTGGAGCGGAGAGATCGACGCCCTGGAGAGTTAGGGTTTGGATGGCGTCCTGGAGACCCTTGGCGGGGTCCATCTCGAGATCTTCCATATTTTCCTTCACCAGATCGTCGAATGCCTCATGTGAGATTGTGCGCCCAGCCTTCGCCGTCGTCTTCGATGGACCCATCTGAGCCACGATCGTCCCCCCCCCCCCTCTCTGTGTTGATCTCACGCCGCGGAGCTTGAACGTGGCTCGGTCATAGGCCTTGGCGGCTTCTATAGCCGTGTCGAAGGTCCCCGGCCACACTCGTGAGTCGCGACGGTTGGGATCTCGGATCTCCGCCGCGTACTTGCCCCACGGCCGTTGTCGCACGCCTCTTTAGTGCCTTTTCACTTCTACACTTGGGTTTTCCTGTGACGTCCCACATCGTCTGGAAATGATGATGTGCTTATATGTATAAATGCACCCTTTATGACAACAACGCGTTTTAAAGCCGTGATGATCATGGACCTATCAGAACTCTGCAGTTAAGCGTGCTTCTACGAGAGCAATCCCAGGATGGGTGACCTCCTGGAAAGTCTGATTTGGGGAGCCAAAAGCGGACAATATTGTGTCATTGGGGGTGGTCGTTACAAATGGTATCAGAGCCATTGCCCAGTCTGAGATGGTGGGAGCGTGCACAAGCCAATGAGGGACGCCAGCGGGGACGCTGGGTCCAAAGAGGGGGTGATTGTGACGTCCCACATCGTCTGGGAATGATGATGTGCTTATATGTATAAATGCACCATTTATGACAACAATGCGTTTTAAAGCCGTGATGATCATGAACCTATTAGAACTCCGCAGTTAAGCGTGCTTCTGTGAAAGCAATTCTAGGATGGGTGACCTCCTGGGAAGTCTAATTTGGGGAGCCAAAAGCGGACAATATTGTGTCATTGGGGGTGGGTCGTTACATTTTCGGAACGGACAGGGAAGGTTGAGGTTGGGTTCCCAAATTGGATCCACTTGTTTTGCTTTTGCTCGGGAGCGAGATCTTCAGCGCGGGGCTGATTGTTGGAAATTTTCGGTGGGTGAGCTTTTTGGATTGGCCGAATGAGGAGTTTTCTGAAAATTTCAGTGTTTTTCTGGAACGGTTGGTGAAATTCAATGGCGCGAACTTGTCAATAAAAAAAAATAAAAAATAATAAAGAAAGAATATAGGGATAAAAATAGATAATCAGATGTATGGTGTTTTTAAAACTCATTAGCTAAAGTAGATAAAGTGAGTTTTGATTAGCTATTTTAGATCAAGAAATAGACAAGCCGGTATGAGTGCTCTAAGAGATACAAATGGAAAGTTTTACATGTGCAAGAAACAAGGCAAAACAAAAGTGGAAATGAGAAGACATGCATTTACGACTGCCATGAGATGTATCCGGCCATTCCTTAAATCTTGGAACAAGTATTGTGTTGAAAATGAAAGAGACGGTCAAGGAGTACCGTCACCGAAACATATATAGAGCTTGAATCATGGTAGTGGCCGGGCAGCTGTTGTTGTGAAGTCTCTTCTTATTGGCTAATTAACATTGACTACAAGGTTTTTTTCGTTATTGAGTCCATATATGCCGTCTAAGTAATTTAACATATCACGAAAATTCTGCATAAAATAAAATAATGAAGTCATAATAGAAAAATTATTTAAAAATAAAAAAACGTACCTGTGGTTGGTTGGGGTGCTGCATCACGAACCGGTGTGGAGTCTTTTTTCTTGCCAGTTTAGTCTTAAATTCTGAACAGTCAATAGGTATGATGGGTATGATAGGATATTCTAAGTACAA
Source organism: Alnus rubra (assembly GCA_028654335.1). Lineage (NCBI taxonomy): Eukaryota > Viridiplantae > Streptophyta > Magnoliopsida > Fagales > Betulaceae > Alnus > Alnus rubra. The sequence continues at coordinate 971,911 of JAJPGS010001500.1, read as the reverse complement.
TTTGACGTGTTGTTATTAGATTCTCTATCTCTGATATAGAATTCGTCCAATAAAAATAGAAAATAAACAAACTAATCAAGAAAATTTTATAAAAATAGAAAAAGTAAGAGAAATTGGAAACACATACTGTGTTCTCAATAAAGTTTTGAAAAAATTACACTTTATCCCTTTATGTATCCACCTATTGGCGATGTGACGCCTAATGTTCAATTTTTGGTAATGACCCCCTTACGTTGTCTACTTGTTCCACCGTAGACTTTCTGTCCACTTAGTCCGTCCAAAGAGACAGAAAGAGGGTCACGTGCCACTTCTTTACATCCATGTCTGCAGCGCTGAACCCGCCATATACATCTTCAATATAGCGTAGATGCATTAGGAAGTTCCAACCACCTTGCCGTATCTCACTTTTTCTCTTGGAGAAAAGACCGAAGAAGTGAACAGAGAAAATCAATGAGGTGTTATACCATACAAAGAGAAAATGACACAAAGAAGTATATGTGCGCCGGTCAATCTAGAACTTGCCTTATTGGGAGGGAGTAGCGTTGGAGATTAGTAGATTACCATACGGAGAATAATAATCAGTTCAATCGGTTTCTATGGAACTACTGTGGCACTTATAAAACTGTGCCATAAATAAACAGAAAATCTATATATTCTTCTGATTTTTTTTTTTCTCTCATTTCACTTGAAAATCTTGGAGTATGTTAATGCTGCAAGTATATATATAGACAAGGTGTGGAAACTTAATCCAAGGCACATGCAAACCAGCTACAAGGCTAAAAAATCTAAGAAAGTCAACCAACATCCTTTGAAGAGAAATCCTCAGTAAATAAACAGAAAGTTTCAGAAATTCTCATTAAATCTAAAACACAGTTTCAGAGAACAGTTTGTTTCTTGAAACTTACTTTGAAGAAAGAAACTTTTTTGTATAGATGCATTATGTGCTCAAGACATTGCAGTCAGGGGCGGAGCTAGATTTCCCCACAAAAAAAAAAATAAATAAATAAATTTTACCCCTAAATTTTTTTATTTTTTTAGTTTTAGTCTTCTAAATTTTTTTTCTTTTCAATTTGGCCTACCAAATCCTAAATCCTAGCTCCGCCCCCGATTGCAGTTACGCTATAACGAAGTGTCCCTTGAAGTGGTTAGCCCTGTACAAGGTAAAACAAAGCCAAGAAAAACTTGTATTCATTTTTGTCATGTAGACATGTACCTGTAAGTCTGTAGCCTACTGTACAAAGAACCGGATATTCAGGGTATCAAATGATTATAATATGGTGCCTAATAATAATAATGAAAGCCCTTAGCAAATGATTGTGATTCTGTGAACCAATGTTGTGTATGTCTGATGTCCCTTTTCATGCTTTTTAAGTCAACCGGATCCCAACTTCTCTGCAAAACTGTGTCAGTTTTTGTGTTTTAAATTTTAATTTACTGCGTCATTGTTGTTGTTAGCTTTGCATGAAGAACCCTATGTTCTCCCTTGTTCTGTAGTCTGGAAACAGAGGAACCTCCATCACCAACGAATACGTAATTTCCTGCTTGGCCTTCTTGCACGTTAACTCAATCAACGGGAAGCTACAAGTTGAACAACCACGCACCATCAACGGCAAGTAACAGCGCTACCTGCTGTGAGCCCTTTCTTCCGCTAGTACATCTCCACGTCCTCTCGGGTCCTCATGGTAACGACCAAGAAATTCCAAAGAATTGATGGAGTTGGTCGAAACCGGACCCACGAGCTCCGTGAAGGACGCACTAGCTGCAATTGTGAATTTGGTGGCAGACAGGGAGAGCGTTGGGCGGTGGGTGGAGGGAGGGGTGGTGCAGATGGCAGTTGGGTTGATGGACAGGTTTCCGGAAAAAGAAACGGTGTTCGTGCCGGAAACAATGGTGAACCTAGGATGCAGACTCTGTTTCTTGGGAAGTCAATGGATGGGGGGCGAACATCGAGTTACATTTTTTTTATTCTTTCAGTTTCCACGAAACCAAACGCGAAACAGAAAAATCAGAGAAAGAATAAATATATAAAATCTATAAAAGTGACCGTGTTGCATCCCGGTGAAACTCACCGTTTTGAACATGGATAATTTTGAAACTTTGGCCTTTAAAAGGTCACGTGCATGACATGTGACCGTCTTTCCGTCTCTTTAGACGGACTAAGTGGATGGAAGGTCTACGGTGGAACAAGTTGACAACATCAGGAGAGTCATTTACCAAAAATTGAACATTGGGCGTCATATCGCTAATAGGTGGATACATTAGGGGGGTAAAATGTAATTTCTCCTAAAATTTTCTAAGAAACAACCAAAGAAAAGTACCAACAGAAAAATAAAAAATCAATTGACTTTTAAAAAGAAAAAGAAAAAGAAAATCTCCTATTTCTCAAACTCATAGAGACTTCCAATCAAAAGACAAACCTTTTGAGCTTGGTGTAGGTCTTGGCTCTGCACTTCTAAACCATGAGAAATCTATGGAGCAAATTGTCACATACCTTCTCTTCGACCTCTTTTCTTGATACCTTTTATCAAAATCTCCAAGATGTAATTCTCAGGGTGAGAGAGCTAGTGAAAAAAAAAAGCTAATCGGAGAGTAAAAAAAAAACCCACACTTGAATCATGGTAGTGGGCAACTGTTGTTGTGAAGTCTCTTCTTATTGGCTAATTAACATTAATACCTTGACCACCTCATTTGGTCAAAGTGTCTCCCTTTTTGGTGATTGTTGTGGAATACATTGATCTCATATTTAGTTCCGCAAAATATTCCCAAATTAATGTTTGCGTTAGAGATATTTTATGGACATTTTTAGAGAAAATTAGACTTTAGATTCTAATAATTGGAATTAGGAAATGCAAGTGTCAGGTAACCCACCAATGGTTAGATATTCTAATGTCCGTCCCACTTGGAACATTGCAACTAGCAAGGTTTGCACATAAGCACGTAGTTAGATGTTAGGTGGTACATAAGAAGAGAAAAAAGTAGTTAAATGTCTATTTTTAGCATAGTTTCTATTAACTTGCATGCGAAAATTAACCAAAACCGACCAAAACCGACATTTAACATGAATACAAATCTTATTTTCCAAAAGCATAACAGAAATTTCACCCTCTTCTTACATGTTTTGGCTTCCACTCTCCCAACAACTTTGATTTCCTCCAACATCTCACGGTTAGCCAATAAACACAACTTTGAACATTTTGCTTCTCCCCTTCCAACTTAGAAAAAATTAATTCGATCTCAGCTTTCCAATAATTGACATATGTATACTTTGTATTAATCCACCAACTTAATCCGCTTATTGCTTATTGAAACCTAGGCGTGCACAAATAGTTTTAATATAAATGAGAAATGTACGTGTTAGGATAATGTGACTTGACTAAAAGTGTGATCGATATTGGGGAGACATACAGAATGAAATTTCATGACTACTGCATGATTGCATGATTGAATCACAAGGATTTGATGAGGAACACGTATCAATCAATCATGCATGAAGCACAAACGCACATAACATATACACGAGTAGTCAAATCCTCAAAAAATTACTTCAAATTAAACGAATTGAAAGAGAGACAGATTCATCAGAAAGGAATTGTCATCGGGTTTATTAAATTGGAAATCACAGTATTAATTCAAAGATTGACCAACACTAATTACCAGATAACTATCTACGTACAGTACTCCTAAAGACGAATCAAATGAACTTTCAAAAAGCATGGATCAAAACAATCTCTAGCTGAAAATAACTGACAGAAAAAAGATGTCAATATATATGGGCATGGAATTTGAGCAATGCCAAATCTAGCTGCAAAGCCTGGTTGAACATGGGATACCACATATATATATATATATACGACATCAATTAACACATAATTGACCAATCAAAAACCCCAAACAAGTAACCAACTACACTAGTATTTATGTTAGAAACACTATATGGGCCTTTTACAGCAAATTAGACTTTAGAGTCTAATAATTAGAACTAGGAAATACAAGCTTGGCAAGTAACCCACCAAATGATATACATTCTTAAATATGATTGAACTTCCGTACCACTTGAAACATGCATGAACATGTGGTTAAATGTTGGTTATAAAAGTAGCTGAATGTCGATTTTTGACATAATTTCTGTCAACTTGTCATAATATGTATGCAAGGCGCAAGCTAACAAAAAACCCACATTTAACATGAATAAAAAATCTTATTTGACAAAAGTATAACAGAATATTAATGGTATGTAATTTAAGCTTTGAACATTTTGTTAAGGTAGTAGCCACATAGGCTCCATCGATCTCATGCAGTCTCTGTGGCTGACACATCACTTGTTCCACCTCATGATGATTCTGCTGCAAGAATTGTGGAAATCCCATTAACAGTCAAGAAGGAAGATATTGATGTGATTGTGGGATTGGAATCAAAGAAGACTACTGGACAATATATCCAGTTGTGAATAACAATCAAATCCTGCCTTACATGATGATACATGCTACTCAAGATCAAACCCTTTCTTTAGATGATGATGCGTGCCACTGAAGCTCAAATACTTTCCTTAGATAATGATGTATGCTACGCAAGTGTGCTCATTAGACAACTATATTGTCATTGACTTCATAGAATTAATTTACCTTTCTTTAATATCATTTACTTTGTGTATAAAAGATCTTCCCTTGTGCTGTACAATTTTCCAATTCTGCAAATCTCTTGCATATGACTATAAATAAAATGTGTGTGTGTGTGTTTTGGTTACGTTAGCTAAAACCATTCTCCCTTATTTCTTTCATGGTATCAGAGCCAATCTAGGCAAACACCCCAATCCTCCTTTTAATGGCTTCCTCCTCAACTACTCCCCTGGCAACTTCATTCACCCTACCTAGCTTCACTCAATTTTCCTCTCAAACTTGATGAGAATAATTATCTGTTGTGGCTATCTCAAGTGGTTCCTACCTTGGAAAGTCATGAGTTGATGGGCATAGTGGATGGTTCAGACCCATGCCCACCTCAATCTGTGCTCGATGACACTGATAAGGATGTCCCTAATCTTGGCTATGCAATCTGGATCAAGAATGGTCAATTCCTACTAAGCTGGATAAATGTCAATCTGGCTGAACTTGTGTTGGCTACTGTTTATGGACTCCAAACCTCGTGTTTCCCACCTGAAACGCCAACTTTAGTCTCAATCAAGAATCCAAATCCTGCTATGAATTCCTTACCTCTTCCGATAGGCAGACCAACTTGATGCTATAGGAAAGCCCACTGATGATGAGGATTTGATTAATTCCATCATTAGTGGACTCAATCCCATGTTTAACTCATTTGTGACCTCTATTTCCATTGCTACCAGGGACAATCCTCTCTCATTCCTTGAATTTCAGGATGAGCTCTTGAATCATGAGATGCTTTTAAACTAACAGCAGCAGGTAGCCAACACTGATATTATGGGTGTACAATTGGTTGCAGTTGCAGTTATGAGGAAATAATCGCAACCGCAACCTCCGGTTATCGGGTTATTAACCGAGTAACCGGTTTTCAAACATTGTTGATTTTTTCAGTTTTTTTTTTTTTTAAAAAAAAAAAAAATTCAATATCCAATCATTCAATATTCAATGATAAATAGTCAATACTATTGGACGTGCATAATTTCATTTATCATTCACCATTCATTCATCTCAATGAACTCACAATTAAGTCCATATATTAAATAAAATGATTGCAAAGAAAATCAAACAAACAAATATTATAAAATATAATGACAATTGTATTGTAATTAAACTATGATGACAATTCAAAAAAAATACCAAACCTTCATATTAGAAAACTAAAGATGATTCATTTCTTGATATTAAAGGTTGAGTTTGAGGCACATCTACAATAAATACAATTATTTGTATGTATATATATATATAAATCGGTTACCGGTTACCCAGTTATTAACCAGTTTTCTAAAACCCTATAACCGGCAACCGTAACCGGGGTACCCGGTTATCCAGTTGCGGTTATTTTTGGTTTTTCCGTTTTCTAGCTATCTGGTTAGCAGTTGTTGGCGGTTATTAGTGGTTAATAACCGCCTCGCTTGTACACCCCTAACTGATACTTAGAACTTCGCTATTTTCATGCAGCGCCATGGTGGTGGATCCTCTAAACCAAACCTTCAAAGTTTCCAAAACTACAATCGTAAAGGTAAGGCACCTCTATTCCATCATTTTCCTCCCAGGTCTGGACAATACCGAGGACCTCCCAACTCTAGCGCCAATGGCCATGCATGCTAGTTCTCTCCATCTGGAAATACCAATCTGCAACCTCAACGCCAAGTTTCTCAATCCAGCAACCATGACTTCCCATCCAATCAACCTCTATGTGCTCCCTGCCAGATTTGCGGCAAGTCCAACTATGGTGCTCTCGACTATTTCACACGATGGACTATGCCTATCAAGGTCGCCATCCTCCACCTCAATTAGCTGCTATGGTGGCCCAAACCAACAGCACACTTGAAGATCAGCCTTGGTTTGCTGATAGTGGCACCAATGCTCACATCACACACGACCTGAAAAATCTGTCTATTCAACCTCAACCATTTCAGGGACTTGAGTTTGTGGCTGTTGGCAATGGAGTAGGCTTGACAATTGAGCACACCGGTTCAACAATTTTTCACCCTTCTTCTATTCCTTTTTACCTTAAGCATTTATTACATTGTCCTACTGCCACAACTAATCTATTGTCTAACCAAAAATTTTGCCAAGATAATAATTGGTACTTCATTCCTACATCTTCTCATTTCTTTGTGAATAATTTTTGACCGCATACGTTGCTCCTGGAAGGCAAGAGTGAGAACGGGCTTTACCCTTTGAGGCTGCGAAGAAATTCATCCAAAAATGCTCCTGTTTTTACGCTATCTTAAGATTAAAAACCTCTACCCTAATGTGGCACTCTAGGCTTTGCCACCCTTCCTTTTCCATTGTTAAGCATGTAAAAAATGCATACTTTTTTCCTATTTCAAATATAATGATTATAATAAAGAGCATTTTTGTTATTAGTGTCAATTGGGTAAGAGTAAAAGATTGCATTTCACTGCTTCTACACGTAGTACTACTTCATTCCTTGAATTAATTCATACAGACCTATGGACATCTCCAGCCCCCTCCATTAGTGGCTGTAGATATTACATCATCTTTATAGATGATTTCACTCAGTACACTTGGTTTTACCCCTACACCTTAAATCTGATGTCTATAATTGCTTTGTTAAGTTCAAAATGCTTGTTGAAAACAAATTCTCCTACAAGAGTAGATAATTGCAATCCCAGTTCAATGGTGGTAGTGAATACACCTCACACCACTCCCAATCCTTTCTAACCAATAATGGTATTCAGCATCGCAAGAGTTTTCCTCACACTTCACAACAAAATGGCTTAGCTAAAAGGAAGCTACACCATATCCTTGAAATTGGACTCACCTTACTTGCTCACTCGGACCTATCCAACCGATATTGGGTAGATGCATTTCTCACTTCAGTTTTCATCATCAACAGGCTACCCACATCTGTCCTGAATCATGCTTCCCCTTATGAGAAATTATTCCTAAAGTCTCTTGATTATTCTCTTCTCAGAGTTTTTGGATGCAAATGCTTCCCCCTTCTTCACCCTTACACAACTCATAAAGTAGAATTTCAATCTAAGGTCTGCATTTTTCTTGGATATAGTCATGCTGGTTATCGTTGTCTGGATCTTGTCACCAACCATGTTTATTTGTCAAGACATGTGGTTATTTATGAACAATCATTTCTTGCCAAAGAACATGATCTCTTGCAATTGCCTTCCAAGATCAATGCTGTTTTTGATGCTCCCAGTAAGCATCCTTGTTTGTACATCTTTTCCTTACCACATCACACACATCATGCGGCTACTAACTCCACACATCATGCTGCTACTGAATCTAACCATGACTATATCACTACTACTAGTCCCTCAGATGCTTTATCCTCTCTCATCCTTACCTTTGAACCCTTAGACATTGTCGACCATCATGCTTCCTTTAGTTCTCTTTCTCCGGCTTCTCCCATTGTTGTGCCACCTCCAGCCGCACTCGTAGCTACCATTGCCCCTGCTTTGTATCCTATGACCACTCAGTATAGGACTGGCTCTCTCCGACCTACGTCATTCCCTGACTTCCATCTCTACTCTGCTACCAAACACACTCCACCCACTGCTCTTCACTCTGTGCTCACTGAGGTTTAACCAACCTGTTAAAAAAGGCAGCCATTGACTCACGTTGGAGAGCTATTATGGCGGTAGAGTTTGAGGCCTTGATCTCTAACAAGACTTGGAAACTTTGTCCTCGCCCATCCCAGCAGTATGTCGTTCGCAATCGTTGGGTGTATAAGATTAAACAACGAGCTAATAGTTCCATTGCAGATTCAAAACTTGTTTGGTTGCTAAAGGCTTTAAGCAGCATAGTGGAGTAGATTACATTGAGAGCTTTAGTCCAGTCATCAAGCCTTCCACCATTCGCATTATTTTAGCCTTGGTTGTACACTTTGACTGGCCTATTAAACAATTTGATGTCTCTAATGCTTTCTTGCATGGTACCTTGCTGGAAGAGGTTTACATGGAGCAACTTCAAGGTTTTGTGGATGCAACTCAACCAGATTATGTATGCAAGCTTCACAAATCTATCTATGGTCTTAAGCAGGCTCCAAGAGCCTGGTTTCACTGCTTGTCTACTACCCTCTTGGAATTGGGCTTCACAGCTTCCATGGTTGATCCTTCCTTGTTTCTCTTCTTCCATGGTCAGATCATTATCTTCATGTTGGTATATGTTGATGACATCATGGTTATCGGGAACATAATCTTTGTTGTACAATCTCTTATTCTCAAATTACAGCAACAATTTCCCTTGAAGGACTTAAGTGACTTGGGCTTCTTCCTGGGTATACAAGTCGCTCGCCCGCATCTCTCTCAAACCAAGTACATTGCTAATATGCTTCACCTCACATGCATGCTTGGTGCCAAACTATCGGTCTCTCCCTGTTCCTCCAGTGCCAAGTTGTCTCACTTTGATGGAGAATCCCTTGCTGATCCTACTAAATATATCCAGGTGGTAGGTGCTCATCAATATTGCACTCTCACTAGTCTTGACATCTCTTTCTCTGTTAACCAGCTCTGTCAGCACATGCATTCTCCCACTTTTTCCCATCGGTCTGTAGCTAAGCATGTCATTCGCTACTTAAAGCATACATCTACTCATGGCCTTCTCTATACCAAGGGACATCTCCAACATCAAGCCTTTTGCGACTCGAATTGGACTGGGAATCCTAACGATTGTCATTCAACTTCTTGATATGGTATTTTTCTGGGGAATTGTCTTGTTTCTTGGAGTGACAAGAAACAATCTGTGGTGTCTCGGTTTAGCACTGAAGCTGAATACCATTCCATGGCTATGACTACTACTGAAATGTTTTGGTTTTGGATGTTGTTCCGCGAACTGCGTCTCTCTGTCTTTGGCCCCTGTGTTGTGGTGTGATAATGGGAGTGCTCTCACCTTGGCCTCTAATCCCATTTTTCATGCACGAACTAAACACATCGAAGTTGACTACCACTTCATCTGAGAGAAAGTCCTGAATGGTGATATTTTGATCAAAATCATCTCTACTGTTGACCAACTTGCTAACATTTTCACCAAAGGAACCTCATCAGCTCAATTTGCTCTCTTACGCTCCAAGCTCACGGTCCTTCTTGGCCCCCTTAGCTTGCGGGGGGATGTTAAGGTAGTAGCCACAGAGGCTCCATCCCATGCAGTCTCTGTGGCTGCCACATCACCTAATCCACCTCATGAAGATTCTGCCGCAAGAATTGTGAAAATCCCATTGACAGCCAAGAAGGAAGATACTGTTGTGATTATGGGATTCGAATCAAATAAGACTGCTAGACAATATAATCCAATTGTGCATAACAATCAAATCCTGCCTTATATGATGATACGTGCTACAAAAAACCAAACCATTTCCTTAGATGATGATGCGTGCCAATCAAGCTCAAATACTTTCCTTAGATAATGATGTGCGGTATGCAAATGTGCTCATCAGACAACTATATTGTCCTTGACTTCATAAAATTTACCTTTCTTGAATATCATTTACTTTGTGTATAGAAGATCTTCCCTTGGATTGTACAATTTTCCAATTTTGCAAATCCCTTGTATATGACTATAAATAAAATGCCTATGTGTTTGTTTTGGTTAAGTTAGCAAAATCATTCTCTCTTATTTCTTTCACATTTTGCTTCACTCGAGCTTCAAAAAAATTAATTCGATCTTCACTTTAGAAGAGATGGTATATGAACAATTCGCATTCCATGAACTTAATCCCCTTATAGTTTATTGAAACTTTGATGTGCAAAATAGTTTATATTAAAACAAGAGTTATAAGAACTCAGGATACAAGAGTTACAAGAACTCAAAAGATAAGAGTTACAAGATGGTTTGTGTAAATTAATTTATTGTTGTTAATATAGAAGTTAAAGTAATGCGTGACGTTAGACTCTTTCTCTATAAATAGAATCTTATATACAATTAAGAAAATGTTTTGACATGTGCACGTAAGACATAGGCTGGACCACCTTAATTATCTGTTTATCTTCTTTGTTCTCTCTCTTTCCTAGATTATATGTTCTTACATGATATCAAAGCCGTCTAAAGGCACCATTGCTGTTTTTCTACGATCTCCTATTATATTTTCTTCTCAATGGTTATCCCACCATCTTCTACAACTTCCTTCTCTTTGCCAACCACTGTCGGGTCCACACAATCAAATTCTTCCTCTTCAATTTGATTGAAAAATTGAATAGATACCCTACACAAGAAGAAGAAGAAGAAAAATCACCCCATATTTTGTCACTTTCACTGCGATCTCTTCATTTTCTTCTAGTTCATGCAATGAAGAGTAACTCATCTCTCTTTCATATATCGGAAAAACATCCTCAATTTTCATCTTTCTTTTGATTTCCTCTCCAGTGATCTTCTTCACAATGAGTATAGCATCTTCTTACGGTAAACATGCCATAAAGATATCTGATTCATACTGTTCAGGCCCTTCAAATCAGCTTTACATCTCTTCAAAGCCCCTTCTAGTTTCTCATGTTTACCTCAAACATCCCTACCCCCCTCTACTACTCACATACTCCTAGTCCAATTTCCCATTCTTTTTTTTTCTTTTCTTTTTTTTCTAAATCTTATCCGAATGTTGCTGCTAAGTCTGAGGTCAAGGATCAACCTCACCTCCCAAAATGTCACTATGGAACCCGGAAACATCCATCTTCCAGTACTATGTTGTCGCGGGTGGATGAACTAAAAATCCATTTCAATTAGAAAATGGGAAATGTGGTAGAATAATGTGACTTGAGTAAAAGCGTGATCGATCTTTGAAAAAAAAATATAGAATTAAAGTCGAATGAAATTTCATGATCATGCACTACTGCGCGCACGACAGAAATGGAGTGTACTGTTGAGTCATATCTGGAGATGAGATCGATCCCATGATCTTTTCACTTGCACTAGAAGACTAAAAATGGTTTTCATGGGTGGAAGCACTGATTTGATAGTAAATAAATCAATCATCAGCTAATGCTGTATATATTTGATCAGAAGATTCGAATCAAAATATCAAATATTATAGCCTGAAACATTAATCTTCATTCATTTGTATGATTGCATCACAGGGATTAATTTGATGAGGAACACGTATCAATCATGCATGAAGCGCAAACGCACATATATAACATATACACGAGTAGCCAAATCTTCAAAAAATTACTTCAAGCGAACTCAAAGATCGAGAAACTATGTATACGCCCAGATTCAGCATATAAATGAATTGTTTCCGGGTTCATTAATTACACATTTATTTGAAAATCATAGTATTCAAACAAGGTAAACTCACAGCGCGCACAGCTAAAACAGAAAGACAAACAAACACTTACACTTCACCGTGAATTTTGTAGGACTACCGATCATGTCGAGCCACCATGGATGACCTGGGAGAGTGGTAGTACCTGCCTGAAACGGCGGTATTACGACTGAAAATGAAACGGGAAAATCGGATTGTTGACACCAAAACTGGAAAGAATTGCATAAACAAGAGAGCGGATTCCTGATACACATATATGCTCTTTCTTAGAATTACACTCATCAGTATCGAAATTGGGTCCATTAAACTAGCCATTTTTTGCTTCTCGATCTTTTGGCGTTGAAAAATGAAAACTGATCAGCAGGCACGGGCTTAAAGAAAATATAAATGTAAATATCAAATTACTAAAATATCCCTGTGTCTAAAAACCCTTGTCTACCAATTGTTTGCTACAAAAATGGTAATTAGATTTCACTATCATGAGTATCATGTATGCATGAAACATATATGCCTTGAGATTTCTCTCTGTGTTATTTTAAATAAGAAGAAATTTTTCCTTTAAATTAAGTTCGATATTTTTTTTTAGTTCAATCTATTAAATTGATATAGGTCTAAAATAAATGTAATTTTTAGTGATATATATTTTTAAAAATTACATGTATATATTTTGAATAAATCATGTATTTTTAATATTGCATATCAAAATTACATGTATTTTGAATAGATTTACGGTTGGTCGTTTGTATTGTTTTTATGGAAGCTCAGGGATATTATTGTAATCACGCTAAAGTATCTCAGACTTGTGGGTAGCAGAATAGGAATGAGGACATTATGGGCTCATCCTCAGCTGATGTGGCTAAATGGCTAATGGTTGGTATCCGTACCTCCAAAAATTTGGAAAACTTTCGTTGAGAAATGTCGACATATTAGCTCTCTACCTCGGCCCTCGCCCTCATTATTAGTTGGTTGTAGTCTAGGCTTGGATATGTCAAAATCTAGGGCCAAAATAAAAAATGAATAATTAAAAGACAAGTTGGAATATCACATCTACATTTAGAAGATGAATATCACATTAGTTTATTATTATTAGATAAGACCGAATTTTATAAACGATTTTAGAGAGTTTTAATTACAATTTAAGTAACAATTTTGAAGCGATAACGATGATATAACTAACTCTTTTTCCGGCAATGAAGAACAAGTTGAGGAATAAATGCTAGACATGCAACAACATGAATTGTTGCTTTTCTTTCAGTAGTACTGTCACTAAGAGCTGGTCTCAAGTAGCTGCATAAACTAACAGAGTAACAGTAGTGGTGCAGACTTCAAACAATGAAGGCTGCTTTGTAGAACAGTAGAAGGAACATGCTTGGAAACAAAGAAGCAACATGGGTTGGTTAAACCTCTTCTAAGCTGATGATTTGATGATCCCTACATCAGTAAATTAACCACCATTCACTTGACTAAACCAAAACACAAAAAGAAATATGGACAAGTTAAATGAAAGAAAAAATAAATCTCAAAGGTTGGTGATCTTTCTTGATTCCTATATGTCTATCTGCAAGTACCATTTCAATGTCTAAATTATAATTATGGCCTCCTTTTCTCTAAACTTTTTATTTATTTATTTATGGATATGACTATTGAAATCATTTCGCGTCCTCTTAATAATTCACAAGGGTCTTTTCATCCGTCCATTTTCTTGGTAAGATTACATTTTTCTTCTTTTATTACATTTATGCAAAAATGATGTCGTTTCGTCTCGATAGATTAGTCTCACTAACTTATTAAACCCTAAGTCAGCTTTGTTTCTCTCTTGTCTTATGGTTTTCCAGGTAATTAGAATGGCCAGATTTGTCATTCTTTTTTTACTTTTCCCCTATTCAAAGGGGGATTAATGGGGTCTTTTCCATTTCTAAATCTTAAAGAGAAAGGAATAGGGAAATGATGGGGAACGATGCGAATCCACTAACAACCAAACACAGTAAATGATAAATCAATTACTTCGAGAGAGCCGTAATCTTTAATAGCTTATTCGAGAGAGTCTTGACCTCCAAAACACAGTAAACTATATTCTAAAACGATGATCAACTCTTCCCTTTGTTATTGATAGTTCTCGTTTAAATAGAGAAACAATAAACTACCGATTATATAAGAGACCAATTAAGCATTGACTTCTAAGAGCAGGACAACTCTAGTAAGAAAAGATTCTGAATTAGATATCTAATCCTTATTAGACTGACTACAAAATAAATGAAGATTTAGTCTTTATTGGTCTCTAACTTAACTTCTAAGAAAAGATTACATCAGGGAATAACACGGTTTGAAGCAGCCTATTTAGCGATATGGTACTGTAACACTACAAAAAACTCTACATTTGGCCGCGTGTCTACAGTACCTGTTACTGTAGACACGCGTCCAATTAGCCACGTGTATACAGTACACGTGGCTAGAAGGGGCGCATCACAGTTGGCCGCGTGTAATTTATACACGCGGCCAGTTGGCCGCGTGTAATTTTT